>CP092864.1:151826568-152142983 GCA_030710605.1 Cordylochernes scorpioides
ATTTTTTTTTTTTTTACAATTTTTAAAACTCATTTATATATTATACAAGAATGACATCCACGGCGCCAATTTATAATTGTAACGAATAGTATTTGAATAAAAGCATTTAATCGGGTAAAACCCGGGCGTTGCCCGGGCCATTCGGCTAGTGATTGAATAAAGATAAGAAAGAAGTCTCTTGCTATGATATTTTCCGCTAGTGATTTTTAACAGAGAAACGTGTTACTATAACATTTTGCCGCTTGGATACCGGAGTATGATTGTTTTATCGACAAATTTTTCCTCCCTGTATACATGAGCATCCTCTTTTAACTTGCCCTCTGACTAATCAAATTGTATGTAAATACTTTGAAACATTACCAAATTCTCTTTGTGTATATACTCTATCTCTTATGAGAACTTTGTTAAGTTTAGAACTATTCGTACAATAATTTACAAAACACTACTAATCCATCGTGTAAATAATTAATCATATATATGTAAATAATACTAGCACAGCACAATAGTCCTTTAGACTTCGTGCTTTTGTAACAATAAATAAATAAATAAAGGAATAAAGAAGTTGTATGTTATCTCTAATGTTGTTCGTAAACCTTTAGCACATCACAAACCTTTTTTTCTCTTATCATTACAAGCGGTTTGTACCGACACCACTATATTCTAATGTATTATAATACCACTGAAGTATGCTTATTTTATGTGAATTTTAATCGACATGGTTAAAAAGCCTTTTGTATACATATATAAGGTTGTCCCAAAAGTTCGTAAACATATTACCACGTTGAAAAATAGGGAAGACAAATTTCGGGATGAGACAACAATTTATTTCAGGCAAGAACAAACTATGAATGATAAACAAAAGATAAGCAAAAGAGGGAAGTGTACAGAGTATAGCAAAATATAAACATAAAAAATAATACTCTGCTAATAAAATAATAAATACTTTGTTACAATAGTATTATTTATATTTTGCAAGTGTTAGCGAACTTTTGGGACAACTTTGTAATTCTGAAACTTGGCCCACCTACTGATTGGCCACCCTTGATATAGAACATCAGAGATTAAATCATTCTTCTATAAGAATTCTGTTATAATTTTACCAAGGTTACCTATATTACCAAGGTTGTCCTAAAAGTTCGTAAACACTTGCAAAATATAAATCATAATATGTTTACGAACTTTTGGGACAACCTTGGTAATATTGGTAACCTTAGTAAAATTATAACAGAATTCTTATAGAAGAATAATTTAATCTCTGATGTTCTATATCAAGGGTGGCCAATCAGTAGGTGGGCCAAGTGTAGGATTATAAGGTTGTCCCAAAAGTTCGTAAACACTTTCAAAAATTGAAACACCAATATTATTCGCCGTTATGTATAATGTCTTTGTATTATATATAAAGTAATTGTATTATGTATTATTATGTATTCGCCATAATAATATTATTCGCCAAGTTATAAGAAAAACACGAACTTTTGGGACAACCTTAAATATTGCGAAAAATAGTACAAATGTGAAATTGTAATGGAATAAGGTAATTAAATTAAGAAAAAGGCATCTCCTTATCGTGCAAATGAAAATTGTTGATGGCTTGTGCCATCTATCGGAATAAATGTAAACTATTCTCGTTGATTTTTATTTTTTCCAGAATTGGCCAAATACCCATTCTTGATTAATCGTGGTTAGCTTTTCTTGATCAATCAAGAATGGGTATTTGGCCAATTCTGGGATAATAAAAAATAAACGAATAGTTGATATTTATTCCGATAGATGGCGTAAGCCATCAGCAACTTTCAGTTGCACTTAAATATTGTGTAATTTAATTAAACCCAAATAACATATATGACTTTTACACAAATAAATTTACTGGCAATGCGCTTCTTTTAAATATCATCAAATATTATCTCTACAGACCTTACTGCAATGATATGAGTTATTGAATGAGAGGGCTTGGTTCATCAGTAGTGAACCCTCTCAGCGGTTTCGCCAAATTAATCTCTAGACCGCTCTACTATTGTATTGGATTGGTTTGGAATATACCCTGTATTTTCTATGGAAGGAACCTCAGGGGTGTTTAGTGAACTATGGACATAATCTAAGCTGTCTTCCATAGAAAATACAGGGTATATTCCAAACCAGTCCAATACAATAGTAGAGCGGTCTAGAGATTAATTTGGTCAAACCGCTGAGAGGGTTCACTACTGATGAACCAAGCCCTCTCATTCAATAACTTATATCATTGCAGTAAGGTCTGTCGAGATAATATTTGATGATATTATTGAAAAGAAACACATTACCAGTAAATTTATTTGTTACACCCTCTCATTCAATAACTTATATCATTGCAGTAAGGTCTGTAGAGATAATATTTGATGATATTATTGAAAAGAAACACATTGCCAGTAAATTTATTTGTTACCCCCCTCTCATTCAATAACTTATATCATTGCAGTAAGGTCTGTAGAGATAATATTTGATGATAATCAAAAGAAACACATTGCCAGTAAATTTATTTGTTACACCCTCTCATTCAATAACTTATATCATTGCAATAAGGTCTGTAGAGATAATATTTGATGATAATCAAAAGAAACGCATTGCCAGTAAATTTATTTGTGTAAAATTTTAACGATAGATGGCAATTAAATTTATAAATTTAATTTACATATGACTTTTGCAAACTGTGTTTTATATTTCTCGGTGTTAGTGAGTTGGTGGGTTCATGCTGGCAGAGAGTGAAGGGATGTAGAAAGAGTGAAAATTTCACTTACTTGAACCCCATAGTAATTTTCAAAGGTACGGACTTGATACTGCAACAATTAATCAAATTAGAAATGGTAGGACAAAAGTAAAATACAAGGTAATTAATTGTAATTATAAAATTAGGGCGTAATTATTTACGTAAAAAAACGATGTCCATTTCAAACAAGGTGTGAAATACAAATTGCTTCATTATATTTCGAGATTTGCATTAATACAAACCGAATTTAGGACCTGAGGGAAGGTACACTTTCTACAGCCTGGAGCGATACCTGAACATGGGTTCAAATCTCGACTGACAGGACTGTATCTACAAGTAGAGCAATGTATAGAACGGATTAGTATTGATAGCTGGATGTGTTCTACATATGTAGACTCGTAGATCAGAGTCAGAAATGCTACACAAGATTTTAGACATTTGTCAATAAGTTAAGGCGCTATGGAGAAGATTATGAACATACATATGGAAGACACTGAACATCCATTTGGGGCGCTATAGAAGATTATAAGCCTACATAAGAGACGCTATGAAAGACATTGAATATCCTTTTGGGGAGCTAAGGAAGATACTAAACAATCTTTTGATACGTTATAAAAGATATTGAATATTCATTAGGGGCCGTAAAAACGTAAGTTGGGCGTAAAAACGTAAGCTGGGCGTAAAAACGTAAGTTGGGAAGTAAAAACGTAAGTTAGGCAGTAAAAACGTAAGTTAGGCCGTAGAAAGGTAAGCTAGAGCGTAAAAACTCAAGTTGGGCGTAAAACGTAAGTTAGACCGTAAAAACTCAAGTTGGGCCGTAAAAGGGTAAGTTGTGCCCTAAAAATCTAAGTTAGGCCGTACAAAATTAAGTTGGGCAGTATAAAAGTAGATTAGGTCGTAAAACGCAAGTTAGGCAGTAAAAACGTTAAGTTGGGAAGTAAAAAGTAAGTTAGGTAGTAAAAACGTAAGTTAGGTCGTAAAACGCAAGTTAGGCAGTAAAAACGTTAAGTTGGGAAGTAAAAACGTAAGTTAGGCAGTAAAAACGTAAGTTAGGCCGTAGAAAGGTAAGCTAGAGCGTAAAAACTCAAGTTGGGCGTAAAACGTAAGTTAGACCGTAAAAACTCAAGTTGGGCCGTAAAGGGGTAAGTTGGGCCCTAAAAATCTAAGTTAGGCCGTACAAAATTAAGTTGGGCAGTATAAAAGTAGCTTAGGTCGTAAAACGCAAGTTAGGCAGTAAAAACGTTAAGTTGGGAAGTAAAAACGTAAGTTGGGCAGTAAAAACGTTAAGTTGGGAAGTAAAAACGTAAGTTAGGCAGTAAAAACGTAAGTTAGGCCGTAAAAACGTAAGTCAGACCGTAAAAACGTAAATTAGGCCGTAAAAACGTAAGTTAGGCCGTAAAAACGTAAGTCAGACCGTAAAAACATAAGGTAGACCGTAAAAAGGTAGCTTGGACCGTAAAAACGTAAGTTAGGCCGTAAAAAATAAGTTAGACCGTAAAACGTAAGTTAGGCCGTAGAAATGTAGGTTGGGCCGTAAAAACATAAGCAAGGCCGTAAAAACATAAGTTAGGACAAAGCTTCTGTCTCTCCAGCCGTAGATAAATATAGCTCGAACGGCCCGTGACAAATCCACAAATAATGAGCTTGAAAGCCTCGAATTTGCATAAATATAATGGCAAACGAGGCGTGAAGGGAACTTTCACGTTTATCTCATTGTTAAAGCCTTTACCATATTTCCATACCTACCGCTGTTACAATTACGGCGTCATGGGAATTCTTTGTGTGGCCCCAGCGGCTATATATAAACATGGCGATAGGATCAACATTATAGGGATTGGACTTTACTTTTTATACCTTGTCACTTGTCCTTTCTTCTACCATATCAACCTGATCTTTACATAAAGTACATGGAGACTAGGTTTGGATTATTCCGGTAGCGTCCACTATGGCTACAGCGACTTCAATTAAACACGATCTAACTCCAATCTCAGCAATGGTTAGAAGAATGTCTAGCTGATTTTGACTCCAATACAACGACATATATCTTATTCTTGTCTCAATCCGATAGTCAACAAATATATAACTGGATGAATACAATGATGTTTGATCAAGGTCTTTGGTTTATATAAATTCTACAAGACCGCAGTCACCGTTCGGAAGAGATTAATAGAATCGCCGAAAGTCGTTGTCCATTTGGATGAAGAAAGCGAAGACTAAAACGTAGCTGATTCCACACTAGCCTGTTCAGTGATACGCTAACCTATGTATGGTGGATTCTGTGACCGCTGGACATGCGTCGGACCTGGAGGTTGTTATTGGGTTCTTTGTTCCCTGGAGTATAGGAGCTCTATCTATGCTTCCTTCCTGTGGTGAATCTGTATAAGACCCTGGAGGCTGTTGTTGGGTTCTGTGCTGCCTGGAGTATAGAAGCTCCATCTATGCTTCCTTCCTGTGGTGAATCTGTATAAGACCCTGGAGGCTGTTGTTGGGTTCTGTGCTGTCTGGAGTATAGGAGCTCCATCTATGCTTCCTTCCTGTGGTGAATCTGTATAAGACCCTGGAGGCTGTTGTTGGGTTCTGTGCTGTCTGGAGTATAGGAGCTCTATCTATGCTTCCTTCCTGTGGTGAATCTGTATAAGACCCTGGAGGCTGTTGTTGGGTTCTGTGCTGTCTGGAGTATAGGAGCTCAATCTATGCTTCCTTCCTGTGGTGAATCTGTATAAGAGCCTGGAGGCTGTTGTTAGGTTCTGTGCTGTCTGGAGTATAGGAGCTCTATCTATGCTTCCTTCCTGTGGTGAATCTGTATAAGACCCTGGAGGCTGTTGTTGGGTTCTGTGCTGTCTGGAGTATAGGAGCTCTATCTATGCTTCCTTCCTGTGGTGAATCTGTATAAGAGCCTGGAGGCTGTTGTTAGGTTCTGTGCTGTCTGGAGTATAGGAGCTCTATCTATGCTTCCTTCCTGTGGTGAATCTGTATAAGACTGGTGGTCTTAATAAAGCTGTGTGTGATATATATGCTAACTCTGCTGAAATCACAGAACTACCACTGGTAGGTAGAACCGATATGGCCTTTACACTCTAGTTTCCAAATCTAACCGATTTTCGACAGTAGGTAAACAATTTGACTTTCCCCCTATTAAACCGGCGGTCCTCATTCAGTGATACATGCAGTGTGAACAACGGTCCTCTGACACAGTGCAGTGTGAACAACGGTCCTCTGACAGTGATACAGTGCAGTGTAAACAACGGTCCTCTGACAGTGACACAGTGCAGTGTAAACAGTGACACAGTGCAGTGTAAACAACGGTCCTCTGACAGTGACACAGTGCAGTGTAAACAGTGACACAGTGCAGTGTAAACAACAGTCCTCTGACACAGTGCAGTGTAAACAACGGTCCTCTGACACAGTGCAATGTAAACAACAATCCTCTGACAGTGACACAGTGCAGTGTAAACAGTGACACAGTGCAGTGTAAACAACGGTCCTCTGACACAGTGCAGTGTAAACAACGGTCCTCTGACAGTGACACAGTGCAGTGTAAACAGCGGTCCTCTGACAGTGACACGGTGCAATGTAAACAACGGTCCTCTGACACAGTGCAGTGTAAACAACGGTCCTCTGACAGTGACACGGTGCAATGTAAACAACGGTCCTCTGACACAGTGCAGTGTAAACAACGGTCCTCTGACAGTGACACGGTGCAAGTGTAAACAGTGACACAGTGCAGTGTAAACAACGGTCCTCTGACAGTGACACAGTGCAGTGTAAACAACGGTCCTCTGACAGTGACACGGTGCAGTGTAAACAGTGCAGTGTAAACAACGGTCCTCTGACACAGTGCAGTGTAAACAACGGTCCTCTGACACAGTGCAGTGTGAACAACGGTCCTCTGACACAGTGCAGTGTGAACAACGGTCCTCTGACACAGTGCAGTGTAAACAACGGTCCTCTGACAGTGACACAGTGCAGTGTAAACAACGGTCCTCTGACACAGTGCAGTGTAAACAGTGACACAGTGCAGTGTAATCAACGGTCCTCTGACACAGTGCAGTATAAACAACGGTCCTCTGACACAGTGCAGTGTAAACAACGGTCCTCTGACACAGTGCAATGTAAACAACGGTCCTCTGACACAGTGCAGTGTAAACAACGGTCCTCTGACACAGTGCAGTGTAAACAACGGTCCCCTGACACAGTGCAGTGTAAAAAACGGTCCTCTGAGACAGTGCAATGTAAAAAACGGTCCTCTGACACAGTGCAGTGTAAACAACGGTCCTCTGACACAGTTCAGTGTAAACAACGGTCCTCTGACAGTGACACGGTGCAGTGTAAACAGTGACACAGTGCAATGTAAACAACGGTCCTCTGACACAGTGCAATGTAAACAACGGTCCTCTGACACAGTGCAGTGTAAACAACGGTCCTCTGACAGTGACACGGTGCAGTGTAAACAGTGACACAGTGCAGTGTAAACAACGGTCCTCTGACACAGTGCAGTGTAAACAGTGACACAGTGCAGTGTAAACAACGGTCCTCTGACACAGTGCAGTATAAACAACGGTCCTCTGACACAGTGCAGTGTAAACAACGGTCCTCTGACACAGTGCAATGTAAACAACGGTCCTCTGACACAGTGCAGTGTAAACAACGGTCCTCTGACACAGTGCAGTGTAAACAACGGTCCCCTGACACAGTGCAGTGTAAAAAACGGTCCTCTGACACAGTGCAATGTAAAAAACGGTCCTCTGACACAGTGCAGTGTAAACAACGGTCCTCTGACACAGTTCAGTGTAAACAACGGTCCTCTGACAGTGACACGGTGCAGTGTAAACAGTGACACAGTGCAATGTAAACAACGGTCCTCTGACACAGTGCAATGTAAACAACGGTCCTCTGACACAGTGCAGTGTAAACAACGGTCCTCTGACAGTGACACGGTGCAGTGTAAACAGTGACACAGTGCAGTGTAAACAACGGTCCTCTGACACAGTGCAGTGTAAACAACGGTCCTCTGACACAGTGCAGTGTAAACAACGGTCCTCTGACACAGTGCAGTGTAAACAACGGTCCTCTGACAGTGACCCAGTGCAGTGTAAACAACGGTCCTCTGACACAGTGCAATGTAAACAACAATCCTCCGACAGTGACACAGTGCAGTGTAAACAGTGACACAGTGCAGTGTAAACAACAATCCTCTGACAGTGACACAGTGTAAACAGTGACACAGTGCAGTGTAAACAACAATCCTCTGACAGTGACACAGTGTAAACAGTGACACAGTGCAGTGTAAACAACGGTCCTCTGACACAGTGCAGCGTAAACAACGGTCCTCTGACAGTGACACAGTGCAGTGTAAACAACGGTCCTCTGACAGTGACACGGTGCAGTGTAAACAGTGACACAGTGCAATGTAAACAACGGTCCTCTGACACAGTGCAATGTAAACAACGGTCCTCTGACACAGTGCAGTGTAAACAGCGGTCCTCTGACAGTGACACAATGCAGTGCAAACAGTGACACAGTGCAGTGTAAACAACGGTCCTCTGACAGTGACACAGTGCAGTGTAAACAACGGTCCTCTGACACAGTGCAGTGTAAACAACGGTCCTCTGACAGTGACACAGTGCAGTGTAAACAGTGACACAGTGCAGTGTAAGCAACGGTCGTCTGACACAGTGCAGTGTAAACAACGGTCCTCTGACAGTGACACAGTGCAGTGTAAACAGTGACACAGTGCAGTGTAAACAACGGTCCTCTGACACAGTGCAGTGTAAACAACGGTCCTCTGACACAGTGCAATGTAAACAACGGTCCTCTGACGCAGTGCAATGTAAACAACGGTCCTCTGACAGTGACACAGTGCAGTGTAAACAGTGACACAGTGCAGTGTAAACAACGGTCCTCTGACACAGTGCAATGTAAACAATGGTCCTATGACAGTGAAATGTAAACAACGGTCCTCTGACACAGTGCAGTGTAAACAACGGTCCTTTGGCAGTGACACAGTGCAGTGTAAACACCAGCGTAGGTCAGGAGTATTAGGCAATTAACCGTGGAACAATGAATGGCCTCGTTAGATACCCAGGTGAAGTCTGGGATGACTAGATTCCTCAGCCGCGGTGCTCTATGAATTTTAAAGAGTTGGGTTAAAGGAGCATGTGGTGGTATTGATGAACTCAGATGTAGGCGGAAACGAGGCCAAAACCTTTGTCCAGTTAATTGCGGCCGCGGTGGAGATCAAGCTGCGTGATAAAGAGGGAGGCCAGGATGATGGGAAACAAACCTTTCTGCCCAGATTCTCCTTAAATCTAATCGCGGTCACGAGGAAACACAGGAATTAATGTGGGTCGACCCACACGCTATTGATATGGCTCTCTCGAATCCTCTCTGAACCTCGGCATTTTCTGAAGAGTACACACCATGTCGTTGCCTTAGATAGTTCCCTGGTCTTTTAATGCACAGCACGCATATAAGGTTGTCCCAAAAGTAGGTAAACATATTATGATTTATATGTGTTTACGAACTTTTGGGACAACCTTGGTAATATCGGTAACCTTGATAAAATTATGACAGAATTCTTATAGAAGAATGATTTAATCTCTGATGTTCTATATCAAGGATGGCCCACCTACTGATTGTCCACCCTTGATATAGAACATCAGAGATTAAATCATTCTTCTATAAGAATTCTGTCATCATTTTACCAAGGTTGTCCCAAAAGTTTGTAAACACTTGCAAAATATAAATCATAATATTTATAATACAATATAATACGGCTTGTGATTGTAAAACGACATTTGAAAATTATCCCGCATGAGTTTCTTTTCAACGAATATCTGCCCGGTAAGCGGAACACTGTGGGTTCGATTCCCATCCCTGGACACTTTTATTTCTCCGTTTATCATTACTCTTCACAATTCATCTTTTCATATCTCATCCCTAAGGTTAGAAATAATCGTTATTTTTCATTGGGATAAATTTTAGTTTTTCGTTGAAAAGAAACTCATGCGGGATCATTTTCAAATGTCGTTTTAAAATCATAATATGTTTACGAACTTTTAGGACAATCTTATAAATTGTGCTTCTAACGAGGAGTTTGACAAATAAATGACAAGGTTTTGGTAAATTTCTGCAAAAGGGAGGGATGGACAATCATTCTTATTTAGACAAAGAGAAATGGAAAATACTAGTGTGGAATCTAGCAATGGACAGACTTGAGATGAGAATGGATATTTGATAGCATATTTTCATTCAAAAATATTCCTTAAAACTTTTTTTAAAATCTGTAAATTGTTTTTCTCGAATACACACAATACTTTACAATTTGATTTCATTTAATTAAATTTGCATACCAACCCTTTGTACATATATCAATTGTGTTGATATATATTTTTTTATATTTTCATTTAACTAACTTGCATACTAATTCTGTACATATTTAAAATATCTTTCTCTTTTTTCTTTCAATTTTTTTGTTTATGTTTAAAGTGCAAGTGTCCCTAGGGGGAATAGCGCTCTAAGTCGAAATATATTTTTTTTAATAAAAAAATAAAGAAATAAAGAAATGATATTTGATTGACAAAAATATTTATATAAAAATAAAATAGGTGACCTCTGAAAATCGATACAAATTGTTGAGACTAAATATATCGAAGATTACACAATATTCAGTGATTGATGTTTATATGTTGTTTTTATAACAATGGGACAAAGCATATATGTGTTCACATGGCGTCCAACAATGAGACTTAGGCTCTTGGTGCTTGCACAAGGTTCAGCAATTATACTAAATATAGTAGTGCTTACATGGTAACCCTAACAAAATGATTATTAACGACATTTGAGATACTATCCCGGATGTGGTTCTTTTCAACGAAAATTCAAAATTTATTTCAAGGAGAAATAACGATTATTTCTAACCTTTTGGATGAGGTATGAAAGGGTGAATTGTGAAGAGTAATGATAAACGGAAAATTAAAAGTGTTCAGGGATGGGAATTGAACCCACAGTGTTCCGCTTACCGGGCAGATGCCATGTCCACTAGGCTACCCTGGACGTATTTTTCCGTTCGTAATTGTTGATGTTTACCCAAGATTCAACAATAAGACTAAAGATATTGATGTTTATCCATGATTCAACACAATGAAACTAAAGATATTGGTTTTTACCCAAGATTCAAGACAATGAAACTAAAGATATTCAACAATAAGTCTTAAAGATATTGGTGTTCACTCATGATTCAACAATAAAACTAAAGATATTGGTGTTTACCCAAGAGTCAACAATAAGACTTAAAGATATTGATGTTTACCCAAGATTCAACAATGACACTAAAGATATTGGTGTTTACCCAAGATTCAACAAGGAGACTAAAGATATTGGTGTTTACCCAAGATTCAACACAATGAGACTAAAGATATTGGTGTTTACCCAAGATTCAACAATGAGACTAAAGATATTGGTGTTTACCCAAGATTCAACACAATGAGACTAAAGATATTGGTGTTTACCCAAGATTCAACAATGAGACTAAAGATATCGGTGTTTACCCAAGATTCAACACAATGAGACTAAAGATATTGGTGTTTACCCAAGATTCAACAATAAGACTAAAGATATTGGTGTTTACCCAAGATTCAACACAATGAGACTAAAGATATTGGTGTTTACCCAAGATTCAACAATGAAACTAAAGATATTGTTTACCCATGATTCAACAAGGAGACTAAAGATATTGGTTTTGGTTTTTATCCAAGATTCAACAATGAAACTAAAGATATTGATGTTCATCCAAGAGAGAGAAGAGAGATTCAACAATGAAACTAAAGATATTGGTGTTTACCCAAGATTCAACAATGAAACTAAAGATATTGTTTACCCATGATTCAACAAGGAGACTAAAGATATTGGTTTTGGTTTTTATCCAAGATTCAACAATGAAACTAAAGATATTGATGTTCATCCAAGAGAGAGAAGAGAGATTCAACAATGAAACTAAAGATATTGGTGTTTACCCAAGATTCAACAATGAAACTAAAGATATTGGTGTTCATCCAAGAGAGAGTAGAGAGATTCAACAATGAAACTAAAGATATTGATGTTTACCCAAGATTCAACAATGAAACTAAAGATATTGGTGTTTACCTAAGATTCAACAATGAAACTAAAGATATTGGTGTTCATCCAAGAGAGAGTAGAGTGATTCAACAATGAAACTAAAGATATCGGTGTTTACCCAAGATTCAACAATGAAACTAAAGATATTGGTGTTTACTCAAGATTCAACAATGAAACTAAAGATATTGGTGTTCATCCAAGAGAGAGTAGAGAGATTCAACAATGAAACTAAAGATATCGGTGTTTACCCAAGATTCAACAATGAAACTAAAGATATTGGTGTTTACCCAAGATTCAACAATGAAACTAAAGATATTGGTGTTTACCCAAGATTCAACAATGAAACTAAAGATATCGGTGTTCACCCAAGAGATTAACCAATGAAACTATAGCTGCCAATATAAAGTGGACCAGGATAGTTCACCAGGAACTCTAGGAGTTTATTTAAGGCCTTCCTGAAGAAGAGCGTGAATGGCAGCGGCCTGTCAGGGATTAGGGGCAAAGTGGGTCTCCGCCTAACAAGATGAAAGTATTCCTGTTTTCAATTTTAAACAAATAAACACGTCACTGATTGACCTTTTTCGGACGGCTGCATCACGGAACACACCATAGGGTCCTAAGTGTTGGTGTTTTTTGGAGGTAAAAAAGAGAAAATGTTACTTAAATATATTTTTAATGTTATCTTTATGCATAGAAACTACAAAAGTAAAATTTAAGAATTAAGAAGAAAAAAAATACAAAAAAAGAATCAAGAAGGCACTAACTCACTTGCCAATTGTTAAGCATCATATGCTAGCTAATTGTTATCATCATCAATTTATATTTATTCATATATCTATATAATTTATTAACATAGAGAAAAAATCTTTGAATTAATATACCTAACAGTAGATTCTTACCATTTTGCCATTAAGAAATTCTTCTACGTTTGAAGCTATTCAAATATACCACCGTATTAGACAATATGTATTTATTATAAAGGAAGAGGTAGCTTGGCTAGCATTCCCATTTGTTATTCAACGACCTACTGACTTATAAAGAAATTTATCTTTGTGTAAATATCGAAAAAAATAAATTACTATTTCTTTTTCTTATGGTTCTGACCATCCTGGTGTCTGACATGTCTCTATAAGTATCAACATTGAACAAGCGACAATGGTGTCATAAGAAGACAAATACCTACTTATATGGTTTTTGTATGTTTTACCGATTGCTTAACTCTTTCCAAAGGATGTTAACGAAATCATAGCCGTCCATATACCGAAGAGAGCCTTATAATTTATCACTTAATTGTAAATTCTTATTAATTTTTGTATTAATTGACTAGGAATGTTAATAAAATATTTTTGAATTTTCAAAAAAAAAATTATTCTTATTCTTTATTATCTCAATATGTTACTGAGCAGTACTCCCAGTCTTAATGATACACACAAAACTCCGCCTTTGCCAGTCCCAAGCCCGGATGAAAAAGGAAGAGGGGGAGCAGTAACAAGCTCACTAAAAAACCTGGGCTCAGCTGGCCCGGCTGATAGTACCCTGTAAGGGCTCCTAATCTAGGGATACAGGATGAGTAGCGTTTTTACTCCATGTTAGGAGTGGCTGCACACGACGTCTGTTCCTCATGTCAGAGGCGGCCATTTCTTTTGAAGCTAAGTCGGCCTGCAACTGAGTAATGCTTCCAGTTTTAATGATACACACAAAACTCTGCTTTTGCCGGTCCCAAGCCCGGATGAAAAAGGAGGAAGGGAGCAGTAACAAGCTCGCTAAAAAACCTGGGTTCAGCTGGCCATGCTGATAGTATCATGTAAGGGCTCCAGGGATACAGGATGAGTCTGTACTCCATGTTAGGAGCAGCTGTACATGGCATCTGTTCCTTATGTCAGAGGCGGCCATTTCTTTTGTAGCTAAGTCGGCCTGCCACTGAGTAGTGCTCCCAGTCTTAATGACAAAGGCAGACACATTCTACTTCACCCAGTCATGATGGTTGTCAAACAGACACCATCAAGGGTCACAACTTGATATCCTAATATGATTGAGTGGAGATAAGAAAGAAGAAGACACACATAAAGGCAAACGCATACTACTTCACTCAATCATTATAAATCCTTATTATAAATATCAATATCAATAGAGCATTGTTATATATATGTTATATTCAAATATTATTTTATTTAAAATTATTTTTCATATTTTCAAAACTCTGTTTTGAGAGGTCACGCTTCCTCTATAAAAACTCATTGTTGTTGTTTCCCGATGGCCTTTGGGTTAGCAGCCCCGTAAATAAAGATATTTCCGTTTCCCGATGGCCGGCTCAAACCTTTTGTACAATATGTAAATAAGTTTTTTTTTCTTGTTGTAGTCGCCTTAAGCCAGGCATTACTTTTATCAAATTATGGTTTTATATATTCCTTTAGCTCAATTAAAGATATATTTGATAAATAATATTATTATTACCACGATTGCAGAAAAATGTCCCATGCTAATGGATTCCCGGATCAAGAAAATAACCAATAATTCCCCTACAAACAATTAATTAAAAATCAGCAGAAAATATCATTGTTTTTATTTAACATATATACATTCTAATACAATATAATGGGCTTTGTGATTGTAAAACGACATTTGAAAATTATCCCGCAAGTATTTCCCTTCAACGAATAATCAAAATTTACTCCCAGGAGAAACAACGACTATTTCTAACCTTTAGGGATGAGGTATGAAAAAGGCAAATTGTAAAGAGTAATGATAAACGGAAAAATAAAATTCCCATCCCTGAACAATTTTATTTTTCCGTTTATCATTACTCTTCACAATTCACCTTTTCATACCTCATTCCTAAAGGTTAGAAATAGTCGTTGTTTCTCCTGGGAATAAATTTTGATTATTCGTTGAAGGGAAACACTTGCGGGATAATTTTCAAATGTCGTTTTATATATATACATTGTAAGAAAGAAGGAGGATAGTTCTCAAGTATAAAAAAACCTGTTAATCTTTAAAATGCTTTAAGACATTTCTTTGACCTCATGTGGGCAGAAGCGGTAGATACGGGTTAGTAAACAAGCCACCAACGGTGTCATATTAAGACAAATGCTTACTTATATGGTTTTGGTATGGTTTACCGATTGCTTAACTCACTCTCTTTCCAAAGAATGTTAACAAAATCATAGCCGCCCATATACCGAAGAGAGCCTTAGCGGGAAACCATGGGATATAAGGTAGTATTGTAACTGAAAAGACGAGTATGGAATCAGCCGTGTCTTCACTTTCCTCATCCAAATGGACCACGACATTCGGCGATTCTATTAATCTCCTCCGAACGGTGACTGCGGTCTTGTAGAATTTATATAAACCAAAGACCTTGATCAAACATCATTCATCCAGTTATATATTTGTTGACTATCGGATTGAGACAAGGATAAATCACCTAAGAGTTCTTTTCTGTTTCTCCAAGAAAAATCAACCAAATATTGCATGTATGATATCTTCTTGTATTCTGCTATTACAAAGATCACAAGGTAAAGGACAGTCAGTCTTCCAGCGCTTTGAACAAATTTCTGGGAATAACACCCATAGGAGTCTCAGTTGCTCAATAAGTCTTTTAATTACCAGAGGAGTATTTGTGAGTAGATATAGTTCTGCTGTTATTGAATTTTTTAAGTATTTGAAGTGACTGTAATAAGAGATATTTAAGATTTGCTCTTTGTTGTATCTTATTAATTGTTCCAAATCTGATCGATCTACGCAGAGAAAATAAAATGAATGTATTGTTTTAATGCATTGTTTCAACTCATTTATTGTAAATGATAGGAGACTTTTTTTTTTCATATAGGTGTATATAGATGTATTTATCAAAAAAGAGACAAAGGTCGCCTCTCCCGTCAAAACTGGACGCCATCTATTGACCGTCACCGCAAACTAGCGGCCCCGGGTCGGTGACAAAGCCACAACACCAGCTTTAGCAAACTGAGAAGCGTCCACCTAGAGACCATGGTTTCGGGCTAATGGTCCTCGTCAGTCTAGGGCGGATTTTATTCCATGAGATCCACACGGGATCTAATGGAATCTTGACAATTTTCCAAAGAGGTGTTTTGACGTCTATTTTGACGGGAGAGGCGACCTTTGTCACTTTATATGTATATATGTACGTATGAAATATGATACATATGGCCTATAATAGAGGCGAATATATCTTCTGATTGGCATCCACAGCGCGCACCATTTTAGGTCAAGTTTGTGTAAGAGTGAAAGGGGCCCCGCTAGAAATATCAAAACGAATAAAAAAAGAAACAGACGAGAGATCCGGGTGGGGAAGGGAGGGGTTACGTCAGTGTAAACAACCTAGTTGGCAACAGTCGAAAAATTTCTTAATGGGCGGGAGGTTAGCAAGCAGACGAAAAATGCGGGCGAGTAAAAATATCATCTGACAATATTTAAGTGTCGAGAGACTGGCCGACCATCAGTATAGTTTTATATTTACAACCTGGGTCTCAGAATTATACAACGTTATTTTTATGTGAGAAACAGTTATCTAGGAAATTATTTGAAAAAGGAAAAAGATCAGGTAAAAAGTTTCTTTGAAATTTCAGGAAGCACTGTTATCATCAAGGATAAATAGCATCAATAGAAAAATAGAACTCCCAACCCAATATAATCCCTGACAAACTAACTATATAATTTTATAGACCAGACTAACAGAACGTGATAGAAACATAAGATACAAAGGCAATAGATCCTTAATGTATCAACACACCACTGGACACACATTTAATCTCAAACAAGCAATAGCCCATTATCACGACATTAAAAGAAAGCAACAACGATTATTCCTGGAAGCACTGGTATCATCAAAAATAAATAGCATCAATAGAAAAATTGACCTCTCAACCCAATATAATCCCTGGCTAATTATCTATAAATAAATATATATTTCATCCCATAATATCAAATATTTTAACTGTAAACAGTTTGATGCACGTCCACACATGCCAATAAGACATTTTTGTATGGAGTAATGTATGGAGTAATTGTATTATTATGTATTCACCGTAATATTACTATTCGCCAAGTAATAAGAACAACGTTTTAATAAAAACACAAACTTTTAGGACAACCTTATATTGGTCAATATTCGGAAATATAAAAAAATCAATGATTAATTTATATTAAATCAGATAGATGATCAGGCCATCGGTAACTTTCATTTTCACGTTTAGGAAAATCTTTTTTTCTTAATTTACTGCCTGATCTCATACATTTTCTTTTTTTATTTTATTCTACAAATATGTATCGTGTGTTGGGGAAGGTGTTTTGAGGATCTTTCAAGTAATCTTGTCACTATGAGAATAACTGTTAATAGGAAGTGGAGGGTTATAAGCGGTAATCAAATATATTTCACAAATTATTCAAAATTAAAACGATAACGGCAAATTATACAATCTTTCAAATATTTATGAAGTATACTCATGGATACAACTTAAGGAAGTTGTACCTTTTAGCATGTATATCGGGATTCAGACAATAATTCTGAAAGATACATTCATGGACAAAATTTAAGGAAGTTGTACCTTTTAGCATGTATATCGGGATTCAGACAATAACTCTGAAAGATACACTCATGGACAAAATTTAAGGAAGTTGTACCTTTCAGCATATATATATCGGGATTCGTACAATAACTCTGATCTGAAAGATACACTCATGGACAAAACTTTAAAAGGTTGACTTTTTTTGGCATGTACATCAGGATTCAGACAATAACTCTGAAAGATACACTCATGGACAAAACTTAAGGAAATTGTACCTTTTAGCATGTATATCGGAATTAAGACAATAACTCTGAAAGATACATTCATGGACAAAACTTAAGGAAGTTGTACCTTTTACCATGTATATCGAGATTCAGACAATAACTCTGAAAGATAAACTCATGGACAAAACTTAAGGAAGTTGTACCTTTTAGCATGTATAACAGGATTCAGACAATAAGTTTAAAAGATACACTCATGGACAAAACTTAAAGAAGTTGTACCTTTCAGCATGTATTTCGGGATTCAGACAATAACTCTGAAAGATACACTCATGGACAAAACTTAAGGAAGTTGTACCTTTTAGCATGTATATCGGGATTGAGACAATAACTCTTAAATATACACTCATGGACAAAACTTAAGGAAGTTGTACCTTTCACCATGTATATCGGGATTCAGACAATAATTTTGAAATATACACTCATGGACAAAACTTAAGGAATTTGTACCTTTCACCATGTATATCGAGATTCAGACAATAATTCTGAAAGATAAACTCATGGACAAAACTTAAGGAAGTTGTACCTTTTAGCATGTATATCGGGATTCAGATAATAACACTGAAAGATACACTCATGGACAAAATTAAGGAAGTTGACTTTTTGGCATGTATATCGGGATTCAGACAATAACTGAAAGATACACTCATAGACAAAACTTAAGGAAATTGTACCTTTTAGCATGTATATCGGGATTCAGACAATAACTCAGAAATATACACTCATGGACAAACTAAAGGAAGCTGTACCTTTCAACATGTATATCGGGATTCGTACAATAACTCTGAAAGATACACTCATGGACAAAACTTAAGGAAGTTGTACCTTTTACCATGTATATCGGGGTTCTTACAATAATTCTGAAATATACACTCATTGACAAAACTTAAGGAAGTTGTACCTTTTACTATGTATATCGGGGTTCTTACAATAATTCTGAAATATACACTCATTGACAAAACTTAAGGAAGTTGTACCTTTTACCATGTATATCGGGGTTCTTACAATAATTCTGAAATATACACTCATTGACAAAACTTAAGGAAGTTGTACCTTTTACCATGTATATCGGGGTTCTTACAATAATTCTGAAATATACACTCATTGACATAACTTAAGGAAGTTGTACCTTTTACCATGTATATCGGGGTTCTTACAATAATTCTGAAATATACACTCATTGACAAAACTTAAGGAAGTTGTACCTTTTACCATGTATATCGGGGTTCTTACAATAATTCTGAAATATACACTCATTGACAAAACTTAAGGAAGTTGTACCTTTTACCATGTATATCGGGGTTCTTACAATAATTCTGAAATATACACTCATTGACAAAACTTAAGGAAGTTGTACCTTTTACCATGTATATCGGGGTTCTTACAATAATTCTGAAATATACACTCATCGACAAAACTTAAGGAAGTTGTACCTTTTACCATGTATATCGGGGTTCTTACAATAATTCTGAAATATACACTCATTGACAAAACTTAAGGAAGTTGTACCTTTTACCATGTATATCGGGGTTCTTACAATAATTCTGAAATATACACTCATCGACAAAACTTAAGGAAGTTGTACCTTTTACCATGTATATCGGGGTTCTTACAATAATTCTGAAATATACACTCATTGACAAAACTTAAGGAAGTTGTACCTTTTAGCATGTATATCGGGGTTCTTACAATAATTCTGAAATATACACTCATCGACAAAACTTAAGGAAGTTGTACCTTTTACCATGTATATCGGGATTCAGACAATAACTCTGAAAGATGCACTCATGGACAAAACTTAAGAAAGTTGTACCTTTTACCAAGTATATCGGGATTCTTACAATAATTCTGAAAATACACTCATCGATAAAACTTAAGGAAGTTGTACCTTTTACCATGTATATCGGGGTTCTTACAATAATTCTGAAATATACACTCATTGACAAAACTTAAGGAAGTTGTACCTTTTACCATGTATATCGGGATTCAGACAATAACTCTGAAAGATGCACTCATGGACAAAACTTAAGAAAGTTGTACCTTTTACCAAGTATATCGGGGTTCTTACAATAATTCTGAAAATACACTCATCGACAAAACTTAAGAAAGTTGTACCTTTTACCAAGTATATCGGGGTTCTTACAATAATTCTGAAAATACACTCATCGACAAAACTTAAGGAAGTTGTACCTTTTACCATGTATATCGGGGTTCTTACAATAATTCTGAAAATACACTCATCGACAAAATTAAGGAAGTTGTACCTTTTACCATGTATATCGGGGTTCTTACAATAATTCTGAAATATACACTCATCGACAAAACTTAAGGAAGTTGTACCTTTTACCATGTATATCGGGGTTCTTACAATAATTCTGAAATATACACTCATTGACAAAACTTAAGGAAGTTGTACCTTTTACCATGTATATCGGGATTCAGACAATAATTTTGAAATATACACTCATGGACAAAACTTAAGGAATTTGTACCTTTCACCATGTATATCGAGATTCAGACAATAATTCTGAAAGATAAACTCATCGACAAAACTTAAGGAAGTTGTACCTTTTACCATGTATATCGGGGTTCTTACAATAATTCTGAAATATACACTCATCGACAAAACTTAAGGAAGTTGTACCTTTTAGCATGTATATCGGGATTCAGATAATAACACTGAAAGATACACTCATGGACAAAATTAAGGAAGTTGACTTTTTGGCATGTATATCGGGATTCAGACAATAACTGAAAGATACACTCATAGACAAAACTTAAGGAAATTGTACCTTTTAGCATGTATATCGGGATTCAGACAATAACTCAGAAATATACACTCATGGACAAACTAAAGGAAGCTGTACCTTTCAACATGTATATCGGGATTCGTACAATAACTCTGAAAGATACACTCATGGACAAAACTTAAGGAAGTTGTACCTTTTACCATGTATATCGGGGTTCTTACAATAATTCTGAAATATACACTCATTGACAAAACTTAAGGAAGTTGTACCTTTTACTATGTATATCGGGGTTCTTACAATAATTCTGAAATATACACTCATTGACAAAACTTAAGGAAGTTGTACCTTTTACCATGTATATCGGGGTTCTTACAATAATTCTGAAATATACACTCATTGACAAAACTTAAGGAAGTTGTACCTTTTACCATGTATATCGGGGTTCTTACAATAATTCTGAAATATACACTCATTGACAAAACTTAAGGAAGTTGTACCTTTTACCATGTATATCGGGATTCAGACAATAACTCTGAAAGATGCACTCATGGACAAAACTTAAGAAAGTTGTACCTTTTACCAAGTATATCGGGGTTCTTACAATAATTCTGAAAATACACTCATCGACAAAACTTAAGAAAGTTGTACCTTTTACCAAGTATATCGGGGTTCTTACAATAATTCTGAAAATACACTCATCGACAAAACTTAAGGAAGTTGTACCTTTTACCATGTATATCGGGGTTCTTACAATAATTCTGAAAATACACTCATCGACAAAACTTAAGGAAGTTGTACCTTTTACCATGTATATCGGGGTTCTTACAATAATTCTGAAATATACACTCATTGACAAAACTTAAGGAAGTTGTACCTTTTACCATGTATATCGGGGTTCTTACAATAATTCTGAAATATACACTCATCGACAAAACTTAAGGAAGTTGTACCTTTTACCATGTATATCGGGGTTCTTACAATAATTCTGAAATATACACTCATCGACAAAACTTAAGGAAGTTGTACCTTTTACCATGTATATCGGGGTTCTTACAATAATTCTGAAATATACACTCATCGACAAAACTTAAGGAAGTTGTACCTTTTACCATGTATATCGGGGTTCTTACAATAATTCTGAAATATACACTCATCGACAAAACTTAAGGAAGTTGTACCTTTTACCATGTATATCGGGGTTCTTACAATAATTCTGAAATATACACTCATCGACAAAACTTAAGGAAGTTGTACCTTTTACCATGTATATCGGGGTTCTTACAATAATTCTGAAATATACACTCATTGACAAAACTTAAGGAAGTTGTACCTTTTACCATGTATATCGGGGTTCTTACAATAATTCTGAAATATACACTCATCGACAAAACTTAAGGAAGTTGTACCTTTTACCATGTATATCGGGGTTCTTACAATAATTCTGAAATATACACTCATCGACAAAACTTAAGGAAGTTGTACCTTTTACCATGTATATCGGGGTTCTTACAATAATTCTGAAATATACACTCATCGACAAAACTTAAGGAAGTTGTACCTTTTACCATGTATATCGGGGTTCTTACAATAATTCTGAAATATACACTCATCGACAAAACTTAAGGAAGTTGTACCTTTTACCATGTATATCGGGGTTCTTACAATAATTCTGAAATATACACTCATCGACAAAACTTAAGGAAGTTGTACCTTTTACCATGTATATCGGGGGTTCTTACAATAATTCTGAAATATACACTCATCGACAAAACTTAAGGAAGTTGTACCTTTTACCATGTATATCGGGGTTCTTACAATAATTCTGAAAAATACACTCATTGACAAAACTAAAGGAAGTTGTACCTTTTACCATGTATATCGGGGTTCTTACAATAATTCTGAAATATACACTCATCGACAAAACTTAAGGAAGTTGTACCTTTTACCATGTATATCGGGGTTCTTACAATAATTCTGAAATATACACTCATCGACAAAACTTAAGGAAGTTGTACCTTTTACCATGTATATCGGGGTTCTTACAATAATTCTGAAATATACACTCATCGACAAAACTTAAGAAAGTTGTACCTTTTACCATGTATATCGGGGTTCTTACAATAATTCTGAAAAATACACTCATTGACAAAACTAAAGGAAGTTGTACCTTTTACCATGTATATCGGGGTTCTTACAATAATTCTGAAAAATACACTCATGGACAAAACTTAAGGAAGTTGTACCTTTCAGCATGTATATCGGGGTTCTTACAATAATTCTGAAAAATACACTCATGGACAAAACTTAAGGAAGTTGTACCTTTCAGCATGTATATCGGGATTCAGACAATAACTCTGAAATATACACTCATGGACAAAACTTAAGGAAGTTGTACCTTTCAGCATGTATATCGGGGTTCTTACAATAACTCTGAAAGATACACTCATGGACAAAACTTAAGGAAGTTGTACCTTTCAGCATGTATATCGGGATTCGTACAATAACTCTGAAATATACACTCATGGACAAAACTTAAGGAAGTTGTACCTTTTACCATGTATATCGGGGTTCTTACAATAACTCTGAAAGATACACTCATGGACAAAACTTAAGGAAGTTGTACCTTTTACCATGTATATCGGGGTTCTTACAATAACTCTGAAAGATACACTCATGGACAAAACTTAAGGAAGTTGTACCTTTTACCATGTATATCGGGGTTCTTACAATAACTCTGAAAGATACACTCATGGACAAAACTTAAGAAAGTTGTACCTTTTACCATGTATATCGGGGTTCTTATAATAACTCTGAAAGATACACTCATGGACAAAACTTAAGGAAGTTGTACCTTTTACCATGTATATCGGGGTTCTTACAATAACTCTGAAAGATACACTCATGGACAAAACTTAAGGAAGTTGTACCTTTTACCATGTATATCGGGGTTCTTACAATAACTCTGAAAGATACACTCATGGACAAAACTTAAGGAAGTTGTACCTTTTACCATGTATATCGGGGTTCTTACAATAATTCTGAAATATACACTCATCGACAAAACTTAAGGAAGTTGTACCTTTTACCATGTATATCGGGGTTCTTACAATAACTCTGAAAGATACACTCATGGACAAAACTTAAGGAAGTTGTACCTTTTACCATGTATATCGGGGTTCTTACAATAATTCTGAAATATACACTCATCGACAAAACTTAAGGAAGTTGTACCTTTTACCATGTATATCGGGGTTCTTACAATAACTCTGAAATATACACTCATGGACAAAACTTAAGGAAGTTGTACCTTTTACCATGTATATCGGGGTTCTTACAATAACTCTGAAATATACACTCATGGACAAAACTTAAGGAAGTTGTACCTTTTACCATGTATATCGGGGTTCTTACAATAACTCTGAAATATACACTCATCGACAAAACTTAAGGAAGTTGTACCTTTTACCATGTATATCGGGGTTCTTACAATAATTCTGAAATATACACTCATGGACAAAACTTAAGGAAGTTGTACCTTTTACCATGTATATCGGGGTTCTTACAATAATTCTGAAATATACACTCATCGACAAAACTTAAGGAAGTTGTACCTTTTACCATGTATATCGGGGTTCTTACAATAACTCTGAAATATACACTCATCGACAAAACTTAAGGAAGTTGTACCTTTTACCATGTATATCGGGGTTCTTACAATAATTCTGAAATATACACTCATGGACAAAACTTAAGGAAGTTGTACCTTTTACCATGTATATCGGGGTTCTTACAATAATTCTGAAATATACACTCATGGACAAAACTTAAGGAAGTTGTACCTTTTACCATGTATATCGGGGTTCTTACAATAATTCTGAAATATACACTCATGGACAAAACTTAAGGAAGTTGTACCTTTTACCATGTATATCGGGGTTCTTACAATAATTCTGAAATATACACTCATCGACAAAACTTAAGGAAGTTGTACCTTTTACCATGTATATCGGGGTTCTTACAATAATTCTGAAATATACACTCATCGACAAAACTTAAGGAAGTTGTACCTTTTACCATGTATATCGGGGTTCTTACAATAATTCTGAAATATACACTCATCGACAAAACTTAAGGAAGTTGTACCTTTTACCATGTATATCGGGGTTCTTACAATAATTCTGAAATATACACTCATCGACAAAACTTAAGGAAGTTGTACCTTTTACCATGTATATCGGGGTTCTTACAATAATTCTGAAATATACACTCATCGACAAAACTTAAGGAAGTTGTACCTTTTACCATGTATATCGGGGTTCTTACAATAATTCTGAAATATACACTCATCGACAAAACTTAAGGAAGTTGTACCTTTTACCATGTATATCGGGGTTCTTACAATAATTCTGAAATATACACTCATGGACAAAACTTAAGGAAGTTGTACCTTTTACCATGTATATCGGGGTTCTTACAATAATTCTGAAATATACACTCATGGACAAAACTTAAGGAAGTTGTACCTTTTACCATGTATATCGGGGTTCTTACAATAATTCTGAAATATACACTCATGGACAAAACTTAAGGAAGTTGTACCTTTTACCATGTATATCGGGGTTCTTACAATAATTCTGAAATATACACTCATCGACAAAACTTAAGGAAGTTGTACCTTTCAGCATGTATATCAGATACACAGTGACCTTTATTGAAGATACACGAGATAACCAAGTGTGAACAAAATTTCCTCTGTCTTCTTCTTTTTCTTAAAAAAAACAGAGAACCGGCGACAATAAAATATGAAACTTTTTTAAAGTTTTGTCCATGAGTGTTGTGTATATCAAGACGTATTTGTTGACTCAATTTCTGAAAAAAATGGAAGGGTATATAGTAGATTTTTGTTTTTACTTTAACAGTTCGCGAAACTTAGGTTAATATTTACATTTAACTATCTTTAATTAAAAAGACATATATTGGATCAAAATATCATTTATTTTACCAATATTTCAGTTGACTGAACGCCAACCTTTATCAAGGTGTTATAACATATTAATGTGTGTCATCAACAAACTCAGCGCCACATAACGTTAAACTTAATTCTATTGACGTTATGTGGCGCTGAGTTTGTTTCTGACACACATTAATATTTTAATAAAAAGGCATATATTGGATCAAAATATCATTTATTTTACCAATATTTCAGTTCTGAAATAACTGAATTATTTCAACTAAATAACTAAAAATTCAGAACTAAAATATTGGTAAAATAAATGATATTTTGATCCAATATATGCCTTTTTTAATTAAATATTTATTTATGGATTGCTCTATTTTCAAAACACATTAATATGTTATAATACCTTGATAAAGGTTGGCGTTCAGCTAACTGAAATATTGGTAATATAAATGATATTTTGATTAATATATGCCCTTTTAATTAAAGATTTATTTATGGATTGCTCTATTTTCAAAACACATTAATATGTTATAATACCTTGATAAAGGTTGGCATTCAGCCAACTAAAATATTGGTAAAATAAATGATATTTTGATCCAATATATGCCCTTTTTAATTAAAGATTTATTTATGGATTGCTTTATTTTCCTAACGATTTAACTATATATTTTAAAATCCCAATATAAGTGAGTTTTCCATATAAATCTCTAAACATATCTACATTATAGAGGTTAGAAGATTATATGGAGTGAAGAGCTCATCACGGTTGAGCTAAGTTTCCATTGTTCTTCTTATGTAGTAGGGTCTATGAGAGAGAGAGATTGATAAAAACCTTTCTGAAATTAGTTCCTTCATTTTATAAAACTGGTGAGCTTCCTGAGCTTGCGAGTCTTCGCAAGACAAAATATATAAAACGATAAATACTGAAAAATCTTGAATAAAGAACTCCATAGAAATGCTATGCATCAAAATTTTAACTAAAAACTCGGTAAAAGATCTGTAAAATAATACAAGGTTGTCTAAAAGTTCGTAAACATATTATGATTTATATTTTGCAGGTGTTTATGAACTTTTGAACAACCTTGGTAATATTGGTAACCTTGGTAAAATTATAACAGAATTATTATAGAAGAATGATTTAATCTCTGATGTTCTATATCAAGGGTGGTCAATCAGCAGGTGGGCCAAGTTTCAGAATTACAAGGTTGTCCCAAAAGTTCGTAAACACTTATAAAATATAAATCATAATATGTTTACGAACTTTTGGGACAACCATATATTAAGTATATACCATATGTTCAATAGTATGGAGGTTTGGCATGATTTTGGTCAAATTTCAGAATTACAAGGTTGTCCTAAAAGTTCGTAAACACTTTCAGAATATAAATCATAATCATAATAGGTTTACAAACTTTTGGGATAACCTTGTATTTAGATAAAAAATCGCCTTGGAAATAGGATCTATGGATATATCCGTAGGGTGTACCTACCTCACGGCCAGGTGCTGTGACATGGACGGATATGGAAGTCGCATTGTACGACAGCCTTGGACTAGAAACCCAGGGGTTTAGCCTAAAACGTTTGACAAATTAGACTGAGCTCCGACCCTGAACGTAGAATACAACCCTATACACATTTTCTCTATAGACCTTACTACAATGATACAAATTATTTGGTCAGAGGACCAACTCCAGTGAGGGCTGTATATATGTAATAAAAAAAAAACAATGAGATTTCTGTTGATTTTTGATTATCTCCAGGATTATGCTATGTTAATGCAGTCGTGGTTAAAATCTTGTAAGTATAATAATAAAAATGGTTTTTATAAGTAATATCTTTAATTGAGCTAAAGGAATATATTAAAAACATAATTTGATAAAAGTAATGCCTGGCTTAAAGCGTAAGAATAAAAAAATGAAAAACTTATTTACATAATGTACAAAAGGTTTGAGCCGGCCATCGGGAAATGGAAATATCTTTATTTACAGGGCTGCTAACCAAAATGAATGATTTTTGATAACCATCGGGAAACAACAACAATGAGTTTTTATAGGAGAATCGTGACCTCTGGCGGTCGATTTAGCAGAATATTTGATTCTATGAAATATAATTTTTTAAATAAAATAATATTTTTATATAACATATATAGATGATATATTTGATATGATAAGAATAACATATATTGCCAAAAATAATAAACACATATATAAAAGAGATATAATGCCCTAACATATCCAACGTTTCTGTAACAGCTTAACAGAACATGTTGGCTTGTTTTCCTTGCTTTCACTAAAATCCTTCCCAATGTCTCTTCAGACGATTTTCCGATACTCTTCCTCCAATTACCTTTTTTACCGAGTTTTTTTAAAACACGTCTGATTAGCTCAGCCAACAATGCAATCATTAGTTGGACTCAGATCCTGGAAAACCTGCTTCTATCCCGGAATAGGATTTTGTCAGCGAAGTTTATCCTAAGCAAGTTATGAACCTTCGTTCTTTTATGTTCTGGTCATATTTTTTGTACGGGATTTGAACTATGTTAGTTAAACGATGTCTGTTTATGTTTGACATGCTTGGTAGTTCAGTCTATTTGATAAAAAGGAATTATTTGATTAATATTTTTTCATAAGGTTGTCCCAAAAGTTCGTAAGCATATTATGATTTATATTTTAGAAGTGTTTTACTAACTTTTGGAACAACCTCGGTAATCATAAAGATAGAAGCTACCTGGCCAGAATTCATGGTTCTTCAAATTAAAGATACTTAGGCCAATAAACCTTTGTAATAATATTGGTAACCTTGATAAAATTATAAGGGATTTCTTATAGAAGAATGATTTAATCTCTGATGTTCTATATCAAGGGTGGTCAATCAGTAGGTGGGCCAATTTTAAGAATTACTTGTAAACTACACTTGTAAAGTATAAATCATAATCATGTTTACGAACTTTTGTGACAACCTTCTATTTCCTTGAATTCGAAAAAAGGAGGATATAAAGAATGTATTTAGGGAAAAATAGAAAATTTTAACGAATTCCATTATCACGCCCTGTGTCAATATTTATGCGGCTCCAGGAGGATGAAGAAGCAAATGAAGAAACCAGGAAGCTACAGTCGATGGGTGGTCTACTGCGACTTCCAAGATTACGTGAAGGAATCCTAGAGGTCCGAGATACCCATCTATATTGGCTTATTGTATCATTTTTAAAATGTCAAACCACTTTTATTACATATATAAGAATTATATTACGATGCACTAGCGCGCCATCTGTTATCAAATTAAGAAACTATTTTAGACGCGTAATATTCTTTTTAAAATAAAACAATTTCTACTGCCCTTACTGCAATGAGAAAAATGCAATATAACAGCGGTATGGTGGATTAAACTGGCGAAACCGCTGGGAGTGTTCACCACTGATGAGCCAGGCCCTCCCTTTAATTTTTCCATTGCAGTAAGGGCAGTAGAAATTGTTTTATTTTAAAAAGAATATTACGCGTCTAAAATAGTTTTGTAATTTGATATATAAGAATGATTTATTCATTAAACTTTTTCATTAAAAGATTGAAAACATTTTTGGTGATATAAATTAACCTCTGAAATTGTTTTTTAAATTATATTTTAAGAAGAGTTTTGCCATGAATCCATGCATGAAGGCTGTCAGTGATGAGAAATGCTGAAAAAACACTGTTTTTCTGCAAACCCTACAGCACAATATTGAATCTGAGACTACCTGGAAGTGAATATAAGGTCTTGAAAAAGACCCACAAGATTTAATTTGGAACTACTGTATGTAAAAATAAGATCTTAAAGAAACACAGAATTGACTCTGGAATTAACCTGATTATTTGTATTTCAATTTAAAGCGCTATGTCCCCCTAGGGACACTTGCGCTATCATACATATATGTCTTTACATTTGTCTATGCATATATATATTAGATAATAAAAAGGCATATATTGGATTGAATAAAAAAATTATTTTGCCAATATTTCGGCTGGCTGAACGCCAACCTTTATCGAGGCATTACATTTTTGTATACACAAGCGGCGCTGAGTTTGTGTATACAAAAATGTAATGCCTCGATAAAGGTTGGCGTTTAGCCAGCCGAAATATTGGTAAATAAATCTTTTATTCAATCCAATATATGCCTTTTTATTATCTAATGATATAAGTATGAATTGATCTATTTTCTGAATATATATATACAATAATTTTAGGCCGTGAATAGAATAGTCATATGATATTAACAATGAGAAAGAAAGAGAGAAAAAAACGAGAAAAAAGAACTGTGTACAAAAGAAAGAAGTGTCTGGCAATATGTACAATCAGCATAATAAAACCTGATGTGAATAAAATGTCTTGAAGAAATACCTACAAGATGTATACATGAACCTATTTCTAGTCCTATAAGGTTTTGGAGCGATGCAGAAAAGTGACTGAATTTTAGTTCATTGGAGACCTTGAAAAATCAACACAAAATGTACATTGGAACTGAATACCAGTGTAAATAAAGATACTGGATGTATATTCGAAGTACAGCGGCCTAACGAGAAATGCTGAAAAGCCACTGTATTTCCGCAAACACTACGGAACAAGATTGAATCTGAAAATAGCTGGAGGTGAATATAAGGTCTTGAAAACCTTTGCCGGTCCCATGCCCGGATGAAAAAGGAGGAGGAGAGCAGTAACAAGCTCGCTAAAAAATCTGGGTTCAGCTGGCCCGGTTGATAGTACCCTGTAAGGGCTCCTGATCCAGGAATACAGGATGAGCAGCGTTTGTACTCATATTAGGAGCGGCTTGCACATGGCGTCTGTTCCTCATGTCAGAGGCTGCCATTTCTTTTGGAGCTAAGTCAGTGGCCTGCCACTGAGTAGTGCTCCCAGTCTTAATGACAAAGGCAGACGCATTCTACTTCACCCAGTCTGGAGATAAGAAAGAAGAAGAAGGTCTTGAAGAAAACACTCACAAGATTGATTCTGGAATTACCTCTATGTAAATAGAAAATCTTGATAAAACATTCACAAGATTGAATCTGAGACTGCCTGGATATTAATATAAGGTCTTGAAGGAACACCTACAATATTTATACATGGACATAATTCTAGTTCAAATAAGGTTTTGGAGCGATGCAGAAAAGTGACTGAATGCTAGCTTACAGGAGACCTTGAAAAATCAACACAAAATTTACGCTAGAACTGAATGCCAGTGTAAATAAGGATACTGGATGTATATTCAAAGTGAATCGACCTATTTTATTGAAGAGGAAGGCTATAATAACGTAGGCCCCATATTGGGGGCCCCACCCTGACTATCCGGCAAACAGCTATTGGAAAGGGGTGAAGTTCAAGGCCTCAGAAGTAGGTCACTAATTGGGAAGAGAATAAGCTGAAAGAGGAAGATCAACCATACTGACGGATAACTGAACTCGATTCTCCAGAGCGGTGAGAAATCGTCTATTAACCCGGAAATTGATCAAGAGGAAGTTTCAAGGAAACAATAAAAGGTATTCCTTAATTTCATTCAACCCAATCAAATGAATTTTGAATTCAATAAGAGTTGAATATTCGAGTTCGCTGTTACTTCCTCGCTACAACACCAGCATACAACAATTTGATTGCTTTTATAACATATTGGCGTCATCTTAAATAAAAGAAAGGAATTTTTCCAAGTGAATACAAGATAATTTTATTCAAATAATGAAATTTTCGTAAGATAAAACACTTCAACTCTTCTTCACAATATATTATTCCCCTGTTTCAAATTATATAATATATATGTTATATTAAAATATTATTTTATTCAAAATTATATTTCATAGATTCAAATACTCTGTTAAATCGACCGCCATAGGTCACGCTTCCCCTATAAAAACTCATTGTTGTTGTTTCCCGATGGCCGGCTCAAATCTTTTGTAAATTATGTAAATAAGTTTTTCATTTTTTTATTCTTACGCCTTAAGCCAGGCAGTGCATTTATTCAAATTAATGTTTTTAATATATTTCCATAAGATCAATTAAAGCTATTTCTAATCTTTACCATTTTAACTATTTTTACGTTCAAGATTTTAACCACGACTGCATTAATCCTCAAGATAACCAAAATCAAGCAACAGCTAATAATTTTATCATGATAATTAAAATCAACAGAAAATTTCATTTTTATATAACATATATATAAGATGAAAACATCAGACTCTTGCTAAATCTATAGTCAAAATATAGATGGAAATTTTGCCGGAAGGAAATTTCCATCTGATTATAAGAATACCTAAACGAAATTCCTTTCCCTGAGGATGCTTTTTCGTCAAATACTGTTTAACACGCTTAGTTATTCAAATGAAATCCGAGATTTTATCCAAATATAATATCTGTTAACCACAAACAGATTCGTTCTGCGTCAGTTTGTTAACTGCGGATTACACGATCTTCAAAGATAAATGGTTAACATAAGAGATTTCCTCTTTCAGGTGAAAATATAAGGTTGTCTCAAAAGTTCGTGTGTTTTATTAAAACGTTGTTTTTCTTATTACTTGGCGAATAATATTATCACGGCGAATATATAATAATACATAATACAAAGACATAATACATAACGGCGAATAATATTGGTTATTTCAATCTTTTTGCAAGTGTTTATGAACTTTTGGGATAACTTTATCTTCATTCTAAATACAATACAGTTTTTGAGATGAGTTTCTTGGTAGTAGGCTCATACAAATGCATGAAGCTGTATAATAACACGCAGCCTGGGAGGATGAGTCTCTTACTTTATTAAACCTTCTCTCAAGCTTTTGGGTACTTTAAATCCTTTTACAGGAGTATATAACGAAATGAAGTACCCGAAAACTTGAGGAATCGTTTAATAAAGTAAAACTTATCCTCGAATCTTATCCTAGGATAAGTAAATTATCCTGGGAACAGTACTATGTAGAGCTGTACTATGTTAAAGAAATACTAGGATGCGTATTGAGGGAGTATGGTATGTATGGAAAATGTAGAAAACCTTCTTCGTCAACTTGTATCAAACCAGAATGGACAACTCTCATGTGATCTGGAGATTTCACGACCCAAGTGTTCTTTTGTTGAAGGCGATCTTCTTGGGATTTGAGCCAATAAATTACTCTGACATTCGGACTGAAGAATTCTCCACAATTCTAATTTAAAACTATTTCTCAGTCTTACGACCCCAGCGATTTGTCTCTCTTATACCTCCTTGCTGGAACATTCTAGATCGGGTGATGTAGAGACCTCATTTTTTATAAATTCCAAAAAGTTATATCTAAGTCTTTTCTTTTGAGACACACCGATCTTTCAGGAATGTCACTCGATATAATTTAGGATAAAATTTGTCATTCAGAATTTTATATACAGAAGAACCTTCATGAGAGGATACCCGCGATAGAGAACACCTCTCTATAAAGGACAGTTTTAATTTGCAAAATTACCATTTTTACTATTTAGCAACTCTCTGGTAAGAAAACATCTCTCCCTAAAGGACATTTTAGCTCTGCAATTTGGTGTTGTTCTTTACAGTGAGGTTCTACTGTATTTAGTAAATATTAAGAATCTATAATCTATAGTTCGTAATGACAGTATTATTTCTACAACTTCTACAACATCGTTTCTACTCATCAAACTGTGATACGTTCAGCAAAAAGGTTATGAACTTGATGAATTTTCTAAGCGCATGAAATTCTGTCAGGCTCTAGACTGTGGAAGGTGGGAAAACCTTCCTTACTGAATAAATGTGTACATATACAACTATATATATTTCCCTACATTTTATCTACACGTTATATACTCCTTTATTGTACAGTAGACTCTCCTATAACGCGAGTTTTTACAACGCGATTTCATACAACGCGATAAAAAAATTGCGACAAATTTATTTATACAACGCGAATTTTCGTATAACGCGTTATAAAATAAAACAATTTACCCTAACAACATTCGCGCTATACAAGTTTTATTTCGTACAACGCGACTTCCTATAACGCGATTTCATACAACACGGAACACATTAATCACGTTATAGGAGAGTTTACTGTATATTATCCTTTATTCAATCTTAATTTTTCTTTCTGCAACAATCGTTTTAAAGAATCAATTAAATTTTTGAAATTGTCAAATTCTCTAGATTGTGGATCATATAAAGAAACTGTAGTATATTCATAGGAAAAAAACCCATAACAATTTTTTTTTTTGTTCACACAAGAAGTTTGTGACCAACTTGAGTCAAATATATTTAATACGATGCTAAATAACGTTGGCATCCCATAATCATTTTTTCTAATATTTATATTTTCTACTCTTTTTATCTCAACTTCTAATTTTAAAAGCAACAGAAGCAATTTTAAATCAAAATCGCTTATTCTATGAAGAAAATAATGTTGTTTGTATATTGGATATTTTCTACAAATCTATAACGCTCAAAAATATAAGGTTGTCCCAAAAGTTCGTAAACATAATATGATTTATATTTTGCAAGTGTTTACGAACTTTTAGGACAACCTTAGTAAGCATAAAGATAGAAGCTGCCTGGCCAGAATTCATAGTTCTTCAAATTAAAGATACTTCGGCCAGTAAATCTTGGTAATATTGGTAACCTTGGTAAAATTGTAACAGATGCCTTATAGAAGAATGGTTTAATCTCTGATGTTCTATATCAAGGGTGGCCAATCAGTAGGTGGGCCAAGTTTCAGAATTACAAGGTTGTCCCAAAAGTTCGTAAACACTTGCAAAATATAAATCATAATATGTTTATAAACATTTGGAACAACCTTGTATATTAATATATATAAAACTTCCCAATTTAGAAAATAGAGCAATTCATAAATAAATATTTAATTAAAAAGGCATTTATTGGATCAAAATAGCATTTATTTTACCAATACTTCAGTTGGCTGAACGCCAACCTTTATCAAGGTATTATAACATTGAAATGTTACAATAACATTACATTACAATAACAATTAAAATGTTATAATACCTTGGTAAAGGTTGGCGTTCAGCCAACTGAAGTATTGGTAAAATAAATGATATTTTAATCCAAAATATGCCTTTTTATTTAAAAACTTCCCAATTCATTTTGAGAAAAGGGGAGACTATAAACATACTCCATAGTAAAAATACATAAAAAATCGTAGTAAAACTGAACCATTGTAACAGATAGGATGGTTGAGAAGTGTGTCTCGAAGACGTGCGGACAAAAGAAAGAGGCCAAGGTGGCGGAAGAATTCGATTTCTGTCAAGGGGAGGAAGCAAATCTTCTGAAGCCGGCACAGCCGATGAGTCACGGAGTTGCTCCTCTTTTTTGAGAACAAAGGGAAGGGAAAGTGGCAGCTTTCTGGAGCATTACCTCTGTGGGCCAATTGAGTTTTTTTTTTTCCGGGTAGGTGTTAAAAATGGATAACTTTGCCCATTTCTGTTCATCGATGAGACACATAGAGTAGCTGATATGGCTGGAAATGAACGATATATACGTTTTTAAACTATAGTTTCATTTCTACAGATTTCTATGTGCATCTGTGTTAATCCCATAAAGAGTTTGCAAGATTTCTACTATCCCATTTCATATATTTTAGGATAATATCACACACACAAGCCTTTATTAAGACATTCCGTCTTATACAGACGATTCTCCTGTTAGAAATGAATCTAAAAAGAAATGAGAAGCAGGGGAAGAAATTGAATCTTCGCTCAGAAAAGAGAAAAAGAAGAAAAGGAAAGAATATCTATGTACAAAAGACTATATACATCGTGCATAGAACACAGTGAAGAAGTAGATTATTGAGTAAATGGTTGCATCTTGTGAAGAAGAAAATATTTCCACATAGTTCAGTTACATTGTTAGGTCTCCTCCTCGCAATCTTTAAAACATTAAAGAACTTTAAATTAGCTGACCCATTATCCATCAAGTCTGAAAGAAAGGAATACAGCGAAAAGTGTGGATGAGCAGCTCTACCGGAAAAAGTTTATCTTTCCATAGTGAGAGATGTACATTCAAGTGTTCCAGTTAGGATATTTATTTTAGGATAATATCTTGGTTTCCTCTTTCTTTATGACTTATATGGAAAACTTCACGATTTGGCGTGTCATCCTTGTGTGGGGCCATTGCTAATCTTCTCTGTATCGTTCCTATTTCAGTATATGTACCACCGAACAAGCGTGTATCATCGTGATACATGTGCGTGTCTATGACTTATAGACATTAGCTTTTTTCCCAAGGCTGATTTTCGCCTAAACGAATTTCTACAACGACTTCAAGCAAGTCTATAGAAAGATTTACATTGGATAAAATGAGCCCAAGTGGATATCTCCAGTGTAGAACACTTTCTATTCTAAGCAGGCCGCTTGCAACACTGACGTCTTCCCTCGCTGTTGGACCTATGTAGAAATTTCCATGCCCCATACCGAAGACAAAGTGAATATAGGGTTGTCCTAAAAGTTCATAAACATATTATGATTTATATTTTGCAAATGTTTACAAACTTTCGGGACAACCTTAGTAATATTGATAACCTTGGTAAAATTATAACAGAATTCTTATAGAAGAATGATTTAATCTCTGATGTTCTATATCAAGGGTGGTCATAAAAGAGCCTCAGATGTCTCCATACATATCTATCACAGCAGTGTCCTCTATCTTGGGTGTGTAAAGCTGCTGTTCTGAGCCCATGTCAATGTTCTGTTGTTGTTGTCATGTCCAATGAAGAGTCTCAGATGTCTGCATACATCTCTATCACAGCAGTTACAATGTCCTCTATCTTGGGTGTGTAGATCTGCTGTTCTGTGTCCATGTCAATATTCTGTTGTTGTTGTCGTATCCAATTAAGAGCCTCAGATGTCTCCATACATATCTATCACAGCAGTCGCCATGTCCACTATCTTGGGTGTGTAAAACTGCTGTTCTGGGTCTATCTCAATTTTCTGTTGTTGTTGTCATGTCCAATGAAGAGTCTCAGATGTCTGCATACATCTCTATCACAGCAGTTACAATGTCCTCTATCTTGGGTGTGTAGATCTGCTGTTCTGTGTCCATGTCAATATTCTGTTGTTGTTGTCGTATCCAATTAAGAGCCTCAGATGTCTCCATACATCTCTATCACAGTAGTTACAATGTCCTCTATCTTGGGTGTGTAAAGCTGCTGTTCTGGGTCCATGTCAATTTTCTGTTGTTGATGTCATGTCTAATGAAGAGCCTCAGATATCTCCATACATCTCTATCACAGCAGTCACAATGTCTTCTATCTTGGGTGTGTAAAGCTGCTGTTCTGGGTCCATGTTAATTTTCTGTTGTTGTTGTCGTGTCTAATGAAAAGCCTCAGATGTCTCCATACATCTCCATCACAGCAGTTACAATGTCCTCTATCTTGGGTATGTAAAGCTGCTGTTCTGGGTCCATGTCAATTTTATGTTGTTGTTGTCGTGCCCAATGAAGAGCCTCAGATGTCTCCATACATCTCTATCACAGCAGTTGCAATGTTCTCTATCTTTTTGCTATTTATTGGAAAATGGGTGGCGTTGCCACGTTTAGTGACCTTGGAAACTGACCAGAATTTGATCAAATATTCCAAGAGTCCAATGGCGATTGCAGGAATGAAGAGGTATATGTTAGAAATAAAAATCAGTATTAGCAAAATATAACAACGATTGAAGAAGAGTGTCTTATCAGAACTTTACTCGCAAGCTTTCGCACGCATTGTGTTCTTCTACAGGCTTTACAATTACCGGGTCAGGAAAAAGGTCATCGTAAAGCCTGTAGAAGGAAGCATGCGTCCGAAAGCTTGCGAATAGAAGAATTTGTATGAGACACTTCTCTTCAATCATTGTTGTATCCGCTATATTCGAAGAGTTCAATTTGTCAATAATCAGTAGTACACCAATACCTCGTTTTGCGTCGTTTCGTTTTGCGTTTTTTTTTTTTCGAAGTTGCGTCGCTGCTTAATTTTTACTGATTTTCACTGTGCTTCGTTAGATTTTCGAATTTGCGTTGTTTTGGATTCGAGTCTTCAATTTTTTATTTTTTTTTTTTGAATTTTTTCCCTAAAATATAGCAACACCTTTGTTTTTGATTGCGCCTTCACATATTTTCACTTTGCGTCGTGTTTTTTTTGGAACGTAACCCCGACGCAAAGCGAGGTATGGGTGTATTTAAAAAAAATCAGTAGATCTGATTTATTGTAGTATAAAGTTTCAACATCTCTGAAATCAATGTACAATTCCAAAAATTCCATTGATCCAGGAAGAGTTCCATTTCCGTTATTAGATTACAACTTCCTAATACCAACATGGTTTCAGATAACATTGTATTTATGGCGATCCTGTATATCATGGTATCACTTTACATTCATTCAATGTAACTCAAGAAGGTTGTCTTCCTGGAACCCCACATCCAACTTGTATATTTTGTTTCAAGATATTTCATTTTACACTTCGTTTATAAAAATTAAAAGTATCCTTCATTTTCTTCAGAAATATATTTTTAAATAATTGATCCTTTTTTTAATACATGGTTGTCCAAAAAGTTCGTAAACACTTGCAAAATATATATCATAATATGTTTACGAACTTTTAGGACAACCTTGGTAATATAGGTAACCTTGGTAAAATTATAACAGAATTCTTATAGAAGAATGATTTAATCTCTGATGTTCTATATCAAGGGTGGCCAATCAGTAGGTAGGCCAGGTTTCAGAATTACAAGGTTGTCCTAAAAGTTCGCAAACACTTGTAAAATATAAATGATAATCATAATATGTTTACGAACTTATGGAATAACCTTGTAATTCTGAAACTTGGCCCACCTACTGATTGGCCACCCTTTATATAGAACATCAGAGATTAAATCATTCTTCTATAAGAATTCTGTTATAATTTTACCAAGGTTACAAATATTACAAAGGTTGTCCCAAAAGTTTGTAAACACTTGTAAAATATAAATCATAATATGTTTACGAACTTTTAGGACAACCTTATAGATATTCTCTAAAAACTTACGATGTAATAATGTGAAGTCTAAAATATTACGAAAATAAGTACGCTGTTTTGTTTAGAACACTACGATTACGTAGAGCCCACACTGATATGTATTGAAAATAGAGCAATCCATAAATAAATATTTAATTAAAAAGACATATATTGAATCAAAATATCATTTATTTCATCAATATTTCAGTTGGCTGAACGCCAACCTTTATCAAGGTATTATAACATTTTAAAGTGTGTCAACAACAAACTCAGCGCTACATAAAGTCAACAGCATTACGTTTTTAAAAATATTTTGTTATATTCAATGGGGAGAAAAAATTTGAATAAAAAAAATATTTTTAAAAACTTAATGCTGTTGACGTTATGTAGCGCTGAGTTTGTTGTTGACACATTTTAAAATGTTATAATACCTTGATAAAGGTTGGCGTTCAGCCAACTGAAATATTGGTAAAATAAATGATATTTTAATCCAATATATGTATTTTTAATTAAACTGATATGAGTATATATGTAAAAAAAAGATAATAAAACTGGAAGTAAATGCAGGCACCACAATGTAGAAGACTTAAGAGAAGAGGAGATAATAAAAGAAAAAAAGACCTAATCCAAATAATTTATTAGTGTGTGACGTTTAGGCAACAACATTGTCACCATCATCAGACAAAAGAATTGTTGCCGAAACGTCACACACTAATAAATTATTTGGATTGGGTCTTATATTCTTTTATTATAATCTTTTATCTATTCTTTTATTATAATCCAAATTGTGCTTTATCATTTTTGATAGACTTCAATGGACCTAAGAAGAGGAGATATTGATTGGAATGGATGTAGCCAGGTCAGTGGACTTGCTGAAAGGGACAGAACGTGAGCCAGCAAGGAACCAACCAAAGACATTCCTTGGCGAGTAGGTTGCGTGACATCAATCGGTCCCTGACACGGCGCTGGTAACGAGTAACTTCCTCCCGCCCATTGAGACTTCTAACTACACTTTGTAGCGTATCTACATTACGTAAATATGAACAAATTCTAACTCTTTCCCGTTTACAAGACCACAATCACCTTTCAAAGTAGATTAATAGTATCGCCGAATGTCCTTGTCCATTTGGATGAGGAAAACGAAGATTAAAACGCGCATGATTCCATAACTGTATTTACATATTTTTCATCGATAAATATTTTGATGTACCCCACTAACAAATTATTGTAATTTTAAAAGTCGAAATAAAAGTCGTTTTTGTGTTTTGCATAAGAAAATAGGCGATTAAAGAATTCGTTATTGTAAGCTCTTGCAATATCTGATATCATATGTACCGACATTTGAATTTTATTTCAGGCTACATATGTGCATATTGTATTTATATTTTGTTGCTTATACCTAGTACACGTGGTACAAGCCATGATAATCATGATGGGTAAAAGTAGGCGACTGCTTTTACTGTAAGTGCACCACATGTCTACACATGTGAAAAGCTGTTCGACTTTGCACTTACAAAACATCGTTAACAATTCTTTTTTTTTCTTATCCCTAGTACACGTGGTACAGGCCATAATAATCATGATGGGAAGAAGTAGGCGACTGCTTTTACTGTAAGTGCACCACATGTCTACACATGTGAAAAGCAGTTCGACTTTGTACTTATAAATGTTGCATTTATCTACAATATTGTATCTAATATTGTCGCATAGAGCTTCAGAAACGGCCTAAAACTGTTTTTTTTTTTTTTTGGATTGGTGCAAGCCGAGAATATTGCATTGATGTGGCATAGGAAACGTTCCACCTGTGACCTTGGTATCACTGCAGACCTTGTTGCACATTTTCCTAGGAAATCCTCTTGTATCGTTCAAATGCAATCTTTCTTCTCTTTAAACAAATTGAATATAAAAATCTTATCTACAAGTCTCCTTTTTTATTTAATATAAAATATAAGGTTGTCCCAAAAGTTCGTAAACATATTATGATTTATATTTTTCAAGTGTTTAGAAACTTTTGGGACAACCTTGTAATTCTGAAACTTGGCCCATCTACTGATTGACCACCATTATAGAACATCAGAGATTAAATCATTCTTCTATAAGAATTTTGTTATAATTTTACCAAGGTTACCAATATTACCAAGGTTGTCCTAAAATTTAGTAAACACTTGTAAAATATAAATCATAATATGTTTACAAACTTTTGGAACAACCTTGGTAATATTGGTAACCTTGGTAAAATTATAACAGAATTCTTATAGAAGAATGATTTAATCTCTGATGTTCTATATCTAGGGTGGTCAATCAGTAGGTGGGCCAAGTTCCAGAATTACAAGGTTGTCCTAAAAGTTCGTAAACACTTGTAAAATATAAATTATAATATGTTTACGAACATCTTTTTTATGCTTATTCGTTTAATATGTTTACGAACTTTTAGGATAACCTTATAATACAGTATCAAGTATTGAAGCAAAACAGCCAAATGTGATATTACAGCGGTATGGTAGATTAAAAAGGCAAAACCTCTCCGAGGGTTCACCATTGATGAACAGGCCCTCCCATTGATTTATCATTGTAATATGAGTAGTAGAAAATTATTATTTGAAAAAAAAGTAATCATAAGCATCAAAGTAGTTTGAATTTCTTATACAGATTCACCACAGGAAGGAAGCATAGATAGAGCTCCTATACTCCAGGCAGCACAGAACCCAACAACAGCCTCCAGGATCTTATACAAATTCACCACAGGAAGGAAGCATAGATAGAGCTTCTATACTCCAGGCAGCGCAGAACCCAACAACAGCCTCCAGGGTCTTATACAGATTCACCACAGGAAGAAAGCATAGATAGAGCTCCTATACTCCAGGCAGCACAGAACCCAACAACAGCCTCCAGGGTCTTATACAGATTCACCACAGGAAGTAAGCACAGATGGAACTCCTATACTCCAGGTAGCGCAGAGCCCAACAACAACTTCCAGGGTCTTATACAGATTCACCAGAGGAAGTAAGCATAGATGGAGCTCCTATACTCCAGGCAGCACAAAACCCAACAACAGCCTCCAGGGTCTTATATAGATTCACCACAGGAAGTAAGCACAGATGGAACTCCTATACTCCAGGCAGCACAGAACCCAACAACAGCCTCCAGGGTCTTATATAGATTCACCACAGGAAGTAAGCATAGATGGAGCTCCTATACTCCAGGCAGCACAGAACCCAACAACAGCCTCCAGGGTCTTATACAGATTCACCACAGGAAGGAATCATAGATGGAGCTCCTATACTCCAGGCAGCACAGAACCCAACAACAGCCTCCAGGGTCTTATACAGATTCACCACAGGAAGGAAACATAGATGGAGCTCCTATACTCCAGGCAGCACAGAACCCAACAACAGCCTCCAGGGTCTTATACAGATTCACCACAGGAAGGAAACATAGATGGAACTCCTATACTCCAGGCAGCACATAACCCAACAACAGCCTCCAGGGTCTTATATAGATTCACCACAGGAAGGAAACATAGATGGTGCTCCTATACTCCAGGCAGCACAGAACCCAACAACAGCCTCCGGGGTCTTATATAGATTCACCACAGGAAGGAAACATAGATGGAGCTCCTATACTCCAGGCAGCACAGAACCCAACAACAGCCTCCAGGGTCTTATACAGATTCACCACAGGAAGGAAGCATAGATGGAACTCCTATATTCCAGGCAGCACAGAACCCAACAACAGCCTCCAGGGTCTTATACAGATTCACCACAGGAAGTAAGCACAGATGGAACTCCTATACTCCAGGCAGCACAAAACCCAACAACAGCCTCCAGGATCTTATACAGATTCACCACAGGAAGTAAGCACAGATGGAACTCCTATACTCCAGGCAGCACAGAACCCAACAACAGCCTCCAGGGTCTTATATAGATTCACCACAGGAAGGAAACATAGATGGAGCTCCTATACTCCAGACAGCATAGAACCCAACAACAACCTCCAGGGTATTATACAGATTCACCACAGGAAGGAAGCATAGATGGAGCTCCTATACTCCAGGAAGCACAGAACACAACAACAGCCTCCAGGGTCTTATACAGATTCACCACAGGAAGTAAGCATAGATAGAGCTCCTATACTCCAGGCAGCACAGAACCCAACAACAGCCTCCAGGGTCTTATACAGATTCACCACAGGAAGGAAACATAGATAGAGCTCCTATACTCCAGGCAACACAGAACCCAACAACAGCTTCCAGGGTCATATACAGATTCACCACAGGAAGTAAGCATAGATAGAGCTCCTATACTCCAGACAGCACAGAACTAAACAGCCTCCAGTTCCGACACATGTCCAGTGGCCACAGAAACCACCGTACATAGGTTAGCCAATCACTAAAAAGACAAGTGTGGAATCATCCGCGTTCTAGTCTTCACATTCCTCATCCAAATGGACCACGACATTCGGTCATTCTATTAATCTCCTCCGAACGATGACTGCGGTAATATTTATTTACACCAAAGAGATGCCCATGATAAAACATGTGTACAATGTGCAAATTTTGGATAAGCATCGATTTTAACTATGACTACAACATGGACTCACTTTTAGAGGCTCATGTCAAATGTATACATAGTGTAAAGATCTCAATGTCTCTATATCCATCTTTACTTGCTAAACTGAAACTTTGACTCATGTAAAACTGACTTTACTACATGTATATAGCCATTGTTATGTAAATACTACTATGTAAATAATGCTATGTAGTTAATGTCTGAATAAAGATTTTTAAAACGTAATCAAACATATATACTACGATCTTGTAGAATTTATATTTATATATATATAAATGAAATTATTAACCTTTATTAACATCATGAAACGCGATGTCCCAAACTCAGGGACATTTGCGTCAATACCTCTCTCTACATCACAATAAATCGGCTATATACAATCCTGTTCAATTCATTATTTTACATAATTAACCATAGAAAATTGTCCAAAGAGAAAAACAAACAACAAAGCAAAACACACAAAGCAAGCATCGCAATTCTTTTCCTTCTAAATGAAATTATAATATATGACATGGACGCTCTACAATTTGAATAGTTCATCATGTAAAAGTTGAACAACAACAACAAAGCCTTTATTTAGGGCCTCTCGCCCTATACAGGATTCGCCAGTTCACAAGGGATGGGGAAAACACTGTGTGGCCTTTTTCCGGGATATAGTCTTGTGGAATCCAAATATCGCCATCGCTATATACCTATTCTTTGATATTTCATTAATTAGTGCCGGAAATGAAGGACAAAGTTGCCCCGTTTTATCATTTAGTTTTCGTCTTTCCTTAGACAGAGCAGCACAGTCAAATAAGTAGTGCAACATCTCCGTTGTTGTAAAAGTTAAACAACAACAAAAAAAAATCGAGAGACACAATATTACAGCAAAATTCTATTGTGTCCATGAGATAATTTGGGATGGAAGGTCCCTAAGTTTCACTTGTGGTGAGGGGCTGACAAGCTTTGAAACAAAAAGTAATCTCTCCGTAGAAGCTTTAAGCACAATGATTGCTATGGTAAATTGGCGGCGGAAAAAGCGGAGGACCCATTGTCAATTGTTGTCTCTCCCTGCAGCGGTGTTCCAGCCCGTCTCCCGCTCGTCCGTCCTGCTTGCTCTGGCTGACATCAGCTGCTGAGATGTCTAACTCCAGTTTCCACAGCAATCTTAGACCGTTGGGCGAACATATGGTAAGAATTGAGGTGGATTGTTAAAGTAGCGAAGGCTAGTATTTTGATCAATGTTGTTGTCGTGTCCAAAGAAGAGCCTCAGATGTCCCCATACATCTCTATCACAGCAGTCGCAATGTCCTCTATCTTGGGTGTGTATACTGTATTGTTGTTGTCGTGTCCAATGAAGAGCCTCAGATGTCCCCATACATCTCTATCACAGCAATGTCCTCTATCTTGGGTGTGTATACTGTATTGTTGTTGTCGTGTCTAATGAAGAGCCTCGTGTCTTCATACATCTCTATCACAGCAGTCGCAATGTTCTCTATCTTGGGTGTGTATACTGTATTGTTGTTGTCGTGTCCAATGAAGAGCCTCAGATGTCCCCATGCATCTCTATCACAGCAGTCGCAATGTATTCTATCTTGGGTGTGTATACTGTATTGTTGTTGTCGTGTCCAATGAAGAGCCTCAGATGTCCCCATACATCTCTATCACAGCAATGTCCTCTATCTTGGGTGTGTATACTGTATTGTTGTTGTCGTGTCTAATGAAGAGCCTCGTGTCTTCATACATCTCTATCACAGCAGTCGCAATGTTCTCTATCTTGGGTGTGTATACTGTATTGTTGTTGTCGTGTCCAATGAAGAGCCTCAGATGTCCCCATGCATCTCTATCACAGCAGTCGCAATGTATTCTATCTTGGGTGTGTATACTGTATTGTTGTTGTTGTTGTCGTGTTAAATGAAGAGCCTCAGATGTCTCCATGCATCTCTATTACAGCAGTCGCAATGTCCTCTATCTTGGGTGGGTAAAGCTGTTGCTCTGGGTCCATGTCAATTTTCTGTTGTTGCTGTGTCCAATGAATAGCCTCAGATGTCTCCATACATCTCTATCACAACATTCGTCCTCTATCTTGGTTGTGTAAAGCTGCTGTTCTGGGTCCATGCCAATTTTCTGTTGTTGTCGTGCCCAATGAAGAGCTTCAGATGTCTCCATACATCTCAATCACAGCAGTAGCAATGTCCTCTATCTTGGGTGTGTATACTGTATTGTTGTCGTGTCCAATGAAAAGCCTCAGATGTCTCCATTCATATCTATCACAGCAGTCACAATGTCCACTATCTTGGGTTTGTAAAGCTGCTGCTCTGGGTCCATGTCAATTTTCTAAAAGACTGCGGCCATTGCTGGACATGAGAATATGTGAGTAGGTGTTAGTTACACACCAGGACAGTTGTTACATGTCCTGTAGGTTATTGTATCATCTGGATGTATTGTCATTAACAAGACTCAGAATGAAATATTATAAAGGAATGAAGGATTGTAATTCTTAGAGTTTATTTCGCATATTTGATCTTTCCTTCTGTTGAATTATCCTGTATTTTGTGCCAAAGATCAATGAAACGTCCAAATAATTATAAAGGGAGAAGTAACACAGTCTAAGGTTGCTAAGAGCAACTATTAAGCTACATAAGAACCACTGTAGCCATCAAGACTATTATGCTAGTTGATTGCACTCAGCACATGAAGTAGAAGCACTTAGGAATAAGCCGGGGATAAAGGCCATGGTACAGCCTCCACTTAATTCTAAGGAACTTGTGTCAAGTGCAGTCGTATTGCCTCAACAAGTCATTCACCGTATCCAACCTGACTGAGAAATCTTGGAAATACCATTCGGGATAAGCATTAGAACATATAATAGATAAAAAAAGATATATTTACAGTATTTAGATAGGTACCTCTTCTTCTGGGGTTGGAATAGAGTTCTTTTTATTGTAAAATACCATAAAAATTAATTTAATTCTAATTCCATTATCGTAAAGATTGATGTTGCCTGACCAGCATTCATAGTTATTAAAATTAAAGATACTTCGGCCAGTAAATCTTTCAAGATTTGCCAGTCGAAGTATCTTTAATCTAATTCTATTGTTTAAGGTTAACTTAAGGTTTTTTTTTATTTTTCAAATTTTGAAAATATCACAATGCGCTTGTCATTTTCTGTAAAAATAGACACTTCGGCCAGTTAGAGTTTTTTATTTTCTCAACGTTTCGACAAAAATCTTTTGTCTTCGTCAGTAGAAATAAATAAAATAAAGCATTTGGTATGGTGTTAAAAATTGTTCTCTTTTGTCTTTTTTGTTCCTCAATTCTGTTCTTAGTATCCATCTAACATGAGTTCTCTTTATAATGGCTTTTACGGTCTCTTTTACCCAAAAGGTTGATCAAATAGAGAATGTGTGCTTTGGGCGTTGTCTGTCAACTTCACCAATCAGGTGAGAGAACGAACGGCCTTCGAGCGAGGCTAGATGAGTTTGATAAGTCATAGAGATAAGATTAGTTTGGACCTTCCATGCCAAACGTCTTGGGTCATCTCTTACCTGGCAAATACAACGGACAGTCTAATTGTAAAGAGATTGATTTACCTCTGAATCCAGATGGTAAAATTATGATATTTTGGGACTAATTGACGTATTAATAATATATTCGTCTGGTGAGACATGCGGAAGAAAACCATGCGCGCAAAAAACACTTTGTAGTCAATCGTTAAGATAGAGGCTGCCTGGCCGTCGTTCATAGCTCTTCAAATTATGGCCGAAATAACTTTAATTTGTAGAACTTTGTAGTTTGTACATAAGAATCTTTCGAGTATATTGTAAAATTGATGACAAGGCCAAGATTCCAGAGTAAATTTGAGGAAAGAGGGATGGACTCCAGCTGCCATATGTGAGACGTCATAAAAGCATTCCTGTGTGAAGGAGAACAGAGTCTGGTTACATCTGCGGCGAGTAGAAGACGTGGGGAGTTGTCACCGGGGAGTGTGACCATGTAGATGATCCTACAAGACGGTGCCAGGAGAGCCTGACATCGGAGCGGCCTACAAGCCGGTGTAGTCCAGGCTGGACATGTACAGTGTGGAGCGGGACACAAGAGTGACATCCACGGCACCAAGGATTCTTCTGACGGGGAGATTGAAGACAAGTCCCACTGTTGTACTCCTTCTGTTTAGTACCACGTATAATAAAACGATAACTTTTGCTGCATCCCTTCGAACTCACATGTGTATCTTTGTGGCATTCTGATTAGACAAAGTACAGCGTCTGGGTTCAACGTAACACTATGATGGGGGTTCTCTGGAATTAAACATGCGTTTGTAGTTGCAGAATTATTTTGAACTTTTCAAACAAATAGGCCGATCTAGAATAAAACGAACATGTTTGTAGCTTAAAACGTGTTTTTATCTTTATAGTATACTAGCCGAATGACCCGTGCAACGCCCAGGTTTTACCCGATTAGATGTTTTTATTCAAATACTATTCGTTACAATTATAAATTGGCGCCGTGGAAGTCACTCTTGTGAAACGTCCCGCTCCAAATTTGTGTCTGAGAAGCGATATTTTTATAAAGAGATGATCTGGCTTTGTGTCTTCTGCTCGAATGAATGTTTTTCTGTTAGAATTCTGTTCCTGCACACTAAAAATGAACAGGCTTCACCCGTGGTCTCAGCTTTTTGGAATTTTCCCCGATATAATTTTGTATCTGATAATCAAACATGATACAGCAATATTGTCATCATCAATTTCTGACTAGAAAAACAACTATATTTGCCCAGAACCTGTCAATTTTATTTTTTATTGGTTAAAAAGCCGATAAATATATTTTCCAGATTTTTCTCTATGTCCTGTCAAAGCACGTTTTACATGTACATTAGGTCAGCTAATATTACCTCCCATCTTCACCGCTAGATGCGCTGCTTTAGAGCGAAAAGGCAAATTTGCAACGCAATTTGCAAATAATTCGAAGAATATTCGGGATAGAGACCTGATATTTTCACTATAAGTTTTTCCAGATTCTACTCTATATACTGTTAAAATTTCAGTCAGATTAGTTACATGATAGCAGCAGCTTTACACGCCCAAGATAGAGGACATTGTGACTGCTGTGATAGAGATGTATGGGGACATCTGAGGCTCTTCATTGGACATAACAACAACAGAAAATTGACATGGACTCAGAGCAGCAGCTTTACACACTCAAGATAGAGGACATTGTGACTGCTGTGATAGAGATGTATGGAGACATCTGAGGCTCTTCATTGGACATAACAACAACAGAAAATTGACATGGACTCAGAGCAGCAGCTTTACACACTCAAGTTAGAGGACATTGCGACTGCTGTGATAGAGATGCATGGAGACATCTGAGGCTCTTCATTGGACATAACAACAACAGAAAATTGACATGGACTCAGAGCAGCAGCTTTACACACCCAAGATAAAGGATATTGTGACTGCTGTGATAGAGATATATGTAGACATCTGAGGCTCTTCAATGGACACGACAACAACAGAAAATTGACATGGACTCAGAGCAGCAGCTTTACACACCTAAGATAGAGGACATTGCGACTGCTGTGATAGAGATGCATGGAGACATCTGAGGCTCTTCATTGGACACGACAACAACAACAGAAATTTGACATGGACCCAGAGCAGCAGCTTTACACACCCAAGATAGAGGACGTTGCGACTGTTGTGATAGAGATGCATGGAGACATCTGAGGCTCTTCATTGGACACGGCAACAACAGAAAATTGACATGGACCCAGAACAGCCGCTTTACACACCCAAGATAGAGGACATTGTGAATGCTGTGATAAAGTGGAATGGATACATCTGAGGCTCTGCATTGGACACGACAAAAACAACAGAATATTGACATAGACCCAGAGCAGCAGCTTTACACACCCAAGATAGTGGACATTGTGACTGCTGTGATAGAGATGTATGGAGACATCTGACTTCTTCATTGGACATGACAACAACAACAGAAAATTGACATGGACCCAGAACAGCAGTTTTAAAGTGTATATGTTCCTCGGTAATAGAATATGTTTGTACTGGAATTCTCGTTCTATAGTTGATTCGATATTATGTTGCCATGCATGTGTGCATTTTGTTTGTTTAGCACAACACACAACTTTGAAAAACAAAATGAATTTCTAGGTATTTTTGTTAGGGATGAATATTAATTTTTCTCCAGCATTCACTCTCCTGTGATTTGTTACCTCCTTGATTGTCAGATGAATAGAAGAGATAATAAGAGATAGGTAGAAAAATGAAAAAAGGCAATCTTAAAGATATTTTTAAACTGCGACAATGAACAAAAAAAAGCATCAATCTACTTTCTAAATATTAATTTTAATGAGAAGGTGCGTATTCTGGAATCTTTCCAAAAAGTTGATTATTTATTCAAATTTCTTAGAATTTCTGGAAGGAAAGGTTCTATCTACAGGGAACAATGAGCAGGTGGCAGGCTGTGTTCTCCACGTGTGGGCCAGCTGGGATCCAACGGCTAAAACGTCCTCTACCCCCCACCTTAGGTTATCCCTGCAATTTGTCACGCCACGTTACATCATTCCCAAGTAGATAAATCTTTTAGCTCTTCTTTTATTCATCTCTCTTTCTTTACCGGTCATTTGTAACGGTGTAATTGTCACCTCGTTCACATGGAAAGTCGCCAACTCTGACTGCCTCGCCAACTCTTGGAAATACGTGAAGATGCAAAATGCGTCTTCATTTATTCAAATAATGAAACTGGTTTATTATAACTTAGTTTTCTGAAGATTTTTATAAGCCTGTATGTTTTTCTATTGAGAATGTGTTTTGCTATTTAATATATTAATTTCATATAGTGGAGCAGCAGCTTTACACACCCAAGATAGAAGACATTGCTGTGATATAGATGTATGGAGACATCTGAGGTTCTTCATTGGACACAACAACAACAGAAAATTGACATGGACCCAGAACAGTAGCTTTACACACCCAAGATAGAGGACATTGCGACTGCTGTGATAGAGATGTATGGAGATATTTGAGGCTCTTCATTGGACACAACAACAACAACATTTAGTCGAAGTTAGCATTTATAAAAATGAGTGATTTAGTGGCACATAAAATAAAGCGCTAACTTTTGCTGCTTGCCTTCAAACTCACATGTGTATCTTTGTGGCATCCTGATTAGACAAAGAACAGCGTCTAGGTACGACGCAACACTTTATAATTTACGTTGTGCAATTACGTGTATAAGCATGAAAATCTTGAAAACACTTGTATATTCGTCTGTGTTTTAGTTTCTGGTTCAACCTACTGGATTAGCAAATAGATGTAAACATGTCGTATATGGCAGCAAAGTGTGTTGGCGAAGTTTGCAAAGTAAATTGGAGGAAGTGATATGCAGTGGACTTCCTGGTAGCTGACTGGACAAATACAGTCAGGGCAGCTTCCGCCATTACATCGGCCGGGGAGAGAAAGTCGTAAACCTGGCAGGGTGGGACGCTTTATCTGCTCCCCGGACAAGAAGCGAATTGTACTGTCCTTGAAGGAGAACGCCTCAATGACATCTTTGTACAATGGAATCCAAGCAGTTCCTCTTCTATCCCAAAGAGGTGTCATGCCTCTTGAGGATGATCGCTCAGCCATGATCTTCGACTCAATGGTCGATAATTCGGTTATTCGTTTTCAATTCAAATCATTCCTCTTTGTATAGTAAAAACTATTCTTCTATATGGTTGTCCTCATATATTAACTATTCGTTGATTTTTAATTATTCCAGAATTTGCCAAATACCTATTTTTGATTAATCAAGAAAAGCTAACTACGATTAATCAAGAATGAGTATTTGGCCAATTCTTGAATAATTAAAATCAACGAATAGTTGATATTTATTCCGATAGACGGCGCAAGTCATCAGAAACTTTTATTTGCACGATAAGGAGATGCCTTTTTCTTAATTTAATTACCTTATTCCATTACAATTTCACATTTGTACTATTTTTTCACAATATAAAAGGTTTCCCAAAAGTTTGTGTTTTTCTTAATTCTTGGCGAATAATATTATTACGGCGAATACATAATAATACATAATAATACAATTACTTTATACATAATACAAAGACATTATACATAACGGCGAATAATATTATTACGGCTAATACATAATAATACATAGTTTAGAATTTTCTTGATTTTCTTCAGAAGAATTCTTCTGAAAATCAATTTTCGCTGATATCTCAGCACTGGTTTGAGGTTTCGAGCTGAGCCTTTCAGGCTCATGAGCAGCTCGTCCAGGGCTTCCAGCCGATATCACATTTGACACACTTTTCGGCATGTTTGCACCTGCCAAAACACTCAAATTAAGATATTTTTAAAACTTTGAACGAGTAAACGTTAACGAGAAGTACATGTGGGTTCGATTCCCATACCTGGATACTTTTATTTTTCCGTTTATCATTACTCTTTACAATTCATCTTTTCATACATCATCCCTAAGGATATAAATAGTCGTTATTTCTCCTTAAAATAATGAAAATTACCATTTTTCGTTCAAAAGAAACATTTGCGGTAAAACTTGTTAAATGTTGTTCTATAATCATAGCCGTATTATATTGTATTACAAAGAACAGTCGTCTGATAGCCTTCCTACAGTGTATTCATAGTTTGGTATGCTGCGATGTAAGAGGAAGAAGCGGCTGTTATGGAGGAAGGGCTGAGACAATGAGACTAATGAGATGAAAGATTGACCCTATAAATTCTTCAAGGCGTAAGTCAAACTACCCAATTCTCAGTCAGGATGCGTACGCCTATGAAACATAAGGAAATGAAAACAAAGACAGGCTATATTGCCGTAAAAGCTAAATTAGGTTAATTTCTTCAAGATATCTTTAATCAATGATCAGTAGCGCTGGTAGCATAGCAAAGAGGATAGACAGTACTTGTGTATTTCGAATATTTTGGTGATAACGTGCGGACGCGTCTATATGAATAATCCAATTAGTCAATTTAATTAATTTTTAATATAATTTTTCGAAAATTTATTGGCAGTGTTGGAATATTACACAGAGTAACAATGGCTATAGATGAGTTCATGTTTGAAAAGGAACTTGTATGTACATCAATACCTCGCTTTGCGTCGTTTCGTTTTGCCTTTTTTTCGAAGTTGCGTCGCTTCTTAATTTTTACTGATTTTCACTGTGCGTCGTTAGATTTTCGAAGTTGCGTTGTTTTGGATTCGAGTCTTTAATTTTTATTTTATTTTTGAATTTTTTTCCTAAAATATGGCAATACCTTTGTTTTTGATTGCGCCATGCCATCAAAATTTTATTTACACTTTGCGTCGTGTTTTTTTAGAACGTAACCCCGACGCAAAGCGAGGTATGGGTGTATATAATAATTATTGTTTTTGTTGTTTTCATGTAGACACATATACCAAGATTTGTTTTGTATAATTGCTATTAATAATAAATAATATGTAAAGTTAAATTGGTTACGTCCTTCTTACTTACTTTATTTACATAACATTCTTTTAGTATAACTATGGTTGAATTATACAGAGTGTATCTCTATGGATAGGCTCAATACCTAAAAATAAGAGGAAAGACCAAAAATGCTTTTTTTTTTTTTTGATTTTTTAAAATTGAAGCTGAATTTTATGAAGAAATTATAATAGATAAGGTATATTCATAAAATTTGTGTTAAAAATATACTGAAATTACTCCATTTCTAATAGTATATTGCATAGAAATTTTTGAATATATAATAATGATTGTAAAATTAACGAACCTGTTTTCCGAAATAATTTCTTATTATTTCTTTAAAATAAAATATATTTTTAGGTTAGAAATTGTTTTTATTATCTCAACGTTTGGAAAAATAACGTCCTCGTCAAGAAAAAAAATGAAAATTAAAGCATTTAGCAAGGCGTTTTATATTAAAGAATCATGAAAGTTGGCCAGGTAACATCAAGACAATTTCTGGTTGAAGTATCTTTTATAAGGTTGTCCCAAAAGTTCGTGTTTTTCTTAAAACTTTTGTTTGTTTTCTTATTACTTGGCGAATAATATTATTATTACGGTGAATACATAATACAATTATTACACGCTTGTTCGGCGGTACATATACTAAAATTGGAACGATACAGAGAAGATTAGCATGGCCCCTGCGCAAGGATGACACGCAAAATCGTGAAGCGTTCCATAATACAATTACTTTATACATAATACAAAGATATTATACATAACGGAGAATAATTTTGGTATTTCAATTTTTTGCGTGTGTTTACGAACTTTTGTGACGGCCATGGAGTAATTTGTGTTTAGGCCTCACAATTAAATCAATTTTTCTTTCTTACAGATATCAACTACATAATTATTTTGCAATATTTGAATGATATAAAAATCTTACTCGAAAAAAAATTTCAATAATGTTTCTACTACAAATTGCGTCCGACGCTAATTTCGAAATTGTCAAATTGAGGAGTTAACTCTTTCCTGAATCACATAGGGACGAATTCCGGCCTTCTCTATAGAAACTCTAGCCCGACGGGAAATGCTTTCTAATTGGGTGAATACAATCACGTGATTTCCGGGGGAATGAATGGTGGGGACATTTTTTAAGGTTTCCTTGTCGACTCTGGTTTCCTCCGTAATTGGCGCCAATGAAGTAGTGCTGGAAGAAAGACGTCTTTGTACGCCCTTCTGTTGAATAAACAAATTCCCAGGAAGCAGCGTCTGTGAATACCTAATCAATGGAGAAAGGTTTGTTTTTGATAGTTTTCTTTTGTTACCCTCCATTGTTTGAATGCAATGATGATAGTCAATCAATTTCATTGTGGGTTAAAGCTAGGAAATGGAAAAATTCTCTACTTTCTAGTAGTATTCGGGATTCCAAACATCCAAGGAGCATCTGAATTTTCTGATTTAGGACTTGGACTGTTATTCCGAAAGTTCGTCCATTGTTTAAGTGCAATAATGATTGTTCATCAATTTCATTGTGGGTTAAAGCCAGGAAATGAAAACATTATCTACTTTCTAGTAGTATTCAGGATTCCATACATCCGAGGAGCATCTGAATTTTCTGATTTAGGGCTTGGACTGTAATATACAAGGATGTCCCGAAAGTTCATCCATTGTTCATCAATTTCATTGTGGGTTAAAGCCAGGAATTGAAAGCATTCTCTACTCTCTAGCAGTATTCAAGATTTCATACATCCGAGGAGTATCTGAATTTTCTGATTTAGAGCTTGGAACTGAAATATACAAGTTTGTTCCAAAAGTTCGTCCATTTTTTGGGTGCATTGATGGTAGATTATCAATTTCATTGTGGGTTAAAGCCAGGAAATGAAATCTTTCTCTACTCTCTAGAAGTATTCAGGATTCCATACCTCCGAGAAGCATCTGAATTTTCTGATATATGGCTTGGACTGTAATATACAAGATTGTCCCAAAAGTTCGTAAACACTAACAAAAAATTGAAATACCAATATTATTCACCGTTATGTATAATGTCTTTGTATTATGTATAAAGTAATTGTATTATGTATTATTATGTATTCGCCGTAATAATATTGCGCCACGTGGAAAATTAGGGAAGACAAACTTCAGGATGAGACAGCAATTTATTTAAGACAAGAACAAACTATGAATGGCAAACAAAAGAGAAGAAAAAGAGGGAAGTGTACAGAGTATAGCAAAATATAAACATAAAAAATAATACTCTGCTAATAAAATAATAAATACTTTGTTACAATATTAATTACAATTTTTAAAAAAACACGAACTTTTGGGATAACCTTATATAAATGATATAGTTTTAGATATTTAATTAAAAAGGCATATATTGAATCAAAATATCATTTATTTTACCAATATTTCAGTTGGCTGAACGCCAACCTTTATCAAGATATTATAACATATTTATGTCAACAACAAACTCAGCGCCACATAACGTCAACAGCCTTAAGGCGCTGAGTTTGTTGTTGATACACTTTAAAATGTTATAACACCTTGATAAAGGTTGACGTTCAGCCAACTGAAATATTGGTAAAATAAATGATATTTTGATCCAATATATGCCTTTTTAATTAAAGATTTATCTATGGATTGCTCTATTTTCAAAAATATTTTTAGATATAATAAATTGTATCCAAAAAAATGTTTCGTAATATTTGTGTGAGTTATCAAACTCCAAAAAAAAGGTTTTTTTAAAGGGGGGGGAAACGGCCTCCCATACTGGGGCACAAGCAACAGGAAGCCTGACCTTGAAAATGACAAGTTTGCCAAGCGGCATGAAAGAAGAACAAACAACTCACTCAGCTGATGACCCTAAGCCAATCAACAAGCCAAGAAAATGGCGCCCCTTACTTGTTAGAAAAGAATTAATTTTTCTTTCGAGAGAGATGGGCCCACATATTCACTGAAAGACACCAAGAAGGTAATGTATGTCAGAATTATCAATGATGTTTTGTAAGTGCAACAATGTTTTATAAGTGCAATGTCGAACTGCTTTTCACATGCGTAGACTTGTGGTGTACTTACAGTAAAATCAGTCACCAATTTCTACCTACCGTGATTATCATGGTCTGTATCGCGTGTACTAGGGATAAGAACAAAAAAAAAAAGAATTGTCAACGATGTTTTGTAAGTGCAAAAGTCGAACTGCTTTTCACATGTGTAGACATGAGGTACACTTACAGTAAAAGCAGTCGCCAACTTCTAACCTCCATGATTATCATGGCCTGTACCATATGTACTAAGGATAAGCAAAAAAAAAATCTTGAAGATAGAGGTTGTGGGCCGCGGCATTCACAGTTCTTAGAATTGAAGACACTTCGGCCAGTAAATGTTTTTACTCAATGTTAACAAGGTACAACAAGGTTAACCATAATATGTAAACAAAACTTATGCAAAATTAGAGAAAGAAAGAAAATACAGTGTTGCCGACTGCCTAACTAATGAAGAAAAATCAAAGAATAATCATTTATTTATATAAATAAATAAATACAAAGCATATTACAATCCTTCATTTAAAAATATTTATATTAAAAGTAAATAAAATATTGTAGTAAGGTATTTATTATTTTATTAGCAGAGTATCATTTCTGATGTTTATATATTGCTACTCTGTAAACTTCCCTCATTACTTATCTTTTGTTCAAATCATTCATAGTTTGTTCTTGTGTTAAATAAATTGCTGTGTCATCCTGTCTTCCCTGATGTTCCACGTGGCACAATATAATTTATCAATAATACATTAAGAGATAAACGATGTTTACCTTACAACTCTGAACACTCGGATTTTCCTGGAAAATCTCTTAAAGATTTTTTGAAAAAAGCTACGGTCCACCTGTGCTGTGTGAGCAGAAGAGCTTAAATTGACTTGTTCCATTATATGTATGTTCCATATGTAAATACCTGTTTTCTTTCCTCTTTTCGCTCTCCACTTCTCCCATCCATATTTCCAAATCCATATTCTTATTTTCCATAGGATCATTCAAATAATAATCTGTATATATTTATCATGTGTATATAATCTTTCTCCATTTTTACCCCTTTGTATATTTCCCACTTTCATAGGTTTCTCCGTCTTGTAACCCCAAGGAGAATCCTCTGTAAGACCTGTGTGCCCTAATAAAGGTTGTGTGTGTGACATTAAGAGATAAATGTAAAAATGCCTTGTATAAAGGTTAACGTATAGCCAACCGAAATATTGGCAAATAAATATTTTATTCAATTCAATATATGTCTTTTTTATTATGTAACGATTTAAATATGGATTGCTCTATTTATTGATTATCAAATCAGACGTGATATTCCCACAAGGGATGCTTGCATCAAGAAACAACACTAAACTTAGATACTATATTACATAAACAATTGAATAATTACATTTGGCAAAAAGAATTGGCAAAAGAAGCCAGAAAGCTGAGCCAAAGGAAAGAACAAATGTCAGTATTTGACGCTGATGCTTTGGCAAAATACAAGATAATCAAACAAAAAAATAAGAAAAGATCAAATATGTGAAATAAACTCAGAGAGAAAACTGACAAAAACTATAACAAGACTTAGAACAAAACACTATAAAGGAATGGCAATACATCCAGATGGCACAAGAACCTATAGGGCATGCAACAACTGTCCTGGTGTGGAACTAACACCTACCCACATATTCTCATGTCTAGCAATGGCCACAGCCTTGCAGAAAATTGACATGGACCCAGAGCAGCAGCTTTACACACCCAAGATAGAGGATATTGCTGCTGCTGTGTTGGAGATGCATGGAGACATCTGAGACTCTTCTTTGGACACGACAACAACAACAATAATTATAAGGTTTGAGTAGAGTTTAAAGAAGAAAATAAAGGAAAGGACATTAAAATCATGCTTGAATTTACAACCAACTAATGAAATAAATACAAATAAATATACCTAGTTTGACAATTACAGTTTTTTTTTAATCAGAACAATAGCTATTTATGATTTTTTTCAGAGTTCTATTGATTCTTAAAGTGAAATTAAGGGAGGTATTAATTTCCAAACGAGAAGGGAAATAGCGTGGTGTCAATCTGACGTAGGTAAATATAAAAGCTACTGTAACCAGACGACCAAACAAAGTGGAGAGAAGTGGGATAATGGATTCAGGCGGTCAAATGATTGGTATGAAAGATGGATGAATGGGAAACAGGTCAAGGCCGTTAAATATTCATTCCGGACAGACGACGCTCATACCAACGCCCGACTCTGGTCAAATTGATTATAATTTTAAGGCAATCTTTTGATCTGTTTGAAATTCCAAAAATAATTTATTAAATGAACTTTAAAACTGATTATATACCATTTTATAAATTGGTTATAATTTAAAACTATCTTTTGATCTATTTGAAATTCCAGAAATATTACAATAAAACTAACTTTAAACTCGATTTACATACCATTTTAAATTGGTTATAATTTTAATACAATATTTTGATCTGTTTGAAATTCATGAAATAATTAAATAAAATGAACTTTAAACTCGATTTATATACCATTTTAAATTGGTTATAATTTTAAAACTATCTTTTGATCTGTTTGAAATTCCAGAAATAATTGAATAAAACGAATTTTAAACTCGATTTAGATTTCATTTTAAATTGGTTAGCTAAAACTTTTAAAAATCATAGTCTTCAAAAACGATACGATTGTTTTTTTTTTTTTTTTTTTGCATGAATCGTCTGCTTTGTGTTGTTTGTTTGACATTATGCAAATATGGTATTGAAAATTCGTATCAATTATATTTACCTTATAATAAAAATGTTACCATAAAAAATATCATTTTAAAATGTATAAAAGTTACTGAATTATATTCAAGATACGCTATTTTATTATTATTATCAAAAAAAAGTAGAAACTAATAATAGTAAATAATTAAATTTAGAACTTGTCATAAAATGGATAAAATAAATTATTATCTTTTGGTTACTAATTATATGCCTTACGCGCACCACGTAATAAATTTAGAAGCAGAATATTATTTCATACATTTCAATTAGTAGCTAATTAGAAGTGAATTGTCAGCCGAGGTTGTATACAAGTGTGCCGTAACAATGTCATAGAAAAAGAGCTAAGGAATAAAACGTGTTATTACATTAAACATATGCTCCTATTGTCTTCCTTGACAATTAGGCGGCTACATTACCTTCCTACTCGACCAAGAAAGGTCAGAAAATATCTGCTGCAAATAATAAAGGAAGTAAACTTTCATTAGCAGTGGGACCGGTCGTACTTTACAAAAAAAAAAAGAAGAAAATGTCGTTAGACTACGATGACTCATCAAGCTTTCTTTTTACTGCCATGTTGTAATTTTTGTCTTCAATCACAGAACTGTTTTGAATTCTTTTGATATTATTTTATATCGCTAAAGTAAGAAAATTATAGTATATTGAATTATATTTTGAAAAAAGAGCAATCCATAAATAAATATTTAATAAAAAGGCATATATTGGATTAAAATTCACATTCATTAATGTGTGTAAACATAATGTTATAATACTTGATAAAGGTTGGCGTTCAGCCAACTGAAATATTGGTAAAATAAATTATATTTTGATCCAATATATGCCTTTTTAATTAAAGATTTATTTATGGATTGCTCTATTTTCAAAACGGTGAAAGAGTGGTGTCTTCTAGTGTGAGTGTCCTATAATGGTGGTTCTACTGTATATTTGTAATAATAAATTTGTCGGCTTACTACCCTTTTTTAAATTATTTAATTAACAATACATCGAGTATTGTTCTTCAGCTAAGTAATCATCAATAAGCTATTTTGGTATCAACACCAGGTATAAACAGGCTATCTGTATTATCGTATGTATTATCAAAGTACACCTATCCCCCGATTTGCACGGTACTTGTTTTACACGTTTTCGCTTTTACACGGTTTTCCAAATAAGTTTTTTTTTTTGTTTTTATCGCACTATACTAAAATGCGATATTCTACTCTATACTACCTATGTTGAAAAGAATATTGGGAGACTCTGATCGGGCGAACACCTATTCAGATTTGACAGTTTAATATACACCTATCCCTCGATTTACACGTTTTTCTCAGGAACGTATATACCGTGTAAATCGGGTGGTAGGTGAACTGTACTGTGCGCCATCAGACGAGAATGTACGCGTCCATTTGAGCTAATGATCCCAGCAGACAGGGGTCGTCCAATAATTAAAGCCACCATTTGACCTATTAAAGCCATTTAAATACCTTTTTCTCCCAACATTGATATTCCCAGGAAGTTACTTAATGATCCCTGGAAAGAGATTCCATGCAAAATGATGAATAGATTGTCAAACAGTTTGTGTTTACACAGATACTGGGTTCTTTCTTCTTGGGAACAATCTCCAGTTTAGAACTTTATCAATTATTGAAGCTTAACTTCAGATTAATGACTCAAGTGAAGTACATTGGAAATTCATATAATACTATCGACATATCTAAAATATGAAGTAGGGAAGTTTTAGTGTGCAACGTTTGGTGTCCAAACACTGCAAATGAGTATATTTTATACTTTTTGCTTAAGTTATCCAAACATCCCAATGTGAATATATTGTACCCGGTATAGGTTCCCATCCCTGGACACTTTTATTTTTCTGTTCATCATTACTCTTCACAATTCATCATTTCATACTTCATCCCTAAGGTTAGAAATAATCGTTATTTCTCTTTAAAATAAATTTCGATTTTTCGTTCGAAAGAAACACATGCGGGATAATTTTCAAATGTCGTTTTACAAAGTATTCATTATTTTATTAACAGAATATAATTTTTGATGTTTATATTTTGCTACTCTGTAAACTTCCCTTATTGTTTATATTTTTTTTAATCTTTGATAATTTGTATTTGTCTTAAATAAATTGCTGTGTTATCCTGAAGTTTGTCTTTTCTAATTCTCCACGTGGCAATATTTTATATATTTTTTGGTTTGGTTGTCCGCGTAGATCCGAATAAATGTATTTTTGTTTGGTTATCCGAACATTCAAATGCATATATTTTATATATTTTGGTTTAGTTATCCGAACATTCAAATGCATATATTTTATATATTTTGGTTTAGTTATCCGAACATTCAAATGCATATATTTTATATATTTTGGTTTGGTTATCCGAACATTCAAATGCATATATTTTATATATTTTGGTTTAGTTATCCGAACATTCAAATGAATATACACCTATCCCACGATTTACACGGTACTTGTTTTACACGTTTTCGCTTTTACACGGTTTTCCAAATAAGTTTTTTTTGTTTTTATCGCACTATACTAAATGCTACTGTGATTGAACACATGCGCTGTGTACACATCTCACGAGGAATCCCGAGCTTATGTGCTGACTACATATTTTAACCTGTCAATGCATTTTATTTTTATTTCTGTGTACACATATCCCCCGAATTACACGTTTTTATCAGGAACGTATCTACCGTGTAAATCGGGGGATAGGTATATTTTATATATTTTGGTTTAGTTATCCGAATATTCAAATGAATATATTTTATATATTTTGGTTTAATTGTCCAAACATATTAAATTAATATAGTTAATTTAGTTTAGCTTGGTGTGAGTTGTGCTATACCACGAGTTCCGTCTACAATCCAAATGAGACCATTTTAATTGAGCTGCTTCAGGTGTTGGTATCTCCAGACGCCAGGCTACAACAGCTGTCATGGCTACAGGTACATTATATGTACGACTACACGTCTGGAAATATTACTTCCCCTGAAGGAAGATAGAAGACAGCCACGTAAAAAAAAAAAAAAAAAAACATTAAAAATATAACAAGATTGCAATGACCAGTATAAAAAATCAGTGCATGTAAACTAGCTCTTCCCCAAGAGCTTTCCTTCCAACACTGTCAGCAATGTCTCTCCTGCTGATCATCACATGTCCAGCAAACGTCAGTTTTCCTTGTTTTATGAACTATATCAGATGACGTGGTAATGGTATTCCTGGTAATGAGCTAGCAGACTCTCTGGCAAAGGCTGGAGCTCTTGGCCTACCTGAAGCAAGAGAATCTACCACCCAACTAGACGAAAGAGACCTCCTCCGTACCATCAAAATACCAATGCCTGCAGGAATGGAAATCTGATGCTGCACATGACTGGTACAGAGCAGGAGGGACGAACAACAGTCTTTGATTTCCACTTAAGTCTGGTCATCTACAGACAATGACTTTCCAGAATGGTTGCAAGGTTTTCACACTATGTACTAAGTGCAATTCTCAGCCTGCAACCCCAAGACATATTATTGACTGTATTGACTCATCCATTGATGAGCTCTACTCTTCCCCGGCAGACACCATCAACAAGCTTTACAAGCTTGATACCTTAGTGTGATTGAGTGGAGATAAAAAAGAAAGAAGAAGAAGAAGCTGACGTTCTGTACCCATTCAATCGAGGACTTGAATATTTGTTACCATATCTGTCCAAAGAATTTTGAAAGCTTTTCTGTAAAAGTATGTCTCGAAGACTTCTATTCGTTTGATGGAAGATTCTAGTAATGTCCACGACTCACAGTCATATGTTAGTATAGACTAGATTAGTGTGTACAAATGGAAGACAACTCCATCTTTGTCAATCTGTAGCTGTTCAACAGTGTTCAACAGATGGGCCAAGTTTCAGAATTACAAGGTTGTCCCAAAGGTTCATAAACACCTGCAAAATATAAATCATTATATATTTATGAACTTTTGAGACAACCTTGTATTATGGTTTTGTGAGGGGGTCTGTAGAAGGATGGTCTAAACCTTTGGTTTTCGACCGCTATGACCCGGGTTATATTCCCGCCTTGGACACTTTTATTCTGATTTTAAAAAAAATTGCTCCAATTGCAAAAGTCCAAACCCACCAGCGAATGCAAGCAACCAAACGGAGCTCTGGCATATTTGTAAGTGTAAAGTCGAACTGCTTTTCATATATGTAGACATGTGGTGCACTTACAGTAGAAGCAGTTTACCTACTTCTACCCACCATAATTATCATGGCCTGTACCACGTTTACTAGTATTAAAAAGAAAAAAAAGTAACTCTCCAGTAAGAGGACACCTCTCCCTAAAGAACACTTTGCCTCTGCAATTAGTTGTCCTTTACAGGGAGGTTCTACTGTAGCAACTCTCCAGTATGAAGACACCTCTCCCTAAAGGACACTTTGCCTCTGCAATTAGGTGTCCTTTACAGGGAGGTTCTACTGTATTTAGCAACTCTCCAGTAGGAAGACACCTCTCTCTAAAGGACACTTTGCCTCTGCAATTAGTTGTCCTTTACAGGGAGGTTCTACTGTATTTAGCAATTCTCTGGTAAGAGGACATCTCTCCCTAAAGAACAATTTGGCTCTGCAATTAGGTGTCCTTTACAGGGAGGTTCTACTGTATTTAACAACTCTCCGGTAAGAGGATACCTCTCCCTAAAGGATAATTTGGCTCTGCAATTAGTTGTCCTTTACGGGTAGGTTCTACTGTATTTAGCAACTGGCCTGCACCACGTGTACTAGGTATAAGCAAAAAAAAAAAAATGGTTTTGTGATTTTTTGACGGCTTAAGGTTTTCTTTTAGCATCTTCCGCACGTCATCCTGGACAAGAATGGTTGTCACCCGGATGACCGAGGCGGTGACAAATTTACATAACAGGCCGCAGGTTTCGCCGCCAACGTGGCCGGCCATCACACGCGACCCCCAAATTATGGACAGCTTCATTTACAATTTGATTAAACCTCATAGCATTTCAGAGATTTCAGGAAGTCTACTTTTTCACCTTTTTTTTAATTTCTTGAGAGAAATTGTGAGAAAGTATTTTTTTTTTGGGTAAATTATGGATTAATATTTTTACTCCTTTCTCTACTTTTAAGAACTTTTAATCTTGTTGAGATATTTTTTGTTTATTCTTTATACTTTCAAAGTTTTGATGCGATTCCTGTTGTATTGAAAGACGATGGCCTATAAGACAAATCTTGGGTAACGAAGTCTTCACTTATTTTACCAGAATACGATGTCTGTCACACATAAGCGCTATTTGTGAATCAATAATACATTAGAACTTGCATAATTCGAAAAAGTCTTTAATTCGCCTGCCTGGTTCAAAATCACATTAATAGGTACCGCTCAGCAAGAGCAACCTAGTTCATGATAATTGAAACAGTGAATAATATGTGAAGGTTATTCACATATTAAACAAAATGTTAACGTGGGATTCAATCTTGGTTCATGACTGTCGGGAATCGAGGGTGTTACCCTCTCATCCACCGACTTATCAAAATCACATTAATAGGTACCGCTCAGCAAGAGCAATCTAGTTCATGATAATTGAAACAGTGAATAATATATGAAGGTTATTCACATATTAAACAAATTTTAACGCGGGATTCAATCCCGGTTCATGGCTGTCGGGAATCGAGCGTGTTACCCTCTCATCCACCGACTATGTTTCATCTTCAATTCGAATATTTATCTTGGTCCCTAGACTTTTAAGACTTTTATTCAAAATGTTTTTCATTCGATTTTTTGGATAATTCGAAAAAAAATATTTTTTTTTGGTCTTGAGCTCCGAATTATTCAAAGTTCGACTATAAAAAATTGTTTTTTTAATTATCTTTTTTCAAGTACTCTAAACTAAAATCATTATAAGGTCAAGATCACTTGTAACCTTTTAAGGAATGCTACTACAATTTTTAAATTCAACTTTAGGTTAAAGCGTCTCTCTTCAAAAATAAATATAAATATACAGTAGAACCTCCCTGTAAAGGACACCTATTTGCAGAGCTAAAGTGTTCTTTAGGGAGAGGGGTCCTCTTACCGGAGAGTTGCTACAGTAGAACCTCCCTGTGAAGGACACCTATTTTCAGAGCTAAAGTGTTCTTTAGGGAGAGGTGGAAGGATGGTCTAAACCGTTGGTTTTCGACCGCTACGACCCGGGTTCGATTCCCGCATTAGGCACTTTTATTAAATTGCTTTTCACATGTGTAGATATGTGGTGGATTTACAGTAAAAGCAGTCGCCAACTTCTACCAACCATGATTATTATGGTCTGTACCACGTGTACTAGGGATAAGCAAAAAAAAAAAAAAGAAACTTATCCTCGATGTGTTGTTACAATTTATATTTCAGTGGATTCCATCTTCCAATTTTATAAAGAATTCTTGCTAATGTTCATCGCAGGATACTTTACTAAGATTCCATTTTTCTAGTTCATGCAGATGGTTGATAAGCATGATGTCGGGAAACCGTTCTCCAAATAGCCTCTAATCTATCTCCTTCGGTGACTCACCAAGAAAGTAATTAAGATGCTCTAATTAGCTAATTAGCAGTGGGTAGGTAAGTTAATTGGGTTGGTGGATTAGCTGTAGGCAGATTGTGGTGGGCATTTGGTGGATGTGTCAAAGTATCTGATACACATTAGCATCAACATCTACCCACGTATTGTCATGCCCTGCAATGGCCGCAGCCTTGACATGGACCCATAGAAGCAGCTTTATACATTCAAGATAGAGGCCATTGTGACTGCTGTGATAGAGATGTATGGAGACATCTGAGGCTCTACTTTGGACACGACAACAACAATACAGTATACACACCCAAGATAGAGGCCATCGTGACTGCTGTGATAGAGATGTATGGAGACATCTGAGGCTCTACTTTGGACACGACAACAACAATACAGTATACACACACAAGATAGAGGCCATTGTGACTGCTGTGATAGAGATGTATGGAGACATTTGAGGCTCTACTTTGGACACGACAACAACAATACAGTATACACACCCAAGATAGAGGCCATTGTGACTGCTGTGATAGAGATGTATGGAGACATCTGAGGCTCTACTTTGGACACGACAACAACAATACAGTATACACACCCAAGATAGAGGCCATCGTGACTGCTGTGATAGAGATGTATGGAGACATCTGAGGCTCTACTTTGGACACGACAACAACAATACAGTATACACACACAAGATAGAGGACATTGTGACTGCTGTGATAGAGATGTATGGAGACATCTGAGGCTCTACTTTGGACACGACAACAACAGTACAGTATACACACCCAAGATAGAGGACATTGTGACTGCTGTGATAGAGATGTATGGAGACATCTGAGGCTCTACTTTGGACACGACAACAACAGTACAGTATACACACCCAAGATAGAGGACATTGTGACTGCTGTGATAGAGATGTATGGAGACATCTGAGGCTCTACTTTGGACACGACAACAACAGTACAGTATACACACCCAAGATAGAGGACATTGTGACTGCTGTGATAGTTGTGATGGTTCTGTGCTGCCTGGAGTATGAGAGCTCCATCTATCATTTATTCCTGTGGTGAATCTGTATAAGATCGCTGGTCTTAATAAAGCTTTGTGCGTGTGTGTGTGTGTATTTTTGTGCTTGTTTAGCACTTTGTTGATGTCTCTTTGTTGCGATAGTAGTACAGGTTGGAATGTCACTTGTGGAATCACGGACCGTATTACGGAGTTTTGGAATATGAAAGCTAGGCGCCAAAGTAACTATGCATCTTGGAGATGCATTCCAAATGTAATGAAGAAATTTAGTAGTTGTCAATCACTGATTGTCCCAAACCACTGTTATGACAGAACTAGGTGTGTCAGGCAGGAAGGAAAATCTCCAGTCTTTACAGTTCATAAGTCATTTATATTCGTATTTGGACGATTGATGGTGGTGTCTTGTCCATGGAACAGATCAGATCGGTCCATGCAACCTGATCACAATACCGGCCAACTGAGGTGCCCTTATGGATGTCCTCTTCTGGATTGATGTCTGCCATATAGAGGGCTGCAAGGATGGCCGGGTATATATGGTCCGGAGTGAGTTGGGTGTTGTAACAGCTATTGCAGTTCCTGTAGGATCTAGTCATTTCTTAGTATATCTTCAATCCTTTAAAATGTCCTGATTCTTGAAATTGTCGTTAATTCTCTGTTAATATTGAGGTTGCATATGGGCTGGGGTATTTTGGTTTTTGTAGTGAGTTTTGCTACTGTTTGGACGATTGGATGTTTGATGATAGAAAGAGTGAGACAGGGTGTGGAAACATATCGCGCTATAATCTGGACATGCAAAAAAGTCCATATTGACATATTCAGTTGTCACATGGGGAAGTTTACATACAGAATATCTATCGTGACACAATGACGAAAGCTGTCCAGTAGTGACACTCGTCCAGACAGGAACAAAAATATCAGAATGATTAGATAGAGAGATTACATAATCTTAACTGGGAGTAAACAATAGCACTTCCTACAAAGCGGTTCTGAGATAGATGAACCAATGTATCACGAATGTATAGTGTCCCTGTGTCATCATATATATAGTGACATCTATAGAATGTCATTAAACATGGAGTAGGTACAGCAGCCTCTTTATTTAAGACCTAAAACTACTGGCTTCTTGCTGTTATCCTTGGGTTGAGCATCCTTAGCATTCTGGAACTCCGCCTTTGCCGGTCCCAAGCCCGGATGAAAAAGGAGGAGGAGGAGCAGTAATAAGCTAACTAAAAAACCTGGGTTCAGCTGGCCACGCTGATAGTACCCTGTAAGGGCTCCAGGGATACAGGATGAGTAGTGTTTGTACTCCATGTTAGGAGCGGCTGTATATGGCGTCTGTTCCTCATGTCATGCGTAAGTGTCCCTAGGGAGACGTAGCGCTTTAAATTGAAATAAATAATTCAATCAAAGATGGACAAAAAAAATGTTCAACTTTGAGAACACAGATCGCAGGACAACACCGTATTGACGAAGTCCATCAGATCCTCAAGATGAGACTGTTAGAAAAACCATGGCTAATCATTGATATCTCCTTTGTTTTACTGGCATTCATTATGACCGAGAAATTATGTACCATCAGAGATCAAGGTACAGTAGAACCTTCCTGTAAAGGATACCTAATTGCAGAGTCAAAGTGTCCTTTAGGGAGAAATGTCTTCTTAATAGAGAGTTGTTAAATAGTAAAAATGGTAATTTTGCAAATGAAAACTGTCCTTTGTAGAGAGGTGTCCTCTAGTGTGTGTGTTTTCTCATGGAGGTTCTACGGTACTTAAACTACAGTACTTAAAGAGGCTTTGTTAAGTGTAATTATGGTACACTCTACTTGTGAGGCCATTTGAAGTTAATGTAGTTCTGGTAGAAACAGTTTGATAATGCCAACTTTCGGTGTGTCATCCTGAAAATGTTCATAATGAACTCGTGATCCATTGTCCAACGGCATGCCCTTGGGTAGCATGGAACCGACGAACTGAGGCAGCAATCTAAAGACTTCAGACACGATAGAGAACGTCACTTTTCAATATACGAGCTATACAACTATTAACCACTAATTTATATGTCACAAGAACCTAGAGAACATGCAATAACTATCCTGGTGTGGAACTAACACCTACCTACATATTCTCATGTCCAGCAATGGCCGCAGCCTTGCAGAAAATTGACATGGACCCAGAGTAGCAACTTTACACACCCAAGATAGTGGAAATTGCGACTGCTGTGATAGATGTGTATGGAGACATCTGAGGCTCTTCATTGAACACGACAACAACAGAAAATTAACATGGACCCAGAGTAGCAGCTTTACACACCCAAGATAGAAGACATTGCGACTGCTGTGATAGAGATGTATGGAGACATCTGAGGCTCTTCATTGGACACGACAACAACAACAGAAAGTTGACATGAACCCAGAGGAGCAGCTTTACGCACCCAAGATAGAAGATATTGCGACTGCTGTGATAGAGATGTATGGAGACATCTGAGGCTCTTCATTGGACACGACAACAACAACAGAAATTTGACATGAACCCAGAGGAGCAGCTTTACACACCCAAGATAGAGGACATTGCGACTGCTGTGATAGAGATGTATGGAGACATCTGAGGCTCTTCATTGAACACGGTAACATTAACCATTAATCGACGAGCAATTAATTCCAAATATATATTCCCGTTGAATAGAACAATTTAGTAATATATGTGGGTATAACTAGATGTAAGATAATCTAAAATAAAGCGTTGTAGATGTACGAAAAGATATAAAGGTAGTTGTAGAAACGTAGAGAGCTAAGTAAGGCGATGTTACCTTGGTGAAGAGAAGCTGCAGGGGAGATCTGCAGCACGTATCCGACCGACAGCGTAGACAGCGACCGAATGGCTCCGCCAGAGGGCAGCCTCAACGCCGTCAGGGGTCGCCACCGATAAAAAGTTGGGAATGACTCCAGCCAACAATGTGAACGTATCCTCTATTTGGAAGAAGCACTTGTACACACTACGATAACTCTTTTTTTTAAACGGAGTTCACATACAACACTTTCTTCATCTTATTCCTCTAACCAAAGTAAATTTATAAAAGCGCAAAATCATAATGCGAAAGGTTTCTTTCAATTTTTTTTTAATATTTTGCAGAGATATCGAGCAATTACTGTCTATCCATAGGAGAAACATAGAAACATATAATAAGATGAATTGTTTAAATACATCTTATATTCCGAGTGGAGAAAATACAAAAAAAGTAATAAATTATTAAGAACATGTTTAGATTGTCGAATGCAAATTTTACTTACAAAAAAAGAAGAATGAAATATCAATTATTAGCAAATATACTTATTTAATTTTGAAAATAGAGCAATCCATAGATAAATCTTTAATTAAAAAGGCATATATTGGATCAAAAAATCATTTATTTTACCAATATTTCAGTTGGCTGACATGTTATATATGTTATAACACCTTGATAAAGGTTGGCGTTCAGCCAACTGAAATATTGGTAAAATAAATGATTTTTTATCCAATATAAGCCTTTTTAATTAAATACTTTTATATTTTATTTTAAACAAATTAAACTATATAATATTATATTTTTGTCAAATGAGTTTATTAAAATAAAAAACACATTTAACCAACCTAAAAGAAAAAAAAACTATGTACAACAGAACAAAAATAATAATTAAAAAGCTTTTTGTTTTTTGGTCAAATTTGAAAAACTATTTATATACACCAATACCTCGCTTTGCGTCGTTTCAATTTGCTTTTTTTTTCGAAGTTGCGTCGCTGCTTAATTTTTACTGATTTTCACTGTGCGTCGTTAGATTTTCGAAGTTGCGTTGTTTTGGATTCGAGTCTTTAATTTTTTTTTTTTTTGAATTTGTTCCCCTAAAATATGGCAACACCTTTGTTTTTGATTGCGCCTTCACATATTTTCACTTTGCGTCGTTTCAATTTGCGTCGTGTTTTTTTTTGGAACGTAACCCCGACGCAAAGCGAGGTATGGGTTATAAATGATTATAGAAAAATTAAATTGAATAAAACATACATATCTGCATATTTATATATATTAGGAGATTTGCATATAAAGAAAAAAGAACGACAGAAATAATTATGAGAGTATATATGTAAAATTGTATTTAGTAGAAAAAGAACTATGGAGAAAATAGTGACTATTCTTTTGTACAATTAAATGAAAACCAATGAAGGCTGTGACAGAATGTGTTAATGGAATATATTGTTCGGACAATTCAATATTTCTATTGATGTTATTGAGTTCTGTGTACACCATTGTCTCTAATATTAGACTTTGGTGCTGGTATTTTCCGAGTTAAATGACTCTGCTTTAGGTATCTCGAATTTTTTTAAGAAAAATAATTCGAACTTTCACTTGAGTTCGGTAGAAGGATGGTCTAAACCTTTGGTTTTTGACTGCTACGAACCAGGTTCGATTCCCGCATTAGGCACTTTTTTTCTGATTAAAAAAATATGCTCCAATGACCCCAGATTCTTGTAAAAGTCCAACCCCACCAGCGAGTGCAAGTAACCAAACGAGGCTATGTCACATTTGTAAGTGCATAATCGAACTGCTTTTCACATATGTAGACATGTGGTGCACTTACAGTAAAAGCAGTCACCTACTTCTACCCACCATGATTATAATGGGCTGTACCACCTGTACTAGGGATAAGAAAAAAAATTGTTAAAGATGTTTTGTAAGTACAAAGTCGAACTGCTTTTCACATGTGTAGACATGTGGTGTACTTACAGTAAAAGCAGTCACCAACTTCTACCCACCATGATTATCATGGTCTGTACCATGTGTACTAGGGATAAGAAAAAAAAATGTTAACGATGTTTTGTAAGTACAAAGTCTAAATGCTTTTCATATATGTAGACATGTGGCGTACTTACAGTAAAAGCAGTGCCTACTTCCATTCACCATGATTATCATGGCCTGTATCACGTACTAGGGATAAGAAAAAAAATTGTTAACGATGTTTTGTAAGTGCAAAGTCGAACTGATTTTCACATGTGTAGACATATGGTGCACTTACAGTAAAAGCAGTCACCCACTTCTACCCACCATGATTATCATGGTCTGTACCATGTGTACTAGGGATAAGTAAAAAAAAAAAGTTGGGTCGCGGTATATCCCTAACTACACTTTATTACGTGTGTGATCTCCATTTTAACCATACCTTATTGAACAGACACGAATGAATAACCAGTGTTTGCTGGCGATAAAAAACGATAGGTCTGTAACAGAAGATTCTTTATTTTATTTCAACACACAAAACGCGATATCCCGACTAGTGAAAGTTGGGTCGACTTACGTTTTCAAACAAAAGCAGTTATGAACATATTATACAAGAAAATAAAAAAAAGAGAAACAATAATATATATTAGGAACCTGATCCTTTCAGGGGTTAGAAAGATAATCATAAATATAGTTACAAAAATAGTTAAATCTGTGATAATTCTCTCTAGTATTTACAAATTGATATAGATCTACAACATTGTCTGTTGTCTAGCGGTGAAGAAGAGTGGGCATTCCAGCAGTAGGTGTCTCGAGTCCTGGAATTCCTTGTCACAATGACAGCTAGTCCTCAACGGCTCCAATTGTTGATAAAAATCCCTTAAAATTTCCGTGGTTCGTTGTAAACTGGGTATTGTAAAAGTTAGAACGGATAAATGATGGAATTCCTAACAGGAAAAAGATTTAGAATGTTTGATTTGTTTTTACAAATAATTCATCCATTTTTGCACTTAAAAATGATCTAATTATAATTATACTTGGAGCATGCAGTTAGGGATATAGGAATAAACACATCTTTGTTTCCGTACGAAAGATTTCACTTTATATAAAATATATTTTCACATTAAAATATTACATAAAATATATATATAATTATATAAAATAGGCGAATTTTACACAAATAAATTTACTTGCAATGCGTTTCTTTTAAATATAATCAAATATTATCTCTACAGACCTTACTGCAATGATATGAGTTATTGAATGAGAGGGTTTGGCTCATTCAATAACTCATATCATTGCAGTAAGGTCTGTAGAGATAATATTTGATTATATTTAAAAGAAACGCATTGCCAGTAAATTTATTTGTGTAAAATTTTAACGATAGATGGCAATTAAATTTAATTTATTAATAGGCGAATTTGTTAATCTTCAAAATATGCGCACCCTTATAAAATTTATTTATTTTTTTGTCCATAATACAAATATATATATCATTTTTTCCCTCCCCATTAAATATGAGCAAAAATTATTTTTTATAACTTAATTCTATTGACGTTATGTGGCGCTGAGTTTGTTGTTGACACACACATTAAATATGTTACAATACCTTGATAAAGGTTGGCGTTCAGCCAACTGAAATATTGGTATAATAAATGATATTTTGATTCAATATATGCCTTTTTAATTAAAGATCTATTTATGTATTGCACTATTTTCAAGATATATATATTTATAAAGAATATGTTACATGTACTATAGAAATATTGTAATGGTAAAAATCATAGAGATGGGTTATAGTGGTTTATCAAGTTTTGTCCAGTTTAGCTAATAGGTTCTGTATATACATGACTCAGCTTGGTAAAAAATACATTGAAGAAACTGTATAAGACTAAAAGGTATTAATAAAGATTTTTGTTGGTGTTGTTGTTGTTGAATAAAGGCAACTGATTAGGACCCAATATAAAAATATTGCAACAAGATGTTTAAAACATGCTGAACATGGAAGAAGAAGAGAATCCAAATAATAGACATGATCATGAAATTTTCAAACTGAAATAATGTAATATATTTTTCTATCAATATATAATAAGTATTTAAAATATGTATATAATAATGTGTATATAAAATTGTTTTTATTATTAAGTTGTTAACATGATAATCCTGTTGAAGGACTGACAAGTCCGAAAACTTGAAAATAAAAAGTTGCACAAGAAACTTAACCCTGGAAGCGCTTCATTTATTTTATAATAAAAATACATGTCAGATGTATTTAATTAACTTAAAATCAATCTACAAATAAAAATCAACATGTTGAAAAAATACTTCGAAACAAATCATCTAACCCTGAACGAATCAAAATCCAAGATAATGGTTTTCCGAAATGGTGGCCGCCCTGCAAAATCGGACAAATGGTTCTGGGGAGACCAACTGTTGACAGTGACATCGAAATATCTCTATCTTGGCTATCCCCTCACAACAACAATCTCGTTTAGTCAAGTGGCTTCATACTTTAAAGGCAAAGCGCTTGCAGCTACCGGCGAAGTATGGAAAATTATGGAGAAATCCAGGTTGAATTCATTTGGTTCATCAATGAAACTATTAGACTCGATTATCCTGTCAACTCTGCTGTATTCTGCTCCAATTTGGGCAAACGAAAAGTACAAAATCTTGGACCAAATTCAGAATAACTATCTCCGACGACTATTGAACTTGCCGAGTAACACACCAGGCTACATACTACGCATGGAAACCGGACGCTTCTCACTAGGAGTCACAGCAACCAAACTAATTCTAAAGTTCTGGTTAAGAATATTAAAAATGGAAAAATCCAGATTGCCCGCAATCTGTCTAGCCCAATTATGGGAAACGTCCACTCTGACGAATGCCTTTATAGGTTTTACAGAAAATTTAATGAATATCCTAAACTCAACTGGATTCATGTGGTTAAAGAATTGTTCAGACCCCAATATTCTACAGAAAGCAATACCTCAAATTATCAGAATCACTATAGAACAGTCTATCCAAACCGACCAATCAAGAATAACCAATTCGAAGCTACACACACACTACAAATATTTACATAAAACATTCGCAGCAGAGAACTATCTACTAAGTGAACTCCCACTGCCGGCTAAACGCCTCATTGCGCAATTGAGAATTCTATTTGTTTTATATCGAGAAGACCATATAAAATATCTAAGGACAGAAGACTTGTATTGCCAACAATGCAAAAATAGAACCGAAAATGAATTAGAACATTATATATTTGAATGCATGCCTCTTGACACGGAAAGAAAAATACTCTTCTCTAAGATAGGCCATACACACTTCACATTATATTCTTTATTATCCAACTTTATAGACAATAGTTCAGTAGCTCTAAATCTATATAACTTCCATAAAAATGCTGTAAAAAAGAAAGACTTAACCGAACATTCAAACATACCAAAAATTTCTGTTTGATGAGAAAGACAGAACCAACATCCAATTATTTGTTTAGGCAGATACGATAAGTTAACAATGATAAAACGGTGTTTACCTTACAACCCTGAACACGAGGATTTCCTGGGAAATCTCTTAAAGATTTCTTAAAAAATACATGGCCCACCTGTGCTGTGTGAGAGCTTAAATGGTCTTGCTCCATATGTAAATACCTGTTTTCTTTCCTCTTTTCGCTCTCCACTTCTCCCATCCATATTTCCAAAAAAATTTTTTTTTTTTCTCTTTTTTTGATTTTTTTATTCTTCTTATTTTTTATTCTTTCTTATAATCTGTATATATTTACCAAATGTATATAATCTTTCTCCATTTTTTATTTCCCACTTTCATAGGTTTCTCCGTTTTGTAACCCCAAGGAGAATCCTCTGTAAGACCTGTGTGTCTTAATAAAGGCTTTTGTGTGTGTGTGTGTGTATTTAATTAACTTTGGGCATTGCCTCAGTGTAATAACAATGATGTATTGCTGTGTATATGTCTTTCGTGTAAAAAAAAAAAAAAGCTTTAAAGTTTTCAAAAATTGAAAATTCGGTTTAATTTTTTTTTTTTAGATCGATTGGGAACTCCGATTTTGCCGGTCCAAAGCCCGGATGAAAAAAGAGGAGGGGAAGCAGTAACAAGCTCACTAAAAAACCTGGGCTCAGCTGGCCATGCTGATATTACCCTGTAAGGGCCCCAGGGATACAGGATGAGCAGCGTTTGCACTTCATGTTAGGAGCAGCTGCACATGGCATCTGTTCCTCATGTCAGAGATGGCCATTTCTTTTGGAGCTAAGTCGGCCTGCCACTGAGTAGTGTTCCCAGTCTTAATGACAAAGGCATTCTACTTCACCCAGTCATGATGGTTGTCAAACAGACACCATCAAGGGTCACAACTTGATACCCTAATATGATTGAGTGGAGATAAGAAAGAAGAAAAAGAAGAGATCGATTGGGAGTATTTCCTATTTGAATGTTTCTGGAATAGCAAGAGCGAGGTCGAAATGAATTGAAATCTCCATTCTGATTGTTTTTCCGACATCCCCACTTACTTCTGTGATTTATTGGCGTCCTTTTTTTTTTAAATTCCTTGACCGTGGACCACCCACTGTCTCTTCCCATGGCAGTATAATTAAATACAAACGATGAGAACCAGACGTAGAGATTTGATTGTTTCCAATTCAAATGTCATTTACTCTTTTGATAAACGTGTATAATAGAATTTTAGATTAATCAAATTAAAGATACTTGGTTTAATAAAGATTATGAGAATAATTTTTAACGCTTTGCCAAATTTTTTAGATTTCTGTTCGCTCCTGACAAAGACGAAAGAATTTTGTTGAAAAGTTGAGATAATAAAAAGATTAACTGGCCGAAGTATCTTTAATTTGAAGACTATGAATGCCGGCCAGGCAGCTTCTATCTTTATGATAGAATTTTAGAATTGAAAAAGAAATATAAACGAATTGAGTTAAATCTCCTGGACAATAAACATACTCGCGGTCTATTAGGAAGAAGAAACGGAGCACCTCCTCGGGCTACTCACGCCTGAAGACAAGATTCTTCTCGACAAATTCTTCGACATTATCATCAAACATGTTCCGAACATGAACTCCCCCAAATGGCAGGGATCTGTCTAGATTCAAGGCGGCTTTAAGCTCCTGATCCGGACGTGCCCTCGGAGAGGGCTACGTCAATTATATATATCTCTCTTCATTCCTACCATTATTATTACCTTATAACTCCTTTTGAGTGTAAAGATTGACGAGATGTCAATAAAGTTGTTTAATTGTCAAAAAAAATTGACATTAATTTAATAATTAAAAAAGGTTTCCAGAAATGAGTTTATTTTTATTTTAAAACCATCTCAAGCATTCAGACATATCTCTGTCCATCTACAGGAGAACTTATATAATGGATACAACGCCGCCTGATATACCAAACTATATAGCTTTGTAACAGTTTAACATCAAGCGGCGTTTTATTCATATATATATATATTAAAAAACGAAATAAAAAAAATAAAAGATAAAAAATGGCATATATATATCGTAATTTAAACAATGTTATATGTAAGTAATAAAGTATGACGTCTTTTCTAGTCGTCTCAAAGTGACACCAGCTTGCCACTGGACACCCGGGGGATCCAGAGAGGGACAAAAAGGTTACAGTGGATATTTTCGGACAGGCCGCTCAGTCGAGCTCCGGTGGTCATCTCACGGCTGCCCTCGTGGCCGCCGTTTTGGTTTCTCTCTGCCTCCGCGGCTTCATGAAGGACGCCGAGCTTTCCTCAGTTAATCTTCAACTTTCCCCTGGTCCTGGTGCCACGTGAGACGTACTAGGAGAGCGTCTTTTGATCCCAAACTTTGTACTTACTGTCCCGTGCGGACTTCCCACTCTGCACGACTTGCCACTCAACCCCGACTGCTTCCAACTCACTTGTTGTCTTACCCGGGTTTACGACATATAAGTTGTCCAGTAGGACACATATTTCTGAAAGCTTGAGACTGTTTTTATATAAAAAGAAACACACATCTCCAGATTTTTTAAAAAATTATTTAAGAAATATAAAAGTAAGAAATGCCTTCTAAGATAACAAATGAAGTATATTAAAAATGGCATATCCTGCCCAAGAGCACATGTGCTTTACAGAAGGTAGAGCGCCATCCGGTGGAACAGAAATCAACTAAACATTGATTTAACCTGTTCCCTTATATTTCGCCAACCCAATTTCTTGATAAATCAAGAATAGCCATCCACGAACGCGTTTCGCGCTTTTTGGCGCTCGTCAGCGTGGAGTAGGCTGTACCACTGTGACTAAAAAAACGATTTTTTGGTCCCAGTGGCTTCCCCCCCGAAAAACCAATAAATGGGTATTAAAGGTCAAACTTGCGTAAATACGCCTAGTACATGATGAATGAAGTATATGATATATAAATAAAAGGGCAGTGAACTTTACAAGGCATCTGTTAGCTATGGAATTCTTGAAAAAGTTGAGCGATATGGTAAAATCTCATTCTACCTTATTTGAATAAGCCAGACCCTCCCACAAAAAAAAAAAGACAATAAATTTACATAATACCTACAATTTAAGTGCGTCTAATATTTGCATACAAAGAAAACAATTCTAATCTTAAACACTAAATATACGGTAAAATGTAAATTTACAGTAACTAATGTTATTCTTAATAAAGGTATTGATAGAAAATACGAGGTTTTATTGTTTTAAGTTCCTATTATTTGTTTGGGCAGGTACGATAAGCTAACCCTCCACACCGATAAAACGGTGTTTACCTTGCAACTCTGAACACTCGGATTTTCCTGGTAAATCTCTTAAAGATTTCTTGAAAAAAGCCATGGTCCACCTGTGCTGTGTGAGCACAGAAGAGCTTGAATTGACTGTTCCATTATATGTACGAGGTGTGTTCAAAAGGTATCGCGACTTTTGTGTTTTTCAAAAATTATTTATTTATTCATGAATACCTATTTTGTCCTCCTTCAAAGTAATCCCCATGAGATATTATACACTTGTGCCAACGGTTTTTCCAATCTTCGAAGCACTTCAAAAAATCATTTAAAAAAAATCTTTTTCAGCTCCTCCTTCGATGCCGTCTTTTTCTCGTTGAATCGAACTGGCTTTGGCCTCCTGGCACTAAGGAGGAATCACCGCCAAGTTCTTATTTTAACGCTGGTTTTAATTATATGCTTCTTGACTCAGCGAGCTAACTATAACTCATTTAAACTTGAATAACTGCTTTTGTCTCGTCTCACTAACTCTCATGACTCAACCTCGTCTCACTAACTCTCATGACTCAACCTCGTCTCACCAACACTAAATGACTCAATAACGTATGCCTTAATAACTATAACTGTCTTTATTTTCTAAAATCAAGATTATATACATTTCTAAAATTTACATAATTTAACAATAATTAACAAAAGTAAATTTTGCATATTTAAGGCTGGAACATACTCCCCCCGGCCGCTGAACCCTGGTTCAGATTTGAAGGGAAGCGGAGCCAACTTCGTAATAGGTCGTAGGTAGACTCCGGTAGCAGCCCGAACTTGGGCAACTCGCACCTTCTGGTCTTGAAGAACGACAAATACTTCTCTGCAGTCTCGTGTTCTTTATCAGCTGGTCCCAATATGAACACCAGGTCCAAAGCTACAGCAGTGTATTGACTATCTCTGTATTTGACATAGGTTGGTAGTTCAGTCCATTGTTTAGACTTCAGGTTCAACTTCCATAAATATTTCGACTCCTTCCCGGCGTGAACAAATACAGCTCTTACCCAATCCTGCACAATAGTAAAGTGATTGATATTTTTTGGATAGCCCTCTTTCTCACCAAGAATCGGAATAGTTGTATAACACCCCCAGGAATCTGTTTGAAGTCGGTAGTTATACAGATTACAGAAGTGTTGTTCCCACTGCATTCGAGGGAATAGTAAAAGTTTCTTGTTGGTATAGCAAATCTGAAGAGAGAGAAATTTCTCTTTCCAAAATATTTTGTCTGATCCAATCAGATGCCAATCTTTGTTTAGGAGATGATAGGAGAAAACCTTGTAAGTAGAGTGGTCGCGGGTCTCTGCAAGCATAAACAAGAACGCCGATGGTGCAAATGTCATTGCCAGGACCAAGAGGTCAGTTAGGGGCGACTTCCTGCTTTTCACTAGAACAGAAGCCCGACCCTCTTTAAGTTTCACTCGGACAATATTGTCGGTGCAAGTTACCTTATTCCCTCTAGAGTGTATTCTCCCTCCTACAAAGTACACCCTTTTATCGTGAGAGGCATAAACGATAGACTTGGAAATAACTATTGGAGCGAAACCATTCACTTTTCTCCAGATCCATTTTTTGTGAGGGATGTGGTATTGGTACAATACCGAGCGGACATTCGGGCCATCTAGAGATTCCACATCTTCTATGAGGAGGTAAAGATGAGTTCCGTCGCCGACAAAGACCTTCGGGTAGCTACATTGGATGGCTTTGGTAACTTCTGGCCACTCTCCATTTTCCTTCAATATGGCGCGGTGGTAGACTGGTAGCCCTTCTAAATCCTCGACTTCTTTGACCGCGGTCTGCCTCTGGAGATTCGCCATTGCCACTGTAGTAGGTGAGAGGAAACCAATTGGATCGAAAATCCTCGCAATATTGGAGAGAAGATCTCTTTTGGTAACAACTTCCTCAGGAAGAGTTATATTAACTCTAAACGTATCTTGTACATGATCCCATACAATTCCTAAAATCTTGGATATGGCTCCTTTCTCCAAGTTAATTTTCTTCTCTTCGTTCATTTCCTCGACATGAGACACTATCTCGTGGCAATTTGAATTCCACTTTCTTAAGTGAAATGCTCCCTTTTTCATTAAGTCTTTTAATTGGTCTATTAGTTCTTTGGTTTCAGCAATCGTTTGAGCTCCTGTTAGCAGATCATCGACATAGAAATCATTCAAGGTCACCCTAGAAGCCTCAGGATAATTTTGGCCTTCATCTTCTGCTAACTGTTGTAATGTTCTCATTGCCAAAAATGGAGCCGAAGTTGTACCATAGGTAACAGTCAGTAGTCGATAGTCCACCACAGGCTCTTCTGGCGATGGTCTCCACAATATCCTCTGATAGTCCGCATCTTCTGGATGATGAGGCATGTAATAGCATCTGCACAATTCTCGCTTCACTTCTGCAATTGGGACCCTTTCCATGTGGTTTAAGTGTTCATATTCCTTCATGAATCCCCGGTATTGGTCATATAATTTCACATTCTTACACAATTTTCCTTCCAACGAAAGGAACCTTCTTAAAGCTTTTTCTCTTGATTCACCCAGAAGCGGTCGATGTTGTCTGAATGGCAATTTTACCCAATACCTTCCATGGCTATCTCTGCCATGGTTATTCGAAAATAACCTTTCACAATCTTCGTCCTGTGTACAAAGATCTGGTGACGGCACAGATTCAGTTTCCCAGAATCTTTTCATTACGAATTCTAGTTCTGGTTCAGATTGTAAACTCAGGTTACAGACTTCTGTATTACTCTCCGATGTTCCCATGAGTTTTCCTATAAGTACCCAACCTAGTCTTGTATTAATAGCCATTGGCAATCCTTCTCCGAGAGATATAGAGCCATTCAACATAAGTTCAGTGTATATATCTGCTCCCAATATCATATCTATTGGGGCTTGTATGTAGAACTCTGGGTCTGCCAATTTGAGGCTCTTCAAAGTTGGCCAATTAGGGTCTTTTAACCTGAAGTTCGGAATTTCTGAAGTGAGCACTCCCGTGACTACTGCCTCCACCGAGAATTCCTCAGAATTATTCAGTGGACAAAATGTCACACTTACTGTCGATGAAGAATGCTGCACTGGTGTGTTTCCAACCCCTATAATCATCCGATCTGATTTCCTTTGGACAAGTCCCAATCTTTCGCAGCATCCTTTTGTTATCATGGTGACTTGGGAACCGCTGTCCAGTAGGGCTCTGCAGGTGCATAACTTTCCGAGTCCATTTTTTATCTTGATTCTAGCCGTTGCGAGTAGTACGTGGCTATCATTGCAGTTTGCCTGTTGAGTATTCGTTAAATTGATAGCACTTTCATGTTCCTTCGGAGTTGTGTTCTCCACTTGGGCCGAAGCGCCTTCCGTGCTCGGTTTATCATAATGAATCATCGTGTGGTGCTTTCCCTTGCATACTTTGCATCGTTGGTTCAGCCTACAATTCCATGAGAAATGGCCTTTCCTCAAGCAATTGAAGCACAATTTATGACCTTTTACTACATTTAATTTTTCTTTTAAAGGCATTTTGCAAAATAAGTTGCACATGTATAGTGGATGATGCTTAGATTTGCATAATATGCAAGTGTCCGATTTCTCAATTAGCATCCCGTAGCTTTGGCATTTGGGAAATCTCGATCCGGTGGTTTCTTCCCTTTTTGAACATTCCCTGACAGCACAAGACATGCTTCTTGCATGTCTGGAAATGAACGCTATGAACTTGTCATAAGAAGGAAGAGTGTTGTCCACTGACAGTTCCCAATCCAACCTTAGATTTTCACTCAACTTCTGCTGGAGGAAGTGCACCAGGATCACATCCACTAATTGATTCCTCTTCAATTCCAGCGTTTCTAAGTTTCTTATGGCTTCATTACAAACATCCATGAATTCATGGAGACACTTAGCCGATGGATTCTTAATTGCCCGGAGAGAAAAGATTTTTGACACCTGGGCATAAGCTAGCTCTCTCGGGTTATCATATCTTGATAACAGTGTACTCCATGCTTGGCCATAATTTTCACTTAGTAAAGGGAAACCCCTTATTAATCTGGCCGCTTCGCCTTTTACTGCAGAATTCAAATATTGTAACTTCTGTATATTAGTTAACCCTGGATGTGCATCGATGGTGGTGAGGAATAGCTCTTTGAAGTTGATCCACTTGCCCATATCTCCATCATATATCGGTAAGTCAAATTGAGGCAATTTTATATTTGCCTGAGAGCCATTTGGCTTTATGTCCGCCAGTTTGTCTTTGAGTTTTCTCTCATTTTCTATTTTTACCCTCAAGCTTCCAATCTTGTTCATTGAACCATCATATGCCTCACTTTCTTTATCTATATCAACTTCATCCAAAGAAAACAGCTCGTCGTAGAGTTTCTCAATTTTCTCTTTGATCTCCTTTAATTCTTCACCCATTATTTCTAAGCGTATTCTTTCACCTGCCTCAATAATTGAATCCACACTTTCAATAAATCCATCAATTCTCCTTATCTGACAACTTAACTTTCTTTGGAGGATCCTTTCGTCTCGAGACATTTTGCAATTGTATTCTCACTGAGTTTCTGCTTAAATTTCTTCTGTTTCAAATCCTAATCAGGCTCTCGAGGGACCATGAATCGAAACTGGCTTTGGCCTCCTGGCACTAAGGAGGAATCACCGCCAAGTTCTTATTTTAACGCTGGTTTTAATTATATGCTTCTTGACTCAGCGAGCTAACTATAACTCATTTAAACTTGAATAACTGCTTTTGTCTCGTCTCACTAACTCTCATGACTCAACCTCGTCTCACTAACTCTCATGACTCAACCTCGTCTCACCAACACTAAATGACTCAATAACGTATGCCTTAATAACTATAACTGTCTTTATTTTCTAAAATCAAGATTATATACATTTCTAAAATTTACATAATTTAACAATAATTAACAAAAGTAAATTTTGCATATTTAAGGCTGGAACACTCGTCAAGCGTAGCGCAACGTCGTCCTTTCATGAGCCTCTTCAGTTTAGGGAACAAGAAAAAGTCACAGGGGGACATATCTGAGGAATACGGTGGCTGCGGCATCATTAGTGTGTTGTTTTTGGACAAAAAAGTCGCGCACAAGCAACGATGTGTGAGCAGGGGCGTTATCGTGGTGCAAAAGCCAATTTTTGTTCTTCCACAAATCCGGGCGTTTCTGGCGGATTGCTTCGCGCAAATTGCGCATAACTTGCAGGTAATATTCCTTATTGACCGTTCTACCCTGTGGCAAGAACTCATGATGTACCACGCCCCTGCAATCGAAGAAAACTGTCAGCAAAACTTTCACATTCGACAGAACTTGGCGCGCTTTTTTCGGTCTTGGTTCGTGCGGCAGCTTCCATTGAGATGATTGAGCTTTGGTTTCCACGTCATAACCATAAACCCACGCTTCGTCACCAGTTATGACCCTCTGGACAAATTTGGGTCGTCGCGGACAGAGTCCAACATCTCATTAGCAATGTTCATGCGATGCTGTTTTTGGTCGCAATTGAGCAATTTTGGTACGAATTTCGCGGCGACCCGTCTCATGCCAAAATCATTGATAAAAATCGAATGGCACCAGCCAATCGATATGTTTAGGTCCTCATAAACTTCTCTAACGGAGATTCGACGATTGGCCAATATCATTTTCTCCACTTCATAAATTTTTTCGTCTGTTGTTGAAGTGCTCGGGCGTCCGGCACGCTCTTCGTCGTTCACATCTTCTCGGCCTTCTGAGAACATTTTGTACCACCGATAAACGTTGCTTCGGTCCAAGGTAGCTTCTCCGTATGCCACAGTCAACATTCGGAATGCATCCGCGCACTTAATTTCGTTTTTCACACAAAATTTGATACAGGTTCTTTGATCCATTTTTTTTAAATAGGTAAAAATCGAAGACGATCCAAAACACCTGCAAGCAAAGCAGCTGTCAACAATTAAGTGAACATTCAAAATGGCCGAGCTTGCCGGCATAAGTCAGAGACATGAGTACCAACATAAAGCCACAAAAAGATCGAAATTCGAATATACGTAACCCACGAAAATTCAAAAGTCGCGATACCTTTTGAACACACCTCGTATGTTCCATATGTAAATACCTGTTTTTTCCTCTTTTCGCTCTCCACTTCTTCCATCCATATTCTCATTTTCCATAGGATTATTCAAATAATAATCTGTATATATTTATCATGTGTATATAATCTTTCTCCATTTTTACCTCTTTGTATATATCCCGCTTTCATAGGTTTCTCCGTCTTGTAACCCCAAGGAGAATCCTCTGTAAGACCTGTGTGTCTTAATAAAGGTTTTTGTGAGTGTGTTGCTTTAAGTCTTTTATTCAAAGCATTTTCGAATTTTTGGTCCCTTGGGCTTCGAATTGTACAAGTTCTACTGTTATTTATCTTGGTCCCTAGACTTTTAAGTCTTTTATTCAAAACATTTTCGAATTTTTGGTCCCTTGGGCTTCGAATTGTACAAGTTCTACTGTTATTCATCTTGGTCCCTAGACTTTTAAGTCTTTTATTCAAAACATTTTCGAATTTTTGGTCCCTTGGGCTTCGAATTGTACAAGTTCTACTGTTATTCATCTTGGTCCCTAGACTTTTAAGTCTTTTATTCAAAACATTTTCGAATTTTTGGTCCCTTGGGCTTCGAATTGTACAAGTTCTACTGTTATTCATCTTGGTCCCTAGACTTTTAAGTCTTTTATTCAAAACATTTTCGAATTTTTGGTCCCTTGGGCTTCGAATTGTACAAGTTCTACTGTTATTCATCTTGGTCCCTAGACTTTTAAGTCTTTTATTCAAAACATTTTCGAATTTTTGGTCCCTTGGGCTTTGAATTGTACAAGTTCTACTGTTATTTATCTTGGTCCCTAGACTTTTAAGTCTTTTATTCAAACATTTTCGAATTTTTGGTCCCTTGGGCTTCGAATTGTACAAGTTCTACTGTTATTTATCTTGGTCCCTAGACTTTTAAGTCTTTTATTCAAAGCATTTTCGAATTTTTGGTCCCTTGGGCTTTGAATTGTACAAGTTCTACTGTTATTTATCTTGGTCCCTAGACTTTTAAGTCTTTTATTCAAACATTTTCGAATTTTTGGTCCCTTGGGCTTCGAATTGTACAAGTTCTACTGTTATTTATCTTGGTCCCTAGACTTTTAAGTCTTTTATTCAAAACTTTTTAATTCATTTTTTTGTTAATTCGATTTTTTTGATTCTCTTGGGAATCGAATTATCTTATTTCTACTGGATATACAATAAGTTAATAAAGGTAGAGTTAAACCTGTCTATAGTGCCCCCTCTAAATAGCGCCTTCCTTTCTATAGTACCCGATTTTAAACATTAAAATGTAAACATTTACATTAAAAGTTAAAGGTATAATGTCTGTGAAAAAAGGAACATCAATAAAAATCATGAAGAACAAAGAAGATGTTTTGACATGAAGAACAAAGGATGATCTTTAATTTTTAAATAACCTTTTATATTTAGATATATAATCTTTTGCATTTAATCATTTCTTACTTTTATAATGTTGTGCTAAGTATAAGTAAAAATAAGCCAAAAAATATATTTTATATCGAAATGCTTTAACTCATCAATCGAAAATTAACAACAAAAGTGACCTGTCTATAGCATATTCTTTCTATAGCACCATATTTTGGTGAGTTCCAAGAGGGGGCGCTATAGACAGGTTTAACTGTATTTCTAATTTTACTGCATGAGAGCATTCTTCAGACATAAAGACGACATTTGAAAATTATCCCGCATATGTTTCTTTTGTACGAAAAATCAAAATTTATCTCAAGGAGATAATAACGATTATTTCTAACCTTATGAATTTAATTTAAAGTTCAATTCATTTTGTAAATACATTCTAAACGTTCTACAAAATCTGGATCTCTAATGTTTTCATGCGTTGAATAATGTAAATAACTTATGTAAATAAAATTTTCTCCTTGTTTGGCGCAAGTATTCCTTGCGGGATATAGCGCTTTGGAAATAAAATAATTGGTAATTGGTATCCTTATGGATGAGGTATGAAAGGATGAACTGTGAAGAGTAATGATAAACGGAAAAATAAAGTGTCCAGGGATGGGAATCGAACCCACAGTGTTCCGCCTACCGGGCAGATGCCATGTCCACTAGGCTACCCTGGACATATTTTTTCGTTCGTAAATATTATTTAAATCTCTGGACACTTTATTTTTCCTTTTATCATTACTCTTCACAATTCATCCTTCCATACTTCATCCTTAAGATTAGAAATAATCGTAATTTCTCCTTGAGATAAATTTTGATTATTCGTTCAAAAGAAACACATGCGGGATAATTTTCAAATGTCGTTTTACAATCACAAGCCGCATTATATTGTATTGTAAAGACGAAGGTTCAAGAGATTCTGACTGAACCAATGTCCAAGAAGAGGATGGGCCGAGTGGTGACAAAGGAATCCTTGGCCTAGTAGGTGGTCGCGTGCGTTGATAAAGCTCCGATAGATTCCAGCAGACATTAGCCTGAATGCTAATCACCAATTAGCCTACTTACTCCTGATGAACAATTAGCAACGCCACCTAGGCGTCTGCTTCCATAGATACGACGTCTGCCAATATTCTCCCATATATGGGCATGAGGAAATGATGACCGATTGATTAACTCCACCTTTGCCGGTCACAAGCCCGGATGAAAAAGGAGGAGGGGAAGCAGTAACAAGCTTATTATAGAACCTGGGTTCAGCTGGCCCGGCTGATAGTACCCTGAAAGGACTCCTAATCCAGGGATACAGGAGGAGCAGCGTTTGTACTCCATGTTAAGAACGGCTGTGCACATGGCGTCTGTTTCTCATGTCAGAGGCAGCCATTTCTTTTGGAGCTAAGTAGGCCTGCCACTGAGTAGTGCTCCCAGTCTTAATGACAAAGGTAGACGCATTCTACCTCACCTAGTCATGATTTGTATTGACTCATCCATTGATGAGCTCTACTCATCCCCGGCAGACACCATCAACAACCTTTACAAGCTTGATACCCTGATATGATTGAGTTGAGATAAGAAAGAAGAAGAAGAGGAAATGATGACCTCACGGTAATAGGATAAATGATTGAGACCTATTTTTAGAGATAAAATTCAAATATCTTTAATACATAGAGAAAATTGATATACAGTAAAACCTCCATGATAGAGGACACTCACGCTAATGGACACCTCTCTACAAAGGACAGTTTTCGTTTGCAAAATTACCATTTTTACTATTTAGCAACTCTCCAGTAAGAGGACACTTCTCCCAAAAGGACACTTTAGCCTTGCAACTAGGTGTTCTTTACAGGGAGGATCTACTGTAGCAACACTCCGGTAAGAGGACACCTTTTCATAAAGGACACTTTGGCTCTGCAACTAGGTGTCCTTACAAGGAGGTTCTACTCTATAATGCAATGTCTTCTCTTTATATATTTTTCATACCAGTAATAAAACGCGGCTCATTCCACACTCGCCTTTTTCAGTGATACGCTAACCTATGTACGGTGGATTCTGTGGCCACTGGACATGTGTCGGACCTGGAGACTGTTGGTTTCTGTGGTGTCTGGAGTATAGGAGCTCCATCTATGCTTCTTTTCTGTGGTGAATCTGTATAAGACCCTGGAGGCTGTTGTTGGTTTCTGTGGTGTCTGGAGTATAGGAGCTCCATCTATGCTTCTTTTCTGTGGTGAATCTGTATAAGACCCTGGAGGCTGTTGTTGGTTTCTGTGGTGTCTGGAGTATAGGAGCTCCATCTATGCTTCTTTTCTGTGGTGAATCTGTATAAGACTGGTGCTCTTAATAAAGCTGTATGTGTGTTTATAGCATATTGTAGCGTAGAAATAAAGTCTTTGTATATCTAATGATGTAAAAGTATTTATTGATGACGTCACCAGTCGACAATTATCAACCAAACTATCTACAGCTAGAGAATCTTGAACAAGCAAGCTTGGTAACTAAATGATGAGAGATTTTACAAATATAAAATAATAAATCTTTTTTTAAAAATATTTTCATTGAATAATTAAATTAAATATTAAAATATTAATTATTTCTTCGCCACAACATCATTACGGTCTGTAGAAATAATTTTTATCCTGAAAAGACGTTTGGGTCGTTCGAGCTGCGTGAGGGCGAGCATTGTCATGGACGAGTAACACTTTCCGAGACGAAAGTCCAGGACGTTTCCGTTTTATTGTAGCTCTGAGTTTAGTGAGGACTTCGCAGTACCTCGCAGCCTTAACCGTAGTGTTTGGGGGCAGGTAGTCAACCAATAAAACACCCTTACACTCCCAAAAGACGATAGCCATAACTTTGCCTGCAGAGATTGTGACCTTCGCCTTTTTTGGTGCACTTTCCTCAGGCTTCTTCCACACCACGCGTTCTCGTTTTGTGTCTGGAGTTGAATGATGCACCCAGCTTTCATCTCCAGCGACAATACGGGAAAACAGTTGATCTCCATCTCTTCGATACATTTCCAGGAATGCTCGGGCAGCCTCCATCCGTTGTTGCTTGTAATTATTCCGAGAGCAAACGCGGGACCCATCTTGCGCAGACTTTGCGAATATTAAAAACATCTGACATGATTGTTCCAATCGAAGAGCGTCCAATTTCGATTCCAGGAGGCAGTCGAATCATTATTTCGTCAATGGTGACGCGATGATCTGCTTCCACCACATTCCGAACAGCAGCAACAGCTGCATTGTCCGTAGCAGTAACGGGCCTGCCGCTTCGCTCGTCATCATGCACGTTTTGCCGTCCTTCCAAGAACCACGAACGCCATCGGCGAACCATTTGGATGCTCATACATCCTTCACCATACACTGTCACTAAATTGCGATGAATATTGACCGCAGTTTCATTTTTCGCCGTGAAAAAAAAAACGAATTACAGAACGGAGTTCGCAAGTGGACACGTTCACCAGTGGTAGCTCCATGGAAACTGATGCGCTACGGACTTGCGCGTACGAGTAGCGTGATTTTGAAGGTCACGCGCTTCCAACGCATCCTAGTGACCATTTCTTACACTACTAACTAATTTTTACAACGTTTCGTTCGCAGAAAAAAATAGGGAAACTTATTTATTGGATGGCCCTCGTATAATTTATAATTTTAGAAATTCAACTCGTTTGTAGTCTTAACCATATATACACGCTTAGAAGATATCACACAATGTAATCAGGAAATATATTGTTCTCTGAAAAACTTCAATTCAATTAAGAACCAGAATACCTTTTTTCCTTCCCTGAGGTATGTTCGATAAGTGGCGAATCTGAAGAGATAAGATGTCAAATATAAAAAAACCTTCCAGGATAAATACATCTAAAACGTGATGCTATGCTTCGAAGACATCCACGAGTTGCTAAATTTATTTTTTTTCTACTTTCTTCCATGTCTGCGTGGAGTCGCTACATCCGGGAAGGAACTGTTGTTATTTGTAGCTAGGGGACTTCACGCTTGATTGGGCCAGTGTACTGTCGGTAGTTCGAATTTCGATAAATATCCAATCAACAGAAAGCTACTATGTGTAATACAGTTGAACCTCCATTATAGAACACTCCCGTTAGAGGACATCTCTCTACAAAGGACAGTTTTCCTTGATATAATTACCATTTTTACTACAGTAGAGACATAACAGACCCAGAACAGCAGCTTTACACACCAAAGATAGAGGACATTGCTGCTGCTGTTGTCGTTTCCAACGACAGCTGCGGCTGTGATAGAGATGTATGGAAACATCTAAAGCTCTTCATTGGACACAACAACAAAAACTACAGTATAGAAGGACCTCCATGAGTGGACACTCACGTTAGAGGACACCTCTCAAAAAAGGAAGGTTTTCATTTACAAAATTATCATTTTTACTATTTAGCAACTCTCTGGTAAGAGGATATCTCTTACTAAAGGACACTTTGGTTCTGCAATTAGGTGTCCTTTACAGGGAGGTTCTACGGTAGCAACTCTCAGGTAAAAAGACACCTCTCCCTAAAGGACACTTTATCTCTGCAATTAGGTGTTCTTTACAGGGAGGTTCTACTGTATCAACTCTCCGGTAAGAGGACACCTCTCCCTAAAGGACACTTTGGGCTCTGCACTTAGGTGTCCTTTACAGGGAGGTTCTACTGTATTTAACAACTCTTTGGTAAGAGGACATCTCTCCCTAAAGGACACTTTGACTCTGCACTTAGGTGTCCTTTACAGGGAGGTTCTACTGTATTTAGCAACTCTCTGGTAAAAGGACACCTCTCCCTAAAGAATACTTTGGCTCTGCAATTAGATGCTGTCCTTTACAGGGAGGTTCTACCGTATTTCGTAACTCTCCGGTAAGAGGACACCACTACCTAAAGAACACTTTGGCTCTGCAATTAGGTGTTGTCCTTTACAGGGAGGTTCTACTGTATTTCGTAACTCTCCGGTAAGAGGACACCACTACCTAAAGAACACTTTGGCTCTGCAATCAGATGCTGTCCTTTACAGGGAGGTTCTACCGTATTTCGTAACTCTCCGGTAAGAGGACACCACTACCTAAAGAACACTTTGGCTCTGCAACTAGGTGTTGTCCTTTACAGGGAGGTTCTACCGTATTTCGTAACTCTCCGGTAAGAGAACATCTCTTCCTAAAAGACACTTTGGCTCTGTAATTAGGTGTCCATTACAAGGGAGGTTCTACTGTATTTAGCAACTCTCTGGTAAGAGGACATCTCTCCCTAAAGAACACTTTGGCTCTGTAATTAGGTGTCCATTACAAGGGAGGTTCTACTGTATTTAGCAACTCTCTGGTAAGAGGACATCTCTCCCTAAAGAACACTTTGGCTCTGCACTTAGGTGTCCTTTACAAGGAGGTTCTACTGTAGTAACTCTCCTGTAAGAGGACATCTTTTCCTAAAGGACACTTTGGCTTTGTAATTAGGTGTCATTTACAGAGAGGTTCTACTGTATTGACTTTTCAATTAATCAGAAATTAATGAATAGATGATAAGGGTTAATGAAAAAAGAACATTAAAAGTTGATAGGGCTACATCAGCTAATTTTTTATTTAGTTCCTGATGTTTCAGGGACTCTATGTTGCTCTGCTCAGGGGAATGGTTCTCCCCAATTATTCCCCTGAGTGAACAGAGGAACACTGAAACGTCGCCAGCTAAATATAAAATTGGGTATTGTAGGCCATATCTTCTCTCAAACAAACTTTCAACCAGCAAATTATCTTCAAAATTCAAAGTTGAGTGTATATACCTATGGTAACACTCAGCTTCCGACATTCTTTTACCTATTTATTTTTCAAATTCATATCACAACTATTTTTATTATGATGCATTAGCGCGTCATCTGTTATCAAAATACGAAACTATTATAGACGTGTATGATTCTTTTTAAAATAAAACAATTTATACTGCCCTTACTGCAATGGGAAAATTAATGGGAGGGCATATATGCAATAACTTGAATCATGAAAATTTCTCTTATAGAACTGTAAAAAGATTATAAAAACGAAGAGAAAATTATTTATTTTCGGTATAGTAAAAATAAATAATTTTCTCTTCGTTTTTATAATCTTTTTGCATATATGCAATATAACAGCGGTATGGTAGATTAAACTGGGTAAACCGCTGGGAGGGTTCACCACTAATGAGCCAGGCCCTCCTATTAATTTCTCCATATATTTCAGTAAGGGCAGTAGAAATTGTTTATTTTTAAAATAATCATGCGCGTCTATAATAGTTTCGTGTTTTGACAACTCTGTTTCTTTCTTTATATTTGTAAGGATACAGGTAAGGGGTATTTATATTGTCGCGGAAATAAATAAAGCAAGGGCAAATTTGTGAATAATTAATTTATTATAAAGGTGGGTATTTACCTTTTAGTTCTCCAATAAAATTATATACAAGAGGTATTTATAGGGAGAACAACTTATCCCAAGGTAAACATAATAATGAGAGTGGTCAGCCACCCTCCCGTTTTCCTTATTTGCCGATAAGATTCCGAGAACCCCTCACACCTGTCCCCCCAGGAGTCCAGTGATGATTGACAGGTGTCCCATGGAGCTTCCTATGGCCGAGGTTGTAATGCTACTTGACAAAACGGATGACAAATTTCCTGAGTAAAGTTGGGGGAAGATGAGTATTTACAAATTTACATGTATTATTCGACATACACCAATACCGTCGTTTCGTTTTGCGTTTTTTTTCGAAGTTGCGTTGCTGCTTAATTTTTACTGATTTTCACTGTGCGTCGTTAGATTTTCGAAGTTGCCTTGTTTTGAAATCGAGTCTTCAATTTTTTTTTTCCCTAAAATATGGCAACACCTTTGTTTTTGATTGCGCCTTCACATATTTTCACTTTGCGTCGTTTCAATTTGCGTCGTGTTTTTTTGGAACGTAACCCCGACGCAAAGCGAGGTATGGGTGTAGTTCATAAAATTTATATAGACAAAGTAGCAGATGTCAAAGTAGAAATTCTTGCTCCAGTACTATAGCCATTTGAGCCATATAAAGTCATATGAAAATCATTTTATTGATCCATTCATTTGATCATATTTTTTATTTATAATAAGAATAGAAAATTTCAAATTTATTTGTTTTTATTTCTCAAAATCTTCTATAAACGAATCAAGCAAAAATTACAGAAAACCTACCTAAAATATCAATTAAAATTATATGTAACTCATATTTTCTATTCATGATGAAATTGTGAAAAACGTTTTAAAATCACGAAATATTTTCTCACAATGAGTTTCTTTTTATTACAAAACGCTAGCTTTCAAGTGAAAATCGCTCTTCAACGGGTTTAATAAAACATTGACTATATCCTAAAAGAATTTCTACAAAAAAAAAACAAAAAAACAAAAAAAACAGGGAAGATGAGTAGGGGATGGCTATATGCATTTCCAAATACACCTATCCCCCGATTTACACGGTAGATACGTTCCTGAGAAAAACGTGTAAATCGAAAATTATTATTATTTTTTTAATTAGAAATATAGACACAGTGTGCGTGTGCAGCAAGTCAGCACATAAGCTCGGGATTCCTCGTGAGATGTGTACACAGCGCATGTGTTCAATCACGGTAGCATTTATTATAGTGCGATAAAAAAAAACTTATTTGGAAAACCGTGTAAAAGCGAAAACGTGTAAAACAAGTACCGTGTAAATCGGGGGATAGGTGTATAATATATTGAACGAAAGCATCCGTCTTCATAAAGGTCCGCGTCAATTGACAATTGATCTCCTGTCAATACATGTCACAGTCCGCTATTTATGCGATAATGAGAAATTTACAATGATGATGATGATTATAACAAAAATGATTAAAATATACGACTATAGAGACAAGGGTCGCCTCTCCCGTCAAAATAGACGTCTAAAACCAGACGCCATCTGGGTCGGTGACAAAGCCACAATACCAGCTTTGGCAAACTGAGAAGCGTCCACCTAGAGACCATGGTTTCGGGCTAATGGTCCTCATCAGTCTAGGGCGGACTTAATTCCATGAGATTCACACGGGATCTAATGGAATCTTCAAAATCTACCAAAGAGGTGTTTGACGGGAGAGGCGCTCTATGCTTCTATGGATCAATTTCCTCCCGGCAAATTTTCCATCTATATATATATACATGATACTATGTACAAAGAATATGGCGCCTTTACCACCACTGCAAAGTTTGATGGAAGATCGCCAACGGGTTCCCAGCGACACCACGTATTTCGTGATCTGCGAAGAATACGTAGATCGCGTACTTCGCCGCTGAAGAGATGGTATGGTCCACGAGGTCCACCGCGAAGATCCAGGACTGCAGGTCCGCCCGATGATATAAGTGAGGTGTGTGCGCTAAATCTTCAACAGGCTGAGCAAGTTCGAATTGCACTTTTTCCAAAGAATGAAGTGTTTGGTGTCAAATCACATTTATACATGAGGTATTATTTTTTAAAATAATTTTAAGATTAGTCGTTTTTTTTAGTGAATTTGATTTAGTAAAGTTAAAAAACTTGCAATTTTTAGGGCTTATAGGTATACCTCGACGATATTCTGACTCTCTCTCTCTCTCTCTCTCTCTCTCTCTCTCTCTCTCTATCCTGATTTCTTTAGAACTTGAATAAAACTATCTTCATCCCCATACAGGAATCATGTTAGAGGACACCTCTCTATAAAGGTCAGTTTTTATTTGTAAAATTATCATTTTTACTATGAGGTTGTCTCAAAAGTTCGTAAACATTTTATGATTTATATTTTGCAAGTGTTAACGAAATTTTCGGACAACCTTGGTAATATAGGTAACCTTGGTAAAATTATAACAGAATTCTTATAGAAGAATGATTTAATCTCTGATGTTCTATATCAAGGGTGGTCAATCAGCAGGTGGGCCAAGTTTCAGAATTACAAGGTTATCCTAAATGTTCGTAAACATATTATGATTTATATTTTGCAAGTGTTAACGAAATTTTGGGACAACCTTGGTAATATTGGTAACCTTGGTAAAATTATAACAGAATTCTTATAGAATAATGATTTAATCTCTGATGTTCTATATCAAGGGTGGTCAATCAGCAGGTGGGTCAAGTTTCAGAATTACAAGGTTGTCCCAAAAGTTCGTAAACATTTTATGATTTATATTTTGGTAATGTTTACGCACTTTTAGAACAACCTTGGTAATATAGGTAACCTTGGTAAAATTATAACAGAATTCTTATAGAAGAATGATTTAATCTCTGATGTTCTATATCAAGGGTGGTCAATCAACAGGTTTGGTGTCAAATCACATTTCCGCATTCAGGATATTGGAAGAATCATATATCCCCAAACACCATAAAATCTCGCGTCAGTAGTAAAACTATAAAAGTTATGCGGGTGTATTTGCATAATCAATTTGCATCCTTTTAAAAGGAATAGTTATCTGTCGTTTGGTTTGGAGGGTGTTGGTTTCCGCAATTCTGGGGTGAAATATTGGCCAGGGTTAAACCAATCTGTTTGCAAAGGCAATTAGCTGCAGTTTTCAAGGGGAAGGTCTTTGGCTTGTAAATTCGCCAAGTTTGGAATAGAACATACTCGTTCAACGAGCATCTTAGACTGACCAATACGTGTTCAATAGATGCCATTTTCTCTCTGCTAAAGTATTACCAGTCTATAAGGTATTCCCAAAAGTTCGTAAACACTTGCAAATAAATAAAATACCAATATTATTCTCTGCTATGTAAAATGTCTTTGTATTTTCTCTCCGCAGGAGTACTACCAGTCTACAAGGTTGTCCCAAAAGTTCGTAAACAATTGCAAAATATTGAAATACCAATATTATTCGCCGTTATGTATTATGTCTTTGTATTATGTATAAAGTAATTGTATTATGTATTATTATGTATTGGCCGTAATAATATTATTAGCCAAGTAATAGGAAAAACAACGTTTTAAGAAAAACACGAACTTTTGAGTCAACCTTATAGTTCTAGGGGGAAGTAAACAACGGTGATTATGACATTTTATTTTATTTGAAAGAATTATTTTAAAACAAATTATAACTTGATATAGAAATTTACATCAAATGATAAGTTTCTATGCTATCAAAGTTGAATCGAATTCCGACAGAAACATTTTCTGAAGTATTTGTACAATTTGTTGTCATAAATATACGATTTCTTATAATTGAAACCATTTGCTTGTGCTGTGAAAATAAGTCGGTACAACAACCCACAGACAGACAGAGAAATCTACGAGCGTGGAATGTTCAGTTGTGGGAGATTCCACGGCCACAATAAGTCGGTACAACCCACAGACAGACAGAGAAATCTACGAGCGTGTAATGTTCAGTTGTGGGAGATTCCACGGCCACAATAAGTCGGTACAACCCACAGACAGACAGAGAAATCTACGAGCGTGGAATGTTCAGTTGTGGGAGATTACACGGCCACAATAAGTCGGCACAACAACCCACAGACAGACAGAGAAATCTACGAGCGTGGAATGTTCAGTTGTGGGAGATTCCACGGCCACAATAAGTCGGCACAACAACCCACAGACAGACAGAGAAATCTACGAGCGTGTAATGTTCAGTTGTGGGAGATTCCACGGCCACAATAAGTCGGTACAACCCACAGACAGACAGAGAAATATACGAGGGTGGAATGTTCAGTTGTGGGAGATTCCACGGCCACAATAAGTCGGTACAACCCACAGACAGACAGAGAAATATACGAGGGTGGAATGTTCAGTTGTGGGAGATTCCACGGCCACAATAAGTCGGTACAACAGCCCACAGACAGACAGAGAAATATACGAGCGTGGAATGTTCAGTTGTGGGAGATTCCACGGCCAAAATAAGTCGGTACAACAACCCACAGACAGACAGAGAAATCTACGAGCGTGTAATGTTCAGTTGTGGGAGATTCCACGGCCACAATAAGTCGGTACAACCCACAGACAGACAGAGAAATCTACGAGCGTGTAATGTTCAGTTGTGGGAGATTCCACGGCCACAATAAGTCGGCACAACAATCCACAGACAGACAGAGAAATCTACGAGCGTGGAATGTTCAGTTGTGGGAGATTCCACGGCCACAATAAGTCGGCACAACAACCCACAGACAGACAGAAAAATCTACGAGCGTGTAATGTTCAGTTGTGGGAGATTCCACGGCCACAATAAGTCGGTACAACCCACAGACAGACAGAGAAATATACGAGGGTGGAATGCTCAGTTGTGGGAGATTCCACGGCCACAATAAGTCGGTACAACCCACAGACAGACAGAGAAATCTACGAGCGTGGAATGTTCAGTTGTGGGAGATTCCACGGCCACAATAAGTCGGTACAACAACCCACAGACAGACAGAGAAATATACGAGCGTGTAATGTTCAGTTGTGGGAGATTCCACGGCCACAATAAGTCGGTACAACAACCCACAGACAGACAGAGAAATATACGAGCGTGTAATGTTCAGTTGTGGGAGATTCCACGGCCACAATAAGTCGGTGCAACCCACAGACAGACAGAGAAATCTACGAGCGTGGAATGTTTAGTTGTGGGAGATTCCACGGCCACAATAAGTCGGTACAACAACCCACAGACAGACAGAGAAATATACGAGCGTGTAATGTTCAGTTGTGGGAGATTCCACGGCCACAATAAGTCGGTACAACCCACAGACAGACAGAGAAATATACGAGGGTGGAATGCTCAGTTGTGGGAGATTCCACGGCCACAATAAGTCGGTACAACCCACAGACAGACAGAGAAATCTACGAGCGTGGAATGTTCAGTTGTGGGAGATTCCACGGCCACAATAAGTCGGTACAACAACCCACAGACAGACAGAGAAATATACGAGCGTGTAATGTTCAGTTGTGGGAGATTCCACGGCCACAATAAGTCGGTACAACCCACAGACAGACAGAGAAATCTACGAGTGTGGAATGCCCAATTGTGAGATTCCACGGCCACAATAAGTCGGTACAACCCACAGACAGACAGAGAAATCTACGAGCGTGTAATGTTCAGTTGTGGGAGATTCCACGGCCACAATAAGCCGGTACAACAACCCACAGACAGACAGAGAAATCTACGAGCGTGGAATGCTCAGTTGTGGGAGATTCCACGGCCACAATAAGCCGGTACAACAACCCACAGACAGACAGAGAAATCTACGAGCGTGTAATGTTCAGTTGTGGGAGATTCCACGGCCACAATAAGCCGGTACAACAACCCACAGACAGACAGAGAAATCTACGAGCGTGTAATGTTCAGTTGTGGGAGATTCCACGGCCACAATAAGTCGGTACAACCCACAGACAGACAGAGAAATCTACGAGCGTGGAATGTTCAGTTGTGGGAGATTCCACGGCCACAATAAGTCGGTACAACCCACAGACAGACAGAGAAATCTACGAGCGTGGAATGTTCAGTTGTGGGAGATTCCACGGTCACAATAAGTCGGTACAACCCACAGACAGACAGAGAAATCTACGAGCGTGGAATGTTCAGTTGTGGGAGATTCCACGGCCACAATAAGTCGGTACAACAACCCACAGACAGACAGAGAAATATACGAGGGTGGAATGCTCAGTTGTGGGAGATTCCACGGCCACAATAAGTCGGTACAACCCACAGACAGACAGAGAAATCTACGAGCGTGGAATGTTCAGTTGTGGGAGATTCCACGGCCACAATAAGTCGGTACAACAACCCACAGACAGACAGAGAAATATACGAGCGTGTAATGTTCAGTTGTGGGAGATTCCACGGCCACAATAAGTCGGTACAACCCACAGACAGACAGAGAAATCTACGAGTGTGGAATGCCCAATTGTGGGAGATTCCACGGCCACAATAAGTCGGTACAACCCACAGACAGACAGAGAAATCTACGAGCGTGTAATGTTCAGTTGTGGGAGATTCCACGGCCACAATAAGCCGGTACAACAACCCACAGACAGACAGAGAAATCTACGAGCGTGGAATGCTCAGTTGTGGGAGATTCCACGGCCACAATAAGCCGGTACAACAACCCACAGACAGACAGAGAAATCTACGAGCGTGTAATGTTCAGTTGTGGGAGATTCCACGGCCACAATAAGCCGGTACAACAACCCACAGACAGACAGAGAAATCTACGAGCGTGTAATGTTCAGTTGTGGGAGATTCCACGGCCACAATAAGTCGGTACAACCCACAGACAGACAGAGAAATCTACGAGCGTGGAATGTTCAGTTGTGGGAGATTCCACGGCCACAATAAGTCGGTACAACCCACAGACAGACAGAGAAATCTACGAGCGTGGAATGTTCAGTTGTGGGAGATTCCACGGTCACAATAAGTCGGTACAACAACCCACAGACAGACATAAAAATCTACGAGCGTGGAATGCTCAGTTGTGGGAGATTCCACGGCCACAATAAGTCGGTACAACAACCCACAGAGAGACAAAAAGAAAACTTCAAATAGAAAAGGTGGGCAGGTTGGACGTTCCCCGCATCCTTTCATTAAGGAAAGTGGATTCTTTCAGCATGTCAGATGTGTGTGGAGGAACCGGCTTGACGGGCCGTGGCGATGACACTTGAACAATATGGGGCGGCAATGATACACTAGAGCACTATTTATAGGCGCCCAGATATAGTGGCGCCCCGGGTGGTCTGGCTAATAAACTGATACGCTTGCTAACAACAAGAGAGACAGACAGTTGTTTCTTTTCACTTTTTATTAATAAAAAATCAGCACAGTTAACTTGAATACCTTTTTGATTGGTTCATAAAGAAGTCCCAAGATATCAATTGTCGGATGCATATACAGTAGAACCTCCATGAGAGGACACTCGTGCTAGAGGACACCACTCTATAAAGGACAGTTTTCATTTGCAAAATTACCATTTTTCTACAGTTGAACCTCCATTAGAGGACACTCACGTTAGAGGACACCTCTCTATAAAGAACAGCTTTTATTTGTAAAATTGCCATATTTGCTATTTAGTAACTCTCTATTAAGAGGACACCTATCTCTAAACGACACTTTGGCTCTGCAATTAGGTGTTGTCCTTTACAGGGAGGTTCTACTGTAGCAACTCTCCAGTAAGAGGACACGTCTCCCTAAAGGACACTTTGGCTCTGCAATTAGGTGTTCTCTACAGGGAGGTTCTACTGTAGCAACTCTCTAGTAAGAGGACACCTCTCCCTAAAGGACACTTTGGCTCTGCAATTAGGTTTTCTTTACAGGGAAGTTCTACTGTAGCAACTCTCCAGTAAGAGAACACCTCTCCCTAAAGGACACTTTGGCTCTGCAATTAGGTGTTCTTTACAGGGAGGTTCTACTGTAGCAAATCTCTGGTAAGAGGACACCTCTCCCTAAAGGACACTTTGGCTCTACAATTAGGTGTCCTTTACAGGGAGGTTCTACTGTAGCAACTCTCCAGTAAGAGGACACATCTCCCTAAAGGACACTTTGGCTCTACAATTAGGTGTTCTTTACAGGGAGGTTCTACTGTAGCAACTCTCCAGTAAGAGGACACATCTCCCTAAAGGACACTTTGGCTCTACAATTAGGTGTTCTTTACAGGGAGGTTCTACTGTAGCAACTCTCCAGTAAGAGGACACCTCTCCCTAAAGAACACTTTGGCTCTGCAATTAGGTGTTCTTTACAGGGAGGTTCTACTGTAGCAACTCTCTGGTAAGAGGACACCTCTCCCTAAAGGACACTTTGGCTCTACAATTAGGTGTTCTTTACAGGGAAGTTCTACTGTAGCAACTCTCTGGTAAGAGGACACCTCTCCTTAAAGGACACTTTGGCTCTGCAATTAGGTGTTCTTTACCGGGAGGTAGGATACTGGATAGGATCATATTGAAGAGGACAAACAGTTTGAGTGCAGTTTTCTCGATTTCTATGGAAAAATGGCTCTGATATGCTACCTAAGTGAAACGTCGCCGAATGGATCTATGTGGGCAAGGTCTAGTTGATAAAATAGTCATCATTACAGATCTGTTGTGGAAGCATAGATCATATTGGATATGCAATATTGAGAAAACACTATAATCAAACTGTAGAAAAACATCAACCACTAAAATTTATCGAAATTTTGGGGGTCGCCGGTTTTTTGAAGCTTGATTCGACTTTCTAAGTCCTCATAAGTCAACCACCGAAACAACAATATTATGATCTATTCTTGTTCTTTTTATATTAATCTACAACTTTAATTATACATTTTGTATACGTTCCTTTCTTTTATTATATAGATCATACTTTCCTTAAATATAACCACACCAATACCTCGCTCTACGTCGTTTCGTTTTGCCTTTTTTTTTTCAAAGTTGCGTCGCTGCTTAATTTTTACTGATTTTCACTGTGCGTCGTTAGATTTTTCGAAGTTGCGTTGTTTTGGATTCGAGTCTTTAATTTATTTTTATTTTTTTCCCTAAACTATGGCAACACCTTTGTTTTTGATTGCGCCTTCACATATTTTCAATTTGCGTCGTGTTTTTTTGGAACGTAACCCCAACGCAAAGCGAGGTATGGGTGTATATCATTTTGAATCCTTGTTAATATCATATGACTATTCTTTACGGCCTAAAATTATTGTAAATATGTTTAGATAATTGTAAAGGCATACATGTATGACAGCGTAAGTGTCCCTAGGGGGACATAGCGCTTTAAATTGAAATAAATGGAAATGGATTGTGAATTTTCTTACAATTAGTGTTAGATAGGGTGAGATCTGGGGGGGATTCCTCTACTACAGACATAAGGAATTAGACAAGAAGATAGCATTCATAAAAATAAAATCTTCTTTAGATGCCACCATCTTTAAAGATAATCCCTCAGCAAAAGTTAAAACGTTTCACTAATTGCTTCTAATCTTTACAGATGAAAGTCAAACTTTAACAATGTTATTTTTACGGTTTAGCAAGCCTGAAGGGGAAAAAAAGAAAACAAAATGGCGAAAAGAATGATGAAGGCAGACGATTCTTTAGGTTAAGCCACTCTAATTTTTTTCATTCTATCTCTTTTTTTAAAAAGTCTTATCGTAAAAAAAAAAGATTGGGCTGACAAAGAGAGTGCTGAAGGGATCTTTCAAGCCTGCCATTAACTGCCTCAATTTTAGCAGCCGATAAGAAATCTAGGCTAATTTTGGTCAATTGGCCCACCTCCCTATCTTTTTATATTAGGGCAACAACTAAATTACGAATTTGAATTTTGACCACCTTATTTACCAACAGTTTTGAAATTGATCGGGCGAATTATTCCATAAAAATTATTTGTTTTCATAAACTAACACAAATAAACGTTTAAATATAGAACAGAGCCGTTAACTTGATCACTAACCATTGGAGCAATCAGTTTCAATTATGCGAGGCCTATTGCTGAAACGTGACAAGCGGTTAGTTGATTTTCTTCTTTCAACGATGAACTTTCCATAAAGAAAGTGATTTCTTTGTTCAAGAAACTTGCTCCAAAATAGGCTTCTGATACCTTACAGCACTTGTGTTTTGAACGCATAGTCAACGCTGTTTGGTGTTTCACGATCTTCCATTATATTTTCTTCTGTGAGAAAATAGTACAAATGTGATATTGTACTGGGATAAGTTGCATAATTATGAAAAAAAGGCATCTCCTTATCGTGCAACTGAAAGTTGCTGATGGCTTGCGCCATCTATCGGAATAAATATAAACTATTCTCGTTGATTTTTATTTTATTCCAGAATTGGCCAAATACCCATTCTTGATTAATCAAGAAAAGCTAACCACGGACGCGTTTCAGGCTGTTGGCCCTCATCAGCGTGGTACAAGCTGTACCTCAACGACCAACTGGTCATTCAGGCATCCTAAAAAATCATGAAACGGGTAGTTAAAGCCAGAATTGCGTGAGACCACGACACAATGCGAAAAAATAGTACAAATGTGATATTGTACTGGGATAAGGGAAATAATTATGAAAAAAAAAAGGCATCTCCTTATCGAGCAACTGAAAGTTGCTGATGGCTTGATCGCCATCAACGAGAATAGTTGATATTTATTCCGATAGATGGCGCAAGCCATCAGCAACTTTCAGTTGCACGATAAGGAGATGCCATTTTTTCATTTTATTCTGTATAATGTAGAGTTTGGTTGTCTTCAAGAACATACAATCTTATAAAAAGCCATCACTTCAATATGCTTTATGATTTTTCAACAGACCAAAGTATTATTTTTGTTTAAATAATATTTACATTAATATATTTCTAATAAAGTTCTGAACTTTTTTATATATGAAAGGAATTTCTCAACTCCGCCTTTGCCGGTCCCAAGCCCGGATAAAAAAGGGGGAGGGGGAGCAGTAACAAGCTCGCTAAAAAACCTGGGCTCAGCTGGCCCGGCTGATAGTACCCTGTAAGGACTCCAGGGATACAGGATGAGTCTGTACTCCATGTTAGGAGCGGCTGCACGTGGCGTCTGTTCCTCATGTCAGAGGTGGCCATTTCTTTTGGAGCTAAGTCGGCCTGCCACCGAGTAGTGCTCCCAGTCTTAATGACAAAGACAGATGCATTCGACTTCACCCAGTCATGATGGTTGTCAAACCTCCCGCTATGCTGTATCGGCTGCCGCGCAGTAATACATTATTGAGTGTATTGACTCATTCATTGATGAGCTCTACTCTTCCCCAGCAGACACCATCAACAAGCTCTACAAGCTTGATAACCTGATAGGATTGAGTGGTGATAAGAAAGAAGACACATCTCCAGCAGACACCATCAACAAGCTCTACAAGCTTAATACCCTAATATGATTGAGTGGAGATAAGAAAGAAGAAGAAGACATATCCCCAGCAGACACCATAAACAAGCTTTACAAGCTTGACACACTAATATGATTGAGTGGAGATAAGAAAGAAGAAGACACATCCCCAGCAGACACCATCAACAAGCTCTACAAGCTTGATACCCTGATATGATTAGTGGAGATAAGAAAGAAGAAGACACATTCCCAGCAGACACCATCAACAAGCTTTACAAGCTTGATACCCTGAAATGATTGAGTGGAGATAAGAAAGAAGAAGACACATCCTCAGCAGACACCATCAACAAGCTCTACAAGCTTGATACCTTGATATGATTGAGTGGAGATAAGAAAAAAAGAAGAAGACTCATCCCCAGCAGACACCATAAACAAGCTCTACAAGCATGATACCCTGATATGATTGAGTGGAGATAAGAAAGAAGAAATAGGACATTTCTCGAGGTCCAGAATAAAATGGAATTCACAAAAGCGACCTCGTAGATTTATAGAATCATGTTTACCCTCTAAAACAAAGAAGAATTTCCAAAACTTCATTTAAAGTGATGTAACCAATATCGGTATGTACAAACAACATATAAGAAATGAAACCATTAAGGCGTGAATATTTCTTTTCACATAAAACTAGCTTCTGTCCTTACTGCAATGAAAAATATTGGGAAGGTTTGGCTCATCAGTGGTGAATCCTCTCAGTGGTTTCTCTAATTCAATCTATCAGACCGCTTCTTAGAGCTTTAATACTGTATTGATACTTTTTTATTACTCCTAGTACACGTGGATACAGGCTTTGATAAGCATGGTGGGTAGTTAGCGACTGCTTTTACTGTAAGTACACTACAAATCTACACATGTGAAAAGCAGTTCGACTTGTTCACTTACAAATGTGTCAGAGTCCGTTTGGTTACTTTAACTCGCTGGTAGAATTGAACTTTTGCCAGAATCGGGGGTCCACACACATTGGAGCATTTGTTTAATTAGAAAAAAAATGCCAAATGCGGGATTTGAACCCGGGTCATAGGGATCAAAAACCAATGAAGGATTAATATATCTTCTTCTTCTTCGTTCTTATCTCCACTCAATCACACTAAGGTATCTAGCTTGTAAAGCTTGTTGATGGTGTCTGCCAGGGAGGAGTAGAGTTCATCAATGGATGAGTCAATACAGTCAATAATATGTCTTCTTCTTTCTTATCTCCACTCAATCACACTAAGGTATCAAGCTTGTAAAGCTTGTTGATGGTGTCTGCCGGGGAAGAGTAGAGTTCATCAATGGATGAGTCAATACAGTCAATGATGTATTCTTCTTTCTTATCTCCACTCAATCACACTAAGGTATCAAGCTTGTAAAGATTGTTGATGGTGTCTGCTGGGGAAGAGTAGAGTTCATCAATGGATGAGTCAATACAGTCAATGATGTATTCTTCTTTCTTATCTCCACTCAATCACACTAAGGTATCAAGCTTGTAAAGATTGTTGATGGTGTCTGCTGGGGAAGAGTAGAGCATGGATTGATACATAAAGGACAGTAGTTTGATTCATTTGAAAATAATCATACGTGCCATAATTATTTCATTTTTTTAATATATAGATGGCGTGATTTAAAATAAGTGAAACATGTAGGTTCAACAAGAACCACTATACAATTGTGAAAAAAAGTTAGAAGGATTCTCACAATCCAAACAGCATCCGCCCGCTCATCTTAATCTGTTTGAAAGAAAGAACGATGCACAAAGCGGAGCCAATCTGGTTTTCCAACAACATGCCTAAATACGGATGAAAGGCAGGAAGTCTAGCATCTTTGTTTAGGACCCTCAATTGAATCTCAAGAGTGTTGGTGCTTCTTTGTGCGGGGACCTTTCTGGACTTAATTCTGTTAGCGTTTCGCTCCGCTTAAGCCTGATGGATCCACAGCAAATGGCTGCTTGCGCCAAATTCCACCGCTATTTCGGAGTCTGGGAGGAACACATTGTGGCTAAGGGTCAAATGGCTAAAAAGACTTTAAAAAATGGGTGAATTCAGAAAGACTGATGGAATTAGGGTGGGAAAACGATGAAATCTTTGAGATTTTTAGGCCAATTCTATCTGGACATAAAATTTGTACTCCTTTTTTTATCATGATTGTCGCTACTTTGTTTTTCACTGAAATGATAGATTTATGTTTGCAGCTATGATATGTAAATTATCATTCTTTCTTTATCTTATTTTTTAACCTTTTGTTTTCCTTGTACGTATTATACAAATCATTGTTCGAGCCTATTTGTCTTAATTTGGATTTTTTTCTGTATATATAAAGGTTGGCGTTCAGCCAACTGAAATATTGGTAAAATAAATGATATTTTGATCCAATATATGTCTTTTTAATTAAAGATTTATTTATGGATTGCTCTATTTTCTATATATATATACATATATTATATAAACTTGATATTCAATATTTTATTTTATATTCATTGACTTATTCTACATTTTTGACCATAGTTTTTTTAACATACCACTTTTATAATTGTTGTAAATTTGTTTAATTAACTTACCTATTTTTTTATAATTCACAAATTCACAAATAATTGTTTGGGACAACCTTGGTAATATTGGTAACCTTGGTAAAATTATAACAGAATTCTTATAGAATAATTATTTAATCTCTGATGTTCTATATCAAGGGTGGTCAATCAGTAGGTGGGCCAAGGTTCTGAATTACAAGGTTGTCTCAAAATTTCGTAAATACTTACAAAATATATATCATAATATGTTTACGAACTTTTGGGACAACTTTGTAATTCTGAAACTAGGCCCATACGCTGATTGGCCACCCTTGATATAGAACATCAGAGATTAAATCATTCTTCTATAAGAATTCTGTTATAATTTTACCAAGGTTACCAATATTACCAAGGTTGTCCCGAAGGTTCGTAAACACTTGCAAAATATAAATCATAATATGTTTACGAACTTTAAAGACAACTTTGTAATAATAAACGCTGTTAAATGCTAACTGTTAAAATCTAATTAAGATAGTATATAACGGCGTTTATTATTGTTATTCGTTTTAAGTTCTCCTGTAGAAGCACAGAGATGCCCAAAAGCTTAAGATTACATTAATAAAAAGAAGTTTATCTCCAGAAACCTTTTGTATTATTCAATTAATATTTTTATCTATTTTCTTCAACCTATAGGTTTTGGAGCCAATAATTCATGTCCTCCGAAAGCTTCCTTTTCAGAAGTAGTCTTTTGATGTCATTATAGGGTCTGTGGTGTGTCGATTTATTACTCCAGCGATGGCTCAGAAAGTATTTCAAAGTTAATGTTTTATTGGTATTACTTATTAGCTACATTTTTAGAGGAAGACAAAAGGACAATACCCTAGAATGTCTATTCTGGTTCTGTTAGATTCCACCGATCTGCCGCGCCACACAGCGGTGGCCATCCGTACTATTTCCAAGCCGTGCTTGTATGTTTGCCGTGGTCTGTCATCCCAGCAGGCTGGAAGGAAGTCTCTCGGCCCCCACAGGTCTTTTACAGGATTGTTCATGAATTCCATTCTCGGGTTTTCTCTTCCTTCGGTCTCCTCTCTTTACCTGCCTTCAGTAATACAGTCTTCCACTCAAGATTGTTGATGCTGGCTTCTTGAGTTTTCAATTTTATATATAGAATATAATCCTTTGCTAGCAATTTCAGACAATAAAGAAAACGTCTAAGGATGAGTTTCTTTTATTAAATGTTTTTCGAGCTTTCGGGATAATGCCCTTCTACAAGAAAATTGATACAAAATGAAACTTAACTTTGCTATGGCAAGTTATATGTACATTATAAAAGTTACATAATATCAGCTGTGTTTCTAACCTATTTTAGAATTGATATATTTACATAAAATAGCAAATTATGGTATTTAACATAGGTAAATTAGGAGCAAATAGTGAACTAGGATTTTTGTATAATATTATGGTAAATTTCCGGAATTTCAATATGTCTGTTTAAACTGTTGAATGGAGACCAAATCTTCAAGGAGTAATCTTCTAATTATGAGAGATTTTATTTTATTAAGCCATATAATTCTAAATTTCAACAATAATTAAGCAAGTTTACTTTTGATGCGATTACTACGATAATTCAGAAATAGTCCAAAGAAAAATGAGGAACAACCCATAAAAGTAACTTTCTGGGAAATACCATTTAAATTTACTATGGATATTATAGTCTAAAACTTTAGGAGTTTCCAGAAGGTCCTATCCTTCCTCGATCATGTTAAGACATCGTAGTTGCCCTCAGTCCATGGTATTCTCATCATATCATGTATGGTACCAAGAACTGGAGGATCCCATCTAAGCACAGTTGGTACAATGGAGTAGACCCAGGAGGAGCTCTGAACCTCAGACAGCATCAAACAACACTAACAAGATTTAGAACAAGCCATCTCAAGCCATTGAAGATAGAAAATAATAACAAAATCTACCCCACTTGCCCAAATTGTAGCTTGGCACCTGCAGCTCCAGAACACATTTTGGCTTGCATTAGATGCACTAAACAGGACCTTTGGGAGAGGCCGCTGCTCATCATAAAACAGCTCGAGGAGCATTAACTCATGGAATTCGTGTAATCTTCACACAAGGGGATAAGAAACAACAACAACACCGTGTATAGCGGTGGTGTTTGATCCTTTCTGACCCTATCTGCGGCCATTGACGGCAACCAATCAACGCAGCGCAAGACCACTACATTTATGTTCGATATTACACTGCAACAAAGTTATATACAGACTCTACACAATTCACACTATAATAATGGTATTACAAGGTTGTCCCAAAATTTCGTAAACATATTATGATTTATATTTTACAAGTGTTTACGAAATTTTGGGACAACCTTGGTAATATTGGTAACCTTGGTAAAATTATAACAGAATTATTATAGAAGAATGATTTAATCTCTGATGTTCTATAATCAAGGGTGGCCAATCAGCAGGTGGGCCAAGTTTCAGAATTACAAGGTTGTCCCAAAAGTTCGTAAACACTTATAAAATACTAGACGAATGGCCCGGGCAACGCCCGGGTTTTACCCGAGTGCGGATATGTTTTTACAACGTTGTCTTGGGTGGTCGCTATAGACAGGGTGGCCTGTATAGACAGGTGAATATAACACACAGCTGATAACAGGGTTGTCTAGAGTGGCCGCTATAGACAGGGTGGTCTGTATAGACAGGTGGATGTATCACACAGCTGATAACAGGGTTGTCTAGAGTAGCCGCTATAGACAGGTGTATGTATCACACAGCTGATAACAGGGTTATCTGGAATGGCCGCTATATACAGGGTGGTCTGTATAGACAGGTGTATGTATCACACAGCCGAAAACAGGGTTGTCTAGAGTGGCCGCTATAGACAGGGTGGTCTGTATAGACAGGTGTATGTATCACACTGTGATAACAGGGTTGCCTAAGGTGACCGCTATAGACAGGGTGGTCTGTATAGACAGGTGAATGTAACACACTAATGATAACAGGGTTGCCTAAGGTGACCGCTATAGACAGGGTGGTCTGTATAGACAGGTGAATGTAACACACTAATGATAACAGGGTTGTCTAGAGTGGCCGCTATAGACAGGTGTATGTATCACACAGCTGATAACAGGGTTTTCTAGAATGGCCGCTATATACAGGGTGGTCTGTATAGACAGGTGGATGTAACACACTGCTGATTACAGGGTTGCCTAAAGTGTCCGCTATAGACAGGGTGGTCTGTATAGACAGGTGGATGTAACACACTGCTGATAACAGGGTTGTTTAGAATGGCCGCTATAGTCAGGTGTATGTATCACACAGCTGATAACAGGGTTGTCTAGAGGGGGGCAGGGAGGTCACGTGTTCGCCGGCGGCAGCCAATGGGCGCGCATTCTATCCGTGAGCTTCAGAATAAGGCAATTATATAAGTAGATAAATCATAATACAAATCAATAACACGCCATCTATATATAACAAATGAAAACATTAAGACGTGAATGTTTCTTTTCATAAATGAATCAAACTTCTACTGTCCTTACTGCGATGAAAAAATAAATTTGTGTCGCAGTAAGAACAGTAGAAGTTAGATTTATTTGTGAAAAGAAACATTCGCGTTTTAGTGTTTTCATTTGTACAATAAATCATAATCATATTATGTTTACGAACTTTTGGGATAACCTTGTATTATTGTATTTTTGAAAGAGATTAGTCAATTTCATGACTCCTCTTGTTGTTCGTTATGAAATATCATAGATCCCTCTGCACTGATTACGGTCATGAGTCCATAGCAACCATAGTATGCATGCATGTTGGCATTGTCCATGACTTGGCGTTCACCTGCAGGATGAGACTATTCCATTGAAGAAATTCTACCTTCTAACAGACAAGGATTTAAAATTGTAAACAATATCAGGTGGATTCTAAACATCGGCTGATAAATTGATAAAATTCTGATTATTTACAAATTGAAATATTATTGACCTTTTTTATTTATTGATAAAAAAATCGTTTTAGCATCAGTTTGATATGGTGAGGGTGGTGTCTTGTCCGTGGAGCAGTTGTTGCTCCATGGAAAGGAGGGATTCCATTGCCCCTTTAGTCAGCCACATTTCAGAGTCCACTGTTCACGGCTCACTACACCGTACTACAGGGCAGTCCCTTACTTGTGTTGCTCCATGGAAAGGGAGGTGCCATTGCCCCGTTAGTCAGCCACATTTCAGAGTTCCCTGTTTACAGTTACCGTAGCGGCTCACGACACCGTACTACAGGGCAGTCCCTTACTTGTGTTGCTCCATGGAAAGGGAGGTACCATTGCCCCGTTAGTCAGCCACATTTCAATGTTCACGGTTACCATAGCGGCTCACGACACTGTACTACAGGAATGTCCCTTACTTGTGTTGCTCCATGGAAAGGAGGGGTGCCATTGCCCCGTTAGTCAGCCACATTTCAGAGTTCCCTGTTCACAGTTACCGTAGCGGCTCACGACACCGTACTACAGGGCAGTCCCTTACTTGTGTTGCTCCATGGAAAGGAGGGTGTCATTGCCCCGTTAGTCAGCCACATTTCAGAGTTCCCTGTTCACGGTTACCGCAGAGGCTCACGACACCGTGCTACAGGGCAGTCCCTTACTTGTGTTGCTCCATGGAAAGGAGGGGTGCCATTGCCCCGTTTGTCAGCCACATTTCAGAGTTCCCTGTTCACGGTTACCGTAGCGGCTCACGATACCGTACTACAGGGCAGTCCCTTACTTGTGTTGCTCCATGGAAAGGGAGGTGCCATTGCCCCGTTAGTCAGCCTCATTTCAGAGTTCCCTGTTCACGGTTACCGTAGCGGCTCACGATACCGTACTACAGGGCAGTCCCTTACTTGTGTTGCTCCATGGAAAGGGAGGTGCCATTGCCCCGTTAGTCAGCCTCATTTCAGAGTTCCCCGTTCACGGTTACCGTAGCGGCTCACGATACCGTACTATAGGGCAGTCCCTTACTTGTGTTGCTCCATGGAAAGGAGGGGTACTATTGCCCCATTAGTTAGCCACATTTCAGAGTTACATGTATGTCTTTCGGCCCACAGGCACCAGTTTGTTGAGTATGATAATTAAATTTTGATGTTTTTATACACAAGATTGATGTCAATGTTGAAAAAAAGGATTTCGGAAATATAAAGTTGATAACAGAGATGTCTCCATCATGTTAGACTTTGCTTATCCATACTAGGAACCTATTATGCTGCTTAGGTAGCGTTGTATTTTGAATTAATATACGAAGCGGACGTATTTTTGTAATTGATTCTGTGCCTCTTAATATTTATCCAAACTCCATGCCTTCAAATTAAAATTAATCCAAATGTAAAGCCTGATAATCACCTCGAGATATCTTCACCAAGGATCGCTATAAATGCGATCGTTGAAGAATTTCTCTTTTCCTTAAAGTAAGAGCGATCTTTTTATTGATCCATGGTCAAAAATTAATATGTATAAATTATTATATATGCGAAATAAACTCAGAGAAGAATTACAAAGACGATAACAAGACTCAGCACGAAACACTATAAAGGAATGACAATACATCTATATGGCACAAGAACCTACATGACATGTAACAATTGTCCTGGTGTGGAACTAACACCTACCCACATATTCTCAAGCCCAGCAATGGCCGCAGTCTTGCAGAAAATTGACATGGACCCAGAGCAGAAGCTTTACACATCCAAGATAGTGGACATTGCGACTGCTGTGATAAAGATGCATGGGGATATCTGAGGCTCTTCATTGGACACGACAACAACAACAATATAGTATACACACCCAAGATAGAGGACATTGCGACTGCTGTGATAGAGATGCATGGAGACATCTGAGGCTCTTCGTTGGACACGACAACAGCAACAGCAGAATATTGACATGGACTCAGAGCAGCAGCTTTACACATCCAAGATAGTGAGCATTGCAACTGCTGTAATAGAGGTATATGGAGACATCTGAGGCTCTTCATTGGGCACGAAAACGACAACAACAATACAGTATACACACCCTAGATAAAGAATATTGCAACTGCTGAGATAAAGATGTATAGGGATATCTGAGGCTCTTGATTGGACACGACAACAACAACAACTTTATATTATTTTCGGGAAATCATTTCCAATGGAACGGGATTTATTCAAATAATTGTAAGGCAATAACGTCGGAACACTATCAGAGTATGGCGGAGCACTATCAGAGTATGGCGGAACACTATGGAGAACCCCTCAGTCCCGGGTGGAGCCGCAATTAGACAAGGTCAGCAGTCACGAGACCGACCACATGTAGGTTAGGCGGGTGAGGGCGGCATGTGAAATTCTGCTGCGGCGGCGACCTACAATAATTCCTACACTAAATTAGGGCTTTTAACGTGTGCTCTGCATTCAAGACCGGCTGGCTCGCCCTTGTGTTGGTCGGATGTTGCCTCTGTAGCTGTTTGTCTGTGTTTATGGCCGTTGATACCTCTTTGTTTATGGCCGATTGAGAACTCTGTTTTTATGGCAAGTTGTTGTCTCTGTGGCAGTAGCAAGTTGTTGTTTCTGTGTTTATGGCCGTTTGTTTTTCTTGTGTTTGTGGTTGGTTATTGTCTCTGTGGCTATAGCAAGTTATTGTCTCTGTGTTTATGGCCGTTTGTTTTTCTTGTGTTTGTGGTTGGTTATTGTCTCTGTGATTTATGGCCGTTTGTGGTTGGTTAATGTATCTGTGTTTATGCCCGTTTGTGGTTGGTTATTGTCTCTGTGTTTATGGCCGTTTGTGGTTAGTTATTATCTCTGTGTTTATGGCCGTTTGTGGTTGGTTAATGTCTCTGTGTTTATGGCCGTTTGAGGTTGGTTAATGTCTCTGTGTTTATGGCCGTTTGTGGTTACTTTTTATCTCTGTGTTTATGGCCGTTTGTGTTTGGTTAATGTCTCTGTGTTTATGGCCGTTTGTGGTTAGTTATTGTCTCTGTGTTTGGCCGTTTGTGGTTAGTTATTGTCTCTGTGTTTATGGCCGTTTGTGGTTAGTTATTTTCTCTGTGTTTATGGCCGTTTGTGGTTGGTTATGGTCTCTGTGTTTATGGCCGTTTGTGGTTAGTTATTGTCTCTGTGTATGGCCGTTTGTGGTTAGTTATTGTCTCTGTGTATGGCCGTTTGTGGTTAGTTATTGTCTCTGTGTTTATGGCCGTTTGTGGTTAGTTATTTTCTCTGTGTTTATGGCCGTTTGTGGTTGGTTATGGTCTCTGTGTTTATGGCCGTTTGTGGTTAGTTATTGTCTCTGTGTATGGCCGTTTGTGGTTAGTTATTGTCTCTGTGTATGGCCGTTTGTGGTTAGTTATTGTCTCTGTGTTTATGGCCGTTTGTGGTTAGTTATTTTCTCTGTGTTTATGGCCGTTTGTGGTTGGTTATGGTCTCTGTGTTTATGGCCGTTTGTGGTTAGTTATTGTCTCTGTATTTATGGCCGTTTGTGGTTGGTTATTGTCTCTGTGTTTATGGCCGTTTGTGGTTGGTTAATGTCTCTGTGTTTATGGCCGTTTGTGGTTGGTTAATGTCTCTGTGTTTATGGCCGTTTGTGGTTGGTTAATGTCTCTGTGTTTATGGCCGTTTGTGGTTGGTTATTGTCTCTGTGTTTATGGCCGTTTGTGGTTGGTTAATGTCTCTGTGTTTATGGCCGTTTGTGGTTGGTTATTGTCTCTGTGTTTATGGCCGTTTGTGGTTGGTTAATGTCTCTGTGTTTATGGCCGTTTGTGGTTGGTTAATGTCTCTGTGTTTATGGCCGTTTGTGGTTGGTTAATGTCTCTGTGTTTATGGCCGTTTGTGGTTGGTTAATGTCTCTGTGTTTATGGCCGTTTGTGGTTGGTTAATGTCTCTGTGTTTATGTCCATTGGTTGCCCTTGTGTTTGTGGTTGGTTAAAAATGTTTTAATTTTTGCTTTCTCCTGACGAAGGCAAAAGATTTTTGTCGAATCGTCGAGATAATTAAAAGATTTACTGGCCGAAGTATCTAAGTAAGATCCTAGGAGTGACTATTAAAAATCACCGAGTCAGAAGCAAACTGAACTTTACGCCTCACGTTAATGAAACGATCATAAAAGTAACTAGAGCTAGTGGATACCTATTTGGCCTGACAAAGAAAGCATGGGGTCTAGACTTTAGACGAATACTGATATTGTATAAGACATTATATCGAAGTACAATTACTTATGTTTATCCAATATGGTATCCATTCATAAACAAAAAGTCTAAGGACAAACTAAATTCTCTTCAATATAGTATATTAAAATATTGTATACAGGCCTACAGTACAACATCATCGGATTGTACACATATACTTGCACAAGTCCCCAAACTTACTGAATATATTGAATCTAACATGTTGAAAACCGAAATAAATTACAACCGATTTGACTCTTCAAGAAGGAATATAATTTCTAATTATATAAGGGAAAAATTGCAGAAATACTATGAGAAGACTAATACCATTTTCAAGTCCTTCTTCACTGATTCCCAAATACCCTAATATGTCAAGCCAAATTTTTACAACGTTCAATTTTTTACTGGACACGGTAACTTTAGATCATATTTGTACAAAGTCAGAAAGACAGATTCGCCTAAATGCTCATGTGGTGCAGAAGAAGAAAATCCTGTACATATTCTAACGGACTGTCGACTTGTAGAGGACTTGAGAGTCAAAAATCAAATAAATATAAATTGTCTAAATCAAATAGTTAATAATAGATATATGTATATAAATTTTAATAGATTTTGCAGAATGTTTTTTAGTAATAGATAGCCTGGGCTGTAATAAATGGTAAATAGTTATATGCTGTAAATAGCTCTAAATTTCTGTTCTTAACTGTGATGTTCACTAATATTCATTATAGGGTAATTAAATCGTTAACTAACTGACAAATACGTTAATAATTTCTATTATAATAACTAAAATCATATCAATAATTACTGTAAAAGCTCCCAAACTTGTGTATGCATGCAAATATCCAAGACGGATATCGCGTGCTTTGTAAATGATAATAATAAAAAAAAAATCTTTAATTTTGAGAACTAGTTTTTTTTTATTATTATTTTTAAACAATACAGTCTTAGAAATTAATAAAGGAACCTTGTATCATTCTGATGGGATTCAGTTTTTTCATATTCCTGAATTTCATGCCCCTTTGAAAATAATCTGAAAAGAAACTTTTCAATGGTAGCCTGATATTTCACCATAATATTGAATGTCTTTGTATTATGTATAAAGTAATTGTATTATGTATTCGCCGTAATAATATTATTCGCCGTTATGTATAATGTCTTTGTATTATGTATAAAGTAATTGTATTATGTATTATTATATATTCACCTTAATAATATTATTCGTCAAATAATAATAAAAACAATGTTTAAAGAAAAAACACGAACTTTTGAGGCAACCTTATATTAAATTATGAACAAAAGATATAATAAAAGAATAACTTAAAATAATTTTTAGAATCACTAAAGTCTTTATGTACATTTTTAATTTGCTTACGTGAAAGAAATTATTATTCAAGGTCACGCGAAGTCCTAACTAAACATAGCAGACGAAGTTTCCGGGCGACAGACGGAAGATCTGATGAAAGGCAAAACAGACAAAGATGGCTTTTGAAATATTTATTGAGGTCGAGTGTGCAGAGACCTAGTCAAGTTATAAATTCAAATAGCAGTAGGCCTGGTTCTATGCACGTTTTTCTGTCGGTGTGTTTTAATATGTCATCTGTAACGGATCATGCGGAAGTTTAGCTATAAATCTTAATTGCTACAACATCATGTGTTAATTATATTACACTAATTAAATATCTATATCCATAAATATATTTATTTTATACTACGTTCATAATATATTAATCACTTTTAATTCTAAATTGATAGAAATGCATGTTATTCCTTATTTATTTAAATATTCATAAATTATATGGCGTATTCTACCAGCGAAAGAGAGAAAAAAAAGGGCCATATAAATCATTATGAATCTACGTGAATTAATTCGGTAATTTGTCACTATTGACATTTTACGTAGATAATTCAATATTTGTAGGCTTTACTCCATGTAATGGGAGCTAGATAAATTATCTTTTGGTATTTAATTGATTTTGTAAAACATGATTTATTGTAATAGCGATCATTTTAAATCACTTATAAAGAAAAGTTTGTGTAGAAATTTAATAAATAGGAATAATAATTATATAAACAAGATACATTAGAGCGCCATCTGTTATCGAAATTTTGAACTATTTATGAACTATTCACCACTGATTAGCCAAGCCCTTCCATTATTTTTTATCATTGCAATAAGGTCAGTTGAAAATTTGATTTTATTTAAAGAGTCATAAATAGGTAAAATTTTCAATAATATTATTGTTACATTTATGTCTTTTTTTTTTTAATAGAGCATTCCATAAATAAATATTTAAATAAAAAGGAATATATTGGATCAAAATATAATTATTGTTACATTTATGTCAATATTTTTTTAAAATAGAGCAATCCATAATTAAATCTTTAAATAAAAAGGCATATATTGGATCAAAATATAATTATTGTTACATTTATGTCAATATTTTTTTTAAATAGAGCAATCCATAATTAAATCTTTAAATAAAAAGGCATATATTGGATCAAAATATAATTATTGTTACATTTATGTCTATTTTTTTTTTAAATAGAGCAATCCATAAATAAATATTTAAATAAAAAGGAATATATTAGATCAAAATATAATTATTGGTAAAATAAATGATATTTTGATCCAATATATGCCTTTTATTTAAAGATTTATGTCTATCTTTTGTTATCTTTTAAATAATATATACAGTATAACTTGAATAAATCGAAAACGTCTTTAAAACAAATATTTATTCGGTCCCTAGAATTTCCTATAAATAGAATTTCCGTTTTTTAACTAAAATTTTGGATAATTCGAATTTTTTGGTCTCTTCTGCTACGAATTATTTAATTTCGACTGTGCTTTTATTATGGATTTTAATTTTAATATTTAATTAACTTTATTAACATCCTATAACACGATATCCCAAACTCAGAGATATTTGCGTCAATACATTTCTTTACATCATAACAAACTTGCTATATACAAGGAGAAAGAAGAAAAAAAGACAAACATACAAAACCAATTCACTCATAATTCCCTTCCTTCTCTTTCCCAGTACAAAAGATAGTTGTATATATTACAAATGTAATATTGTACTGGGATAAGGTGCATAAATTAAGAAAAAGGCATCTACTTATCGTGCAACTGAAAGTGGCTGATGGCTTGCGCCATCTATCGGAATAAATATCAACTATTCTCGTTGATTTTTAATTATTCCAGAATTGGCCAAATACCCATTCTTGATTAGTCAAGAAAAGCTAACCACGGACGCGTTTCGGGCTGTTGGCCCTCATCAGCGTGGTGCAAGCTGTACCTCAACGACCAAAAAAATTGGTCATTGAGGTTAGCTTTTCTTGATTAATCAAGAATGGGTATTTGGCCAATTCTGGAATAATTAAAAATCAACGAGAATAGTTGATATTTATTCCGATAGATGGCGCAAGCCATCAGCAACTTTCAGTTGCACGATAAGTAGATGCCTTTTTCTTAGTTGTATATATGTTATGAATAATTTGTTTGTTGTTAGATAAAGGGTTGATAAGACAAGGGATCGATAAGATAAAGGGTTGAGGTGCCGTCGTGATAAGAAAAAGATAATTATTTACCATCAAGTAGCTTTTATTTTCAATTACTTGAGGAAAGATTACACATTAGTTATTTTCACATTATATAGAATTTATAAAGTTAATCCTTTATTAGTGATTTAAAAGGATAGATATGTTAACTACGCATACCGTATTTACAACAAAACTGAAAGTTAACACAAAGCAATAACGCGCCAACTATACATATAAAATGAAAGGATTTAAAAGCACGAATGTTTCTTTTATACATAATACAAACTTCTACTGCCCTTACTGCGATGAAAAAATATATTGGGAGGGCTTGGCTCATCAGTGGTGAACCCTCCCAGCGGTTTCGCTAATTTAATCCACCAGACCGCTTCTCAGAGCTCTAATACTGTATTGGACGATTCTGCTTATATACGCAGCACTGAAGGATGGAATCTCAGAAATGGTTTTCAAGAAAACTATGGACATAAGCTTATAGAACAGCAGAATTACATTCAAATATGTGCATCGAGCAATGCTCTTCCGCAAACAATAATGACAAGGCTAGTTAGGCATAAATTAACACAAAGCAATAACGCGCCATCTATACATATAAAATGAAAGGATTTAAAAGCACGAATGTTTCTTTTATACATAATACAATCTTCTACTGTCCTAGCAAAGTAACTGAACTATGTGAAAATATTTTCATTCTTCACAAGATGCAACCATTTACTCAATAATCTACTTCTTCACTGTGTTCTAAGCACGATGTATATAGTCTTTTGTACATAGATATTCTTTCCTTTTCTTCTTTTTCTCTTTTCTGAGCGAGAATTCAGTTTCTTCCCCTGCTTCTCATTTCTTTTTAGATTCATTTCTAACAGGAGTATGTATAAGACGGAATGTCTTAATAAAGGCTTGTGTGTGCAATTATGGATTATGAAAATAAGGCTTTCGTATTATTCTTTGACAAACACCAAAATGATAGCATCTCTTATTCAACTTTATTCAACCTTAAAAACAAAAGCGCGATGTCCGGCTAAGAACACTGGCGCTCAATGAGAAGAAAATAAAGAAAAAAGAGGGGAAAAAAGAAAACTTATTTCCAAACATATATACACATTAATTAAAAAGACATATATTGGATCAAAATATCATTCATTTTACTAATATTTCAGTTGGCTGAACGCCAACCTTTATCAAGGTGTTATAACATATTAATGTCAACAACAAACTCAGCGCCACATAACATCAACAGAATTATGTTTTTAATTTTTTTTCTTCCCCATTAAATATAAGCAAAAAATATTTAAAAAAAACTTTATTCTATTGATGTTATGTGACGCTGAGTTTGTTGTTGACACACATTAATATGTTATAATACTTTGATAAAGGTTGGCGTTCAGCCAACTGAAATATTGGTAAAATAAATGGTATTTTGATCCAATATATGTCTTTTTAATTAAAGATTTATTCATGAATTGTTCTATTTTCAAAATAAATATACATAGGAAATAAATTGTTGCATCTCTTATGAAGATAGGATAGAAGGCTGTCGCCTTTTTAAGAACAATAATGGGGTGACAGATTAGGAACAAAATCCACGTCCCTGACCTGTTTCAGGAAGTTCAGGACACCTCGGGCAGTAATTGGATCCTCGGTTTGGGATCCTTCTCTTGTGGATTCTTACATTTGATTCTTCTCCTGGATAGTTTGTCTTCAAGTCTACCAACTCCTTTCATTCGATATACCTTTGTTTGAATGATTATCATATTAGTGTACCAGTTTTGGATGGTTTTTTTCTACCGTTCCAGCAACAACGATCTTTAGATGAATATATACACCGCTATGTCGGTAGAATTTAATAATATTGTCGCGGAGATAAATAAAGCAAAGGCAAATTTGGGAATAATTAATTTATTATAAAGGTGGGTATTTACCATTTAGTTCTCCAATAAAATTATATACAATAGGTATTTATAGGGAGAACAACTTATCCCAAGGAAATAATAACAAGAGTGGTCAACCACCGTCCCGTTTTCCTTATTTGCAGATAAGATTCCGAGAACTCCTCACACCTGTCCCCCCGGAGTCAAGGGGTGATTGACAGGTGTCCCATGGAGCTTCTTGTGGTTGTGGTTGTAGAGATACTTGACAATATGAACTAACTCACACTAGGTATATCTGACGTAGGTTCATTCACACACCAGTTATGTATATCTGACGTACGTTCATTCAAACAAATCTTGAGACTTCATTAATACAATAAATAGAAACATCCCCAGAACCCCCCGTTGTATTATTTTAACACTTAAAGAGAACTTTCTCAAAAAAAAAAAAAAATCGCCCCGGCCGTTTAGTTCCTCAGTATCTCCTCAAAAGTTTATTTTTAAAAACTATATTTCAGAAATGTATAAGACGGATGTTTATCTCTCTAGGAACTTGGTATTTTGGGCGCCGGGAACTTCCCCTGACGTCGCGGCTCTTCCTACACTCCGGGGAAGTAGGAGAATCAGAATATATACCATTCCACATGTCGGGTGTAAACTGGACGTTTTAAGCGATACTTGGAAAAGTATAATAGTCAAACACAGCTAGTATCGAAACAAAAAAAAAAACTTTAAAAATCAAATATGTAAAAGTGTGTTCAAATTTATTTATTTCCTTATTGAAATACAAAAAAAAAAAAAAAAAAAATTACAAAATTAACATATTTGAAATATCCCCAGCTAGCTATCTGGCTGTAGAAAGGAAATGAAGTAGACTCTCCTATAACGCGAGTTTTTACAACGCGATTTCGTACAACACGATAAAAAAAATTGCGACAAATTTATTTATACAACGCGAATTTTCGTATAACGCGTTATAAAATAAAACAATTTACCCTAACAACATTATCGTTATACAAGTTTTATTTCGTACAACGCGAATTCCTATAACCTGATTTCATACAACACGGAACACATTAATCGCGTTATAGGAGAGTTTACTGTATCTTTATTCACGGGGCTGTTAATCAAAATGAATGATTTTTGAGCCTACAGGCTGTAGAAAGGCGAGAAGAAGAACTTCTATAGGCGTAGCTCTCACGTGACAGGATTATCAATTATCAATTATTTTATTTCCAAAGCGCTATATCCCGCAAGGGATACTTGCGCCAAACAAGGAGAAAAGTTTATTTACATAAGTTATTTATATTATTCAACGCATGAAAACATTAGAGATCCAGATTTTGTAGAAAGTTTAGAATGTATTTACAAAATGAATTGAACTTTAAATATGATTTTTCAACGTAAATCAAATTGTTAAGTTTACAAACAACTAGTTCATTCTTCATTCTATAATCTTGAAATGCTGGGCATTCGATCAGTAGATTTCTTGAGATTTGTTCCTCAATACCACAAGAGCAACTTGAATCCTCCACTGCATTTATTCTATTTTAAAAACTTTTAAAATTTCCGTGGTTTGTAACAAATTGAGTATTATAAAAATTTGAACGAAAGTATTTAGGGATTTCACGATGTGCTGTTCCCCAAAAGATCGCGCCATCTTCCGTGGAAAAAGCGAACTATTTGTTACAAAAGTATAAAATTGTAACAACACACTGTCACCGAAGATCAATTTCTTGTTTTATTTAAACAATCTCTCTCAAGTTTTCTGGTATTACAACCCCATCTACAGTAGTGTACAACGACATAAATCCTAATTTATGAGAGTTATTTTTGCTTATCCCTAGTACCCATGGTACAAGCCATGATAATCATGGTGGGTAGTTAGCGACTGCTTTTTTTACTCTAAGCGCACCACATGTCTACACATGTGAAAGCAGTTCGAATTTGCACTTACAAATGTACCAGAGCCCCGTTTGGTTACTTGTACTCGCTGGTGGGGTTGGACTTTTGCAAGAATCGGGGGGCCATTGGAGCATTTAAAAAAAAAATTAACATAAAAAAGTGTCCAATGCGGAATTCGAACCCGGGTCGTAGTGGTCGAAAACCAAACGGTTTAACCAGCCTTCCACCGACCCCCCAATGAGAGTTATAAATGATCCAACATGCTGTCTAGATGTTGAAACACCATCTTTTGTTGGCTTGCCCTCTGACTAACCAAATTGTACTTGCTTACTTTGACATAATGCCATCTTTCTGTATATACTCAATCTTATGAACACTTTGGCAAGTTTAGACCTATTTGTACACAGATTTATAAATCACTACTAATTCATCGTGTAAATAATTAAAGATATATATATAAATAATTCTAATATACAGTAGACTCTCCTATAACGCGAGTTTTTACAACGCGATTTCGTACAACGCGATAAAAAAAATTGCGACAAATTTATTTATACAACGCGAATTTTCGTATAACGCGTTATAAAATAAATTACACGATATTTGTCACTAAAAATTCACCCTAACAACATTCGCGTTATACAAGTTTTATTTCGTACATCGCGAATTCCTATAACGCGATTTCATACAACACGGAACACATTAATCGCGTTATAGGAGAGTTTACTTTATAGCACAATAGTCTGATAGGCTTCGTGCTGTTGTAATAATAAAATAAAATAATAACTACTGTTTATATCTTGTATATTATTTACATATCTTTGAAATATGCAAAGAAACTATTTAACAACACATCAAATAAAATACTAAATTGCATACTGTCTATATATATACCACAGATTCTGTGATATATATGTCGTAAACCCGGGTAAGCCAACAAGTGAGTTGGAAGCAGTCGGGGTTGAGTGGCAAGGCGTGCAGAGTTGGAAGTCCGCACGGGACAGTAAGGACAAAGTTTGGGATCAAAAGACGCTCTCCTAGTACGTCTCACGTGGCACCAGGACCAGGGGAAAGTTGAGGATTAACTGAGGAAAGCTCGGCGTCCTGCATGAAGCCGCGGAGGCAGGGAGGAGCCAAAACGACGGCCACGAGGGCCGCCGTGAGATGACAACGGACCGTCGTGAGATGATAATGGCCTTGAACTGAGCGGGGCTGTCCGAAAATATCCACTGTAACCTAACTAACTGTCAACATCCGGACTAACGCCCCTTCTTTGTCCCTCTATGGATCCCCCGGGTGTCCAGTGGCAAGCTAGTGTCACTTTGAGACGACTAGAAAAGACGTCATACTTTATTACTTACATATCACATTGTTTAAATTACGATATATATATTATTAAAAAATGAGATTTTCTGTTGATTTTTATTATCTTGAAATACACAGAATTATTATCTGTTGCTTGATTTTTGTATCCATGAGTATTTTACGATATTGTTTTGCAGTCATGGCAATAATTAAATAAAAAATAGTTATCAAAAATAGATTTAATTGAGCCTATGGAATATAGAAAACATAATATTTGAGAAAGGTATGCCTGACTTAAGGCGTAAAAATAAAAAAAATTAAAAACTTATTTACATAATGTACAAAAGATTTGAGCCGGCTATCGGGAAACAACAACAATAAGTTTTTTTTTAAGGGAAACGTGACCTCTGGCGGTCGATTTAACAGAGTATTTGTGTCTATGAAATATAATTTTAAATAAAATAATATTTTAATATTGTTTCATCACATGGCTAATGAACCTATTTTATATTAATTTGTAATATTATTTTTCATATTATATTTTAAATTCAAATTTATATTTATTTATTTTATTAAACAGAATACACCTATCCCCCGATTTACACGGTACTTGTTTTACACGTTTTCGCTTTTACACGGTTTTCTAAATAAGTTTTTTTTTTGTTTTTATCGCACTATACTAAATGCTACTGTGATTGAACACATGCGCTGTGTACACATCTCACGAGGAATCCCGAGCTTATGTGCTGACTTGCTGCACACGCACACTGTGTCTGTATTTCTTCGCATAAAAATTTCGCGAAAATTTATAATTTTCGATTTACACGTTTTTCTCAGGAACGTATCTACCGTGTAAACCGGGGGATAGGTGTATATGTATTATAAAACCCCCATTTGTATTTAGGTACACTGTGTGACTTCACTGCTCTCTTTGATGTGAGAAATAAATTCTGGAGGCTACTTAAAGTAGAGTTATCTTCACTTATATAAATTTGTAGGATGGTTGAAACACGCTCTGATAAGTTCCAAAACCCGGCAAGGAGAGAATCAAGGTTGAAGAGTCTGCCAAGCCGCAACCTGGTGCAACAATATAAGATATATTATATAATACACTGCGGCTTGTGATTGTAAAACAACGCTTGAAGTTACACCGCATGAGTTTCTTTTCAATGAAAAATCAAAATTTATTTCAAGGTGAAATATCGACTATTTCTAACCTTTTTGTATGAGGTATGAAAGGATGAATTATGAAGAGTAATGATTAACGGAAAAATAAATGTGTCCAGGGATGGGAATCGAACCCACAATGTTCTGCTTACCGGGCAGATGCCATGTCCACTAGTGTTAAAAGTCGTAACATAGTATGTAAATATATTTTTGAATATATGACTAGAGATGTAGATTTTCTAATTGAATGTATAAATTATTATTATGTAAATTCCTTTGAATGTATATAACTAAGCCGTGTTGTTTAAATAAAGAGTTTCTGAGTAGAGCGAGAGCTTCTGCGCCTGTAGCCGCTGGTTTCTGTCTTCGTTATTTTCCTTCCTCGCTTGGTCACCCAAAGCAGTCCAATCAATATCAAGACTTCAGGTCGGAGTCTTACTTGTTGGGAGGAGGTTCCTTCAATCTTGACCTCGCGTAATATTAACATCTAATGGCGTCCCCGGGTGGGCTGCGTGGGCTAGTCAAGTAGAGAAGGCGGGAAGACCTGTAGGCGCTGTCTCCCGAGGAACAGAAGGCGGGAAGACCTGTAGGCGCTGTCTCCCGAGGAACAGAAGGCGGGAAGACCTGTAGGCGCTGTCTCCCGAGGAACAGAAGGCGGGAAGACCTGTAGGCGCTGCCTCCCGAGGAACAGAAGGCGGGAAGACCTGTAGGCGCTGTCTCCCGAGTAACAGCAGCTCAAGGGAAGCTCAAGGTACAAGAAAGCTAAGGAAGCTCAAGGTACAAGAAAGCTAAGGAAGCTCAAGGTACAAGAAAGCTAAGGAAGCTCAAGGGTACAAGGAAGCTAAGGAAGCTCAAGGTACAAGAAAGCTAAGGAAGCCCAAGGTACAAGAAGCTCAAGAAGCTCAGGCTCAAGAAGCAGAAGCTCAAAAAGCTCAAGCTCAAGAAGCCCTTTGTTAAAGGTTAAAAAGAGCTCGGTGAAGCTCAAGGTTTAAAGGAGCTCAAGAGGCCCTTTGTTAAAGGTTAAAAAGAGCTCAGTGAAGCTCAAGGTTTAAAGGAGCTCGAGAAGCCCTTTGTTAAAGGTTAAAAAGAGCTCAGTGAAGCTCAAGGTTTAAAGGAGCTCAAGAAGCCCTTTGTTAAAGGTTAAAAAGAGCTCAGTGAAGCTCAAGGTTTAAAGGAGCTCGGGAAGCCCTTTGTTAAAGGTTAAAAAGAGCTCAGTGAAGCTCAAGGTTTAAAGGAGCTCAAAAGGCCCTTCGTTAAAGGTTAAAAAGAGCTCAGTAAAGCTCAAGGTTTAAAGGAGCTCAAGGGCAAAAAAGTTGAAGAAGCTACAGGGTGAAAGGCTACCTACAAGGTAAAAAGGATACCTACAAGGCGAAAGGATAACTACCAGGTGAGATGGAGGATGTTAGCAGAAGGCGTAGAGAGGCGATAAGAGGCGTTTTTACCGAGGTGGTAAATGATATGAATACAGAGTTAAGGGATCCTCTTATTGACAAAAGTGGCATATATGCCAAATTTGATAGATTGGAAGCTCTCTATTTGGAGCTGGTGGTATTGAACGAACAATACCAGGAAATTTTATTAGCCAAAGCTGAGGCGACTGACGATGAAATTGATAAAGAATTTGAGGAGTGTGAAGTCTACATCACGGAAAGATATTATTTAAAGGCCAGAATTCGCGAAATGCGTGAGCAGGATAGGGATGCTCAGGCCAAGACTTCTCAAATTCCACCAGGGGCGTCTAGTACCTCTCCAAATTCAGATACCGATAATCAGAAAGTTATCAAACTTCAGAATACTTCTACGTCTCTATCGAAAAGCCCGGAAGAGTCCGTGAAAAATGAAATTGAAGGCGTGGAAAAAGAGGATTCAGTAAAAACTGCTAGAGCTACGGATGTGAAGCCTACTCTAGCTAAAGCTAGAATGCTAAAGGAAGCTTGTCCAGCTCCCTCTATAATAGATATTGAATATGAGGGCAAAAAAGGTGCTGTGAATGCTATTAAAGAAAAGGATTCTGAAGCTGAGCTCAAAGACGGAGTAAATGATTCTGAAGCGAAGCCTAAGGGCGAAGGCGTAAAGGAATCTGAAGCGAATCCTAAGGACGAAGGAATAAAGGATTCTAAGGATAAGCCTAAGGGCGACGGAGTAAATGATTCAGAAGATGAGCCTAAGGGCGACGAAGTAAAGGATTCTGAAGATGAACCTAAGGGCGACGGAGTAAAGGATTCTAAAGATGAGCCTAAGGGCGACGGAGTAAAGGATTCTGAAGATGAGCCTAAGGGCGACGGAGTAAATGATTCTGAAGCAAGACCAACTGGAGATACGGAATCTAAGATAAAGAATAGGGGAGATCTACAAAAACTTAAGGGCAACCCAGGGAATTGGCTCTCAAGGTGGGGGCAATTTGGTAGAAATAATGCCAATGAAAAATATGAAGATGCAAATTTAAAGGATAGGGAAGATTCTGAAGCGAAGCCTAAGGGCGACGGAGTAAGGGATGCTGAGACTGCAATTAAAGGTTATGAACCGGTGAGCAATTCTAGAGCAGCAGAACAGGGTACTGATTCAAAGGTGGAAGAAAACCTAGATGCAGAGCAAGGTACTGATTCAAGGGTGGAAGAAAACCTAGATGTAGAACAAGGTACTGATTCAAGGGTGGAAGAAAACCTAGATGCAGAACAAGGTACTGATTTAAAGGTGGAAGAAAAGCTAAATGTAGAACAGGGTACTGATTTAAAGGTGGAAGAAAAGCTAGATGCAGAACAAGGTACTGAATCAAAGGTGGAAGAAAAAATTATTGATCCAAAAGATTGGTTTAAGAGTGAGTCCAGGGCTACGCCTATACGGCCAGTATTTGGTGACGCTTCCTGTCGAGGACACGGCGCACTCGCCTTAAGACGGTATTTGAAGAGGAGACCCATTCTACTGAGGAGAATCCCGGAAATAGGGATAAAACTTCGGAAAAATAAGTACGGAGTTTTGGCCGACATGGGGAGATATTTCCAGGTAATGGCCATCAAGAAAAATGATTGGGACTACCTCCGATTTCTTTGGAGGAAGAAGATGGACGCTTAAGGGGCAACCTCCGGTGGTGTGTATGGAGAGGGTGCCGCAATATGCCGGATTTTTCTTTTTGCAAAAAAGAAAGGTGGGGGTATGTTAAAAGTCGTAACATAGTATGTAAATATATTTTTGAATATATGACTAGAGATGTAGATTTTCTAATTGAATGTATAAATTATTATTATGTAAATTCCTTTGAATGTATATAACTAAGCCGTGTTGTTTAAATAAAGAGTTTCTGAGTAGAGCGAGAGCTTCTGCGCCTGTAGCCGCTGGTTTCTGTCTTCGTTATTTTCCTTCCTCGCTTGGTCACCCAAAGCAGTCCAATCAATATCAAGACTTCAGGTCGGAGTCTTACTTGTTGGGAGGAGGTCCCTTCAATCTTGACCTCGCGTAATCTCAACAACTAGGCTACCCTGGACGTATTTTTCCGTTCATAAATAATACATAAAGTAACTTATAATACAATACACCTATCCCCCGATTTACACGGTAGATACGTTCCTGAGAAAAACGTGTAAATCGAGGGATAGGTGTACACAGAAATAAAAATAAAATGCATTGACAGGTTAAAATATGTAGTCAGCACATAAGCTCGGGATTCCTCGTGAGATGTGTACACAGCGCATGTGTTCAATCACAGTAGCATTTAGTATAGTGCGATAAAAACAAAAAAAAAAACTTATTTGGAAAACCGTATAAAAGCGAAAACGTGTAAAACAAGTACCGTGTAAATCGGCGGATAGGTGTATAACATATATATCGCAATATATAACTTATCATCATTCTTTTGTTGACTTGTAAGTCTTGAGTTTACATCTAATACGGTGTAATATATATATATATATAAAAAAACATTTAAATAAATAAAGCCTAAAATCTATATCCACTTTTAAATCAACCTAAATACACCACAGTTTCCTTGCACAGTTAAAATAACACTGGCCAACAACATTTTTGCCCAAGAAAACCTGATGGTGTTTCTAATGTAATTTTTCATGTTAGGCTAATCAAATTAATTAATGTAGCTTTTATTCTAGAATCGTTGAATTCAGAAATTTCTTGTTCAATTACGTAGAGTTCCCTTATTCAAGTTAACAGAACTCATTCAAGTGGATCATCGCTATACCGCAGCTCATAGCATTTGACCTAGGTAGACCACGCGAATATATAATACATAATATCTTTTTTAAAATAGTACAGACTGTGCACTTTGCATGTATTGACATGATGTCAATAAAATTATTTTAATTGTCAATTGTCTAAATATACAAGTGTACACAAGTACACCTATCCCTTGATTTACACGGTACTTTTTTTTACACGTTTTCGCTTTTACACGGTTTTCCAAAAAAGTTTTTTTTTTATCGCACTATACTAAATGCTACTGTGATTGAACACATGCGCTGTGTACACATCTCACGAGGAATCCCGAGCTTATGTGCTGACTACATATTTTAACCTGTCAATGCATTTTATTTTTATGTGTGTACACCTATCCCCCGATTTACACGTTTTTCTCAGGAGCGTATCTACCGTGTAAATCGGGGGATAGGTGTACTTGTAACTCTTTGTGCTGATTCCAAATACAGTAGACTCTCCTATAACGCGAGTTTTTACAACGCGATTTCGTACATTTGCGACAAATTTATTTATACAACGCGAATTTTCGTATAACGCGTTATAAAAGAAAACAATTTACCCTAACAACATTCGCGTTATACAAGTTTTATTTCGTACAACGCGAATTCCTATAACGTGATTTCATACACGGAACACATTAATCGCGTTATAGAAGAATTTACTGTATACCATTAATTTTTTTTAATTAATCTATTATAATATACAAGATAGAAATTGTAGTTAAAGATTGGGATTCATACATTGTATAATCCTGTAGAAATGTTTGTAATACCTGAAAACTTGACTGTTCCATTATATGTATGTTCCATATGAATTGACAATATGACCCAGAATAAGTATATTGCTATCTCAGAAGAAGGCCAAGTGACACTCACTCCTCACTTTCTTACTGCTACTCTTTTTGTGTTGTTTTTCTTGCTTCCCTCTTTCTCTTTCTTGTTTTCTTTTCTTTTTCTTCTGTCTATATCGTTGTTTCCTTTGTCTCACTGCTTTGTTCTTATGCATACCTCTGGTGAATCCTGTATAGGGTCAGTGACCCTAAATAAAGGCTTTTTGTTGTTGTTGTATGTTCCATATGTAAACACCTGTTTTTTTTTTCCTCTTTTCGCTCTCTACTTCTTCCATCCATATTTCCATATTCTTATTTTCCATAGGATCATTCAAATAATAATCTGTATATATTTATCATGTGTATATAATCTTTCTCCATTTTTACCCCTTTGTATATTTCCCAATTTCATGGGTTTCTCCGTCTTGTAACCCCAAGGAGAATCCTCTGTAAGACCTGTGTGTCTTAATTAAGGTTTGTGTGTGTGTGTTTGTGTGATACCTGAAAACTTGAGAGATTGTTTAAATAAAACAACAAATTTATCCAAGGTGTTTTGTTACAATTTATATTCCAGTGGATTCATTTCTACAACAATTTGGTGTTTCTGATAGACCTTCTTTTATGTAAGTATTTCTGGCCGTGTGATGTGACAAATTGGGTGACTATAAAATTTGGATGGAACTGTGTAGGAATTCCGTTTGGAAAAATTGTGCGAATTGTATAATTAGCATTATAAATGGGTTGATACAAATGAATCATAATGTTAGCTTTTTCTTCGCCAATTGTTGTAAGTATTTCCCTTGGTAAATTTTGTTTTTTCAGTTCGTACTTTATTGATTCATAGTTGAAATAGTCTTTTATGAAAGGTGTATGTGAAAGGAGGTGTGAACATTCGTTTGATATGGTTCTAAATCCATGTACCACGACGAGCATCAGTTATTATTAAGCAATTATGTTAACACAAATGGGTGTTGGTTTTAATATATATTATAAGAATTTAGAAAAATATATAAATAACGGTTTATGAAATGTGATTTATTATTTAAAAATATTAAGTGGCAAGAGAGAAAGAAAAAAAAAAACATGAAAAAAATCTGCCCTTGATAATTGTTTTTTTTAAATATATTTATTTTTTATTAATAAAAAACAACTAAGATTATATAAATATGTTTTATTAATATATATTTATTAAATATTCTATATTTATCAGTCACAAACATTGTTTTTTTTCCCTCATTGCAGAAAAATTGTCAATGTATAATAAATAGTTGTAAAGGTTGTTGATAGATGGCAGCACTTTAGGAACGTCAAAACCTTTTAGAACAAACACAATTTTTTATTTATATGTAGTGAATATGTATATTTTTCCGTGTATATATTTTTATTAAATATTTAAAAATTTTAAATCAATTAGAAAAAAATTAGACACTTCGAAAATGAGATATAAATGAATTTAGAACAACCTGATGCTTCCAAATATATATAAATAGTTTTGTGTAAGTAAATTTTATGAAAGGAAAAAATATAAAATTATATGTATATGAATGCATAATATACATTAAAAAAAAAAAAGTTAAAAATTGTCGGCATAATTTATGTTAGTGGAAAAAAAAAAGTGGCAGCGGTGGGATTCGAACCCACGCCTCCAAAGAGACTGGTGCCTTAAACCAGCGCCTTAGACCGCTCGGCCACGCTACCGCACGTTTGCGTGTGTTTAAAATATCTATTTAAGATACAGTGTATTTTTCTCTTAAATTTTTAATTTTATTTTGGAACATTTTTTTGCATACTTTTTATTTATACTGTTCTTATACTTACCATTGACAGATACAATTTGCCAAAACATTGAAGAAAATAGATTTTTTACAGACCGAAGCATCAAACGAATGAAAGATACATTTTAAAGTTTAGAATATTCAAATTACTTGTGTCAAATAGGTTTTATAATTATATATATTTATTTATTATGATTTTATTTTAATATTGATATTCACCATATTGGTGAAAATTTATGGGTGCGAGCGTTTTAATATTTTTTGATTTGAAGTTTCCTCTAAATCTGACGATAGTTTAGAATTTGGAACTGTCTCAAGCAGCCATAATTTTTCCACCCATATGGCACATATCAATATGTAAATAAAAGTACTAATATTTAATTTTAAAATCTATTTGACACAAGTTGATATATAGGTTTTTAACTTTTAATTAGACAATTTTAATTTATAATTAGACATTTTTCATTTTAATTTAGACACTTTTATTTTTATTTAGACATTTTTTATTTCAATTTAGACACATCGACTTTTCCATTTAAAATGAAAAATGTCAAAATTGAAATGTAGGATCATTAATCACCACAGACACGGTTAGTCACTAAAAGTTTTTTATTTATTTATTTATTTATTTATTTTTATTTTAAATTTCGTCTCAATTTACAGGTGTTACATTCGAGTCACATTGTCCTGGCTATTTACACATGGCGAGTTGGTGGAGTAGAGGTGGTCCCCCTAGGCCTTGCAGGAGGGCAGCTGTTGGGCGATGAGCTCTTGACTAAGTGTCAGGGCCGGGTCGTCGGAATCGGGGATTGATATCTCCTTTATTTTGTAGAATATCATGTATGGTTGGATTATATATATTTGAATTTTGCATTTGAAGGTATAATTTCTTAACGGAAGTTTGGTACATATCTTCTAGATCGGGTTGTTTCAAGTCCTCCTTCAGTATCTTGTTTGATAGGTTGAATGGAGCTCCTATACTTGTCCGAAGGCAGATTCTCATGAATGCGTTTATCCTATTTTTGTCTGTGGTTGTAATATATTTGCACCAAACTGGGAGTGCGTATGTTACTATCGGGAGGATACAACTTCTGTATAGAGTAAACTTTTGTTTTGTAGTCAATTTGCTTCTATAGTTGAACAGGCTTGATAATGTTATTTTTGCGATTTTTGCTTTCTTTATGACGTTTTTGACATGTATGTTGAATTTCAACTTTGAGTCTAAGGTAACTCCAAGATATTTAACGCTGTCAATCCAGTTAATAGGGCTCTGGTTTACCTTTAGGATGGACTGTGGCTTGAATTTTTTATTGTCTAGTGGAGAAAAAATTATTGCCTGAGACTTTTTTGGGTTTATGTCTAATTTCCAATCATTGCACCATTTGGTTATACTGTTTATGTAATTTTGGAGCTGTGTAGTTATTATTCCTATTGATTTGGAGTTTGCTAAAATTGCTGCGTCATCTGCGAAAAGTTTTATTTGACATTTTGGATGTGGAGGGAAGTCGTTGATGTAGATGTTGAATAGGTAGGGTCCAAGGATAGAGCCTTGAGGGACTCCAATCTGGGTTGGTTTTGCCGTGGCTATATAATTCCCTTGCTTAATTGAAAAGGTCCTGTCCTGGAGATAGTTTTTCAAGAATTTGATAAAATCCCTTGGAAATTGATTTTTTGTTATTTTTGCTATCAAGCCATATCATGCCATACTCTATCAAAGGCTTTGGTAAAGTCTAGAAAAACAGCACCTACTGCCTCCTTGTGGGACTTTCTTATTTGGATGTAGTCTATTACTGTGATTAGCTGGTGGGTTGTGGAGTGTCCTTTTCTGAATCCAAATTGTTGAGGAATGATAAAGTTAATAGAATCCATGTATGTCCGCAATCTGCGAAGAGCAATCCTCTCGTATACCTTACCGATGGAAGAGAGGAGGCTGATTGGTCTGAGATCTTCAGGTGATTTGACAGGTGATTTTTTGGAATGGGTATGATAATGGCATGTTTCCATGTCTTCGGGAAGTATCACAGGTGTAATGCAGCATTGAAGATCCCAGCGAGGAAAACTATCCATTTGATGGGGAGGTTTTTAGTCATTTGCGGCGTAATATTGTCGTTGTCTGGAGCATTGTGATTTCCTTGTTTTTAATCGCTTCCTCGACTTCATTTGGCGTTGTCATTGATAGTATATTTTCTTGGGGATGATGGCAAGTGTTATCTGTTAGGTAAGATGGAACCTCATCCTCCGCCTTGGAAAAGTGCACGGAAAAATGCTCTGAAAGATCATTTCCAATTTCTTTGTCGGTCAGCAAGGTTTTTCAATTTGCATTTAAACTAGTGATTTTGTCAGTTTTTTCCTAATGGTTTTTTTTTTTCAGAAGACTGTTGGGCTCGATTCAAGTTTGCTTAAAAAACTATTCCAATTTTCAGATTTCTCTGCTTCAAGGGCTTGATTTACCTTTCCTTGACGATTGAGGTAAGTAGCTCTATGAGCTGGATCCCAGGTTGATTGCCATCTTTTCCTAGCTTTATTTTTCTCCCTTATTAAGGCTTTGGTTTTTGGGTTCTTTATTAAATTGGAAGATGAGACTATGGTGTTTTTCGAGTAGCTATTATTAATTTTCTCGTTTAAAATTCCAACTGCTGAATCAATGTCTACTTCAGTTTTCAAGGGGAGTCTGGGGGGCGTGGTGGAGATTAGATCTTGTTGAAAATGAACCTAATTAGTTACTCGGCTGAGCTGGGTTGTGAATTCATCCTTTGGACAATTCAATTCAAAGATTACAGGGAATTTGGTCAGATGATAAATCGTCGGTGGTTCTGGCCTTTGGGGTCCAGGAAATGTTTTAAAAAACAGCGAAGTCTAGGAAATCGGGATTGCCGAGTGGACTGTAATGCGTGGGTGACGAAGGTGCGACAATGTTGAGGCTTTCTCTTTCAGAGAAATTGTGCAGCACGATTCCACTGTTATTAGAAGTCCTTGATCCCCAATTTGCGTGGTTGTGTTTTATCAGTTGGTTCAAATCTTCTTCCAATAATGGTGCATCAGGCTTCTTATAAATTGCTGTGATTTGCAAGAGGGGTTTTCCATCTGGTTTTATCAAAATTGAAGTATTTTCCAAGTTTGGTATATGAATCATCATATTTTTATATTTAAAAAAGGATTTTATAATGATGGCTGTTCCCCCACCTTTTCCTGTAATTCGGTCAGTTCTAATGGTTTGATAGTTCCTGAACTTTAGATCAATTGAGGGTTTAAGGTGAGTTTCACTGAGCAGAGCAATGTCTATTGAGTTATCTTCTAAAAAGTGCAATAATTCTTCTTTCTTTGATCTGATTCCGTTACAATTCCAAGTAACAATTTTAAAAGGTAATTTGCAATTCATTGTAGGTATGTTTTGATTACTTGCATCAATTTTTCACACAGATACTTAGTTTCAGAACGAGAAGTTTTCTTGTCACAACCTCAGCATTGCTTTGGTTTTGTTGTTCTACAATTTTCGGCAGTGTTTCAGATCTTTTTGAAATCGGAATTGGGTTGTTAGGTTTGTACTGACCAGGATATCTTGGCTGTTGCTGATGTACTCTTGGAAACTTAGGGCATCCGCGGTAATTGGCTGTGTGCGCTTCTTCGCAGTTTGCACACTTTGGGGGAAGTTGTCTTGACTTTCTTGGGCAGTCCTTCGAATGGTGCTCCTCGGCACACTTGACGCATTTTGGTTTCAGGAAGCAGTTAAGTTGACCGTGCCCGAAACCCTGGCAGTTGAAGCATTGAGTCACACGGTTTGTTGTTCTGAAAGATTCTACTGCGATTTTCTGATAGAGAAGTTCAGTTATTCCGTAAATTTTCTTGTTATGTTCATTTTTCGGTAATTCTACCAGTACTAAATTCATTGGCCTTTTAGTTGATTGTCTATGAAGTCTCTTCACAGAGGTCTCAGTAAAGCCCATTGTTGCAAGTTCTATTGCTATATCTTCAGTCTTGTAGGCTGTTGTCACGCCCTTTAATACCACTTTGAGCGGTTTTTCTTCTTGGAGTCTATAAGAGTAGCCGCCATTGTTTTTTTTTGGAACATATTCCCTGTTTTTTTTTTTTTTTTTTTTTGAAGTCTGAAATATTTTTGGCCTTGATAATGTGCTTATTTCCTGAGATCGTGCATTGGAATTTATCTTTGCACAGGTCTTTCAGCTCTTGGCAGAGCAACTTCCACTCTGTTACATTTTCTGCTATTATAGGTGGTATTCTTGGCTTTTTTGCATGTGTAACTGTTGTCCAAGGACCATCTTCATCAATGTTTTCTTCGTTAACCTGAGGAGGGGTAGCTGCGGACGTTTTTGAGGGACTTCAGTTACCTCGTTTATGGAGACATCGTTTTCATTATGCTGTGAGACAACTTCCATTCTCGGTGTCTTTTGGCTACGTGGTGTTGAATCTGATGGGGATTCGCGAGTTCGTTTCTTTCTTGAAAGAGTTTCTTCTACTTTGTACTCGATGCCACATCTTTCAAGAATTTTCAAAAGTAGGTTGGTTTCTATTATACTGACCTTTTCGCCAGCTGGGCCGATCGTTGATTTGATTACAAGAGGCTGCATCTTTTTTAGCTGCCAACTTTTAATTGTTGTTTTTTTTCTATGTTGTTCCTGAAAAAATTTGGCTCACGGTGATACTTGGAGTTGTTTTTATTTCAAAAATCTCTCGACTTATTTAGGCATACAATTTTAGTTAAATGGTATTCTAACAAAAAAAAAATAACATATTGTTTACAATAAAACATAAAATAATTTAAAATAAAGAATAATTAAATATTTACATTTACAAAATGTAACTTTTATAACACACAAAGTTTAACACAGCGCCATCTAGGTGTGGCAATTGGAATTATTTAACCCTACAAAAGTGTCTAAATTAAAATGAAAGATGTCTAAATATAGATTAAAATTGTCTTTTTAAAAATTAAAAACCTATAAATAGTTTGATCAGAAGTTGTCAAAATATTTTATTTTAAAATCAACACCTATTTTATTTGTGTTAACAGAATATATTGTTTACGACCATTTCTTTTGGCAGAATTTTAAAGTTTGTTTTATGTGTATATACAGTGGTACCTCGACATACAAGTTTAATTCGTTCCGCAACCTTGCTCGTATCTTGAATTACTCGTATCTCGAAGCAAATTTGCCCATACAAAACAATTGAACTACCATTAATCCGTTCCAACCTCCAAAATGTCACCCCAGTTATTTTTGTTACGTGGTTTTAAATAATAAAAACGTATTTATAAATATCAAATATTTATTGCACAAAAACAAAAAAGAGAATGTAAAGAAATAAATTAAATATCCTCACTGGTCTTTGCCTTTTTCGCTACATTTTTCTCGCTTTCACCTGTAGGCCGTTTAGAAAAAAAAAAACATTTTCAAGGAGGTTTGTTTCTTCCTCCCTCTCAGAATGTTCCGGAAATGAGATAGGCAAGTGTCATTAAAAAGGTCAGATGCACGACCTGTTGCAACTTTTTCTGGGTGTTTTTTTTTCCACGAACTGTGAAACTCTCTCCCACATTCCTAAGATCTCCTTTATCTCACTTGTAGAAATAACCTCTTCCTATGACTCCTCAAAACCAATTACTTGCATAACCTCAGTATGCTGCTGTGACTGTAACTCTTGTATCTCCTCAGTCGTCAGTTCCTGGGTGTGCTCCTCGATGAGCTTGTTCACGTCTCTCTCTTCCACCTCTAAACCCATGGATTTCCCCAGAGATACAATCTCCTCCTCTACTGAAACACCGGGTTCCAATTCTTCATAGATCCTTTCAGCTACAGCTTCAGGCCACAGCTTTTTCCATGCAGAGTTCAAGGTCCTCGTTGTAACTCCCAACCAGGCCTGATCTATAATTTGTAGGCAAATCGCTATATTAAAGTGGTCCTGAAATGAACTAAAACTGTAAATGTAAACGCAACACAAAACGCAAACACAAAACACAACTTATCACAGCGAAAGCACGCTGCTAACTGATCGTGATGGCGCGACTGCGTGTAACTACCTGTTGTGTTTTAACTTTAAAAGCACACAAAAACATAATAAACTTGAATTTGTTTATTCAAGTCTCAAAAAACAAAGCTTTGCATATAGAACAAATAATAATGAAGAAGAATAAAGAAACATTTTAGGAAAAGCAAAAACAAAACAAAAGTACTGGTCAAAAAGAAACATTTAAAATCACAGATTAATATCTTCAACACTACCGAACCGAACTCGTATCTCGAATTTCGCTCGTAACTAAAAGCAAAAAATCACTTGCTCGTCGGCTCGTATCTCGAAAAACTCGTATTATGGGGCGCTCGTATGTCGAGGTACCACTGTATATATATGTAACATGCTTTGTTTTTATTTAAGTAAAATATTTAATTATTCTTTAATTTTTTTTTTCATAGTTAGGCAGTCGGCAACACTTTATTATTAATTTTTTTTTTTTGTAATTTTGCATAAGTTTTGTTTTGTTTATATATTAAGGTTAACACCTTGTTGTAATTAAATTAAATATTAAAGCACAAAGTATTGTGGCTATCCCTTATTTCTATATAGGAAACGTTACAAAATATAAAGTCTTTCTATAGAGAGATTGATTTCGATTATAATTTCAGATGCTGTTGATATATTGTTTCATATGTATTTAATTTCTAAATTGCAAATGAATCGTGTTACCCTATTTCTTATGGGAAATATGATTTTGTGTGTGTGTGGGATAAAAAATGAGGCTTATATATGTTAGACTAGCCGAATGACCCGGGCAACGCCCGGGTTTTACCCGATTAAATGCTTTTATTCAAATAGTATTCGTTACAATTATAAATTGGCGCCGTGGATGTCATTTTTGTATAATATATAAATGAGTTTTTAAAATTGTATAAAAAAAAATGCATCGGCCGGGAATCGAACCCGGGCCGCCCGCGTGGCAGGCGAGCATTCTACCACTGAACCACCGATGGTTATGAGAAAAGGCAAAATATTGGGTATTTATTCCATTCACAAAAGCAAACGGTGACAGAATTGATTAAGAAAGAATTGATTATGACGCTGATAACTGTATATGTTAGATATTTAAAATATATTGTAGCGTAGAAATCAAGTCTTTGTATATCTGAAGATGTGAAAGTATTTATTGATAACGTCACCACGACCAGTCGACAATTATTAACCCAACTATCTACAGCTAGAGAATATCGAGCAAACAAGCTAGGTAACTAAATGATGATTTATCAAATGTAAATTTTAAAATCTGTTTCCAAATATTTTCATTGAATAATTAAATTAAATAATAAATTATTTCTTCGCCACAATATGATACATTAGCACGTCATCTGTTATGAAAATTCGAAACTATTATAAACCTTTATGATTCTTTAAAAATATTAAACAATTTCTACTGTCCTTACTGTAATAAAACATTAATGGGAGGGCCTGGCTTATCAGTGGTGAACCCTCCCAGCGGTTTCGTCAGTATAATCTACCATGCCGCTGTTATATTGCATTTTTCGGTTTTCTTCTTATACTGATACTAATGCTAGACTCTTGTAATTGTATGTAATTATACTGTCCTCAAAGTTTATGTCCATAGTTCATCTAAAATACCCATTCCAAGATTCTAGCATCAGTAACACTATAAAAGGAAAACCGAAAAATGCAATATAACAGCGGTAATGTAGAATAAACTGTCGAAACCGCTGGGAGGGTTCACCACAGATGAGCCAGGCCCTCTCATTAATTATTCCATTACAGTAAGGGCAGTAGAAATTTGTTTAATTTTTAGAAGAATCATACGTGTCTATAATAGGTTTTCGAATTCTAATAAGATTTAATATACCAATACCTCGCTTTGCGTTTTTTTCGAAGTTGCGTCGCTGCTTAATTTTTACTGATTTTCACTGTGCGTTGTTAGATTTTCGAAGTTGCGTTGTTTTGGATTCGAGTCTTTAATTTTTTTTTTTTGAATTTTTTTCCTAAAATATGGCAACATATTTGTTTTTGATTGCGCCTTCACATATTTCCATTTGCGTCGTGTTTTTTTGGAACGTAACCCCGACGCAAAGCGAGGTATGGGTGTATATGTTTTAATTGTGTACTTTTCATTTTTTTTAGAACAGGAAAAAATTAATGGGTTATATTGAGAAAGATGGGTTTATCAACCATATATTTTATCGGCCTAGATGTCTGATGGCATTGCAGACATGATTAGGCAAAACTTGCTGAGATCGCAGCACGATGGATCCAATATGGAACAGGTGGGAACAATCCATCATCGGTTTCGTAACATCAGACTGTCTTCAGCCGAGAGTGGAGTTCTAGAGTGAGAGGTGGAGAGGATGGGTTAGAACAGATGTCTAGGAACTGTTCCGACCTTCTGACACCTACAATTCCCATCCACCGGAGTAAGGTTCGCAGCAGCTATGATATCACATGTCGTGTATATACATATATATATATATTAAAAATGGCATATCCTGACTAGGAGCACATGTGCTTTACAGAAGACAGAGCGCCATCTGGTGGAACAGAAATCAACTAAACATTGATTTGGCCAACCCAATTTCTTGATAAATCAAGAAAAGCCATCCACGAACGCGTTTCGCGCTTTTGGCGCTCGTCAGCGTGAAGTAGGCTGAACCACTGCGACCAAAAAATATGTATGTATATGTCGAATCCTGTCGACTCTTTCTTTACTGTGATAACCGAGGGTCTCTTGCTGTGGTATGGTAACCGAGAGGGGCAAACCTGTAGTAACCGATAGGGACAGTCAGGGCGTGGAGAGTTTTCCAGTACCTCTCTGCACCTTGGAAGACCTTTAACAGTTTTCACAGAGTACAGGCAGTCGTGGTCGAGGCAGAGTGGAAAGCTTTGGAATGTCCACACAAAAATCGAAGAGACACAGTTGTACTAGGAAAGTTCCGTGAACACTGATCCGTGATCAGTATAGATTAATATTACCTTTTTATTACGGTCTTTGACAAATTCCATTATGTTACCTTGTCTCTATTTATCAATTTTATATAGTACATCGTTCGTCTTATTTTATTTAAAGAATTAATTACTAATATAACTTTGCCGGTCCCAAGCCCGGATTAAAAAGGAGGAGGGGAAGCAGTAACAAGCTTGCTAAAAAACCTGGGCTCAACTGATAGTACCCTGTAAAGGTTCCTGATCCAGGGATACAGGATGCACTCCATGTTAGGAGCAGCTGTACATGGCGTCTGTTCCTCATGTCAGATGCGGCCATTTCTTTTGGAGCTAAGTCGGCCTGCCACTGAGTAGTGCTCCCAGTCTTAATGACAAAGGCAGACACATTCTACTTCAACCAATCATTATGGTTGTCAAATAGAAAAGAAATAAGATTACTAATATAATTAACCCGAAATTCAACAATTATAACAAAACTTGTTCCACCATATGTATGTTGTGTTATATTTTATTCTGTCGGATGACTGTAGTGTGGTTGGTTAGAAACAGTCGTGGTGGCCTCAATGTTCAGAGAAGATTCAAGCGTGAATGTATTGTACCAAAGGACGAGACATGTTGGATGTCACCACAGAGATGGCGAGAGAGTGAGTGAAGCCGACACCGGTCAGAGATCTGTCTAGAGGGGTCTGTCAATCCTCGTGTCTCAAAGCGGACTGATCTGTTTGAGTAAGAAGGGACACACCTGGTACCCCGACATGTTTTTCGATCCTTTTTCCTATCTACCGCCGGCTGTCACTCAATCTAACTTTATTATGTCGTTTGGCATTACAGGATGGCTAAACTGGCGATTTGAATTGTGTCTACAGTTTTGGTTATTATAATATAGCTATGTAACATATGGGGATATAAGTATATATTGGAATATATTACAACATATATATTTAAACCTGTCTATAGCGCCCCCATCTTGGGACTCACCAAAATAGGGTGCTATAGAGAGGGGTTACAGGTAACTTTTAATGTGAAATGTTTACATTTTAATGTTTAAAATCGGTCGCTATTTATAGGAGGCGCTATAGATAGGTTTAACTGTATATCTATTCTGGCTGTCACAATTATGTTTTATTCAATCACCAAACATATTAACTCCACCTTTGCCGGTCCCAAGCCCGGATGAAAAAGGAGGAGCAGTAACAAGCTCACTAAAATACCTGGGTTCAGCTGGCCCTGCTGATAGTACCCTGTAAGGTCTCCGGGGATACAGGATGAGCAGCGTTTGTACTCCATGTTAGGAGCGGCTGCACATGGTGTCTGTTCCTCATGTCAGAGGTGGCCATTTCTTATGGAGCTAAGTTGGTCTACCACTGAGTAGTGCTCCCAGTCTTACTGACAAAGGCAGACGCATTATATTTCACACAGTCATGATGGTTGTCAAACAAGTTTGATACCCTGATATGATTGAGTGGAGATAAGAAAGGAGAAGACCGAACATATCACCCAAGTAGTTACCCACCCCCAATGGCTTTGAATAGACCCAGTGGGGACAAATGTTCCCATGACCTGAGGGCGGGAGCTGAGGACGGAAGAGGGCGGTATCCCCAGGGGCCGGGGTTGATTGGAATCATAATTTACTAAATGGGAGGAGGGACTGTAATATGGATGAGTGAGTCCCCTGTTGTAGCTGCCACCATGGAACTGTTCCATAGGATACATGTATCGCAGGGGGTCAGTGGAAGGATGATCTAAACCATTGGTTTTCGACCGCTACGACCCGAGTTCGTTTCCCGCATTGAGCACTTTTTTCTTATTAAAAAATATATATATGCTCCAATTTTACCGATTCCTACAAAAGTCCAACCCCACCAGAGAGTTTAAGTAACCAAACGGGGCTCTGCCACATTTGTAAGTGCAAAGTCGAACTGCTTTTCACGTGTGTAGACATGTGGTGTACTTACAGTAAAATCAGTCGCCTACTTCTACTCACAATGATTATCATGGCCTGTACCACGAGTACTAGAGATAAACAGAAGAAAAAAAAAACATGTATCGCTGAGACTACGAGCTGAATTAAGCAGCCTCCATCTTCCAATAAATACGTTCATTCATTCAAAATATCGCTTCTTTAAATATCTTAACATCTAATTTTTAAATATTTATTGAATTTTATATTGAGAGAGAGATATTTATAACCCAGGGAGCACAGAACGCCAACTACCCGGGAAGTCCAGCTCACCAGTATGGACTAGTGTTGGGCGCTTTTACTCGCGTCCTGTTTTGATTGCTGAGTTGAACCAGTTGACCAGGAAGTTCCATGTTGAGGTTAAGTCTGGAAGGCTGGCCATAGATATAGGATTGAGGTGGGTCAGTCCAAGCAGCTGTTTGTATCCTATGTCTCAGGAATGCTGAACAGCTGAAGAGAAGATGATCGACTGTCTTTGGCTCTTCTGAACAGTGGATGCAGGTAGGGTCTGTTTCGGGATACACACGTGTAATGTCTGCCAGTACATGGCCCGTGTGGATGGTGGTGGGGGTCTCTCCATGGCGGATTTCTGGTAAAAATTTAAGGAGAAGACTTGGAGTGGAAACAATTCTCCTGAGAGATCTGGTCGAATGGTCTTGGGAATATAATACAGTCCAAGATGATAGAGCAGCTCTTAGGTATCGAGCATGAGTTCGAGGCAGGGTGGAGTGTGGTAGGACAGAAGTAGCGGCAATATTTGCTGCATTGTCTGCTAAATTTTATATTGTAATAAAGTGATGCACTAGCGCGCCATCTGTAATCGTAACTATTTTGAAGGCGTAAGATTCTTTTTGATATTAAACAATTTCTACTGTCCTTACTGCAATGGAAAAATTAATGAGAGGGCCTGACTCATCGGTGGTGAATTATATTACACGTGTACATCCCAAAACAGACCCTACCTGTATCCACTGTTCAGAAGAGCCACAGACAGTTGATCATCTTCTCTTCAGCTGTCCAGCATTCCTGAGACATAGGATACAAACAGCTGCTTGGACTGACCCACCTCAATCCTAGATCTATGGCCAGCCTTCGAGACTCAACCTCAGCATGGAACTTCCTGGCCAACTGGTTCAACTCAGAAATTAAGAAAGAACGCGAGTAAAAGCGCTCAACCCTAGTAGAAATTGTTTAATATCAAAAAGAATCTTACGCCTTTAAAATAGTTTCGAATTTTGATTGTAATAAAGTATTTATTATTTTATTAACAGAGTATCATTTTTGATATTTATATTTTGTTACGCTGTAAACTTCCCTCATTGCTTATCTTGTATTTTATTAATTATAGTTTGTGCTTGTGCCTTTAAAAATTGCTGTGTCAGCCTGAAGTTTATCTTTTCTAAATTTCTATGTTTTATTTGGTGGAGATGCTGAATAAATTAGTAAAGACAAACTGAAGATGGTCGAGAAGACCTTTAAGCAATAGATGCGGTGATCTACATTTTCAGCGACTAGCTCCAGGATTCCACCGCCGTGTCAAAGCCAAGACTTCCCTCCAAGATGACGATGTCCCTATAGACGATAAGACAACAAAGCCGCTCTTCACGCCGCAAGAAAAAGGACGCAAGGTACTAGGGACAAGGTTCCAAGACTTCCCTCCAAGATCTATGCTTTATTTATATAGATTTAGGATTGCTGCAAAGAGAGAGAGAGAGGATCAAGAAAATTTGTCATTATTTTTAATCGCCAACAAACAACATATTTATAAAATGAAAAGATTTAAAAGCACAAATGTTTCTTTTATACATAATACAAACTTCTACTGTCCTTACTGCGATGAAAAAATATATTGGGAGGGCTTGGCTCGTCAGTAGTGAACACTCCCAGCGGTTTCGCCAATTTAATCCACCATTGTTTGCGGAAGAGCATTGCTTGATGCAAATATTAGAATGTAATTCTACTGTCCTATAAACTTATGTTGGTGGATTAAATTGGCGAAACCGCTGGGAGGGTTCACCACTGATGAGCCAAGCCCTCCCAATATATTTTTTCATCGCAGTAAGGGCAGTAGAAGTTTGTATTATGTATAAAAGAAACATTCGTGCTTTTAAATCCTTTCATTTTATATGTATAGATGGCGCGTTATTGCTTTGTGTTAAACAACATATTAAAACCTTCTCAAACAAACAACTCTCCATCTTATTTATGACTGTCCGAACTTTACAGAAGTGAGATTGTTCCCTGATCTATATGTTTAACTCTCTTACATCTTTGTCTATATAAATTTTATGTACTCTGTCGCTTTATAAATATAAACCTGTATATATTTAATCCAAGTTTCAGTTTGTTTGCCTTTTCCCTTTTATTCCTATGTAATAGGCGCAAATACTACAATACCGTGTCTTGTTGGAAAATAACTAAATAAATAAAACTTCTCACATATTATATTCATTCCATAGAAGAATTTGCTGTAAAATTTCCCACAAAAATATTTTTATGCTAATTTCAACCTCATCTTCAGTTCTATAGCCATTCTTCTGTCTATCTGTTTTCTTTGATTCCTATGTAATAGGAGCAAATACTATCGTGTCTTATTGGATAATAACTAAAATAAAATTCTCTCACATTTTATATTCATTCTGTAGAGAATAATTTGCTGTAAATTTCCTACAAAAATCTTTTTTTCTTAATTTCAACCCCATCTTCAGTTCTATAGCTATCCTTTTGTCAATCTGTTTCCTTTGATTCCTATGTAATAGATGTAATAGACGCAAATACTTTAATATCGTGTCTTGTTGGATAACTAAATTAAGAAAAAAATATTCTCACATATTGTCTATTCCTTCCATAGAAGAATTTGCTGTAAAATTTCCTACAAAAAGCTTTTTTTCCCTAATTTCAACCCCATCTTCAGTTCTATAGTCGTTCTCCAACCCACTACCCTCCTCCCAACCCCTCATGGAATGTTAGGGCCAATTACACACAACCGAAGCAGTAATCCAGCCCCTGATAGAATCCAAATGTCCTGGCGATCCTATCTGGACTGTGGGAGAAAGGCTTGTAATGAGAGCGTTAAGATGTAACTGTGATAAAGGTAAACTTTTACGGTTTAACACACAAAGTGAAATTTACTTTTGACCTAAAGTAAGAGTTTTTTTTTTTTACTTATCCTTTGGTCTAAATTAGATAAGATCTTGGAGGTCGTGTGCTCGTAAAGAAGCTCAAGAACTCTTCTTGGTTCTCTGTACAGGGATCTTTTGTCCTTTTCAATGCAATTTAGTAAATGTTGGGGAGTGGCCTCTTCGGTTTTGCACCTAGTGCACATGGGGAAGCTTTTGGCTCCCTATTTATAGACTAGAGGGCGCAGGTGACCAGATTTCCATCTGGACAACTGTGTCGATTCCCTTCTGTTTAGTTGGAGGGTTTGTTTTTTGGGGTTTTCTATTTGGTACCAAGAATGATGGAAACTATCTCTATGGTTCCTTATTAGTTGTAGTTTCAGTTTGAAAGTAAGAGTAACTTCGATAAGGTACAATTTGTATTATAGATTATAAACACAAGGTAATAAGACCAAATCCAAATAAATAAATAGTGTGTGATGTTTCGGTAACAGCGTTGTGGTAACATGCTGTGTCGAAACATGCTGTGGTAAAATTTCTCATCCACTACTTTTGTCTGAAGATGGTAACAACGCTGAAACGTCACACACTATTTATTTATTTGGATTTGGTCTTATTACCTTGTGTTTAAGAGTAACTTCAAAATTCGAAACTATTATAGACGCGTATGTTTCTTTTTTTTTCATAAACAATTTCTACTGTCCTTGCTGCAATGGAAAAATTAATGGGAGGGCCTGCATCATAATGTAAGAGTAAATTACACAGAAAAGAAAACGCGTACACTCAAGAGAAAAACAAAATAAAAAGGAAGCACGTAAATAAAACCACTCGATTATTTTAACAAAAGAAATACTTATATTTTCCAAACCAAAAAGGTTAGAAATAGTCAATATTTCACCTTGAAATAAAATTGTGATATTTCATTGAAAAGAAACTCATGCGGTGTAACTTGAAATGTCGTTTTGCAATCACAGGCCGCAGTGTATTATATACTTATATTTTATTGTAGCGTTGGTAAAGATCGGACCGGGGTCACACAGGTATATGAGGAGATCACCAGACACGGATAAATCACACAGAGAACACTTTAAAAGTCTCCGCACAATAATCAACCACACTGGCCTCTAGCAATACCATAGACCCCTATTATATACATACATGGTCACATTACTCCAATGACGTGAAAGTTCACTTAACAAACGAAAACAAAATTCTTCCCACTAAACTGACATCTGTCTTTCTTTTATCTTCCCTGGCCTGGGGAATCTAACCTTTTTGAACAACTTTGGTGGGGTGCAGCACATTGATACTTTGATATAGTGTATTGCGGTTTGTCTATTTGCTACATTCATTTATGGGCTCAAGAAACATACACTTTGGTTTAGTAGTCCGTAAAACTATATTCTCTCTATCCCGCTAAAAACTGAGATAAGATAAAACTGATAAGACTGCGGAAATATCTTTATTTACGGTGCTGCTAACCAGAATAAATGATATTTGAGCCCCGATGGACACATAAAGTGGAATATATAAAAAGTACTATATATAAGAACTATTCTATACTATATAAGAACTGGAGGATCCCACCTAAGCACAGTTGGTACAGTGGAGTGAACCCAGGAGGAGCTCTGAACATCAGACAGCATCAAACAACAAGATTTAGAACAGGCCATCTCAAGCCATTGAAGATAGAAAATAACAACAAAATCTATCCCACTTGCCCAAAATGTAGCTTGGTACCTGCAGCTACAGAACACATTTTGACTTGCATTAGATGCACTAAACAGGACCTTTGGGAGAGGCCGCTACTTATCATAAAACAGCTCGAGGAACATGAACTCATGGAATTTGTGTAAACTTTACACAAGGGGTTAAGAAACAACAACAACTATATACATTGTACTGTTGGAGGGGGGGATGGGTGGCCAGGGGATCATCGCCGGGTGATGGAATGATAAAAGTGATTATGTTTGTCAATATAAATTGACAACTCAATCTCTGTTTTTTTTTTTGTAAGGATAAGAATAACTCTTCCAGAATTGGCCGTCGATTGACCCTAACAGGTGATTAGTTTGACAGCATGGCATTCAGAATTCTTGAATGGTACCATAGCTAACTTTACATCAGATCCTTGTTGTATGCTACCCAAATGCCTCAGTACCATGCTTGGTACCAGACACGCCACTTCCTTGTTGACAAAAATGTCCAGACTGCGACACGGAAACCCTTTCATTTAATTGGACTGCGACACCCTGAAATGACACCTACATTCCGCAATGTGTACATGCGTATATGCAAATTGATTGGTATTCTTTAAACTTCTCTCTTTATAATCATCCACATAGAGTAAAACATTGGTTCGGTCTGATCACTTTTATTGTAAATCTTTAACGAATTAGTGTGTGACTCTATTGAGAGATAGAGAAAAATTTTACGGTAGAAGCAGCACAAGTAAGCAAGGCACTGCCCTGTAGAGTGAAGTTGTTGTTGTCGTGTCCAATGAAGAGACTCAGTTGTCTCCATGCATCTCTATCGCAGATGCATGGAGACAACTGAGACTCTTCATTGGATACAACAGGGTGAAGTACGGTGTCGTGAGTCCCGAGACGCTACGGTAACCGTGAACAGAGAACTCTTAAAATGTGGCTGAATAACGAGGCAATGACATCTTGGTTTTGGATGAAGTGAAATTTCTCTGTAACTGTTTATATACTTCGTACATCTCTGTATATACATTGCTGACAGTGTTGGAAGGAAAGCTCCGGGGGAAGAGATCGAGGGGAAGACAGGGATACACAGACGATCTAAAACAATGGACTGGACGACACACCTACGAGGAGATATGGAGAGACCATGTGGTCCACCCTCAGTAGAGGAAGACATTGAAGGAGGGAGATATGGAGAGACCATGTGGCCCACCCTCAATAGAGGAAGGCATTGAAGGAGGGAAATATGGAGAGACCATGTGACCCACCCTCAGTAGAGGAAGACATTGAAGGAGGAAGTATGGAGAGACCATGTGGCCCACCCTCATAGAGGAAGAATTTAAGGAAGGAGATATGGAGAGACCATGTGACCCACCCTCAGTAGAGGAAGACATTGAAGGAGGAAGATATGGAGAGACCATGTGGCCTACCCTCAGTAGAGGAAGACACTGAAGGAGGGAGATATGAAGAGACCATGTGGCCCACCCTCAGTAGAGGAAGGCATTGAAGGAGGGAAATATGGAGAGACCATGTGATCCACCCTCAGTAGAGGAAGACATTGAAGGAGGGAGATATGGAGAGACCATGTGGTCCACCCTCAGTAGAGGAAGACATTGAAGGAGGGAGATATGTATAGACCATGTGGCCCACCCTCAGTAGAGGAAAATATTGAAGGAGGGAAATATAGAGAGACCATGTGGCCCACCCTCAGTAGAGGAAGACATTGAAGGAGGGAGATATGAAGAGACCATGTGGCCCACCCTCAGTAGAGGAAGACATTGAAGGAGGGAGATATGGAGAGACCATGTGGCCCACCCTCCGTAGAGGAAGACATTGAAGGAGGGAGATATGGAGAGACCATGTGGCCCACCCTCAGTAGAGGAAGACATTGAAGGAGGGAGATATGGAGAGACCATGTGGCCCACTCTCAGTAGAGGAAGGCATTGAAGGAGGGTGATATGGAGAGACCATGTGGCCCACCCTCAGTAGAGGAAGGCATTGAAGGAGGGAGATATGGAGAGACCATGTGGCCCACCCTCCGTAGAGGAAGACATTGAAGGAGGGAGATATGGAGAGACCATGTGGCCCACCCTCAGTATAAGAAGGCATTGAAGGAGGGAGATATGGAGAGACCATGTGGTCCACCCTCAGTAGAGGAAAGCATTGAAGGAGGGAGATATGGAGAGACCATGTGGTCCACCCTCAGTAGAGGAAAGCATTGAAGGAGGGAGATATGGAGAGACCATGTGGTCCACCCTCAGTAGAGGAAAGCATTGAAGGAGGGAGATATGGAGAGACCATGTGGCCCACCTTCAGTAGAGGAAGGCATTGAAGGAGGGAGATATGGAGAGACCATGTGGCCCACCTTCAGTAGAGGAAGGCATTGAAGGAGGGAGATATAGAGAGACCATGTGTTCCACCCTCAGTAGAGGAAAGCATTGAAGGAGGGAGATATGGAGAGACCATGTGGCCCACCTTCAGTAGAGGAAGACATTGAAGGAGAAGACCATCTCAGTATATGGTTTAGAGAAATATTTCTGCGATCTCTTTCCATAATATAAGATAGAGAGAGTGAGAGAGTGTGTTTGAGGCCAGAACCTAAACATCGACAAAGGAGACACTATCACGTGTTATCTATCACTAAATAGAGAGCTTACACGTCGGGTTACAACATTGAAAATCCCCGAGTGCACGTTGCACAAGACCTAACTTTCTTAACTTCCCCGACTTCTGACATTACAATGGCGACCTGATGTGGGCCAGATAAGTCCGATTTAGGTTTCCCAAGGCTGGCTGTCTTTACTGAGAATAAACAAACCACTGCTTCATTACAGAATTAATTGAGCGCACCCAACGTCGGCACTTTCCGCAGGAATATTTCACACTTCCCTGAGACAATGGCTTACGACATATCCACTTGATTGTAATTATGTAATTTAATAATTCCGCCGTGACTTAATTTGACTTTTATAAATATCTTTCATATCGCTATACCTGTGCTAAAACGCTATGGTTATTGACAATCCAACAAATACACGTTCTAGAAACTATGTTTCAAACTTCCTTTATGAGAAATTAGACCATTTTATTTTATTTATTAATAAACCAGGCGCCATATTGAAATATTTGCGCCTATTAGAGAAACAAACAAAACAACAATCAAATTAGAACTTCGAATTTAATATTTACAAATTTAATAACATAAATAACATAATTAGAATTCATTCACAAACTGACAGTTTATCCAAATCATCACTGGTACAAACCATTGAAACAATTAGAAGAACTTCAATAGAAATCAACAAACAGCAAGACTAAGAAGTGGCCATATAAAAACCTTAAATTATCAAAATGGACAAAAAATATTAAATAACTGCTTGAAATGCAATAGTGTGGAAGCTTCTCCGGAACATATCATGCTCAGAACTGACAATAGAGGACCCCAGGCCTATAACTACCATCGCAAAATTGGAGAGGAGTGGACTTCAGGAATTGGTTTAACCATGGGCCACCACCATCACTTATTAGAGAAAGTCAAAAGCATGTAGAACATTCAACAGGAAAGAGATTACATCATTTTGTAGCGAAGAATTCCCTCCAAGATGACGATGTCCCTATAGACGATACGACGACAAAGCCGCTCTTCACGCCGCAAGAAAAAGGACGCAAAGGTACTATGGACAAAGTTCCAAGACTTCGATGGAATCTTTGGCAGAAGCACGTCAGATCCATGTCAGTAACTACAATAATTCCAAGAAGTGGGTCACAGTTCTCATAGGGAAGAAGCTATGTAGCGAAGTATTTATTATTTTACACTAGTATTAACAGATTATCATTTTTTATGTTTATATTTTACTACTCTGTAAACTTCCCTTATTCCTTATATTTTGTTTATTCTTCATAGTTTGTTTTGGCTGTTTGAAATTTATATGTTAAGTTTGTAATTATTTTTATTTTTTAATTCATAGAAACATTTTTCTGGCAAACATATTCAATTTTTTATCATCATCATTTTGGATATATATATTTTTTCTTGGTTAGTTATCAATTCATTTGCAATTGTAGTTTCCTTTTTGTTTTGTTGTGTTCCTTTTTAAACAATCCTCCCTTATCCTCATTATATCTATAAAAATGAAATCCAAAATCGATGTTTGTTATCGCGTTGCGCAAAATCTACAGAATCAATCATTATAAAATTTCGCACGTAGGTAGCTGAAGATTTCGTTTAACATATAGGCTATTCAAAAAACTAAAAAGGTTAATGTGCTTTTTTAAATAATATAAAACAAAAAAGCGTTAGTTCCAGCCTTTTACCGCTTGGGCGCAGCACTGGTCGCGACGATAAATGAATTTGATTGGTTAATAATTAACACGTGGTTTGTTTACACGATGAATGTTAGTTTGTTCACATGATGAATGTTTTTAAAAGGTAAGATTATCTAATCGCCGTGAAACTTTAGGAAGTTATTTACTATACTACTGGGAAGGTTTCTGGTTTGAATTTGGTTTGAAATAAATATTATTTGCAATTTTATTTGCAAATTTTCTACTTTCACTCGCAAGCAGCGCCTCTCGCGGAATCTGGTGAAATTATATTTAATAACTAGAGGACGTACCCGGCTTCGCCCGGGTTTTACCCGAGTAAAAGTTTGTCTAACGAATCTATCGATAAAGTGAACATTTTTTCCCGGTCCCTTGAAAAATACTCGATAAGTTGAATAAAATCAATATTAATTGGTTCCCTCGGTAATTGGAAGTTAAAGGAATAGTATCTTGCCTTTGAATTGTATCATTATTCTTGTCTCAAATAAATTGCCGTGTCATCCTGAATTTTGTCTTTCCTAATTTTCTACATTACAAAATCATGGTATCATCATGATAATATTTAGAGCAGATTGTTGAATTATAACAGATAAATTAGAATATTTATCTTGATTATTTCTAGGCGAAAAGTTATTTCAAAAATTTTATTTGCTAGAAACCTTCCCAGTACTATACTAAATAACTTCCCAAAGTTTCATGGCGATCCAATGAGTGGTTTGGTCAGGCATAAAGGACAAACAAACAAACAGACACACACACACACATACATTCATTTTTATATATATAGATTGTAACAATGCTTAAAATGTGTTCCAAGTATAATAAATTTAATTTGAGAATTTAGTAATATAATATTCCAATGACGTAAAAAAAACTTGGAATTTCAATATTAATATATATTTAAAGAAAATATGGTAACGTTTTGTGTTAAATGTTAAAATGTAATGTTAAAATATATTTTGACATTGTTAATTTAATTTATTGTTGTTTTATAATAGTGAAGATGCAAATTACATTGTTGCTGTTGTTTATTATCGTTTGTTTATATAAAAAACTTACATTGTTTGTGATGATGATAACAAAAATAAATTTTTAAATTAATATATATAATTCTTCGAGAAAAAAAGAAATAATTAATTATCAAATTCACAAAAGTAACAATATCTTATTTAAAATATAATAAATGTTTTCAAAATATTATGTGTTTCAAAAATATATTTAAACGCGTATAACAATATATATAAAAAACAATAGAAAAATAAAATGAAAGATAAGTGGGTCAGGTGTTGATATTAAAAATAAAGAAGGCATCTCCTGACCACGAGCACATGTGCTTTTTAGATGGCAGAGCGCCATCTAGTGGAGCAAAAATAAACTAAACGTTTATTTAGCTTGCTCCGTGATATTTGGCCAACCCAATTTCTTGATAAATCAAGTAAAGCCATCCACGAACGCGTTTCGCGCTGTTGGCGCTCGTCAGCGTGGAGAAGGCCAAATATCACGGAGCAAGCTAAATAAACGTTTAGTTTATTTTTGCTCCACTAGATGGCGCTCTGCCATCTAAAAAGCACATGTGCTCGTGGTCAGGAGATGCCTTCTTTATTTTTAATATATTATTATATTTATAAACGTTTATAAATCAATATATAGGTGGATAGGATGTTTTCTAGAATCATTTTAACAAATGTTCGTGCTATGGCTAATTATTGTGTTCTTTTTAAAAAAGGAACATTAGGTCTTCAGGGAAAAGTTTCTTTTTTAAATATTTTTATTTATAAATATTCGAAAAAGTAAAACTAAATATCAGGTTAAAATATTCTTTTAATTTAAATTTGCGAGATTTCGAGCAAATATACTGTTCTTTAACGTGCTGATATTCTATGTATAATCTCTAAATAATATTTATACAGAATAATTGAAAACTTTTGTTATTGGCATGTGTGGGCGTGCATCAGACTGTTACCAGCTAAAGTAATAGATATTATACTGAGATTAAATATGTATACATTCCTATAATTATTAATATTTTGATTATTTGTCAGGGTTATTGTTATATTGGGTTGGGAGGTCAATTTTTATATTTATAAATATCTCTAGTTTTCGGGAAAGAAAGCCTTTCTACTGGAGAAATTTACATTAAAACGCCAATAAGATTTAAAATTGGATAAAATGTTTAGGGTGTTTATAGTTGTTTAAATGCAGAATCAACGCGGGATTCTATTGCGTGTGTTTATCCAGTTTGCTATTCAGAGATGGTATCTTCATTTGGGGTAATAGACGATCTATGGCCAGCCTCCCAGACTCAACTTCAGCATGGAACTTCCTAGTCAACTGGTTCAACTCAGCAATCAAAACAGGACGTGAGTAAAAGCGCTCAACACTAGTCCATACTGGTGAGCTGGACTCCCCGGGTAGTTGGTGTTCTGCGCTCCCTGGGTTATAAATATCTCTCATGGGGTAATAGAGGCCCGCGTTGTTTTACATTCAAATAACTGTAAAGATCCAGATCATTTTATTCAATTTTAAATCTTATTCAAAACTATTTTAAAGGCGTAAGATTCTTTTTGAAAATAAACAATTTCTACTGCCCTTACTGCAATGGAAAAATTAAAGAAATTGTTTATTTTCAAAAAGAATCTTACGCCTTTAAAATAGTTTTGAATTTTGATAACAGATGGCGCGCTAGTGCATCATATTAAATCTTATTGGTGATTTAATGTGAATATTTTCTTCCATAGAAAGGTTTTCTTTTCCGAAAGTTTAAGAGATTTGTAAATGAAACTGTTTAAGGAAGAATCGTTTCCTTGAAGACCGAATGTTCTTATTTTAATATCGATTTGAGGGATTGTTTTATTGGATTGTGTTTGTTTGATGAAGAGGTAGATTAGAAACCTACCTTGGTGAAGAGATAACTGAAGAGAGCTCCAGCTGGACGTAGGGTCCGGGTCTCTAAAGCGACGTAGTCCCCACCGTGTCGACACAGGAGCAGCTCGCGGGCTTGTCGGATCAGCCGGTCCCTGAGTGAATGGTAGAGGGGTCCCAGGGCTGGTCCGAGAGTCTCGTCTGTTAGTCGTGCCACTCCACCCTGCAACATCCGTCTACATGTCTACACGTTCTGTCTGGTTCTCTGGAGAGGTAGACATCGTATCTACATTGTCTTAACAATCTGAGCCTGTTTCTATACTTAGACAATAGACAATTTAAACAATTTTATTGATTCTTTCAATCAAATTTTACAAAGGTGGAAAAATAAAAGAGTAAAAGGGTATATAAAGTGTAGGGGAATATATATATAGTTGTGTACAAATGTCTTCAGCAAGGAAGGCTTCCCCAACTTGAGAGAGTTCTCCTCCAGTCCTCTCTCTACTTAGAATGTTAAGAACAATTGAAACTCCGCCTTTGCCGGTCCCAAGCCCTAATGAAAAAGGAGGAGCAGTAAAAAGCTCGCTAAAAAACCTGGACTCAGCTGGCCATGCTGATAGTATCCTGTAAGGAAGGGATACAGGATGAGTCTGTACTCCATGTTAGGAGCAGCTGTACATGGTGACTGTTCCTCATGTCAAAGGCGGCCATTTATTTTAGAGCTAAGATGGCCTGCCACTGAGTAGTGCTCCCAGTCTTAATGACAAAGGTAGACGCATTCTACTTCACCCAGCTTAATACCCTAATATTATTGAGTGGAGATAAGAAGAAGAACAATTGAAACATTTGGGAATTCCTGAACAATCATGAACTCCCTGAACTCCACATGTCCAACATATTGGGATGTTAGGGCATTCAGCCATTTTGTGGGTGGGGTTAAATTTCAGACATTTCTGGCATTGTTTCACCAAAATCTTATCTACAACAACGCAGCGTTCACAATCAATGTAGATTTTTTTGTTTAATTTCCTAATGGTTTGATAAACCTTAGGAGAAACTCGTAAAACTATGTTGTGGGTAGAGGTGTTAGATTTAGTGCAGAATAACACCTTAATTACGCTTTTCATATCCCTTAGTTCGTCGTTCATCTGGCAGATTGTTTCTTCGAAGGAATTTACCTCGGTGATTTTACTAACGTTTTTAACCATTATAGTAGGATCTCTTTTGGTGGGAATAAATGTTTTGCATAAATTTGTTAGTAGGTTGATTTGCATTATTTCCTAATTTAGAAAATTAGATTATTTCTCGTCCGACGTTTTTATAATAATTGATTTTCTAGTATTTAGGAGCTGTACCTCTACCACTCTTCAAACCTCATGGTTTCAAACGCTACGACCCAGAATTGAAACCTGCACTGGAGACACCTTTTTCAGATTAAAAAAAAAATGCTCCAATGGCTTCCGATTCTTTCAAAAGTACAACCCCACCAGCGAGTGCAAGTAACCAAACGGTGCTTTGGTACATTTGTAAGTGCAAAGTCGAACTGCTTTTCACATGTGTAGACATGTGGTGCACTTACAGTAAAAGCAGTCGCCTTCTTCTACCTACCATGATTATCATGGCCTGTATCACGTCTACTAGTAAATAAGCAAAAAAACCTTCGCTCTACCTTTCTCCTAACTTGTGCGTTGAATGCCAAGGCTCTTATTACCATTCTTCTTAACTAAGCGTGCACCTAAAATAGCTTTTTGCTGCCATCTTTTTATGAGGTTTCCAGAAAATAAATGTATACAGTAAAACCTCTCTGTAAAAGACACCTAATTACAGAGCCAAAGTGTTCTTTAGGGAGAGGTGTCCTTTTACCGGAGAGTTGCTAAATAGTACAAATGGTAATTTTGACAAAGTAAACTGTTCTTTGTAGAGAGGTGTTCTCTCATGGAGGTTCTACTGTATTAAATTTAATAGTTTGCAGATATATTTTTGAATTATATAGCAACAAATATATTTAAGGAAACTGATAATTTATATTATGTTGATTGTAGATATTGCCAAACACTTCTTTCTTTTGTACACAGTTCTCTGTTCTCGTTAAGATTTAAGAGCTTCATTTGTTCTTAGAATGTTTAAACTCTTATATAATTCTTCTCTTTTAATAATAATATTAATTGAACAATTTTGATGGAAATGTTTTTTTTTTCTCTCTTTCTCCTTTTTAATATCATATGACTATTCTTTACGGCCTACAATTATTATAAATATGTATAGACAAATGTAGAGGCATACATGTATGACAGCGTAAGTGTCCCTAGGGGGACATAGCACTTTAAATTGAAATAAATAAGTGAGATACAGTAAAACCTCCCTTTAGCGGACACCATGCTAGCAGACACCTCTCCAAAAAGGACAGTTTTCATTGTCAAATCACCATTTTTACTATTTAGCATCTCTCCGGTAAGAGGACACCTCTCCCTAAAGGACACTTTGGCTCTGAAATTAGGTGTCATTTACAGGGAGGTTCTACTGTATTTAGCAACTCTCCAGTAAGAGAACATCTCTCCCTAAAGGACACTTTGGTTCTACAATTAGGTGTCCTTTACAGAGAGGTTCTACTGTATTATTATTTTAATGCGGGCATACACAGGAAGAGATGCCTTATATGAGAAATATTGGGGTAAAGCAATACTGTCAGTGTCAAATTATATTGACAAACATTTTCAGTTTTTTTTCTGATCAGTTTTTAGCGGGAAGAATGTTGTCTTCGTTTGTTAGTGAACTAATCTCTCACGTCATTGGACGAATGTGGCCATGTCTGTATATAAGAGGGAACTAAGGGAATGCGGGGGGCCCAGAGCGTAGAGAATTGGTGTGGAGACGCTTAAAGTGTTTTTCTACGTGATTTTTCTGTGTCTGGTGATCTCTTCGCATCCCGGTGTGACCCCAGTTCGATCCCTAACAACGCTACAATAAAGATAAGTACTGTTTTGTTTTATTTTACCAATTGTGAGTTTTATTTACTTCCTTCTTGTTGTTGGTGTTGTACTCTTGAGTGTATGCTGTGTATTAAGTTACATTTACTTTAGGCCATAATATTTTGCTTTTTGTGTGTTAACCCGTACATGAAACTTTTGTTATCAGGCCTAGACAAAATCAACCTGGAGCGTATAGAAATGGAACGTTTGAGCTGATTACACCCAACAACCCCCACGGCATGGCTGTAAGCTGGAACGACTACGCTAACATGGTGGGATTTTGTCTCTAAGGTTGCGATAGAGTTACTAAGTGATTAAGACAAAGTTCAACATGTAAATAAGTAGGTTAATGATATGCAAATTTGGAGACACCAGGATTACTCTACCGACGTATTGTAATTCTAGAAGTTTCTGTAGTTTTTGTGTGACTCTGAAATATCTTATGTAAATTGTTGAATGGATTTCAAAACTATAAGGTATTCCCAAAAATTTGTGTTTTTCATAAAACGTTGTTTTTCTTATTACTTGGCGAATATAATTATAAAGTTATCCCAAAAGTTTGTAAACATATTATGATTTATATTTTGCAAGTGTTTACAAACTTTTGGGACAACCTTGGTAATATTGGTAGAATTCTTATAGAAGAATGATTTAATCTCTGATGTTCTATATCAAGGGTGATCAATCAGCAGGTGGGCCAAATTTCAGAGTTACAAAGTTGTCCCAAAAGCAAAATATAAATCATAATATGTTAACGAACTTTTGGGACAACTTTGTATTACGGCGAATACATAATAATACATAATACAATTACTTTACACATAAAACAAAAAGACATTAAACATAACGACGAATAATATTTGTATTTCAATTTTTTGCAAATGTTTACGAACTTTTGGGACAACCTTGATTTTGATAAGTTTTCAAAGTTGATTCTTCTACCAGAGGAGGGGATTATCGTGAATCGATAAGACCTTTTTCAACATTTAAAAAAAATCATAAATTTTTAAAAATAGATAAAAAAAACATTTCAACACAGAGATTTCTCTGTTAACGTTAATTCTATATAGAATTTATAAGAAAGGTACTTCATCATTTTACATAAATAATGATGATCTTAAATACAAATAGGCTTTTTGAATTGAAGAAAAAAAAATCCTTTCTGCGGGGAAATTTCAACAGAATAATTGTCCGTGAAATAGCTTTTGTGTGATCCATAAAGGAATGGACAAAGCGAGAACACAATGGGCTTGTTACCTAGGCAACAAGCAGTGAGGGCGGTGGATCCCTATATTCTCCTGGGAGCGGTGTTTGCACCCACCATAAAAGTGGGTCAAAGTCAATTGAGAGACTGTGACTCAGTCAATTAGACAAGCCGTCACTTTCCCTCACAGTTTCTCGGAACTCTTCCGTACAAGCGAATCTTCTAAATGAATGAAAATTCAAAAATATTGATACTCATAATCAATTGATACAAATTTATTTTGGATTCTGTCCTCCCAAGGGAACAACAATCTTCGATTTCCAGACTTAATTCTGGTCATCTACGGACAATGACTTTCTAGAATGGTCGCAAGGTTTTCCCACTATGTACTAAGTGCAATTCTCAACCTGCAACCCAAATATTATTGACTGTATTGACTCATCCATTGATGAGCTCTACTCATCCCCAGCAGACACGATCAACAAGCTCTAAAAGTTTGATATCCTAATTTGATTGAGTGGAGATAAGAAAGAAGAAGACATTATTGACTGTATTGACTCATCAATTGATGAGCTCTACTTATCCCCAGCAGACACCATCAACAAGCTCTACAAGCTTGATACTCTGATATGATTGAGTGGAATAAGAAAGAAGAAGACATCATTGACTGTATTGACTCATCCATTGATGAACTCTACTCTTCTCCAGCAGACAACATCAACAAGCTCTACAAGCTTGATACCTTAGTGTGATTGAGTGGAGATAAGAAAGAAGAAGACATCATTAACTGTATTGACTCATCCATTGATGAACTCTACTCTTCCCCAGCAGACAACATCAACAAGCTCTACAAGCTTGATACCCTGATATGATCGTTGAGTGGAGATAAGAAAGAAGAAGGCATTATTGACTGTATTGACTCATCCATTGATGAGCTCTACTCTTCTCTGGCAGACACCATCAACAAGCTCTACAAGCTTGATACCCTGATATGATTGAGTGGAGATAAGAAGAAGGCATTATTGACTGCATTGACTCATCCAATGATGAGCTCTACTCTTCCCTGGCAGACACCATCAACAAGCTCTACAAGCTTGATACCTTAGTGTGATTGAGTGGAGATAAGAAAGAAGAAGATTGATACAAAAATTAGATAAAATAATACCTTAAACCATTATCAAAACAAGAATATTAAGCCTTCAGGGAAATTTTTCTTTTAAAAATATTTTTTATTAAAGAATATCTCAAGCTTTCGGGCAAGAAAGCCCTGGAGGCTTAATTTTCTTGTTTTAATATTGAATCAATGGATTATTTTATCAAATTGTGAACTCAAGTTATGTCATGAATTTATCACCAAATCTCTCGTAGAAGGGCTTTCTCGGCCGAAAGCTTGAGAGATTTTTAAATGAAAAATATTTTTAAAAGAAACTTTTCTTTGGAGGCTTAAATGTTCTTGTTTTAATAATGATACAAAAAAATTAATGAGAATCACAAAAATTATTGAGAATTTACAATTAGGTTGATAAAATATAAGTTGTTCTCATCTAGTATTTTGGTTTGTTTTTGCCTTTGAAGCGAGGAATGGTATTTTCGAGGATTTATACAAAGATTATTAATATCATCGTATATCAGGCCGCCGCGCTTGTTCAAAGATTGTTTTAAGAAGCCAAGAGGAGGCTTTGAAGTCAACACAATGTGCGGCTAGAGGCGGTTTCTCCTGCAGAGTCATCCATTTAAGTGGATCTACTGGTTTGGCCATCACTATTTGCCCACTTGTCCTTATGACAAACCTCCTAATCCTGATTTAAAAATAAAAAAACTATACACTTCGGCCAGTTAAAGTTTTCTAAACGTTTCAACAAAAATCTTTTAACTTAGTCAGGAGAAATAAATAAAAGAAAAGCATTTGGAAAGGCGTTAAAGAAAACAATTTTTAATCCTTGCAAATGTTTTTTTTTTATTTCTCCTAACGTAGACAAAAATTTTTGTTGAAACGTTGAATATAAAACCTTAAATGGCTGAAGTGGCTATATTTTAAATATGAATGCCGGCCAGGCAACCTCTATCTTCAAGATATGTTTTATAGAGTACTAAGGACTTCACAGAGAGCCCTGATTGGTTTCAAATATGAAAGAAATAAAAATAAAATGCATTGACAGGTTAAAATATATAGTTAGCACATAAGCTCGGGATTCCTCGTGAGATGTGTACACAGCGCATGTGTTCAATCACAGTAGCATTTAGTTTAGTGCGATAAAAACAAAAAACTTATTTGGAAAACCGTGTAAAAGCGAAAACGTGTAAAACAAGTACCTTGTAAATCGGGGGATAGGTGTATTATACATTTAGATTTGTCTAACAAAATAATGGCTACGTCACTTATATATATAAAAAAAATACATCTATGCGCCATTTTTTAACCGGCTCTAAAATCTAGCAGATTAGGACTGATACCATGGCCTGTAACCATGGTCTCCATGTGGGCATTTTCCAAAACAGGTGTTGTGTCATCTAACCCCGAGTCTTCTAGTGTGAAGAGATGTGTATTGGTTAGGTATCTGTTTTGAAGTAGGAGGACAACAAGAAACAATCGGTGGATGAGTGGTTTACACCCTCGATTCCCTTCTTCTTCTTTCTTATCTCAAAGCCATGATAATCATGGTGGGTAGTTAGCGACTGCTTTTACTGTAAACGCACCACATGTTTACACATGTGAAAAGCAGTTCGACTTTGCACTTACAGATGTGCCAGAGCTCCGTTTGGTTACTTGCACTCGCTGGTGGGGTTGGACTTTTGCAAGAATCGGGGGCCATTGGAGCATTTTTTTTTAAACAGAAAAAAGTGTCCAATGCGGGAATCGAACCCGGGTCGTAGTGGTCGAAAACCAAACGGTTTAACCAGCCTTCCACCGACAGTCATGAACGGGGATTGAATCCCGGCGTTAAAATTTTGTTTAATATGTGAACTTCACATATTATTCACTGTTTCAATTATCATAAACTAGGTTGCTCTTGTTGAGCGATACCTAAATAAAGTGATTTTGGAACCGAAGAAGTAGGAGGCAGTATTTATTGTTGGAAAAAAAGAAGGAAATTGTTTTAAAATAATAAATCAATGATCTTTATAAAATTTTAGGCTGACAAAACTGTACTATAAAAAGAAGAAAGAACGAGTGATATTTTTGTTTATATAATTAGTAAGTAAAATTGTTAAATGTTTTTTTTTCTCTCTCTTTGAAAATAATAAATTTAAAATACACCAATACCTCGCTTTGCGTCGTTTCGTTTTGCGTTTTTTTTCGAAGTTGCGTCGCTGCTTAATTTTTACTGATTTTCACTGTGCGTCGTTAGATTTTCGAAGTTGCGTTGTTTTGGATTCGAGTCTTTAATTTTTTTTTTCCTAAAATATGGCAACACCTTTGTTTTTGATTGCGCCTTCACATATTTTCACTTTGCGTCGTTTCAATTTGCGTCGTGTTTTTTTGGAACGTAACCCCGACGCAAAGCGAGGTATGGGTGTACTTTCTTAAAAGGTAAAATCGCCTAATTCTTTAAAACCATTTCAGCTGTAAGTAAACTTATTATATATTTATGAAAAAGGCATCTCCTTATCGTTCAACTGAAAGTTTCTGATGGCTTGCGCCATCTAACGGAATAAATATCAACTATTCTCGTTGATTTCTAATTATTCCAGCAATCAACGAGAATAGTTTATATTTATTCCGATAGATGGCGCAAGCCATCAGCAAATTTCGGTTGCACGATAAGGAGATGCCTTTTTTATAATTTATGCATCGTATCCCAGTACAATATCACATTTGTACTTTTTCATTTTATTATATATTGTTTCATCGTCTGAACCATAAAAAATTCCCAACATTTTTGTGGGTGTAAAACTTCTATAGTCAGTTAACCTATTTCCATAGATTCGCTAAACGCCATTTTACTAATTACATGAATACTACAGTAGTTCAGGATGGAAATATTCAACACTCTTTCATCCCATCATGTTGGAATGACAAAGTTGTCCCAAAAGTTCGTAAACATATTATGATTAAAAGAAATATACATGTCTATAATAGTTTCGAATTTTCATAACAGATGGCACACTAATGTATCATAATATGATTTATATTTTGCAAGTGTTTACGAACTTTTGGGACAGCCTTGGTAATATTGGTAACCTTGGTAAAATTATAACAGAATTCTTATAGAAGAATGATTTAATCTCTGATGTTCTATATCAAGGGTGGTCAATCAGTAGGTGGGCCAAGTTTCAGAATTACAAGGTTGTCCCAAAAGTTCGTAAACACTTGCAAAATATTTATTTATTTATTTATTACAAAACACACGCTATATCCTATGTGGATATTTGCATATAAATGTTTAATCTATTTTATGTACATAGTTTTTAAATATATATACAAATTATCTATAGTTTTAGAGAGAAAAAAAAAGTGAAAGTTATTCAAATTTACATTTTAGAACAATAAATTATACAAGAAATAAAGATTATTTACATAAATATCATAAAAGGTCCAATATATATTTAGAATTACAACCACTACACCAGTGGCACAAATATACTAATTAAAACTAGAAATTTCAATTCTTTATGTAATTCAAGTCCACGGCATTTGAGATAGATTCTACAGAACTTGTTAAATTTTCTATATTTTTCTTCTGCAAAATATAAATCATAATATGTTTATGAACATTTAGGACAACCATGTAGTAAATTGAGGATGAAAAAGATTTGGGAAGGGCTGAATCATCAGTGAAGTATCTTCCCAGCTGTTTCGTAGATTCGATCCACCACATCACTATAATTATTGTAATATTGTCGCGTGGGAAATTAGGGAGGACAAATATTTCAGGAGGAGACAACAATTTATTTCAGGCAAGCACAAACTATGAATGGTAAACAAAAGAAAAGCCACGAGGGAAATTTACAGAGTAGTAAAATATAAATATAAAATGACCACTCTGTTAATAAAAATAATAAAATTAATAAAGACCTTGTTACAATATGCATTCTATTTAAAAGGACTGCATTTGGAGGATTATCATTGATGATGGGGGGGTTAACGATAGTATGAAAAAGTGGCTTCTCTATTATTGTATAAATTTGACAACTTTAAATAAGTTACTCCAGAGTAACTGCAGAGATGCTGGGAGAATTAAGAACTTCCTCATTTCTTCCTTCGTCTCTTTATAATTCTTCTTCTTTCTTATATCCACTCAATCATATCAGGGTATCAAGCTTGTAGAGCTTGTTGATGGTGTCTGCTGGGGATGTGTCTTCTTCTTCTTTCTTATCTCCACTCAATCATATCAGGGTATCAAGCTTGTAGACTTGTTGATGGTGTCTGCTGGGGATGAGTAGAGCTAATCAATGGATGAGTCAATACAGTCAATGATGTCTTCTTCTTTCTTATCTCCACTCAATCATATCAGGGTATCAAGCTTGTAGAGATGGTCGATGGTGTCTGCTGGGGATGAGTAGAGCTCATCAATGGATGAGTCAATACAGTCAATAATGTATTCTTCTTTCTTATCTACACTCAATCATATCAGGGTATCAAGCTTGTAATGCTTGAGACTTTTGAGGGTGTCTACTGGAGATGTGTAGAGCTCATCAATGGATGAGTCAATACAGTCAACAATGTATTCTTCTTTCTTATCTCCACTCAATCATATTAGGATACCAAACTTTTAGAGCTTGTTGATAGTGTCTGCTTGGGATGAGATCATCAATGAAGAGTTAATACAGTAAATAATGTGTTTTGGGGTTGTAAGCTGATAATTCCACTTAGTACATAGTGGGAAAACCTTGCAACCATTCTGGAAAGTCATTGTCCGTAGATGACCAGACTTAAGTCTGGAAATCAAAGACTGTTGGTCTGTTTATTGATTGTAGAAAATTGATATCTTCTGTAAGGAAGTTAAAAACAATAATTAACGCTAAAAAGCTTCTACTTTTGACAGGTAGCACATGTGCTGTGTAAAATGGCACGCAGGTGTGGTATAGAAATTGGCACGTTCCCATCACTGGGCAGGTTCCGTGATTTCTGCTTCGGGCCAACTGGAGACATTCACAGCATAAAAAACACATATAACAACATTTAAAATAAAAAAGACATATCCTGACCAGAAGCACATGTGCTTTTCAGAAGGCAGAGCGCCATCTTGTGGAACAGAAATCAACTAAACATTGATTTAACCTGTTCCCTGATATTTGACCAACCTAATTTCTTGATAAATCAAGAAAAGCCATTTATCAAGAAATTGGGTTGGCCAAATATCAGGGAACAGGCTAAATCAATGATTAGTTGATTTCTGTTCCACTAGATGGCGTTCTGTCTTCTGTAAAGCACATGTGCTTCTGGTCAGGATATGCCTTTTTTATTTTTAAAATTAACACCTGATCCACTTATTTTTTATTTTTTTCTATTGTTTTTTTCGTATAGCAACATGTACCAAAACATGTATCGTCCATTGTACATCACAGAACGATGAAACTGTGCATCACACTAGTTAAGAAAACTTAACTAGTAATGATAAAGAATGATCATCAAGACGATTTTAAGCCAATTCAGACAAAAACTGATGTTGTGGCTCAATCTTTATCATCAATAGTAAAGTTTCTTTTATTATGGTGATTCACAGTGTCATCGTTTTGATGCATCCTTAAAGGGAGAAATGTCTCTTTTGGTTGTTTTTGTTGTCGTGTCCAATGAAGAGTCTCAGATGTCTCCATACATCTCCATCACAGCAGTCGCAATATCCACTATCTTGGGTGTATATACTGTATTGTTGTTGTCGTGTCCAATGAAGAGCCTCAGATGTCTCCATACATCTCTATCACAACAGTCGCAATGTCCTCTATCTTGGGTGTGTATACTGTATTGTTGTTGTCGTGTCCAATGTAGAGTCTCAGATATCTCCATACATCTCTATCACAGCAGTCTCAATGTCCTCTATCTTGGGTGTGTATACTGTAATGTTGTTGTTGTCGTGTCCAATGAAGAGCCTCAGATGTCTCGATACATCTCTATCATAGCAGTCGTAATGTCCACTATCTTGGGTGCGTATACTGTATTGTTGTTGTTGTGTCCAATGAAGAACCTCAGATGTCTCCATACATCTCTATCACAGCAGTCGCAATGTCCTCTATCTTGGGTGTGTATACTGTATTGTTGTTGTCGTGTCCAATGAAGAGTCTCAGATGTCTCCATGCATCTCTATCACAGCAGTCGCAATGTCCTCTATCTTGGGTGTGTATACCGTATTGTTGTTGTTGTGGTGTCCAATGAAGAGTCTCAGATGTCTCCATGCATCTCTATCACAGCAGTTGTAATGTCCTCTATCTTGGGTGTGTATACCGTATTGTTGTTGTTGTGGTGTCCAATGAAGAGTCTCAGATATCTCCATACATCTCCATCACAGCAACAGCAATATCCACTATCTTGGGTGTGTAAAGCTGCTGCTCTGGGTCTAATTCAATTTTCTGCTAGGCTGCGGTCATTGCTGGACATGAGAATATGTAGGTAGGTGTTAGTTCCACACCAGGACAGTTGTTGCATGCTCTATAAGTTATTGTGCCATCTGGATGTATTGTCATTCCTTTATAGTGTTTTGTTCTAAGTATTGTTATAGTTTTTGTCAGTTTTGTCTCTTTTGAAACATGAATAATATTGTCGCGCGTGCCCTCTTTGGATCTTCTCGACAACGTCGCTTCCTCCTTCGTAGATCACCTAACCTGGGCTCTGTTGCTTTTCTCTGCATCCCTACCCTGCAGAGCACCCAAAGACCTTCTGAGAACCACCAATCAGGTGGATCTCTTTTCCTCTGGCAGTATCTCTCGGCCATACCACTGGAGGGAGGACACGAGAGACTTACCAGAAGAGTAGCGACTGTGATGTTGGCGAGAGAGTCATAACAGCAACCGGCAACAAGACTTCTAGCACTCCTCCTTTATTGTCATTTCTACTACACATTACATATAACTAGAATAACAATTAACGGGTATTTACATTATGTTACCTCCTAGGGCCAATATGAACGTGTATTTATAAACATTTGACCCAGGAAACAGGACCACAGCAGTCGGCGATTCCTACATTATTTCCAGATCTGAAATAGACGAAAGCGCCATCTATTGGCGGAGGTTGTAGGTGTCCTGAAGGCTCATAAACGCGACAATATCTTCCCTCAACGTTATGCCTGGGAGCGGATCGTCTTCGGTCGTTTCACACCCCTCTTTGAACCATTTAAACCATTCGTAAACTTGTATGCGGGATAAACATTCATTCCTGTACACTGCTTTTAAGATTGAATAAGCTTCAGTGATAGTTTTCCCTAGTTTAATGAGAAACATGATGTTCGTCCGTTGCTCCATCTGACTACTTGGTATTTTATCGACGGGTCACTGGTACAGACACGATCGACTGCTACAAACTCCCGCTGGATTGTCGCTCAGGGCGTTGGATGTCCTACCTAACACAGTCAAACATATCGCACGTAGTTTGCTGGTAGCAGCAATAGTACAGTTATCTAATAGCCACACCAGTAGAACAACCTCAATGAGAGGACACTCACGCTAGAGGACACCTCTCTATAAAGGACAGTTTTCATCATCAATACAGTAGAACAACTTCAATGAGAGGACACTCACGCTAGAGGACACCTCTCTACAAAGGACAGTTTTCATCACCAATACAGTAGAACAACCTCCATGAGAGGACACTCACGCTAGAGGAAACCTCTCTACGAAGGACAGTTATCATCACCAATACAATAGAACAATCACCATGAGAGGACACTCACACTAGATGACACCTCTCTACAAAGGACAGTTTTCATCACCAATACAGTAGAACAACCTCCATGAGAGGACACTCACGCTAGAGGAAACCTCTCTACGAAGGACAGTTATCATCATCAATACAATAGAACAATCACCATGAGAGGACACTCACACTAGAGGACACCTCTCTACAAAGACAGTTTCCATCACCAATACAGTAGAACAACCTCCATGAGAGGACACTTACGCTAGAGGACACCTCTCTACAAAGGACAGTTTTCATCACCAATACAGTAGTATAACCTCCATGAGAGGACACTCACGCTAGAGGACACCTCTCTATAAAGGACACCTTAGCTCTTCAATTAGGTGTTATCCTTTTACAGGAAGGTTCTACCGTACTACACATTAAAAAATCTAAAGCGACAATTTTATTCTCATATTAACACAAAGCAATAACGCGCATATTTACATATAAAGTGAAAGGATTTAAAAGCACGAATGTTTCTTTTATACATAATACAAACTTCTACTGTCCTTACTGCGATGGAAAATATATTGGGAGGGCTTGGCTTATCAGTGGTGAACCCTCCCAGTGGTTTCGCCAATTTAATCCACCAGACCGCTTCTCAGAGCTCTAATACTGTATTGGACGATTCTGCTTATATACACAGCACTGAAGGGTAGAATCTCAGTAATGGTTTTCAAGAAAACTATGGACATAAGCTTATAGGACAATAGAAATATTTTCATATTATTGTAATTTTATGTGATTAACTTTTGCCTTCTTATTATTTTCATTTATAGACTCCGTGGTAAATCAATTTATAAGACTATATGTTTTAATGAAGGCTTGTGTGGGTTTGGTTAATGCTTGGGCTGATTACGGTATCCTTCCATTTATCCATCTAATGTTCTGGTGAGTTTAGAATTGTCTGAGGGGTTCTAACAAATGTTTAAAATATTTCGAACACTAAAGAGACTGACTAAGAAACCTTCTGATCTTTCATTGCAGGTTAAGTTAGTGTAATCGCGTTACCTACCTAGATCAAAGGCTATGAGCTACGGTATAGCGATGATCCACTTGAATGAGTTCTGTAAACTTGAATAATGGAACTCTACGTAATTGAACAAGGAATTTCTGATTTAATGATTATTGAATAAAAACCTACATGAATGAATTTGATTAGCCTAACATGACTTGATGGCTCGATTTAACTAGACTCGCGACTAAACTAAACAAAAACACAAAATATATAGACAACACACTGTTGCATAATCAATACAAATTAATCAATGAAAATATATACAGATTGATATAAAATGATAAAGAATTGATTATGTAAAACAACGAATTATATAAATTAACAATAAAGAATAGAATAACATATCAATGAATAATATTTAACAATAATTTCAACAATGATTAACAATTAATAACAAATAAGAATAAAACATACATTTTTAACCAAACAGTTTAAAAAAAGGTTGTCCCAAAAGTTCGTAAACACTTGCAAAAAATTGAAATACCAATATTATTTGTCATTATGTATGATGTCTTTGTATGTCCTATAAGGTATTTGTAATTACTAAGTGTAATTCTCAACCTGCAACTCAAAACACCTTATTGACTGTATTGACTCATCAATTGATGAGCTCTACTCATCCCCAGCAGACACAATCAACAAGCTCTACAAGCTTGATACCTTGATATGATTGAGTGGAGATAAGAAAGAAGAAGAAGATGTCCTTGTATTATGTATAAAGTAATTGTATTATGTATTATAATGTATTCGCCGTAATAATATTATTCGCCAAAAGTAAGAAGAAAAACACAAACTTTTGGGATAACCTTACATTTCTTGTTAGTTTTTTTTATCTTACAAAGGTTTTGAACACTCAAGGTTCCTCATCAAGAGAGTCGTTCATGAGAGGTTTTATAAAATAAAAAGGAATTCTCAAGTTCTGTTGTTTAGATCGACATCTCTTGTACAACTATATATATATTCCCCTACATTTTATCTACCCTTTATTTACTATCTTATTATATACTCTGGTGTCCAAAAAATAAGAAACTTAACCAATATTGAAATTTCTCAAAAGCTAATTTATTAACAAATATAAAATTTAGTATACAAATAGTTTAAACTATGGAGAATTTGACTAGCTATATGAAAAAAATATATATTTGAAATTATGAAATATGAAAATTATTACCAACATACCCAAAGCTAAGGTTCCAGATCTAAAAGAAATAAGATATCAATAGGGAGTATGATCACCTCTAACAGCTATCAAGGTTACACAGAGAGCCCTCATACTGTTTACCAGGCTTTGGAGGAGGTCCAGGGGTAGTAAACCCCACTCCTCCAATAGAGCAGTTCTTAGCTCAACGAGGGTTCTGGGAGAGGGGTGACGAGCTCTAATACGCCTCCCTAGAGCATCCCACACATGCTCTATTGGATTCAGGTCCGGAGATCTGGCTGGCCAATCCATCCTTCGAATATTCTCACTCTGGAGATATTCATTGACTAGCCTAGCCCTATGCGGACGAGCATTATCGTCCATAAAAATTAAATTGTGACCAATTTGATCTCTATAAGGTCTTAGATAGGGCTCAAGGATCTTGTCCCTGTACCTTTGGGCAGTTAAAGCGCCCCCAGAAAAAATGTGGAGGGGTGTGCGCCTGCTAGAACTGATGCCAGCCCAGACTAAGAGACTGCCCCCTCTAAAACTGTCTATTTCCCTGATGTTACTGGAATGACAGCGGGTTTCAGGCTCCCTCCAGATGAAAACTCGTCGAGAATCTGTGTTTAAACTAAATCTTGACTCGTCACTGAAGAGAACATTGGCCCACTGATCATGAGTCCAGGCGTGATGTTCCAAGCACCAATTCAAGCGGGCTCTCCTGTGAGCAGAGGTTAAAGGGATACAGACCATTGGTCGTCTTGCATAAAGAGCACCTTCGTGAAGCCTTCGGTAAACAGTTTGTCTTGAAATTCTCGTTCCAGTAGCACTTGAGAGTACATTAGAGAGTTGAATAACTGTCATCTCCCTATGGCGCTTGGCAGTTACGACCAGATAACGGTCTTCAGAGGTAGCTGTTTTTCTTTTTCTACCAGAACCTTCTTTTCTTTTGATGGTTCCTGTCTCAATGAACTGTTTCCATATTTTGCTGACCACAGATTTATTCACATTTAGCCATTTTGCTACTTCAACTTGTGATTGCCCTGCCTCCATTCTTCCAACAGCTCTCCATTTTAAATCATCTGCTAAAATTTTTCGTAAACTCATAATTAACTAAAGATTGAATAAAATTATAATTGGACAATTCTTAGATGGGGTAAACGACACGCCAAATAGCACACTTATAAAGACAAGCAAAAATTTGCATATTTTCAATTTTACCGATTCGAATGGTTGCGATAAATAAATTCTACGACTTAAAATACCTAATTAAATTACTTTTTTAGCTTTTAGCGTTGTATATTTTAAAACATATCATTAAAAACAAAAGTTTCTTATTTTTTGGACACCAGTGTATTTTTTCCACCTTTGTAACAATTGATTAGAAGAATCAATAAAATTGTTTAAATTGTCTAGCATTATGGTCCCACGGTGAACTGTGGAATATCCTGAGTGGGGAAATGACTCAATTCGTATTCCTTGAAATCGTGAAGCTACAACTTGACCCAAAGTTAGGGAATGTAGATGGAACATAAATATTTTATGTCGCTGCATGATGACAGCCCCAAGGTCGCGGAAGACATCTTCATCAGCACGACAGGGAGATTTATGTGACATTTGTCAGAACTTGTCTGTGGACACCGGTTATTGTGGCGCTTTACTTTATGGCCGGAAGACACCGAATATATGGTGGCCTACATAGAGATAGACATCATGTATTGTGGTTTATATAGAGATAGACATTGTTGAGGGAGGTTACTCTTTCTTCTCAATATAGATGCTGTCTCTCTTTACCTTGAGAGACGACTTAGTGTTTAGTCCAGCTACTTGACCAGCTCGGTAACTCGAAGGAAGAGGCTCTAAGGACAACTATCCAAAACTCTTTTTTATTGAACAGCACGGTCATTTTATACATTCAAAGAAATTTTCATTCTTTTTTCTTTCTTTTAGTTTTCAAATTACAAAAATATTTACTTTAATTTAAAAAGGCATATATTGGATCAAAATATCATTTATTTTACCAATATTTCAGTTGGCTGAACCCCAACCTTTATCAAGGTGTTATAACATTTTAAAGTGTGTCAACAACAAACTTAGCGCCACATCTTGACACCTTGATAAAGGTTGGCATTCAGCCAACTGAAATATTGGTAAAATAAATGATATTTTGATCCAATATATGCCTTTTTAATTAAAGATTTATCTATGGATTGCTCTATTTTCAAAAATATTTTCATAAATAAAGTTGACTACTCTAGTGGTCGTAACAGACATCATGTGATATATGTACACAAAGATACCAGGTCAATCAAGCCGGTATAACTTTGAAAATGTCCAGAGACAAAAAGCCAAAATTCAAAGTTTTGTCAGAATAAGAGTTAAAACACACTTGGTGTGTGGCCTGTATCTCTCCCAACTACCATGTGATTCCAACACCACCTTGGAAGCCTCCAGGAACCTATGGATCCACCACATGGCCAACATCAGTTAAAAGTACACAAAGATACCAGGTCAATTAAGCCGGTATACCCTTGAAAATGTTCAGAAACAAAAAGCCAACATTCAAAGTTTAGTCGAAATAAGAGTTAAAACACACTTGGTATGTGGCCTGTATCTCTCCCAACTACCATGTGATTCCAACACCACCTTGGAAGCCTCCAGGAACCTATGGATCCACCACATGGCCAACATCAGTTAAAAGTACACAAAGATACCAGGTCAATTAAGCCTGTATACCCTTGAAAATGTTCAGAGACATAAAGCCAACATTCAAAGTTTAGTCGAAATAAGAGTTAAAACACACTTGGTGTGTGGACGGCATCTCAATCTTCTCTCCCAATTACCATGTGATTTCAACACCAACTTGGGCTTCCAAGGAACCTGTGGAATCACCACATGTCCCACACCAGTTAAAATTGGCTTCGATATCTGATAATTTGTGAAATATTTAGAAATTTGTTAGTTTCGTAATAAACTAGAAGGAAACTTTACAGAGAGGAAAACCATAAAATGAATTTCTTTCATAAAAATTATTTTAATTTTTTCCTTGCAAAATTTCCTTCTGTTTTATTCTTAAAGGTTTCGAGCTGCTACTTCGCCAGCTAAACCTTCTGAAGATTCCAAGTGGGACATCGAGAGATCAAACCACCGCCTAGTGTTAGACAGCAAGACAAATCTGCGACGTTGGAACTGATTGAGAGTGGGGAAAAAGCTCGAGTTGGGATGTGGTTCTGCAAACAAGGGTTGACGATGATCCTGCCGTAACACTTCCGAGAGGCTGACGAGCCTCTTGAGAAAAGAGACGTCAGAAAGATCAAAGGTCCATCGATCTGTGCTGCTGGTGAAATCACCCCTTTACGGACGAAAAGATTGAGAAGGGGGCAGTGTAAAATGGTTGACAAGACAAAGATTCCTGAGTAAAGTTGGGAAAAGATGAGTGGGGGAGAGTCATGTGTTATCAGGGAGGGGGGGGGGGGGGAGCAAAAACAGCATTCCTGTAGGTGAGGACAGAATTTGGTCACATCTGCGGCAAATAGAAGACGTGGGAAGTTGTCTCCGGGCGTGTGGATGATCCTACAAGACGGTGCCAGGAGAGTCTGACATCGGAGCGACCTACAAGCCGGCGTATTCCAGGCTGGACATGTACAGTGTGGAGCGGAACACAAGAGTGACATCCACGGCGCCAAGGATTCTTCTGACGGGGAGTTTGAAGACAAGTCCCACTGATTGTATTTTTTCTGTTCAGTACCACATACAATAAAGCGATAACTTTCACTGCATCCCTTCGAACTCACATGTGTATCTTTGTGGCATCCTGATTAGACAAAGAACAGCGTCTGGGTACGACGTAGCAATATATAAATAGAGAGAAAATTACTGTATAGAATGAATTTTCTATGGAATATACACATAAGGCGACAATGTATAGATAGAACCGCGGGCTATCAGCCTTGGGAACACACCCAAAACTGAGTTAACCTTCAAATCTCCATTGACGGATGTACTTTCACCGCTGACTCATCACCTGTCGATCCTTGACCTTGTGGCGAGAAAACCTTCCTGTATAGTATTATCTTGCAGGAAACGATGTCCATTATCACAGGTTTGAGTATTTCGACAAATTACCAAAATGTATAAGACGCAGCCACTCTTTTTTATCAATTGTATAAAGTAACAATTGTCCTGGTGTGGAACTAACACCTACCCACATATTCTCATTTCCAGCAATGGCCGCAGTTTTTCAGAAATTTGACATGGACCCAAAACAGCAGCTTTACACACCCAAGATAGTGGACATTGCGACTGCTGTGATAAAGATGTATTGAGACATCTGAGGCTCTTCATTGGACACGACAACAACAGAAAATTGACATGGACCCAAAACATCAGCTTTACACACCCAAGATAGTGGACATTGCGACTGCTGTGATAGAGATGCATGTGGATATCCAAGGCTCTTCATTGTAAACGACAACAACAGAAATTTGACATGGACCCAAAACAGCAGCTTTACACGCCCAAGATAGTGGACATTGCTGTGATAGAGATGCATGGAGAAATCTGAGGCTCTTCATTGGACACAACAACAACAATACAGCATACACACCCAAAATAGAGGATATTGCGACTGCTGTGATAGAGATGTATGGAGCCATCTGAGGTTCTTTATTGGACATGACAACAACAACAATACAGCATACACACCCAAGATAGAGGACATTGCGACTGCTGTGATAGAGATGTATGGAGACATCTGAGGTTCTTTATTGGACATGACAACAACAACAATACAGTATACACACCCAAGATAGAGGACATTGCACCTGCTGTGATAGAGATGCATGAAGACATCTGAGGTTCTTCATTGGACACAACAACAACAATACAGTATACACACCCAAGATAGTGGACATTGCGACTGCTGTGATAGAGATATATGGAGACATCTGAGGCTCTTCGTTGGACACAACAACAACAATACAGTATCATTAAAACAAAAATAAACAATAAGAGGAGCTTCTTGTGTAAATTTCTTTAATACCGCAAGCTTTCGAACAGAACGTTCTTCAACGGGCGTGGAGGGTAAAAACGTGCTAACGTTAGCACGTTTTTACCCTCCACGCCGTTGAAGAACGTTCTGTTCGAAAGCTTGCGGTATTAAAGAAATTTACACAAGAAGCTCCTCTTATTGTTTAGTTTTGTTTTAATGATCGTGATTTTAAGAGTTTAATTTTCTACAACAATACAGTATACACACCCAAGATAGAGGACGGCTGCTGTGATAGAGATGTGTAGGGGACATGTAAAAATTATTGTTTTGTATTTCTATTTTATGTAAATTTTATTTGCTTTTAAAAATTCGTATTTGTTTGTTGCAAATATGCAAAATCTTTATTCTTCGCTTCTCATTCTTTTGGTTGTCTGAATATATAGCAATATATAGCGAGGTGTAGCCATAGTGATTGTAATAAAAAGGCTTGATTTTATAAAGAAATTATTTATGTGGAGTGTCATTGCTTAATCACCACATAAATTGGTGAGCCGAACAAAAGAACAAGCACGACGAATTGATAAAATGAAAAGTGAGGAAACTGAGCGTGTTGAGACCTATAAGGTAAATATTAAACTTCCACCTTCTGGATTGAAAGACCTGATATATGGTTCCATCAAGAGAGGCTCAGTTCTTGATAAATAATATAAAGTCCGAAAATACGAAATTCAATTATTTAATCGCTCAATTGGACCCAAAGTATGTCGAAAACCTCTGGGATATAATTACCTCTAAAGAAATAAATAAATATTCAGAGGCAAAAGAGAGACTTCTTAGAATAATTAAAGATGGCGAATCAAAAAGAATTCGAAAACTGCTATCGGGAATTGAACTAGGTGATCTAAAGCCTAGCCAGCTGTTGCAGAAATTGAGATCATTAGCAACAGAGGGCTTATCCGTTAAATTTATAAAGACGCTATGGCTCGAAAAACTACCACAGGCAATTCAGCAAATTTTAATAATTAGCGAGGAAGATCTCGACAAATTGGCAGTAATGGCTGATAGAAGAGCCGAATTAAACCCCAACGGCAGCTAAGCCGGAGAATGAAACAAAAATGTTATTTAAAAAAATAGAATCTCTGGAACAGAAAATAGAAAGTATGAAAATGGAGCATCAAGGTAGATCTCGTGACCGAAGTTCACGTGATTATCGCTACAATGCACGCTCCCGTTCCCGATCTAAGGGCGGATATAATTCAAAACGAAAATTTTGCTATTTCCATTATAGGTATGGAAAAAAATGCCTACTTGGAAAATGTAAAAAGCCATGTGAATGGGTCAATGCGGAAAACTCCAACCAGCAGTAAGTGGTGCGACGTACTCTGCTGCTGGACAGAACATACGTCGCAATAGCCGTTTATTTGTAAGTGACAAAAAAAAACTGGCATGCGATTCTTAGTAAATAGTGGAGCTGATGTTTCCTTAATACCTTTCAAAGGAAAATTTGGAACCAAGTATGCTATACCAGGACTACCAAGTATGCTATACCAGGACATACAAGTATGCTATACCAGGACATCCAAGTATGCTATACCAGGACTACCAAGTATGCTATACCAGGACTACCAAGTATGCTATACCAGGAGTACCAAGTATGCTATACCAGGACTACCAAGTATGCTATACCAGGACTACCAAGTATGCTATACCAGGACTACCAAGTATGCTATACCAGGAGTACCAAGTATGCTATACCAGGACTACCAAGTATGCTATACCAGGACTACCAAGTGTGCTATACCAGGACAACCAAGTATGCTTTACCAGGACTACCAAGTATGCTATACCAGGAGTACCAAGTATGCTATACCAGGAGTACCAAGTATGCTATACCAGGAGTACCAAGTATGCTATACCAGGACAACCAAGTGTGCTATACCAGGACAACCAAGTATGCTATACCAGGACAACCAAGTATGCTATACCAGGACAACCAAGTATGCTATACCAGGACAACCAAGTATGCTATACCAGGACAACCAGGTATGCTATACCAGGACTACCAAGTATGCTATACCAGGTCAACCAAGTATGCTATACCAGGACAACCAAGTATGTTATACCAGGAGAACCAAGTATGCTATACCAGGAGTACCAAGTATGCTTTACCAGGACTACCAAGTATGCTATACCAGGAGTACCAAGTATGCTATACCAGGAGTACCAAGTATGCTATACCAGGACAACCAAGTGTGCTATACCAGGACAACCAAGTATGCTATACCAGGACAACCAAGTATGCTATACCAGGACAACCAAGTATGCTATACCAGGACAACCAAGTATGTTATACCAGGAGAACCAAGTATGCTATACCAGGAGAACCAAGTATGCTATACCAGGAGAACCAAGAATGTTCCACAAAGAGAATCAAGTATGTTATACCAGCAGAGAAGATCCCATCGGGCCTTCCAGTAAATCGCAACCATCCAAGCCTGGGGTGCGGTTCGATTTGCCAAAGGAGACCCGCAGCGGAAGACGGATAAAAACTCCTTCCAGGTACAATGAAGTATTGGACGTGACTTCCGTCACTGGAAGGGGAGTGATGTAGGGGACATGTAAAAATTATTGTTTTGTATTTCTATTTTATGTAAATTTTATTTGCTTTTAAAAATTCGTATTTGTTTGTTGCAAATATGCAAAATTTTTATTCTTCGCTTCTCATTCTTTTGGTTGTCTGAATATATAGCAATATATAGCGAGGTGTAGCCATAGTGATTGTAATAAAAAGGCTTGATTTTATGAGGTAAATGTTTTATGTGGATTGTCATTAAATAACCACCACAGATGCATGGAGACATCATTGGACACGACAACAACAATACAGTATGCACATCCAAGATAGAGGACATTGCGACTGCTGTGATAGAGATGTATGGAGACATCTGAGGCTCTTCATTGGACACGACAACAACAACAATACAGTATGCACATCCAAGATAGAGGACATTGCGACTGCTGTGATAGAGATGTATGGAGACATCTGAGGCTCTTCATTGGACACGACAACAACAACAATACAGTATACACACCCAAGATAGAGGACATTGCAACTGCTGTGATAGAGATGCATGGAGACATCTGAGGCTCTTCATTGGATACAACAACAAAAATACAGTATACACACCCAAGATAGAGAACATTGCGACTGCTGTGATAGAGATGTATGGAGACATCTGAGGCTCTTCATTGGACACGACAACAACAATACAGTATACACACCCAAGATAGGGGACATTGCTGCTGCTGTGATAGAGATGTATGGAGACATCTGAGGCTCTTCATTGGACACGACAACAACAATACAGTATACACACCCAAGATAGAAGACATTGCGACTGCTGTGATAGAGATGCATGAAGACATCTGAGGCTCTTTATTGGACACGACAACAACAATACAGTATACACACCCAAGATAGAGGACATTGCGACTGCTGTGATAGAGATGTATGGAGACATCTGAGACTCTTTATTGGACACGACAACAACAACAATACAGTATACACACCCAAGATAGAGGACATTGCGACTGCTGTGATAGAGATGCATGGAGACATTGGACACGACAGCAACAGAATGTTGGTACGTTGCTGAAAGAACGTTCGGACAGGAAGGCCAGCCGCCCAGTAAGGTCCAGCCGGAAACATCGATCGATCATGACCTTGACTCGTGACTGGCCTGGCGATGACATCGCTGTGTGACTCCAATCAGCGGCTGATAAATGGACGCAGTTGTTTCGCTGATGGATGAGCTCGGCGAGTTAACAAACGATGGACTGTGAAAATAAACACACGGAAGCAATGGATTTCACGAAGTATACAATGTCTCTTCAAGTTATGATTATCGGTAAATATAGCAGAGATCGCATCAAATGCCCGTGAAAGTGCACACAATTATATCAATAATAATGATACCAATAATACAAATCTAGAGATAACGAGTAATGGGAGTTCTCAGATAAGGTGATTGTTATAAATCCCGAACAAATTTAATTAAAGTCTATGAAATTTTCCACCATAATGTGATTATCGACCTGTGGAATAATGGTTGGTTGTTGGTCAAAACGGTGGTGGTGTCTTGTCCATGGAGCAGATCAGAACGGTCCATGCATCCTGATCACAATACCGGCTAACTGAGGTGCCGTATGGATGTCTTCTTCTGGATTGATGTCTGCCATATAAGAGGGCTGCAAGGATGGCCGGGTATATATGGTCCGGGGTGAGTTGGGTGTTGTGACAGTAATTGCAGTTCCTTTAGGATCTAGTCATGTTTGGGTTTATCTTCATTCCTTCAAAATGTCCTGTTAAACAGAGGATTGTTGACATCAAAGATGTCATACGGCAATATTTAACATTGATGTCTCCTCTGTCAACTTAACAGCTTTTGGAGGAAAATCAACAAAAATAAATTCTATTCAAGGTCAATGACCAACTCACATGCTCCCTTAGAGGACACATCTACCAGAATCAGTTCTGATCGAATTCGTTGCATCCTCAAATTATTGAGCGCTACCTTTAAACTAATATTATATAAAACAACTATATTTTACATTTATATTATCATCCCTAGTACATATATGGTACAGGTCATGATAATCATGGTGTAAAGAAGTTGGCGACTACTTTTGCTGTTAGTCGAACTCCGCCTTTGCCGGTCCCAAGTCCGGATGAAAAGGGAGGAGGGGGAGTAGTAACAAGCTCACTAAAAAAACCTAGGCTCAGCTGGCCATGCTGATAGTACCCTGTAAGGGCTCCAGGGATACAAGATGAGCAGCGTTTGTACTCCATGTTCGGAGCAGCTGCACATGGTGTCTGTTCCTCATGTCAGAGGCGGCCATTTCTTTTAGAGCTAAGTCGGCCTGCCACTGAGTAATGCTCCCAGTCTTAATGACAAGGGCAGACACATTCTACTTCACCCACACCGTCAACAAGCTCTACAAGCTTGATATCCAGATATGATTGAGTGGAGATAAGAAAGAAGAAGAAGACTGTTAGTTCATCACATGTCTACACATGTGAAAAGCAGTTCGACTTTTCCACTTACAAATATGCCAGAGTTTCGTTTAGTTACTTGCACTCGCTGGTTGGGTTGGACTTTTGCAAGAATCAGAGGCCATTGAAACAAAAAAAAAATATCAGAAAAAAAAGTGCCCAACACAGTAATCGATTTAAGGTCGTAGCGGTCGAAAACCAACGGTTTAGACCAGGGGACGGAAAACCTTTGAGTTGGAAGAGTTAAAAATTACAATTTACAAATTTACAAGTTTTTAAAGAGCCACAACATCTGCCAACAATAAACAGTACCCGCATAAATAATATTTACGTATGGAACTATATAAAGAGCCTCAGCTTCACATCCAAAGAGCCGTAGATTACCGACCCTTGGTTTAGACCATCCTTCCACCGACCACCAAACGACTATAAAATGAAAGAAAGAATTATCACATATACTGAGCAGAAGAAAACTTCTTTCTAAATTGAAATAATTACATCTCTCACAATCAATTACATCATTGGGGCTGGAAGTACTAAGGTCACGTGACTCAACTACCGAATCAATGTTGCCTAAAATAGACTAAATGGAAATGTTTGTTCCTAACGTTAGAATTAATTCTGTGGTCCGTGGCTTTAGATCATGGGAAAGCATTCACACAACGTGTCATTAGAATATGCACAAGCCCACAAAATTGAAGTACAACTTTTTTCATTTATCTCAAATTTTATTGAACATTTATCAATTGAATTTTATATACTATTTTTCCAATTGATCATTGAATATACTAATAAAATATACTATGTTCAACCCAACTTCTATAACGTTTAATTTTTACTGGACATGGTGACTTTAACACATATTTGTTTAGAATTGGCAAAATTGGTTCACCTGCATGCACTTGTGGAAACGAAAAACAAACCCCTGAACACCTTCTGATAAACTGTCCATTAACTTCTGATCTAAGGGAAGAAAACCAACTTTACCTGACTAGTACAAAAGAATTTGTTTACACAATAAAGACCAATACATCAAGTTTAATAGATTCTGCAGGATGTATATTTTAAGGCGAAAGTGTTGACTGTACATATTTCAAGCTACTATTTCTAATTACTATATGCAAAACGTTCAATTGTGTTAATTGTATAAATTTTCAGATATACACGCAATTATCCTAATTGTGGATATGGCGTGTCTCTCCCAACTGTTAAATAAATAAAAAAATAAATATACATATTATTTTTCCATTATAGATTAAAATACTCGAAATCAAAGAAATATAACACGTATTTTATGTAAATTAGCCGGTCAAGCAATGATCTTCTTGCAGTCAGTACATAAATATCTTGTATATTGTTGTTAATATGGGGTGTGATCGCCTTTAACTGATAGACAGGCTCCCATACTAAGAATTAGGGATTTTATCAGCTCCTGTGGAATCAACGCCCACTCTTGTGTTAAGGCTGTTTCTAGCTCATGAGTGTTTCTAGGAGGGAGTTGGAGGGATGAGATCCGCCGTCCTAGGTTGTTCTATACATGCTCAATGCGATTTATGTCTGGAGATCGAGCTGGCCAATTCACCCGAGCCATTGCAAGGTTTTGGAGAAAAGTGTCGACCACACCAGACCTATGTGGATGGGCATTATCATCTATTGATATATGAATTAAGAAGGATCAGAAGATGAGTTTCTTTTATTATAATAAAAGAAACTCATCTTCTGATCCTTCTTAATTCATATACCTTACTAGAAGAGTCTTTACCTTTAATCTATTGATATGAAAAAAAAATAGAACAAATGTAAAATTGTACTGGCATAAAGGTGGATAAATTAAGAAAAAGGCATCTCCTTATCGTGCAACTGAAAGTTGCTGATGGATTGCGCCATTTTTCGGAATAAATATCAACAATCATGTTGATTTTTAATTATTCCAGAATGGGTATTTGGTCAATTCTGGATTATTTAAAAATCAGCAGGTTAGTTCTCTGGAGGAGAACTCTCTCAAGGTGGGGAAGCCTTCCTTGCTGAAGTAATTTGTACAACTGTATATATTTCCCTACATTTTATTTACCCTTTATTTTACTCCTTTATTACAAGGTTGTCCCAAATGTCCGTAAACATATGATTTATATTCGTAAATTAAATTTTATTGCCATCTATCGTTAAAATTTCACACAAATAAATTCACTGGCAATGCGTTTCTTTTATTTATTTGTGTAAAATTTTAACATATGATTTATATTTTACAAGTGTTTACGAAATTTTGGGACAACCTTGGTAATATTGTTAACCTTGGTAAAATTATAACAGAATTCTTATAGAAGAATGATTTAATCTCTGATGTTCTATATCAAGGGTGGTCAATCAGTAGATGGGCCAAGTTTCAGAATTACAAGGTTGTCCCGAAAGTACATTAACATATTATGATTTATATTTTGCAAGTGTTTACGAACTTTTGATACAACCTTAGTAATATAGGTAACCTTGGCAAAATTAAAACAGAATTCTTATAGAAGAATGATTTAATCTCTGATGTTCTATATCAAGGGTGGCCAATCAGTAGATGAGCCAAGTTTCTGAATTATAAGGTTGTCCCAAAGGTTTGTAAACATTTACAATATATAAATCATAATCATGTTTACGAACTCTTGGCACGATCTGGTATAAATGTAACAACTAGTTGTAAAATAAAAATAACAGAATACCAATTCCAAGAAATTGCTAAACAAATGTCAAGAGAGACTTCACTCGATCCATTATCCAAAGGCATACCTGAGGAACGCCTGACCCAGCACCACACGTGTGGTGATGAATGGAAGAATTGTGGGTCAACCTCCAGGAACTCACAGCCATAGCCAAGAACCGCTTGTTGAGGAGAAGACTCTTCTTTTTTCATTTTTGCTTATCCCTAGTACACGTGGTACAGGCCATTATAATCATGGTGGGTAGAAGTAGGTGACTGCTTTTACTGTAAGCGCACCACATGTCTACACATGTGAAAAGCAACTTTGCACTACCATAACAAAATTGGAGAGGAGTTGAATTCAGGAATTGGTTTAACTATGGACCACCACCACCACTTATACAGTAGAATCTCCATGAGAGGACACTCACGCTAGAGGACACCTCTCAATAAAGGACAGTTTTTATTTGCCAAAATGACCATTTTTACTATTTAGCAACTCTCCGGTAAGAGGAAACCTCTCCCTAAAGGACACATTAGCTATGCAATTAGGTATCCCGTTTGTTTACTTGCACTCGCTGGTGGGGTTGTACTTTTGCAAGATTCGAGGGCCATTGGAGCATTTTTTAACTAAATCAGAAAAAAGTGCCCAATGCTGGAATGGAACCCGTGGCGTAGCGGTCGAAAACCAATGGTTTAAACCATCTTTCCACCGACCCCTTAAAAAGAATCATTTCAGAACAGATGAGTTCTCAGAGGAATAAAACGCCATATTAGTCTCTCCTTGCTAAAGCATCAACAAGATGTATTGATTCATAATGCTAATTACACAATTCGCTCTATTTTTCCAAACAGAATTCCCACACAGTTCCATCCAAATTTTATAGTCACTCAATTTGTCACATCACACGGCTAGAAATACTTACATAAAAGAGGTCTATCAGAAACACCAAATTGTTCCTGCGGAGAAACTGAACAAACTGCCCCCCCCCCCTGACAACACATGTCCATCCCCCATTCTTCTTTCCTCAAGTTTTCTCTGGAATCCTTGTCATCCATATTACACTAGTAAAATGGCACTTGGTTCAGTTGAAGTTTCAGCAGCAATGTATTTGTTACACGGGCATTCCTTGAAATGTACCATCATCCTATTTGGCCTCGCATGGTATCTCAGAAGAGCTTCCTTACGACCGCCTATGGCCCCGTAGCAGGTAATTTGCATAGAATAGTTTAGGGGAGACTCGTGGTACACATGTCATTCCAATGGCTTCCTAGTGGTTACTAGTTAGGCAATTAGTTAAAATTATAAATATTTGCCGCTGTGATAGTTAACATAGCTCTGACCCCTGGCCCGACACTTCATAAATAGGCAGGAAATTGTTCCCTCACGTTTGTTGAGGATAGGTTTTGTTTAAAATTGCAGTATTCTTTGAAAATGTTGTTTGAACTCTTCTCAAAGTTGGCCTACGGCTGTAGCAGACCTACGTAGAACATCATTCATTCATTTGTCAAATTATTTGACAAACATAGCAGTTTTCTCAGTTATGTGGGAAGAGTGTTGTTTATTTGTTAAGTGAACTCCCACGTCATTGGACCAATGTGGCCATGTTTGTATATAAAATAGGGTTGAAACGGAATGCGAGGAGTCGTGGAGTGGTGTTCGAAGTGGAGACGCTTAGAGCGTTCTCTGTGTGGTGATCTCCTCGCATACCTGTGAAATCCGCTCCTTATCAACGTTGCAAATAAAAGATAAGTACTGTTTTTATTTTATTTAACAAATCGTGAGTTTCTTTTTTTTACCCCCTTTTTGTTGTTGGTGTTGTACTCTTGAATGTACCTTTTTCTGTGTTTAAATTACTCTTACTGTAGGCCCTAGTTTATTGCTCTTTGTGTGATAGCCCGTAATAGTAACTTTTGTCGCGATATACAAGACGGGGAATGGTCAAATATCACTTCGAAGAAGGAATCAAAGATTTAATGATGCAGCTTGCTGGTAGAATTGTCTCCGACTTTTACTCTATCAGCTACTAGCGGACGTACCCGGCTTCGCCCGAGGTTTTACCCGAGTAAAGGTTTGTCTAACGAACATTTGTTAAAACAATTCTCTATAAACTTATTAAAAAAAAAGATATATTTTGATAATTTGAAACTCGTATATTTGAATCTCTCGATAAAGTGAACATTTTTTCCCGGTCCCTGTGTGCCGTGTCATCCTGAATTTTGTCTTTCATAATTTTCTACATTACAAAATCATCGTTTTATCTAGTGAACATTTTTTCCCGGTCCCTTGAAAAATACTCGATAAGGTTGAATAAATTCATGGTCGTTTATGGAAGATGGACGAAGTTCCCGGAGGTCATCTTGGGCAAGCTCCCGCGAGGCTTTCCCGCACAGCTGTGTCACCAACTCTGCCCTGATTGGTCGGTGGGTACTTGGAATGTCGGCCGGCGGCCGGGCGAATCCATTCTCTAACGGGGTGGGGCAGAACTAAGCCTATCTCCGTTGCAAGGCTTGCGAGTTAAAGCTACAATTCTGCAAATAACTCTAAGGATATTATAGATATTCAAGATATTATTTTTCGTGAACCTTTCCGGGGATATGCCTAATAATATCCCAAAATTTCACGGCGATTGGATGTACGGTTTTTGAATCTATAGAGTACACACAGACCACAGACAAACAGACAGACATTCAATTTTATATATATAGACTAGCCGAATGCCCCGGGCAACGCCCGGGTTTTACCCAATTAAATGTTTTTATTCAAATACTATTCGTTACAATTATAAATTGGCGCCGTGGATGTCACTCTTGTGAAACCTCCCGCTTCAAACTTTACATGTACATTAGGTCAGCTGATATTACCTCCCATCTTCACCACTAGAGGCGCTGCTCACGAGCGAAAGGGCAAATTTACAAATAACTCGACGAAAATTCGGGATAGAGACCTAAAAATTTCACACTATATGTTTTTCCATATTCTACTCTATATACTGTTAAAATTTCAGTCAGATTAGTTACGTATTGTGGACGTGTATAGCCGACAAACATACATACATACATACATACATATATACATACACTGACATTTTTATATAAGAATAAAACTGCAACCCTTAAACCTACGATAATTATCTCTAGTATTTACAAACAGATCTACAACATTATTTACTGTCTTTTGTCTAGCGATAAAGAAGAGTGGACATTCCAGCAGTAGGTGTCTCGAGTCACACAATTATCTAATTCTTACTTTAATTATGTTTTATTCTGAATTAAAGCATAGACAAAAGGTGTTGAACAATAATTCTTAAGAATATACCTAACTGAACATCAGAAAGATGACAAGGTCAATAATGTGGGTATAAACGAAAGCAAAACCTCTTTGTCGATTTATCCTCTGTAAATATAAATGAATGATATATTTTACATGAATCTAGCGAATGTACCCGGCTTCGCCCGGTTTTTACCCGAGTAAAAGTTTGCCTAACGAACATTTGTTAAAACGATTCTAGCAAACATACAATCCCTACTGAATCTATACTCTCAATAATTTGAAGTTGAAGGAATAGTATCTTGCCACAAACGAACATTTGTAAATAACTGTTTTTAGCCAATGTAACCGACCTCGCCCGGATTTTACCCGAGTAAAGGTTTGCCTAACGAACATTTGTTAAAACGATTCTAGCAAATATCCAATCCCTACTGAATCTATACTTGTCTATTCTCTCAATAATTTGAAGTTGAAGGAATAGTATCTTGCCACAAACGAACATTTGTAAATAACTGTTTTTAGCCAATGTAACCGACTTCGCCCGGATTTTACCCGAGTAAAGGTTTGTCTAACGAACATTTGTTAAAACGATTCTAGCAAACATTCAATCCCTACTGAATCTATACTTGTCTATTCTCTCAATAATTTGAAGTTGAAGGAATAGTATCTTGCCACAAACGAACATTTGTAAATAACTGTTTTTAGCCAATGTAACCGACTTCGCCCGGTTTTAACCCGAGTAAAAGTTTGCCTAACGAACATTTGTTAAAACGATTCTAGCAAACATCCAATTCCTACAGAATCTTGTCAAGATAACTTCATTTTAAATATTAAATAAACCTCTAAGGATGAGTATCTTATAATTAAATGACAGCTAGTCTTCAACCGCTCCAATTTTTGATAAAAATCCCTTAAAATTTGTGAATTGTAGATTTTGAAAAGAAACTTTTTTCCTTGATACCCGATATTTTTCAACTTCAAATGTTGGACTATTGAATTCCTCAAGGTAAAATACAGTATTGGAATCAGTATGTGAAGATAAAGATGGAGGGACTCACCGGTTTAGCTGGTGGCCAACCTTGTCGATCCCCGGAACCCGGACTGCCGCTGATCACCGATCTCGGCTTCTCCATCTGTACCACGCACTCAGATTGGGGACATCTCTTTGTCATCAAGTTGCATAGCACCATCTAGTTGTTGAATACGCTACTATCTCATCATTGTGTTTACTTTCAATAAAACACACAAACACTGAGAATATGAAAAAATAGTACAAATGTGATATTGTACTGGGCATAAAGTGCATAAATTATGTAAAATACATCTCCTTATTGTGTAACTGAAAGTTGCTGATGGCTTACGCCATCTATCGGAATAAATATCAACTTCTTGTTTAATCAAAAATGGGTATTGAGCTTGTTACTGATCCCCCTCCTGCTTTTTCATCCGGCAAAGGCGGAGTTATGCTAACCTCTGAAGTTTGAGGATAGCCTTTGTCATAATAAATTCTCTGATGAAAATAAAGCCAGATGTCAAGAGCAGAATTTGATAGATCTCACCACCTGACCTTTATAATTTGAAGTGGTCTTGCTACACCGCCATTTTCAAATCTACAATTCAATTTGAAATCAAAGCCGCTCTTCACGCCACAAGAAAAAAGGACGCAAAGGTACTATGGACAAAGTTCCAAGACTTCGATGGAATCCTTGACAGAAACACGTCAGATCCATGTCAGTAACTATAATAATTGCAAACTGTGGGTCACAGCTCCCATGGGTAAGAAGCTATGTAACAAAGTATTTATTATTTTTAGTTACTCTGTAAACTCCCCTCTTTGCTTCTCATGTATTTTTATTAATTTTAGTTTTTCTTGTCTTAAAATAAACTGCTGTGTTATCCTGAAGTTTTTTTCTCCTAATTTTCCACGTGGCATTTTGGCCGTGTCAAAGCCAAGACTTCCCTCCAAGATGACGATGTCCCTATAGACGATACGACGACAAAGCCGCTTTTCACGCCGCAAGATAAAAGACGCAAAGGTACTAGGGATAAAGTTCCAAGACTTCAATGGAATCCCACTGCTGTGTCATCCTGAAGTTTGTCTTTCCTAATTTTCCACGTGGCAATATGTAAAGTAGTAAGGATGTGATCCATGTCGTAGATGATCTCCCAACTCGTACACAAGATACAGAAATAAAACCCGGAGTCCAAGTAAAAAGAGAAGATTTGATTCAACACGAGCTGTAAGAAGAGGTCAAGAGACTCCAGTGATAAACCGCTCTGTTTGTTCTGGTGGATCTGTACGGAAGTTGTACACGTGGCTCAAGTTTACGTTAAACAACACATCTGGCGGTGGCAGATGGAATCTGTGTAGTCCAATTATAGCTACTTCCAATCTAACACTTCCTCAATCCATTCTTCTGTTATTGAGAGATGGAACTTGAGAATTTAGCCATTTAAAATATTAAAGATGTTTTTTTTTTTAAATGAAATAAACACTTCGGTTAGTTAGAGTTTTTTTTTATTTTTCTCGACGTTTCGACAAAAATCTATAAAAATAAAACATTTGGCAAGGCGTTAAAAATTGTTCTGAAGTTTGCAAGGGCGTTCTCACGTGATTTTTCGAATTTAGTACAACATCTAAAGTACGAGTCAAAAACAAATATTAAACTCGTCAAATCACGTGAGAACGCCCTTGCAACCTCAGAACAATTTTTAACACCTTGCCAAATGCTTTATTTTTATTTACTTCTCCTGACAAAGATAAAAGATTTTTGTGGAAACGTTGAGAAGAATAAAAACCTCTTACTGGCCGAAGTGTCTATTTTTTATAGAAATATGAATTCCAGCCAGGTAGCCTCTATCATTAAGATAATAAAGATGTTGTTTCTTTTATATTTCAGAGAGATAGGAACACTATTTGAGAGTTCTTCTCTTTTCAACTATTCAGAAGCACACTTTTTAATAACAACTGACAAAAATTACTAACTTTTGCGGGTTAGCATACAAAAATGGAATAAGCTAGGGCCCAAATTAAAGTACCTTAATACACAGAAAAGCGTATACTCAAGAGTACAACACCAACAACAAAAGGAAATAAATAAGAACTAGCGATTTGTAAAATAAAATAAAAAAGTACTTAACTTTTATTTGCAACGTTGATAAGGAGCGGACCGGGGTTTCACAGGTATGCGAGGAGAATCCAGACAAGTACACAGAGAACGCTATAAGCGTCTTCACTCGAACCCCACTCCACCACTCGTCGCATTCCGTTTCAACCCTCTTTTATGTACAAACATGGCCACATTCGTCCAATGAGAAGGCGTGGGAGATCAGTTCGACTTAACAGATAAACAACATTCTTCCCGCATAACTGAGAAGATTAAAACTGCTATGTTTGTTAAATAATTTGACACAACAACAACAAAAAGGCTTTTATTAGGACCCATTGCCCTGTATGGATTCGCCATACAACAACAAAATAATACAGTATTTTTTTCTCCCTTTCCCCATGTACACGAGAGCCTTTTTTTGAAAAAGGGATTTATTTACACATCTGTTCTAAAACTTTCCTCAATACCTCTTTTACGTATGAATCTATTTACAATTGATCTGTAGAAATTAAAAGTTCTATTGCTATATTTTTCTTTTCTGAAATAGATCTGAGCGTCTTCAGTGGGTTGCTGAATCTCCAGAAGGTGTTTTTAAGAGTTTTTTTCTCTTTTTTTTTTTAAATATTGTATCATGAAGAAAATTATTAACTACTAGACGAATGGCCCGGGCAACGCCCGGGGTTTACCCGAGTGCGAATATATTTTAAAAACGTTGACTTGGGTGGTCGCTATTAACAGGGTGGTCTGTATAGACAGGTGGATGTATCACACAGCTGATAACAGGGTTGTCTAGAGTGGTCGCTATAGACAGGGTGGTCTGTATAGACAGGTGGATGTATCACACTGCTGATAACAGGGTTGCCTAAGGTGACCGCTATAGACAGGGTGGTCTGTATAGACAGGCAGCTGATAACAGGGTTGTCTAGAGTGGTCGCTATAGTCAGGGTGGTCTGTATAGACAGGTTTATGAGAGAGTCAAACTTACAGGTTGTTGACGCCGCAATCCCCAGAGAGAGTGTTTTTTGTTGCATCATGCTGTGACTCACACGATGACCCAAGGTCAACAGGGGTGGAGCAGCAAGCTTAAGCCTATCACCGTCTGGCGGCGCTGCTTGCGAGTTATATCTACAATTCTGCAAATAACTCTAAGGATATTCAAGATATTCAAGAAATTATTTTTCGAAAACCTTTCCGGGGATATACCTAATAATATCCCAGAATTTCATGGCGATTGGATGTATGGTTTTTGAATAACAGGGTTGTCTAGAGGGGGGCAGGGAGGACACGTGTTCCCTGGCAGCCAATGAGCGCGCATTCTATCCGTGAGCTTCAGACAAACAGACAAACAGACAGAATAAGGCAAATATATAAGTAGATAGGCAGGGGGTCGGTGGAAGGATAGTCTAAACCGTTGGTTTTCGACCGCTACGACTCAGGATAGAATACCGCATTGAGCACTTTTTTCTGAATAGAAAAAAAAAATGCTCCAATTGCCCCCGATTTTTGCAAAAATTCAACCTCATCAGCGAGTTCAAGTAACCAAAACGGGGTTCTGACTCACCTGTAAGTGCAAATTTTGAACTGCTTTTCACATATGTAGACATGTGGTGCACTTACAGTAAAAGCAGTCGCCAACTTCTACCTACAATGATTATCACGGCTTATACCATGGCCATCTCGCTAAAATAATGATTTGGAGTGACAAAGGCCAAACAATAGAAGGTTCCAGGATATTAAAGAAAGCGAAATAAGAAAGAAGATCCCCTACTACGACCTTTCAATGATGAATCAATAATAGACCTTATGATACATTTATTCTTAGGGTCAGTCATTAGTCTATGTGCAAATTTCTTCAGCAAGGAAGACTTTCCCACCTTGAGAGAGTCCTCCTCCAGACAAGGTCTTCACTCCTCAGTTCCACACCGAGGAAGTATTTATAAAGTCTCTAGAGAAGATAGTCTTGCTTTGGTATCAATGCCACAATTTTTATAGGTATTCGCTGAGGTAATTTGTAAATATACTGACAAATGTTACTTTTACGGATTATCACACAAAAAGCAATAAACTAGGGCCTACAGTAAGAGTAACTTAATACATAGAAAAGCGTACACTCAAGAGTACAACACCAACAACAAAAAGGAGATAACTAAAAAAAAAAAACTCACGATTTTTAAAATAAAATAAAAACAGTACTTATATTTTATTTGCAGCGTTGATAAGGAGCGGACCGGGGTTTCACAGGTATGCGAGGAGATCACCAGACAAGCACACAGAGAACGCTTTAAGCGTCTCCACTCGAACACCACTCCACGACTCCTCACATTCCGTTTAAACCATCTTTTATATACAAACATGGCCACATTGGTCCAATGACGTGGGAGTTCACTTAACAAATAAACAACATTCTTCCCACATAACTGAGAATACTGCTATGTTTGTCAAATAATTTGAAAAACACGTGGAGGTAGCTATTGACGCATCAACCGAAACCAATATCCATCAAATGAACATGTGTGTCCCTTGGGAAGGCCATGTTATCTCGGCCACCCCAGAGTGTGAGATGGTTTCCCACAATTTTCCAATTAGAAACAATTTATCATCCCTCGGCAGCCGTTGGATTGTCACCCATTTCCATCTCGTCCCTCTTTTCCTGGGGCTTCAGCCTCCATTAGTCACTTACTTGGTGGGGTGAGTTTGTTCAACTGACCTTTCTTCTTCACCACTTGATGTAAGCTTCCATCAGCTAATGCTGATGTTCTAACATGAGTACCATTTACCCTGTCAATTTGTAAGACATTAACATTTATAATTGATCTTTTTTAACTCCGCCTTTGCCGGTCCCAAGCCCGGATGAAAAAGGAGGAGGAGGAGCAGTAACAAGCTCACTAAAAAACCTGGGCTCAGCTGGCCCGGCTGATAGTATCCTGTAAGGACTTCAGGGATACAGGATGAGCAGTGTTTGTACTCCATGTTGAGAGCGGCTGTACATGTCTGTTCCTCGTGTCAGAAGCGCCCATTTCTTTTGGAGCTTAGTCGGCCTGCTACTGAGTAGTGCTCCCAGTCTTAATGACAAAGGCAGATGCATTCTACTTTACCCGATCATGATGGTTGTCAACTCTACAAGCATCTTTTCTTTCCGCCTCGGTTGTAGAGATGACCGGGCTGCGATGGCTTCAGCCTTTGCCACTTTTGCTGGCTGGGTCGGAGATTCCCGGCCTTTTCTTTTGTTGGTTGTAGTTTTTTGCCAATCTTGAGAAGCCAATTCCTTTTCAGAAGCTTCAAATCTTTCCGCCCAATTTGCATTAGTTTGCATTTTTCCAGCGGCCTTAGTTGCATTGTCGCTGTTTGTTTGATTGATTGAAAATGCATTTTTCAAGCCAATCTTGGCGATTTCTTCCGCCGTTTTCTCAGCATTGGTAGAGTATTGCTGGATGGGAGTACGACCATTACGCTCGCCAACATCCTGGCTCTCCGCCAGTACTGAAAAGCATTAGAAATCTCCATCTCTTTCATTCTAAACTCCAAAAAACACGAAGCTCACGCGCCGTGTGAGAGAATGAGAGATATTGAGAGATTGAAATAACTTTATATCTCGTTCATATAAGATTATATAGATAAAAAAAAAATAATAATAACTATGAAAATAAATACGATTAAATAATAATAATATATAGATAAATAAATATCAATATAAAAAAATAAAAGATAAGTGGGTCAGGTGTTGATATTAAAAAAATAAATAAATAAATAAAATAAAATAAAATAAATAAATAAAAATAAAAATTCTCAAGAAGCCATTGGGACCAAAAATATTTTTGGTCGCAGTGGTTACAGTCTACTCCACGCTGACGAGCGCCAACAGCGCGAAACGCGTTCGTGGATGACTTTTCATGATTTATCAAGGAATTGGGTTGGCCAAATATCACGGAGCAAGCTAAATAAACGTTTAGTTTATTCTTGCTCCACTAGATGGCGCTCTGCCATCTAAAAAGCACATGTGCTCGTGGTCAGGAGATGCCTTCTTTATTTTTAAATATCAATATATAAAATTGATAAATATAAATATATAGGAAAAAAAAAAATATATATATATATATATATATGAATTCCAGGCTTCATTGGTGGCGCCCACCGCGGGGAGCCTCCGACACCGGTGGACTGCGAGAGTTCTTTCCCACAGAAGGGGCAGGTCGATGTGATTGGTGGTGTTACCCACCTCAAGACCAAGATGGGACTTGTAGATGGTAGCCTTCGCTACACTGATCAACTTCATAGCCTCGGGATGCGACGGCTCGGCAACTCCAATATCTGTGGGTCAGCGACCCGTCGCTGGACCCACAGGCGGCACAGTTGGCACGCCTCGAGGCAGGATGGGGTAGGGCGTGGAGGGCCAGCCGTAGGGCGACATCTGCGTCGTGCCCCGAGAAGCAGTTTCGACGCAGGTCGGCCCAGGGGATGGAGCGGGGCACATCCACGGTGAAGGTCCACCGCGCAGCTAGCTCGACAACAGGATGCTCTTGGTGCCGTGCCGAGTCCAATGCCCGGCGCGCCCTCTGGCTGGTAAGATGGGTAATGGGGGTCGCCAATCCCCGCAGGACGATGGTCTCCGCCTCGTACTTCACATAATATCTGGAGTTGGCGTTTTCCTGCAGGAGACGTTGGCAGAAGGCCCCCAGGTGCTGCGCATCCTGGACCGCAGCCCGCGTTGAGAGCGCTAGTGCAGGGGCGCCATCGGAGAAGTCCCCGACAGTCGCCTGTAGCCAGCGCTCTGGAGCCAGCAGGTCTGGCGGCCGCAGGAATCTGTTGTCACCTCGAATACGCAGAGAGAGAGAGAGATAAAGAGAGTTGTTTAGCATAATTAATAGTCTATTACAAATCATTCGTGTAGTTTATTATTGTCACCCACACGTAAAGAAATTTGAACGCTTCACGATTTTGCGTGTCATCCTTGCGCAGGGGCCATGATAATCTTCTCTGTATCCTTCCTATTGTAGTAGTTGTACCGCCGAACGAACGTGTATGTACGTACGAACAAGCGTGTAAGAAATTAGAAAAGAAAAACATTAATATGAATGGCAATTTTTATGATCATAACAAACTTATCAAATAACAAAAACAATAATTGAAATATATTGAGAATCATAATATCAAAATTAATAATCTTTTGATAAAGAATATTAAATGATAATAATATAATGAAGCAAATGGCATGAGCTATCTTACTTTCCATATCTCTCCTTTTAAATTAAACAGCAGAGTTACCATAGTAACTAAACACAATAATCAGCATTGCATGGTAGTCAATACATTCTCTGTTGGAATAACGAATGAATATTTATATGGAGAGAGGAGAATCGCTAGGGCAGTTGGAGACTGTACATATTTGTCTTTATTTCCATTATTTGTTTTCTTTTTAATCTGTTTTTTTTTTAACTGCCAAGTCAGAATGACAATCCAGATTGTAATTTTACCTTTTTTTCTTATATTGGAAGTGTCTGAACATTAGAATCTTTCAATGAACCGGTAATTTTGAATCAAAAATATTTACTTTCTACGGCTTCGAGCTATGATTCTATGATCACAGAGTGAAAAGTAATGATAAACGGAAAAATAAAGTGTCCAGGGATGGGAATCGAACCCACAGTGCTCCGATTACCGGGCAGATGCCATGTCCACTAGTCTACCCTGGCTACCCTCTATGATCACAGATTGGATTTGAAGTCAGCATGCCAATCCAGATTGTGAGTTCATCTTTTTTCTTATATAGGAAGTTAGAGAACGTCAGAATCTTTCAATGAACCGGTAATTTTGAACCAAAAATATTTATTGTCTACGTTTTCGAGATATGATTCTATGATCACAGATGTATTTGGAGAATATTTTATGTGTCTCTGAGAGGGTATTACTCTGCGAATTTAATGATCTTTTTTTTAAAAACTCCCATTTTGAAACTTCCCCTTACAAGATTTACTTAATTTAGCGCAAGAAATTTTCATTTTTATAAAACATAAGAATGTTAGGGTCTGTTCCTACACATATTCAAAACCTAGAATACTCAAAATTTCCATTTAAAATATACAAAAAGTACCTTTTATTTATATGTATGCGAGACCAATTTCACAGACATACATATACAGCTTCTTCAAAAACACCGGTCTTATACAGATTCACCACAGGAAGTAATCATAGATGGAGCTCCTATACTCCAGGCAGCACAGAACCCAACAACAGCCTCCAGGGTCTTATACAGATTCATCACAGGAAGGAAGCATAGATGGAGCTCCTATACTCCAGGTAGCGCAGAACCCAACAACAGCCTCCAGGGTCTTATACAGATTCACCACAGGAAGGAAGCATAGATAGAGCTCCTATACTCCAGGCAGCACAGAACCCAACAACAGCCTCCAGGTCCGACACATGTCCAGTGGCCACAGAATCCAAGGTGCATAGGTTAGCCTATCACTGAAAAGACGAGTGTCGAATCAGCCGCGTTTTAGTCTTCGCTTTCCTCATCCAAATGGACATTCGAGACCAATTTTCTAATTTTCCATAGGCAACACAAAACAAAATTTACATTATTGTGATAAATCGATTTTATAAGATTTTCCTTCAAACTCTAATCTCTCCCGAAGACTCAAGAAAGACCAAATTGGAACTACACAAGTCCAGATGGGTGATGGTGAGAATAATTGCTGTCCAGCCAAGTTCGGTCGAGCGCCAATGGTGTTGTTCAAAGACCATCTTCCAAGTTTTACAGAAATCAAGAGCGCGCCATTCGGTGAGCTGTTCTCCGATCCTCACATCGGCCTGGGGACATACAACTGGATGAAAGGATGCAGGAAGAACAAGTACCATCCATGTGTCATGGTTGGTAATGCCCTCGACAGGCAGAGTGATGTCAGATATTTGATTCAGCATAGAAAGCCTCATTCTCAATACGCCCATAACTACCTTACAGAAACACAGGTGGCCTACTCTCCATGTAGCCAGTTATGGGACTTACGAAGAACGTTGCTTAGACAGAATCCACCGTTTCGTGTCTTCCCGAGACATCAGCCAGAACTGGACCCCAAAGGATCCACAGTCGAAACTCGACCACCAAGTCCGAGCGAAGGCATCCATGACAGGCAACATTGGCCTAAGTGTGTCTTTAGGACTTCCTATCTCAATGCTGATGGTCAACGATCTTCTTTCCAATCTCGAGCGCTTCGGCCGCTCACCTCAACTCAGCCCTGCTAGCAGAAGTCCTTGAATAGATTGGGAAGAGTGCGATTGAGTTTCACAGCAAAATTGTATTTATTCGATACACCACGGATTCGCGTTTTACACCCCGAGATCTATTTCAAATGGCCATTAAGTTCATCGAGTGGACAGTATTTAAATGTAGCCTTCAACTCGCTGTCTATTAAAGAATTTTCCGAGTAAATCTCAGGTTTTCAAGGAATTCGAACTGTTAGAATATTTATTCAGTTTGCCTAAACAAATTTGTTTTTAATTAAAAAGGCATATATTAGATCAAAATATTATTTATTTTACCAATATTTCAGTTGGCTGAACGCCAACCTTTATCAAGGTGTTATAACATTTTAAAGTGAAAAACACTAAACACTTTAAAATGTTATAATACCTTGATAAAGGTTGGAGTTCAGCCAACTGAAATATTTTGGTAAAATAAATAATATTTTGATCCAATATATGCCTTTTTAATTAAAGATTTATTTATGGATTGCTCTATTTTCAAATTTGTTTTTATTTTCGTTGGGACAATATCCTGTAGGTATACGTCGAAGAAAATCTAGTGATAACAGATTGGAATTCCATCTGTTGTAGGAATCGGCGATATCCATGGACCCTTTCTTTTACCATTCCAGCCAATCTCACAGCAATACTTGCTCTTCGCGCACACTATCTTACTATCTCTTTAAACATATCACATTGAGGAGTATTTAATGACACCATAGCCTATAGATGGAAATTTTGCCGGGAGGAAATTGATCTAAAGAGACAAAGGTCGCCTCTCCCATCAAAATAGACGTCAAAACCAGACGCCATCTATTTTGACGGGAGAGGCGACCTTTGTCTCTTTAGATCAACATCCTTCCGGCAAAATTTCCATCTATATTCTGGCCATAGATTTGGCCCAGCCACATAGCCCCGCAAACTAGCGGCTCAGGTCGGTAACAAAGCCACAACACCAACTTTGGCAAACTGAAAAGCGTCCACCTAGAGACCATGGTTTTCCGGCTAATGGCCCTCTTCAGTCTAGGACGGACTTTATTCCATGAGATCCACACGGGATCTAATGGAATCTTGACAATCTGCAAAGAGGTGTTTAGCTGGCAAAGTGGCTAGGCCAAATCTATGGCCAGAATATACTCGTATATGGACATTTTTCCGGGAGGATATTGATCTATAGAGACAAAGGTCGCCTCTCCCGTCAAAATAGATGGCGTCTGGTTTTGACGTCTATTTTGACGGGAGAGGCGACCTTTGTCTCTTTAGACGATAGCCTTTATCACTTCACCGTTGCAATTGGAAAGTGTCACCACATCGATTGAATTGTCCCATATTTTTTCATATTGGAAGAGTAAACATATATGTTGTTGCTTTTTCATCAAGCCGTTTAAACGATCTCCATTAGGTTCCATTGTCTCAGATTTTCTATTATAGTCCTGGGGATTTTCCCAGAGGTCTTTTTTTTTTTGGAGGATTTGATACAATTCATTTTATGTTCAGGACTGGCTGGTTGGGAATCGCATTTGGGGCATTTCCGGAATGTTTTGATTTTTTCCATTAAATTTGAGCATTCCAAGATGTCCTGTCTGTAATCTAGTAAACATATATAACGTTCAGAATAGACGATCTCTGTGAAAGAGATTCCACAGGAATGCCTTATACTTACAAAGAACAATCCTTCGAATTCATGACATCCATCTGCAATATATATGAAATATGAAAGAAAAAAACGGTACAAAAGTGAAATTGTATTGAAAAAAGATGGATCAATTTAGAAAAAGACATTTCGATTGTTCGATTATACGAGGGCGTATTGAAAAGTAAGGTCTCCAACTACGCCATTTCTGATTGCCAGTTGGTAGGTGAAAATTGGCAACAGTACTGTATTCCTTGGTTCCACAGTCTCGAACAATCTGCGTGACTTTGGGACACTCAGTCGCTACATAGCAGCCATTTAGGATGGAGCTCTCGCTTCACTCGACCGCCAGGTACGAACTGCGCTCAGTCATTCGATTTTTAAGTGCAAAAAAGATCCTCCGATAGATATCCATCGACAGTTAGTGTACGGTGAGAAGTGTATGGACGTGAAAAACATGACGAAGTGGAAGTTTTCTGAGAGCCGGGAAAACGTTCACGAGGAACAGCAGTCAGGGCGACCAATTTCCCGGAATCAACGGTGGTTCGAATCGACGAGATGGTGACACAATAACAGGAGAATAACTCTTCATAAGATAATGGAAGATCTTAATGTAGATTGGAACTACATCTCCGATTATATACAGTTAAACCTGTCTATAGCGCCCCTCTTGGGACTCACAAAAATAGGGTGCTATATAGAGGGGATGCTATAAACAGGTCACTTTTAATGTACAGTTAAACCTGTCTATAGCGCCCCTCTTGGGACTCACAAAAATAGGGTGCTATATAGAGGGGATGCTATAGACAGGTCACTTTTAATGTACAGTTAAACCTGTCTATAGCGCCCCTCTTGGGACTCACAAAAATAGGGTGCTATATAGAGGGGATGCTATAGACAGGTCACTTTTAATGTACAGTTAAACCTGTCTATAGCGCCCCTCTTGGGACTCACAAAATTAGGGTGCTATAGAGAGGATGTGCTATAGACAGGTCACTTTTAATGTACAGTTAAACCTGTCTATAGCGCCCCTCTTGGGACTCACAAAAATAGGGTGCTATATAGTGGAGGTGCTATAGACAGGTCACTTTTAATGTACAGTTAAACCTGTCTATAGCGCCCCCTCTTGGGACTCACAAAAATAGGGTGCTATATAGAGGGGATGCAATAGACAGGTCACTTTTAATGTACAGTTAGACCTGTCTATAGCGCCCCCTCTTGGGACTCACAAAAATAGGGTGCTATATAGAGGGGATGCTATAGACAGGTCACTTTTAATGTACAGTTAAACCTGTCTATAGCGCCCCCTCTTGGGACTCACAAAATTAGGGTGCTATATAGAGGGGATGCTATAGACAGGTCACTTTTAATGTACAGTTAAACCTGTCTATAGCGCCCCTCTTGGGACTCACAAAAATAGGGTGCTATATAGAGGGGATGCTATAGACAGGTCACTTTTAATGAACAGTTAAACCTGTCTATAGCGCCCCCTCTTGAGACTCACAAAAATAGGGTGCTATATAGAGGGGATGCTATAGACAGGTCACTTTTAATGTAAAATGTTCACATTTTAATGTTTAAAATTGGGCGTTATAGAGAGGAAGGTGCTATTTAGAGGGGGAGCAATAGACAGGTCACTTTTAATGTAAAATGTTTACATTTTAATGTTTAAAATTGGGCGCTATAGAGAGGAAGGCGCTATTTAGTGGGGGTGCTATAGACAGGTCACTTTTAATGTAAAATGTTCACATTTTAATGTTTAAAATTGGGCGCTATAGACAGGAAGGCGCTATTTAGAGGGGGTGCTATAGACAGGTCACTTTTAATGTAAAATGTTCACATTTTAATGTTTAAAATTGGGCGCTATAGAGAGGAAGGCGCTACTTAGAGGGGGTGCTATAGACAGGTCACTTTTAATGTAAAATGTTTACATTTTAATGTTTAAAATTGGGCGCTATAGAGAGGAAGGCGCTATTTAGAGGGGGCGCTATAGACAGGTCACTTTTAATGTAAAATGTTTACATTTTAATGTTTAAAATTGGGCGCTATAGAGAGGAAGGCGCTATTTAGAGGGGGCGCTATAGACAGGTCACTTTCAATGTAAAATGTTTACATTTTAATGTTTAAAATTGGGTGTTATAGAGAGGAAGGTGCTATTTAGAGGGGGTGCTATAGACAGGTCACTTTTATCGTGAAATGTTTACATTTTAATGTTTAAAATTGGGCGTTATAGATAGGAAGGCGCTATTTAGAGGGGGCGCTATAGACAGGTCACTTTTAATGTAAAATATTTACATTTTAATGTTTAAAATTGGGCGTTATAGAGAGGAAGGCGCTATTTAGAGGGGGTGCTATAGACAGGTCACTTTTATTGTAAAATGTTTACTTTTTAATGTTTAAAATTGGGCGTTATAGAGAGGAAGGTGATATTTAGAGGGGGTGCTATAGACAGGTCACTTTTAATGTAAAATGTTTACTTTTTAATGTTTAAAATTGGGCGTTATAGAGAGGAAGGCGCTATTTAGAGGGGGTGCTATAGACAGGTCACTTTTAATGTAAAATGTTTACTTTTTAATGTTTAAAATTGGGCGCTATAGAGAGGAAGGTGCTATTTAGAGGGGGTGCTATAGAGAGGTCACTTTTAATGTAAAATGTTTACTTTTTAATGTTTAAAATTGGGCGTTATAGGGAGGAAGGTGATATTTAGAGGGGGTGCTATAGACAGGTCACTTTTAATGTAAAATGTTTACTTTTTAATGTTTAAAATTGGGCGTTATAGGGAGGAAGGTGCTATTTAGAGGGGGTGCTATAGACAGGTCACTTTTATCGTGAAATGTTTACATTTTAATGTTTAAAATTGGGCGTTATAGATAGGAAGGCGCTATTTAGAGGGGGCGCTATAGACAGGTCACTTTTAATGTAAAATATTTACATTTTAATGTTTAAAATTGGGCGTTATAGAGAGGAAGGCGCTATTTAGAGGGGGTGCTATAGACAGGTCACTTTTATTGTAAAATGTTTACTTTTTAATGTTTAAAATTGGGCGTTATAGAGAGGAAGGTGATATTTAGAGGGGGTGCTATAGAGAGGTCACTTTTATCGTGAAATGTTTACATTTTAATGTTTAAAATTGGGCGTTATAGATAGGAAGGCGCTATTTAGAGGGGGCGCTATAGAGAGGTCACTTTTAATGTAAAATGTTTACTTTTTAATGTTTAAAATTGGGCGTTATAGGGAGGAAGGCGCTATTTAGAGGGGGGTGCTATAGACAGGTCACTTTTAATGTAAAATGTTTACTTTTTAATGTTTAAAATTGGGCGTTATAGAGAGGAAGGCGCTATTTAGAGGGGGTGCTATAGACAGGTTTAACTGTATATAACATCCCAACAAAATTTTAGGCGATTCTTGGAATGTGCCGTGACATGGATGATAGGCTAATACCCTAGTTTATTTACATATCTAAGAAATCTGATGGTAGCAAAAAGTAAACAACAAAATCTTATCTTCATAAAATTATAAATTAACTATTCAAACTGAATAGTTAGCATCCATCTTCTTTAATCATTACTGTCATGATATCTAAATAATCATCATTATAATCGCTAATTTATGCAATATGTATTTTTTATCATCAAATCAGACGTGATAGATATCCTCAGAAGAGATGCTTAGGTCAAACAACAACACTAAATTCAGAGAAATATATTACATAAACAATTGGTGAAATACAAGGTTTGAGTAGAAGTTTAAAGAAGAAAAGGACATTAAAATCATGTTTGATTCCATATCCTACCTAGGAACAACCAATGAAATAAATACATAGTTTAGTAATTACAGGAAGCCAGAAAGCTGAGCCAAAGAAAAGAACAAATGTCAGTATTTGACGCTGACGCTTTGGCAAAATACAAGATAATCAAACAAAAAATAAGAAAAGATCAAATATGTGAAATAAACTCTGAGAGAAAACTGACAAAAACTATAACAAGACTTAGAACAAAACACTATAAAGGAATGACAATACATACAGATGGCACAAGAACCTACAGGACATACAACAACTGTCCTGGTGTGGAACTAACACCTACCTACATATTCTCATGTCCAGCAATGACCACAGCCTTGCAGAAAATTGACATGGACCTAGAGCAGCAGCTTTACACACCCAAGATAGTGGATATTGCTGCTGCTGTGATGGAGATGTATGGAGACATCTGAGACTCTTTTTTGGACACGACAGCAACAACAACAGCAATTACAGTTTTTTAACCAAGAGAGAAAATCATAGATAAATCACAGAGAAAATTATATATTTTCTCTCTTGGTTAAAAAACCGTAATTGCTAAACTATGTATTTATTTCATTGGTTGTACCTAGGTAGGATGTGAAATCAAACATGATTTTAATGTCCTTTTCTTCTTTAAACTTATACTCAAACCTTGTAATTCACCAATTGTTTATGTAATATAGTATCTTAGTGTTGTTTCTTGACGTAAGCATCCCTTGTGGGAATATCGCGTCAGAATTTTCTAAATCTACTTATATAATTGCCTTATTCTGAAGCTCACGGATAGAATGCGCGCCCATTGGCTGCCGGCGAACACGTGTCCACCCTGCCCCCCTCTAGACAACCCTGTTATCAGCTGTGTGATACATACACCTGTCTATAGCGGCCATTCTAGACAACCCTGATATCAGCAGTGTGTTACATCCACCTGTCTATACAGACCACCCTGTCTAAAGCGACCACTGACCACCCTGCCTATAGCGACCACTCTAGACAACCCTGTTATCAGCTGTGAGATACATCCACCTGTCTTTACAGACCACCCTGTATATAGCGGCCATTCTAGATAATCCTGTTATCAGCTGTGTGATACATACACCTGTCTATAGCGGCCACTCTAGACAACCCTGTTATCAGCTGTGTGATACATCCACCTGTCTATACAGACCACCCTGTCTATAGCGGTCACCTTAGGCAACCCTGTTATCAGCAGTGTGATACATACACCTGTCTATACAGACCACCCTGTCTATAGCGGCCACTCTAGACAACCCTGTTATCAGACCACCCTGTCTATAGCGGTCACCTTAGGCAACCCTGTTATCAGCAGTGTGATACATACACCTGTCTATACAGACCACCCTGTCTATAGCGGCCACTCTAGACAACCCTGTTATCAGCTGTGTGATACATACACCTGTCTATACAGACCACCCTGCCTATAGCGTCCACTCTAGACAACCCTGTTATCAGCTGTGAGATACATCCACCTTTTTTACAGACCACCCTGTATATAGCGGCCATTCTAGATAACCCTGTTATCAGCTGTGTGATACATACACCTGTCTATAGCGGCCACTCTAGACAACCCTGTTATCAGCTGTGTGATACATCCACCTGTCTATACAGACCACCCTGTCTATAGCGGTCACCTTAGGCAACCCTGTTATCAGCAGTGTGATACATACACCTGTCTATACAGACCACCCTGACTATAGCGACCACTCTAGACAACCCTGTTATCAGCTGCCTGTCTATACAGACCACCCTGTCTATAGCGGTCACTTTAGGCAACCCTGTTATCATCAGTGTGTTACATCCACCTGTCTATACAGACCACCCTGTCTATAGCGGCCACTCTAGACAACCCTGTTATCAGACCACCCTGTCTATAGCGGTCACCTTAGGCAACCCTGTTATCAGCAGTGTGATACATACACCTGTCTATACAGACCACCCTGTCTATAGCGGCCACTCTAGACAACCCTGTTATCAGCTGTGTGATACATACACCTGTCTATACAGACCACCCTGTCTATAGCGACCACCCAAGACAACGTTTTTTAAAACATATTCGCACTCGGGTAAAACCCGGGCGTTGCCCGGGCCATTCGTCTAGTTTTAAATATGAGTCCTTACTGTTTATAAACATAAAAAGATCCTTGTATTCAATATCTTACAGATTTCTGTAGTTAGAGAAGATTGGACATTAAATAAGCAGGTGACAGGAATCCTGCCTTCTCTCTCATTATTCTTGTTGTATCTTTGCATATTTACTCTTTGCATATTTAACTCTGCCTTTGCCGGTCCCAAGCCCGGATGAAAAAGGAGGAGGGGGAGCAGTAACAAGCTCACTAAAAAACCTGGGCTCAGCTGGCCCGGCTGATAGTACCCTGTAAGGACTCCAGGGATACAGGATGAGCAGCGTTTGTACTCCATGTTAGGAGTGGCTGCACATGGTGTCTGTTCCTCATGTCAGAGGCAGCCATTTCTTTTGGAGCTAAGTCAGTGGCCTGCTACTGAGTAGTGCTCCCAGTTTTATTGACAAAGGCAGACGCATTCTACTTCACCCAATCATGATGGTTATCAACTTTACAAGCTTGATACCGTAATATGATTGAGTGGAGATAAGAAAGAAGAAGAGACGCTTCGCATATTAGTTCTTTGTTGTATCACAGTTTACATCGTTTCAGTAATTTGTGCTATAAATAGGATGTATGGATTAAGTTGTGGTTTCCGGGCAGTTGGTGTTTCTTGCGCTCCAGGGGCCTGGGTTATGCTTATTTCTCTCTCTCTTAAGTTGTAGACACTTGACGTCGCCAGTGCTAGGACTGTGCTATCCGCCATAGTTATTCAGAGTCACCACGACTATCAGAGTTGCCCCCACCCCGTTTGGTCTTTGTCTAATAAAAACACCCTAAAAGGGACAATTGCATGTATTAGCTCTAGAATTACCACAGTTATCCAAATAAATGTGTACGATCTAAGGAATCATAACTGATTACATGCCCTCCAATAGATCCTCGTTAAAAGATTTAGAGTGTACTTAAGTTTTAGAGTTCCAATCCAGTGTTAGAAGTCCAGTAGTCTTGTTACGTTAGATGTCTATTGTAGTATTAGCTTGGCAAATAAAGAATATTTGTTCAATTATAAGATTGGTTCCGTGGCCCAGAGCAACCCTTGTTATTAGCCTAGTTGATTGTATCAAGGAAATCCGTACTTAGAGTTACTATTGCAGGGTTACAGTTGTTGACTGTAGGTATACAATACTTTGTGATCGCATTTAGCTGAATGCTTTTCACGTTCTTTTTTGATAATAAAAAGATTTCAGTAAAATATGTTTTCAAACGTTGCTGTTTTTAGTGTATTTACGAATGCCAAATCACTATATTTATATAAATAGACATGGGTCGCCTCTCCCGTCAAAATAGACGTCTAAAACCAGACGCCACCTATTGACCGTCGCCCCAACTAGCGGCCTCGGGTCGGTGACAAAGCCACAACACCAACTTTGACAAACTGAAAAGCGTCCACCTAGAGACGTATATTTTGACGGGAGAGGCGACCCTTGTCTCTTTAGATCAACTTACTCCCGACAAAATTTCCATCTATATATATATATATATATGTAGTAATGTAATTGTTGCTATCTTGTAGGATGACTGTAGTGTGGCATGTTGGTTACAGTCGTGGTGGCCACAATGTTTAGAGTGGGTTCAGCCGTGATTGGGATTACACAAAAGGACGAGACATGTTGGATGTCACCACAGAGATGGCGAGAGAGTAAGTGAAGCCGACACCGGTCAGGGGAGATCTGTGTAGAGGGGTCTGTCAATCCTCGTGTTTCAAAGCGAACTGATCTGTTTGAGTAAGAAAGGGTAACACCTGGGAACCCGACACGTTTTTCGGACCTTTTTCCTCTACTGGCGCCGACTGTCACTCACTCGAAATTTTATTTCTGTCACTTTGGCAATTACACGATAACCATACAACACATGGAGATAAAATATATATTGGAATATATTACAACATATATATGTTATATAAAGGTATTATTTAAAATGTTATATTAAAATATTTTATTTAGAATTATTTTATATTAGGGTGTTATTTTATTTAAAATTATATTTCATCGATTCAAATACTCTGTTTAAATCGACCGCCAGAGGTCGCGCTTTCTCTATAAATATTCATTGTTGTTGTTCCCCGTTGGCCGGCTCAAAACATTTGTACATTATGTAAATAAGCTATTCATTTTTTTTAATTCTTACGCCTTAACCCAGGCAGTACTTTTTACCAAATTATGTTTTCCTATATTCCTTTAGCGCAATTAAAGCTATTTTTAATAACTAATTTCATTATAATCTCTTCCACGACTGCATGCCAAAATCAAGCAAATGACCAATAATTCCTCCACAAGTAATTAATATCTAAATTCAAGCAGGAAATCTCATTAATCTTTGTTTTTATAACATATATATATATAAAATTATTTTTAAAAAATTAAATTTTTCTATGTATTTGCTAGTTGATTTAAGCATAAGAGGTTATATCTATATATATATAAAAATGAATGTCTGTGTGTGTGTGTGTGTCCTCTATAGATTCAAAAACCATGCATCCAATCGCCGTGAAATTTTGGGATATTATTAGGTATATCCCCGGAAAGGTTTACGAAAAATAATTTTTGAATATCTTGAATATCCTTAGAGTTATTTGCTGATTTGTAGCTTTAACTCGCAAGCAGCTACACCATTGAGACCGAGATAGGCTTAGGTTTTGGTCCACGCCTTATGACCTTGGGTCTTTCAGGGCTAATATATTAAGTAAAACTAATTCAAATATTAGTGATTTAGTGTTATCTCCTTGAGGTTACCGATTTAAAAGTTTATTTTCTAATTTTAGATTGTATAAGAAACATATTTTATTTTAAGTATTGTACTTTATTTTAAAAGGTTTAAATAATTGTGGTTTAAAAAGATTAAATAATTGTGGGGTTAAATAAAACGTTATTCCAATTATTTTCTTCAGCTAGAAATCAATAATATTTTTATTTATTCACGTACGTTAATTTGTTGATATCTAAAAGAAAACACGGGAGACGGGGAGATATTTGGCCGAATGTGGAACTTGCCTTCTCATTCACGTAACTTAGCCCTGGAAACTTTATTTTCTTTATAATAAATTTATTTGTTTGCATTTAACCTTATATATGATGTATCTAGATACAACGATGATTTTGTAATGTAGAAAATTAGGAGAGACAAAATTCAGGATGACACGGCAATTTATTTGAGACAAGAATAATGATACAATTCCAAGGCAAGATACTATTCCTTTAACTTACAATTACCGAGGGAAACAATTAATATTGATTTTATTCAACTTATCGAGTATTTTTCAAGGGACCGGGAAAAGATTTTCACTAGATAAAACGATGATTTTGTAATGTAGAAAATTAGGAAAGACTAAATTCAGGATGACACGGCACACAGGGACCGGGAAAAAATGTTCACTTTATCGAGAGATTCAAATTTACGAGTTTCAAATTATCAAAATATATCTTTCTTTTTATAAGTTTATAGAAAATTGTTTTAACAAATGTTCGTTAGACAAATCTTTACTCGGGTAAAACCTCGGGCGAAGTCGGGTACATCCGCTAGTATATATATATAAGGTATGATAAAAAAAAAGTTCGAAGAATTAGTCAAAAAAACTTTCTGAAAGAGTTTTCTAAAAATAAAAATTATCATCATAATCACGAGACCTCGTTCTACTAGAAAATATTTATATATTTTCGATATCTCAAATAATAAGAATTTTATAAGCATTTTTTAAAGAAAAGAAACAAAGGCGCGGCGTTTTGTTACAATGGATCTTAAAAGTGAACAAAGTGTATGCTTAAAGTTTTGTCAAAAATTTGAAAAAATGGCGTCAGAAACGTTTCAAATGTTGAAATTGGCGTTCGGGGAGTCAGCCTTATCACAATCAATAACGTCTTAAATGGTTTGTCCGTTTCAAATCTGGTAGAGAGTCAACCCAAGATGACGCACGCCAGGGAAGACCTCCTTTGGAAAATCATGAAGAACTTACCCAAAAAATTGGTCCTTTAATAAGGGAAAACACTAGGACAACGATCAGAGAACTAGTAGAAGAAACAGGGGTTTCATATGGAACGTGTCAAAAAATATTGACCGAGGATCTTGGACTTGAAAGTTTTCGAAATTTGTTCCAAAAAATGCTTCATCACGATAACGCCCCAGCACACAGAGCTCTTTCCGTGGGTGATTTTTGACTAAAAATAACATGTTGACAATGCCTCGCCTGTTGACTCGCCTGATTTAGCACCAAATGACTTCTTTCTCTTTCCTAGAATGAAGTCAGTTCTAAAAGGACATAGATTTGACACCGTTAATGTCATAAAGGAAAAATCGCTGAGCGTTTTGAGGGGCATTACGTCTGACGAATTTTCTGGGTGCTTCCGGAACTGGGAAAAAAAAAGAATGAAGCGCTGTATAGATTCCCTCGGACAGTATTTTGAGGAATATATAACCATTTTTTGTATATATTAATCTAATAAATCTTGATCGTAGATCGTGAAATACGTGGTGTCGCTGGAGACCCGCTGCTGATTCTCCACCAAACTCTGCAGTGGTGGTAGAGACGCCATATTCATTGCACATACTGTATATAATGCATATTATCTTTTTTTTTTTAATAGTGCAGACTGTGTACTTTGAATGGATTGACAAGATGTCAATGAAATTATTTTAATTGTCTATTGTTTAATAAATCTTTTATGACTCAATCCCCGAATTTTATAATCATACCTTGTAAAAGCAAAATGATTCAATACAGTATTAAAGCTCTAAAGAAGCGGTCTGGTAGATTGAATTGACCAAACAGATGAAATGTTACACAACTGATGATCTGTTGACAGTAGAAGTTTGATTTATTTGTGAAAAGAAATATTCGCGTCTTTTAATGTCTTTATTCGTTATATAAAAAACACCGTTCATTCTCGGAATGAAATCTTACATCTCAGGGTAAAAAAAAAAAAAAAAAAAGATTTGGAGGCTGCGATATAAATTTTAAACACTTCCACGGTCAATCTGGGGTGTAGCGGCGGTAGGTACGTAGCCAGATGCCCCCCCAAAAAACCAGAACTTGACGGTGACAGGGGGAGAAAGGGTTGCTTGAGGCATAACGTGACCCTCACCACCCATAAAACTTTCCCCCGGATCTGAGGGGTGGTTTTTTTTTTCATCCACCCCTCAGAATGGGGTAGGGACTTGGCGATCCCAATGATGAAATGTCAAAATGATTAATTTCTGCGCTAAAGAGGGGCGTCACGTGCGGTGATTAGTTGATCTCTCAGAACTGCTCTTTTCGATACGCAATAAATAAAGTCCCCGTACTTGCTTTACTCTACTCATCCACGTGCAAAATTAGCCGCTCCCTCTTCCATAAATATCGGTAACTGATTTAGAACCGTGTTTCAATGTTTCAATTTATTTTTCAATTTGGGAATAGTTTATGGGGCCGATTCTGAGAAGTTCTGTCAATTTATATTGACAAAGCTCAATCGAGAATACTATTTACAGTCTTAAAAAAACACGTTCTGACGTTTGAAGCCAAAAACCTAATATGTACACTGTGTGACAAGGAAATTACTGAAGAACTCCCCCATTACCTGCTTAATTGTACAGCCCTTGATGCAGAAAGGAAGGCCCTATATCAACAAATTAAATGTACCAACACTTCACCCTACGTATTGCTTTCCAAAATATCAGCAAACAAATCTAAGGCAATAGCTCAGTATAAATTTTTTAGATCATCATTATGTAAGGACCAGTCAACAAGTGAATGACTTTGAGATGAAGAGTAAAGCCAGTTCAATTTCTATGTAAATAACACAATTATTACCTTACCCAATTGGGAGAATCTGTATGGGGCAAGTCCCTAATAAAGGCTTTGTGTGTGTGTATATTGACAAAGAAGTTTTATCTTATCTCAGTATTTAGTGGGAAGAATGTTGTTTTTGTTTGTTAAGTGAACCGATCTCTCACGTCTTCTCTTAAAACATTCGGGAATGTAGTTATGTGATGTAGACAAATGTACTGTTCTATAACTTGTTATTACAGCCGTGAACGCTACATACCTTGTCAATTTATATTGACAAACATAAGCAGTTTTATCTCAGTATTTAGCGGGAAGAATGTTGTTTTCGTCGTTTGTTAAGTGAACCAATCTCTCACGTCTTAGAACATTCGGGAATGTAGTTCTGTAATGTAGACAAATGTACTGTTCTATAACTTGTTATTACAGCCGCGAACGCTACATACCTTGTCAAATTACATTGACAAACATGAGCAGTTTTATTTCAGTATTTAGCGGGAAGAATGTTGTTTGTTAAGTGATCTCTCACGTCATTGGACGAATGTGGCCATGTTTGTATATAAGAAGGGACTATGGTATTACGAGAGACCAGTGTGGTGGATTATTGTGTGGAGACGTCGTTCTCTGTGTGATTTATCCGTGTCTGGTGATCTCCTCACATACCTGTGTGACCCCAGTTCGATATCTACCAACGCTACAATAAAGGTACTGTTTGTTTTTTATATAACAAATCGTTATTTTTTTATTTCCCTCCCTTTAATTTTTGTTGTACTCTTGAGTGTACGCTTTTCTATGTGTTAAGTTACTCTTACTTTAAGCCCTAGTATATTGTACTTTATGTGTTAACCCGTTAAAGCTTGCATTTTGTCAGTTCTCCAGGATTTTAAAGAAAACTTTTGAAAACACCATACCTTCCATCAGAGATACGGCTGAGCAATTTTAGTCCAGCACAGAATATTGGATACTTCCTGGCATCAGCATAGGAGTTACTTGGCTATACAGAAATGATTTGGACATACTATTATGAAGTTAGTTAAGCCTAAAATAAAAGAGATTGTTTACCCTAATTTCAGAAGGCTATATTTTTACAAAATCAATAAGGAATATAGGTAGCGCTGGGAGGGTTCACCACTGATGAGTCAAGTTCTCCCAATATTTTTTCATCACAGTAAGGACAGTAGAAGTTTGATTTATTTGTGAAAAGAAACATTCGTGTCTCAATGTTTTGATTTGTCATATATAGATGGCGCATTATTGCTTTGTATTAATTTAGGTTGTATTGAAAAGCCCACCCAATTCTCAAACACATACCTGTAACTTCCTAGATTACACAAAAACTGTGTAAAGAACGAGATATAAGTGTTAGGTCCTTGACACAGCAAGATGGGATCTTCAAGCAATCTACCAGCAACCTTTTTCTTGCTGCGTGAAGAGCGGCTTTGATTTCAAATTGAATTGTGGATTTGAAAATGGCTGCGTAGCAAGACCACTTCAAATTATTGACGTCAGGTGGTGGGAGCTAGCAATTCTGCTCTTGACAAAGGCTATCCTCAAACTTCAGAGGTTTGCATAACTCCACCTTTGCCGGTCCCAAGCCCGGATGAAAAAGAAGAAGGGGGAGCAGTAACAAGCTCACTAAAAAACCTGGGCTCAGCTGGTCATGCTGATAGTACCTTGTAAGGGCTCCAGGGATACATGATGAATTTGTATTCCATGTTAGGAGCAGCTGCACATGGCATCTGTTCCTCATATCAGAGGCGGCCATTTCTTTTGGAGCTAAGTCGGCCTGCCACTGAGTAATGCTCCCAGTCTTAATGACAAAGACATTCTACTTCACCCAGTAATGATGGTTGTCAAACAGACACCATCAAGAGTCACAACTTGATACCCTAATATGATTGAGTGGAGCTAAGAAAGAAGAAGAAGCAATCATCCATCTATCATCAACCATCTTCCAAGATTATCAATTCCAGCCAGCAATCCTTTCCAAGTTACTTTGTATCTACCTTTTTACACAAATTATCCTTTTTTAACTTTGATAATTCTCATATTTTCAATACTTTATTTGTTTATAGTTATCTTTCTTTTTGTCAAATCATTTTTATATTGTTTGAGTCAAAAGGCGATCCATTAATTAAGATTATATAAAAGGAGATTCTCCGCCAGGTGGCCAACGAGGCAAGTCGCAAACAACATCGTCTCCGTCCTACAATTATTTCCCAGATAAGTAAATACTTTCTCTTCTTATTACTCTTTATTTATTTAATATTGGAATTTAATTCTAACTTGTTGGATTATATCAGATAGGTTGTGGTAAAACTGCTTAAAATGAAATTTTTATTTTTAGTAGCCATAATTTGCATAATTATGAAGACAAAAGAAAGTAGTTTCATTGTTAGTTATGTAAATTTTAAGACGCAAATTCTCCCGGCAAAAATTCCTAATATGAAAGACCTTGCTTTTGCTGCAAAAACTAATCGAAGATCTATTATTCTTATGTTATTGATAATTTCAGGAATAGAGCAAAACCCTGGCCCTAGGTCAGCTAAACAAATGACAATGAAATATTACAGAGAGAAAGATCTAGCTGAAATGATAACAACTTTAACAACTAAAATAGACGATCTAGGTCAGAGATTGGAAACCCGACTATCTTCGCTGGAAAGCGGGATGGAGGAATTAAATCAACGTTTCCAACATATTGAGACATCCCTTGAGAAAACTGCTAAAGCAGTGAGTATTAACTCGGAGAGGATAGACAGTTTTGAAAGAAGACTAGATCTTTGCGAGATGAAGCAAAGAGAAAATAATTTGATTTTCTACGGAATTGAGGGAAAGGAGGGCGAGGCTCCAACGGATACTCGTGCTATAATCATGAACCTGATTTCTGGGAAAATGCAAATTCAGGAAAACATCACGATCCAGCAATGTCGCAGATTGACAAAAAACGCAAACTCGCCGATTCTGATTGAAGTGCCGGAACACAACGAGTGTATCATGCTCTTTAAAAACATGTTTAGACTAAAAAACACTAGGATCTATTTGAATAAAGATTATTCGGTAAAGATTAGAGAACAACGGAAACTACTTATCACAAAAAGGAAAGAACTCATGGGAAACGGAATTGCCACGAAACTACGGGATAACAGGCTCATAGTTGGTGGGATTGACTATTACGTTACAAATGGTAGAATAATGAGCCAAAGTGGCGACAATGCTTTATAGCCACTGACAAATCCCCAATCCTCTGTAAATAAAAATACTTATGGGCAAACTACTGTAAATAAACAATCTTGTTTTTCGTTCAAAGACGACACACAAGTGCTGTGTTGGAATGTTAATGGATTGGAAAGGATGTTGCTGCAATTCGACCTATTCACACATTTAGAAAAGTGCAGCATTTTTGCACTCACAGAAACATGGAAGGATCAACATCTGAAGAACAAACCAACAGGATTTCATCTGTATGAATCATTTGCTCAGAGAGACCACAAGAAGGGTAGATCATCGGGGGGAATTATTGTTGGGATTCGAGAAGCTATAAAAGACAAGATTGAAAGGACTGAAATTGAAAAACAATGGATTATGATCTGTCTGAGGTTGGACGGTGAAATGCGAGTGTGTATGATCTTTGCTTACTTGCCACCAAACGAACACTATTTGACCAACTGCAAAAATTTACTCGACCAAATAGAAGGGAAAATAGTTGAAGGATATGAAGTTTTACTGGCTGGTGACTTGAATACACGAACGGGTGCAATGGGAATTCTTCATAATACATTATACCTTCCTTGCTACTTAACTACTAGACGCACTTCTAAAGATCCTGTAATATCTACGCATTCAGAACAATTCATAGATAGATTGGATAATAATACTCTTACAATTTTGAACGGCAGAACAAGGGGTGACAGAAGTGGTAACTACACATATATATCAGCACGGGGATCCTCGGTGGTAGACTACTGTATTGTCTCCCATGGGCTGTTAGGTTACGTACATGACCTATACATCGAGGGATTACCACACTCAGATCACCTACCTCTAATTATAAAAATGGATATGAGTTGGGGACCGAAACAAGTGACGAGCCCGACTTCACGGGTAAAGAAAAAATATATATGGTTACCCGAAAGAGTAACGCTATTTGTAGAGGACTTAGGAGGAGCTTATGGATTTTGGAATAACTCGATTGAGAATATAATGAACAACATGGTTAAGCAGATCAAAAGCGCACTGGTACAAAATGGTTACAAATTGAAATAAAAGCGAATAACTTACTGTCGAAGCCTTGGTTTGATCATGAGTGCTACATAGCGAAAAAGATTATGAAAGCAACTCTGACAAAATATATTAAATCAAATAGGGATCTAGATCGTTTGGAATATGTTAAAACAAGGAACAAATATACATCGATTATTAACAATAAAAAGAAAAAATATTTTTGTGAAATACAAGAAAAATTAAATAATACATACGATTCAAGTGAATTCTGGAAAACAATAGCTCGCTTCAGAAAAATAAACTATACACAGGGCAATATCTCAATATCGGACTGGCAGCAATTTCACAATAAACTCCTGGATACAGAATCAATACCAGATTACGAACCCGTTACTATGACCTTCTTAAATACAGATAATGAGCTAACTAAATGTATAACTCTTAATGTAATAAGCAAAGAAATTTCTCGAATAAGGCATGGCAAGGCGACTGGTTTTGACGACATAATGAATAAAGCAATAAAGGCCCTCCCAAAAGATTATCTAACTTCCTTAAAGGATATATTCAATAGAATTTTGAGAACGTCTGAATTTCCGACAACATGGTTGAAATCAGTTATTCAACCAATTTTTAAGAATGGTGTTCCAGCCAAGCCCTCTAACTATCGAGGCATAGCGCTCTTAAGCAATATAGCAAAATTATTTACATCAATACTTAAATCTCGTCTAGGCAGTTGGAACGAAAGGAGAAATATAGTTCCTGAGAACCAGGCGGGATTCAGGGCCGGCCACTCTTGTCAAGACCATATATTCACTCTATTATCCCTGATTCAAATGACTCTAAGCCGAAAGAGACGAAAATGTTACATGTTCTTCGTGGATTTGAAAAAAGCCTTCGACACAGTGCCCCACTCATTATTATGGAGGAAACTGGTAGATGCAGGTCTCAACCACCGTTTTGTTAACTTAATTAAAGATTATTACACAAATATGACAGCGGTAGTGCGATGGAACAATTCATTCACTGCGCCAATAAAGGTGCGTTCGGGAGTTTTACAAGGGGAGCCGATGTCACTTTATTTATTTATACTTTTTATAAATGATTTAATCGGTCTCTACAATAATTCAGATTTACCGGGAATATATCTCCCAAATTATGGATATGTTCATATTCTACTATACGCAGACGATATTGTCTTGATTGGAGAATCCAAAAATAACCTTCAAATAAAAATCAATATGCTAAGAAAATATTTTGAAACAAATTTATTAACCCTGAATGAAAATAAGTCAAAAATTGTAGTTTTCGGAAACGGCGGTCGATTAGCACAAAATGACAAATGGTTTTGGGGTGAGCGGCAACTGTCTGTTACTACGAAATATCTTTACTTGGGATATCCGCTTACAAGTGCAAATTCACTAAACAAGGTAGCGTCACACTACAAGGGCAAAGCCCTGGCAGCAATTGGCGCTGTGTGGCAAGTTCTGACAAAATCCAAGATGAACTCTCTAAATGCGGCAATGAGATTACTCGATTCGACGGTCTTGCCTCACATGCTATACGCCGCACCCTGCTGGGCACTCAACCAAGTAAAGGTAGTTGACCAGGTTCAGAATATTTTCCTAAGACGCTACCTAAATTTACCAAAGTATACTCCGGGCTTTATGCTAAGAATGGAGTGTGGACGAGTATCACAGGAAGTTATCATAACTAAGCAGGTCCTGAGATTTTGGGTGAGGATTATGAAAATGGAAGAGAGTAGGTTGCCCCGGGCATGTTTGTCACACCTCTGGACATTACACAGCAATCAAAGGGCTGGTTTAACCTTTGTCGAAAACTTGTCAACCATTTTACACTCAAACGGTTTTTCGTTCCTGAAGGGTTGTCCGGATTACACTGCAATACTGACTGAAATCCCGGCTATTATTCGAATAGCAACCGAACAAAGCATCCAAAACGACATGGCGAAAATCCTAAATAGTTCACATTACAGTCACTTCAAATACCTAAAAAATTCAATAACAGCAGAACGATATTTATTCACAACTATTCCTCTAGCAATTAAAAGATTTTTTGCACAACTGAGACTCCTATGGACGATCTTCCCAGAAAATCGTTCAAAGCGCTGGAAGATTGATTTGACTCTAACTTGCGATCTGTGTAAAAACAGAATCCAAGACGAAATTATGCATATAATATTTGGATGCTCTTGCTTAGAGAAACAGAGGAAAGAAATTTTGGGTGACTTACCCTGGTCTCAACCTGACTGCCAACAAATTTGCAGCTGGATGAACACACTGATGGTTGATCAGGGTCTCTCCCTCGGTTTATATAAATTCTACAAGGCCGCAGTCAATGTCCGTTGGAGAATAATGGATTCGCCGAATGTCGTGGTTTGCTTGGAGGAAGAAAACGAAGATTGAATGCGGCTGATTCCACACTAGCCCTCTCAATGATATCCTAACCTTGACATACTCTAAACATTGGTACTTTAATTTAAATATTTAATCATGTATGGTTCCTTTTGCTCTGTAGGTTTATTTTTTGTATATATGGTTATATTTCTTTTTGTTAGTTTTTTCTTTCTTCTCTCTTTTCTTTTTCCTTATTACTTCTTGTATTCTAGTTTTTACTTTTGAAATATCTTCCTTTGCTAAATCCTGTAGAGGGGAATCATGTATAGGGCTGGATGCCCCAATAAAAAGGCTTGTGTGTGTGTGTGTGATTATATAAAAGGGCGTACCCTCTTTATCAATTTATTGCACGGTGAATTTAATTCACAAATTATTGTAGATCCCATGAAAACAAAATTTTCATTGGTCAAAAACAATTATTGATAATAATACATAAAAAATCAATAATCTATATAGATAATACCGTAACAGAGTTTTCCATTGTAAAGTCCTGAGCTATCTCCTCCGAAGATTCTGAACTACACATAACAATCTATATACCAAAATTTTCGTTATTTTTTTCTTCGTGTCATAGGCCTGTTTTTATTTTCCTAATGTTAACAGTTATTTTTATTTTTTAATTTAATCTATTTTACAATCGTAGATTTTTTGCATTTATCATCATCAATTCTTTTGTTTACAATTGCGTAACTTTTATAGAGAGAAATAAAGAAATACATAATTGATTAGATACAAAAGTGTGAACCAGAAAGTCGATTTTTAAAAATGTTATTATTTAATATAAACTTATTTTAATTTAATTTTGAAATGAAAAGGTAGTGTAAAAGTGTATATGAGGTTAGATTCAAATAGGTTTAATTATGTTAGTTTAATCGCTAAATAAGGTTAGTTTTAGATAAGTTGAATTAGGTTAGTTTCAGATAATTAAAAAAAAATAATGTTCGTTTTTAGAAAAATAATTCGCAATAGTAAGTATATATATTAATATAAAAGATCGAAATGTAAAAATCACTATGTCCAAAATCTTCGCTTTAACTCGTGTAAAACGGCTCGAAGGTACGGCGGTGTCAACGTACAGCGCCGCCTACCAAAGTTACCCTTTTCTGGGAACTCACCAGGTTATATTATTTTTCGAATTGTAGATTGAATTATTACTTTTATTCTATCTTTTATAAGTGTTTGTTATAGTTTTTCATTTGAATTTAGCACAATTTTTGTATCTGGTTATCTTTTTTGGCATCTTTTTTTTCTCATTAATAAGACCTAATCCAAATAATTTAATAGTGTGTGACTTTTTTTTTAATTAAATTATTTGGATTAGGTCTTATTTTCTTTTATTAATTTGTTATAGTTTTTCATTTGAATTTAGCTCCATTTTTGTGTCTGTCTTATTTTTTCTTCTCATAAATAGGCTGATGCTGTATTTGTGTACTCAATTGTTGCTTTTTTTTTATTAAATTATTTGGATTAGGTCTTATTTTCTTTTATTAATTTGTTATAGTTTTTCATTTGAATTTAGCTCCATTTTTGTGTCTGTCTTTTTTTTTCATCTCATAAATAGGCTGATGCTGTATTTGTGTACTCAATTGTTGCTTTTTGTGTCTGGCTTCTTTTTTGCAGTATTTTTTTTGAATCCTTTTTTTTTTTCATCAATTGTTTCCTCACATGCTTGGAATTTTCTTTTTATGCCTGTCCTGGCTTTCAGTTTTATAGATTTCCTCTGCTTGGTTCTTATTTTACCTTTTTTTTTTTGAGCGTCTTCTGTCATGCCTCGGAAAGGCCGTGGAAGACTCACTCCCCTGACCGCTAGGCTATTTCTCTTGTTTACTTTTTTACCAATGCCTATAATTTTTCACCTGAACGATTTTTTTTTATTTGTTATTCAATAAACTATTATCACTTATTTTTGGTCTTCTTTTTATTTACTTATTTTACTGGGGGTTGGTGGAAGGATGGTCTAAGCCGTTGGTTCGGCTCGAAGGTACGGCGGTGTCAACGTACAGCGCCGCCTACCAAAGTTCACCTTTTTTGGGAACTCACCAGGTTATATTATTTTTCGAATTGTAGATTGAATTATTACTTTTATTCTATCTTTTATAAGTGTTTGTTATAGTTTTTCATTTGAATTTAGCACAATTTTTGTATCTTTTTTGGCATCTTTTTTTTCTCATTAATAAGACCTAATCCAAATAATTTAATAGTGTGTGACTTTTTTTTAAATTAAATTATTTGGATTAGGTCTTATTTTCTTTTATTAATTTGTTATAGTTTTTCATTTGAATTTAGCTCCATTTTTGTGTCTGTCTTTTTTTTCTTCTCATAAATAGGCTGATGCTGTATTTGTGTACTCAATTGTTGCTTTTTTTTTTATTAAATTATTTGGATTAGGTCTTATTTTCTTTTATTAATTTGTTATAGTTTTTCATTTGAATTTAGCTCCATTTTTGTGTCTGTCTTTTTTTTTCATCTCATAAATAGGCTGATGCTGTATTTGTGTACTCAATTGTTGCTTTTTGTGTCTGGTTTCTTTTTTGCAGTATTTTTTTTGAATCCTTTTTTTTTTTCATCAATTGTTTCCTCACATGCTTGGAATTTTCTTTTTATTCCTGTCCTGGCTTTCAGTTTTATAGATTTCCTCTGCTTGGTTCTTATTTTACCTTTTTTTTTTTGAGCGTCTTCTGTCATGCCTCGGAAAGGCCGTGGAAGACTCACTCCCCTGACCGCTAGGCTATTTCTCTTGTTTACTTTTTTACCAATGCCTATAATTTTTCACCTGAAAGATTTTTTTTTATTTGTTATTCAATAAACTATTATCACTTATTTTTGGTCTTCTTTTTATTTACTTATTTTACTGGGGGTTGGTGGAAGGATGGTCTAAGCCGTTGGTTCGGCTCGAAGGTACGGCGGTGTCAACGTACAGCGCCGCCTACCAAAGTTACCCTTTTCTGGGAACTCACCAGGTTATATTATTTTTCGAATTGTAGATTGAATTATTACTTTTATTCTATCTTTTATAAGTGTTTGTTATAGTTTTTCATTTGAATTTAGCACAATTTTTGTATCTGGTTATCTTTTTTGGCATCTTTTTTTTCTCATTAATAAGACCTAATCCAAATAATTTAATAGTGTGTGACTTTTTTTTAATTAAATTATTTGGATTAGGTCTTATTTTCTTTTATTAATTTGTTATAGTTTTTCATTTGAATTTAGCTCCATTTTTGTGTCTGTCTTTTTTTTTCTTCTCATAAATAGGCTGATGCTGTATTTGTGTACTCAATTGTTGCTTTTTTTTTATTAAATTATTTGGATTAGGTCTTATTTTCTTTTATTAATTTGTTATAGTTTTTCATTTGAATTTAGCTCCATTTTTGTGTCTGTCTTTTTTTTTCATCTCATAAATAGGCTGATGCTGTATTTGTGTACTCAATTGTTGCTTTTTGTGTCTGGTTTCTTTTTTGCAGTATTTTTTTTGAATCCTTTTTTTTTTCATCAATTGTTTCCTCACATGCTTGGAATTTTCTTTTTATGCCTGTCCTGGCTTTCAGTTTTATAGATTTCCTCTGCTTGGTTCTTATTTTACCTTTTTTTTTTTGAGCGTCTTCTGTCATGCCTCGGAAAGGCCGTGGAAGACTCACTCCCCTGACCGCTAGGCTATTTCTCTTGTTTACTTTTTTACCAATGCCTATAATTTTTCACCTGAAAGATTTTTTTTTATTTGTTATTCAATAAACTATTATCACTTATTTTTGGTCTTCTTTTTATTTACTTATTTTACTGGGGGTTGGTGGAAGGATGGTCTAAGCCGTTGGTTTTCGACCGCTACGACCCGGGTTCGATTCCCGCATTGGGCACTTTTTTCTGAAAAAATAAAAAAAAAAGCTCCAATGGCTTCTGATTCTTGCAAAAGTCCAACCCCACCAGCAAGCGCAAGTAATCAAACGGGGCTCTGGCACACTTGTACATGCAGAGTCGAACTGCTTTTCATACGTGTACCATTTTCAAAGACCCTGCTTAGGATTAAAACTTCTCAGAAGCATAACAATAGTACCAACCTAGAGGTTAACTGGTGTGGATGCATTCCTCTGGGAGTAAGACTATTGAGAAATTCAGTAGGGAGTTATTTTGCTTCTCCGCATTCTAACACTCCAACTGTTAACACTGTGGAAACACTGACTCATGTTTGGTAAGCAATTTCAGGGAAGAAACTATAGACATTGGATTAAATAAATTATTAATTAAATTGCATTAAATAAAAATTATTAGATTTAAATAAATATTATTCGAGTGAAAAAAAAAAGAAAAAATTAACAAATTAGAAAATAAAATTTCGAAAAATACAACTATATTGCAGATAAGATAAGAGGACCTTATTAAAAAATAAATAAACAAACTGTAATTCGACACTATCGATAATTCGACACTTTCGATATTTCGACACTTTCGATAATTCGACCATTTTAAAAATCAAATTTACAAGGTTGATTGTTGTTTAAATACAACTTTGATTTTGCATGCATAAACACAGGCTCTTGTAGCAAGAACCCAACTTTAGTGAAAACTGATGCCTCTTCAGAATGAATGGAAGACTGAAATCTGAAGGAGCAGAAGATATGGGTCATCTTTACATGTATGCTATCCAATGTTCGCACACTTGAAAAAGCTACATATAAAGTTGTCCGTGCGTAAACACAGGCTCTTGTAGCCAAGGTTTGGCCTTGAGCCTTATTTATAGTCATAGCAAAAGCCAACCTTAGTGAAAACTAACGCCTCTCTAGAATGAAGCGAAGGTTGGTATCCAAAGGGGCCAAAGATATTTCAGACACTATACAGTGTGTTCAACTTTGGGCACTGTCAGTATATGTGCTTCAAGGACATGAGAGCACATGCGCTGAAACACCATACGTGTTCCATCGCAAAGATCCTAAAGGCATTGGTGAAAGTATAAATAAATATTTTGGAAATGAAAAAAAAATACATATATATATAAGAAAATAAATTGGAATAAAAATTTACAAACTATATTTCAGAGTGGATACATATTTGAAAGGAAAAAAAAAAAAAGAAAATTGCAAACAACAAAACTATATTACAGATATGACATGAAAACTAACGCCTCTCTAGAATGAAGCGAAGGTTGGTATCCGAAGGGGCCAAAGATATTTCAGACACTATACAGTGTGTTCAACTTTGGGCACTGTCAGTATATGTGCTTCAAGGACATGAGAGCACATGCGCTGAAACACCATACGCGTTCCATCGCAAAGATCCTAAAGGCATTGGTGAAAGTATAAATGACCCATATATTCTGCTCCTTCAGATTTCAGTCTTCCATTCATTCTGAAGAGGCATCAGTTTTCACTAAAGTTTGCTTTTGCTATGACTATAAATAATATTTGGGTTCTTGCTACAAGAGCCTGTGTTTATGCATGCAAAAGCAAAGTTGTATTTAAACAACAATCAACCTTGTAAATTTGATTTTTAAAATGGTCGAATTATCGAAAGTGTCGAATTATCGAAAGTGTCGAATTATCGAAAGTGTCGAATTATCGAGTGTCGAATTACAGTTTGTTTATGTATTTTTAATAAGGTCCTCTTATCTTATCTGCAATATAGTTGTATTTTTCGAAATTTTATTTTCTAATTTGTTAATTTCTTTCTTTTTTTTCACTCTAATAATATTTATTTAAATCTAATAATTTTTATTTAATGCAATTTAATTAATAATTTATTTAATCCAATGTCTATAGTTTCTTCCCTGAAATTGCTTACCAAACATGAGTCAGTGTTTCCACAGTGTTAACAGTTGGAGTGTTAGAATGCGGAGAAGCAAAATAACTCCCTACTGAATTTCTCAATAGTCTCACTCCCAGAGGAATGCATCCACACCAGTTAACCTCTAGGTTGGTACTATTGTTATGCTTCTGAGAAGTTTTAATCCTAAGCAGGGTCTTTGAAAATGGTATACGTATGGTGATACAGTGCATGTGCTCTCATGTCCTTAAAGTAGTGTAGTTCTGTTGTTTGCAATTTCATTTTCTGATTTGTTAAAATTTTTCTTCTATAGTTTCTCACCTGCGGGTCCTTCGGGTAAACCCGGGGCGTTGCCCGGGTCACTCGGCTAGTAATAATAATAATACAATAAAAATATTATGAAAATTAAAGGCTTTTTAGAATGCAGTATTTTATAAAATGTTTTTGAAACAAAATATAAGGAAACAAAAATAAGAAAAAAATGAAGTTGACTGCGATTATTATTATATAAAAAATTAAGTTAAAAGAGACACATAAGGTTCGGGGATCTCTTCAAATCATTTTTATATTATCAGTACCAAATCTTATGACTACAAAATATATATATATATGTCATAATGTATGCTCTTCCAGGAATAATAAAGTAAACCTACAGTCAATCAGAGAGAGACGTAGATAAAAGGTAGCTAAAGTACGGCCATTTTGGGCCACTGGCCACATTCCGGAGGGGGGCCTTTTCTTGGAACCCTCAGGACTATTTTTGGGGGGGTGGGGTGCGACACGAACGGTCGTTCAGCGGTAACTTAAAAGTCGACCTTGAAAGTCGACAGGATCATATCACATATATATATATTTTTTTATTCCATCTATTTCTCATTTTATTATTCAACTATTATTAAGCATATACCTTTATGTGTATTATTTCACATGCAATATCTTTGTACATTCTTATTATCAGAAAATCTTTATTGTATTTATAATGTCTGATACATCTTTTGTTATAAAATACAATATAACGCGGCTGATGATTGTAAAACGAAAATTAAAATTATACCGCGAATGTTTCTTTTTTAAAAATCGAAATTTATTTTCAAAGAGAAATAGCGACATTTCTAACTTTGAGGATGAGGTATGGAAAGGTGAAACATGAAGAGTAATGGAGAACGGAAAAATAAAAAGTGTCCAGGGGCAGGAATCGAACCCACATCCTTCTGCTTACCGGGCAGGTGCCTTGTCCACTCGGCTACCCTGGACGTATTTTTCCGTTCATAACTTATATTTAAAGTAACATCAGCCGCGTTATATTGTATTTTAAATGTTACTTTAAATATAAGTTATGAACGGAAAAATACGTCCAGGGTAGCCGAGTGGACAAGGCACCTGCCCGGTAAGCAGAAGGGTGTGGGTTCGATATCCGCCCCTGGACACTTTTTATTTTTCCGTTCTCCATTACTCTTCATGTTTCACCTTTCCATACCTCATCCTCAAAGTTAGAAATGTCGCTATTTCTCTTTGAAAATAAATTTCGATTTTTAAAAAAGAAACATTCGCGGTATAATTTTAATTTTCGTTTTACAATCATCAGCCGCGTTATATTGTATTTTAAATGTTACTTTAAATATAAGTTATGAACGGAAAAATACGTCCAGGGTAGCCGAGTGGACAAGGCACCTGCCCGGTAAGCAGAAGGGTGTGGGTTCGATTCCCGCCCCTGGACACTTTTTATTTTTCCGTTCTCCATTACTCTTCATGTTTCACCTTTCCATACCTCATCCTCAAAGTTAGAAATGTCGCTATTTCTCTTTGAAAATAAATTTCGATTTTTAAAAAAGAAACATTCGCGGTATAATTTTAATTTTCGTTTTACAATCATCAGCCGCGTTATATTGTATTTTAAATGTTACTTTAAATATAAGTTATGAACGGAAAAATACGTCCAGGGTAGCCGAGTGGACAAGGCACCTGCCCGGTAAGCAGAAGGGTGTGGGTTCGATTCCCGCCCCTGGACACTTTTTATTTTTCCGTTCTCCATTACTCTTCATGTTTCACCTTTCCATACCTCATCCTCAAAGTTAGAAATGTCGCTATTTCTCTTTGAAAATAAATTTCGATTTTTAAAAAAGAAACATTCGCGGTATAATTTTAATTTTCGTTTTACATCTTTTGTTGTTTATTTGCGAACCGCCAAAGTGACAAAAACAAATCAAAAATGGATGATGATAACCTGCGTCTTGCAGATTAACATTTTCATAGAAACATATATACATATTTATTGCTAGCTATATATCATCACATATATTTAAAGTTCAATATTTAAGGAATAATTATTCATTTTTAGATTATTATTTGTCAAATTACGAAATTACTTTAGACGCGTAATATTCTTTTTAAAATAAAAACAATTTCTACTGCCCTTACTGCAATGGAAAAATTAAAAGGAGGGCCTGTCTCATCGGAGGTGAACCCTCCCAGCGGTTTCGCCAATTTAATCTACCATACCGCTGTTATATTGCATTTTTGGAACTTCCTTTTATAGTGATACTGATGCTCGACTCTTGGAATGGGTATTTTAGATGAACTATGGACATAAGCTTTGAGGACAGCATTATATGTATTTCTACTGTCCTAAAAGCTTATGTCCATAGCTAAAATACCCATTCGAAGAGTCTAACATCTCAGTATCACTATAAATTGAAGTTCCAAAAATGCAATATAACAGCGGTATGGTAGATTAAATTGGCGCGAAACCGCTGGGAGGATTCACCACTGATGAGCCAGGCCCTCCTTTTAATTTTTCCATTGCAGTAAGGGCAGTAGAAATTGTTTTTATTTTAAAAAGAATATTACGCGTCTAAAATAGTTTCGTAATTTGATAACAGATGGCGCGCTAGTGCTTCGTAAGATTATTATTTGTGTAAAAATAAACATTTTCTGTTCTACCTTATAATATATTGAAATTTGACCAGTAAAATGACATAGTTGTATAATTGTTATGACATGTGCATACTCTGGCAAATATTCTTTTGATTACGAATTATATGGAATCCAGAAATATAAAATATGATCTGAATAATTTATCGATTGAGGAACAACAGCGACTTGAATATTCCAGACATAATTGAAAATGTTATAAAATATAAAATGACACTATTGAAGAAAAATACTAACCAAACATTTAAAATTTTCTTTCCCGCTAATATTCCGAAATATTTTCGGGCAAATTTCCACAACTCTCAATTTATAACAAATCACGGAAATTTTAGAAGCTTTTTTAAAATTCATCAAAGCCGTGCAAGATTCAAGATCCATCTGTGGATGTGTGAGGAACAGACTTCTATTCATCTGCTGCTAAATTGCCCCGTCTTCCAAGAGTATAGAATAAACAATGGACTAAATGTATCAAACCCGTTTGATCTAATTTCAACAAAAGACAAATATATAAAATTTAACTCATTTTGCAGATTTATTTTTAAATTTATGAAAAAACTACTAAATTCCATTGAAACGTTTTATTTAGAAATTAACTCTTTTTAGTATTGTTTTAATTTAATAATATTCTAATATCTAGCATATTTTCATTCTAAAATATTCCTTAAAACTTTTTAAAAATCTGTAAATTGCTTTTCTCGAATACACACAATACAATTTGATTTCATTTAACTAAATTTGCATACCAACCCTTTGTACATATATCAATTGTGTTGATATATATTTTTTATATTTTCATCTAACTAACTCACATGCTAATTCTGTACATATTTAAAATATCTTTCTTTCTTTTCTTTCAAAATTTTGTTTATTTTTAAAGTGTAAGTGTCCCTGAGGGGACATAGCGCTCTAAGTCGAAAAAAAGAATATAAATAACATAAATACTTATATTTTAAAAATACCTTTTTTTTTGTTTCTTCATCTAAAATTTTATATAAATCTATCATTATTATTCAATATATAGACATTTATAATAATATTTCCTAAATATATAAATTATTTATAAACATACTTTCTTTTGTCTATTTGCAAAATATTTGGACATTGATTTTATTGTTTAATTTGTAATTATTTCTATAGATATTTTGATTTCGTTTTATTGACTATTTTGTAATTAAAAATTTTATTTTAAAATTTTAACCTTTAAAAGTCTTTTTTTCATAAGGAGGAAATATTATATAATCTTAAAATGCAAATATTTTATTCATTTTTTAAATATATATTTTATTTTCATTCATTGATAATCCTACATTTTTAACCATAATTTTTAGAATATACCACTTTTTAATATTTGTTGTAAATATGTAGCTAACTCACCTATTTTTAAAATTCACTAATATAGAATTAATTTATGAATTCTATTTAACTGTGAAAAATGTTTTATTGTAATTTTCTTCAAGTAATTGAAAATAAAACTACTTGTTAGTAATTAAAAATCTTCTGCTTTTCTTTTAATATGACTGCACCTTCAAATCTTTATCTTACAAAAAAATATATATCATAACAGTAAGCCGACAAATTTATCATAACATATATATATATGAAAAAATAGTACAAATGTAACATTGTACTGGGATAAGGTGCATAAATTAAGAAAAAGGCATCTCCTTATCGTGCAACTGAAAGTTGCTAATGGCTGGCGCCATCTATCGGAATAAATATTTTTTCACATTGTGTAGCGTCCTCACGCAATTCTGGCCTTAACTACCCGTTTCATGATTTTTCTGGATGCCTTAATGACCAATTTTTTGGTCGTTGAGGTACAGCTTGCACCACGCCCGAAACGCGTCCGTGGTTAGCTTTTCTTGATTAATCAAGAATGGGTATTTGGCCAATTCTGGAATAATTAAAAATCAACGAGAATAGTTGATATTTATTCCGATAGATGGCGCCAGTCATCAGCAACTTTCAGTTGCACGATAAGGAGATGCCTTTTTCTTAATATATATATATATAATCTTTAATTAAAAAGTAATATATTGGATCAAAATATAATATATTTTACCAATATTTCAATTGCCTGAACGCCAACCTTTATCAAGGTGTTATAACATTTTAGAGTGTGTCAACAATATATATATATAATTATAGTAGTATTAATTGAAGATAGAAAGCCATTTCAGGTTTTTTAAAGCATTTAAGTAACATGGCTTGGAGTTACATTAAGATGTTTCTTCTTTAGAAGCAGGATGATTTCTCAAGCCTGATGGAATATTCTGGCCATATCCTCACTACATCACAGAACTGGTGATATATAGCTAGCAAAAAATATGTATATATATGTTTCTATGAAAATTTTAATCTGCAAGACGCAGGTTATCATCATCCCTTTTTGATTTGTTTTTGTCACTTTGTCGGTTTGCAAATAAACAACAAAAGATGTATCAGACATAATAAAGACAATAAAGATTTTCTGATAATAAAAAGGTACAAAGATATTGTATCACAACCCCATCCCCTCTTATCCCCAGCAGACACCATCAAAAAGCTCTACATGCTTTGATAAATTATAAAAAGAAAAACTACTACCAAATAATACATGAAAACCTAAAAAATGTTCGCGATTCCCAAAAGTTCTGGAAAACAATAGCTACCTACAGAGGCTGTATACAGGGGAATATACCGATGCTGACCTGGCAACAATATTATACGGAGCTTCTTGCTTCTGAGACAGTATTTGAAGTTGTTCCTTCTCTGAGCACTATATCCCCACCTGATAATGAACTAACCAAAGAAATAACCATCCTCGAGATGACTAAAGAAATCTCTCGCTTGAAATGTGATAGCTTGATACCCTGATATGATTGAGTGGAGATAAGAAAGAAGAAGACACATCCCCAGCAGACACCATCAACAAGCTCTACAAGCTTGATACCCTGATATGATTGAGTGGAGATAAGAAAGAAGAAGACACATCCCCAGCAGACACCATCAACAAGCTCTACAAGCTTGATACCCTAATATGATTGAGTGGAGATAAGAAAGAAGAACACACATCCCCAGCAGACACCATCAACAAGCTCTACAAGCTTGATACCCTAATATGATTGAGTGGAGATAAGAAAGAAGACACACCCCCAGCAGACACCATCAACAAGCTCTACAAGCTTGATACCCTAATATGATTGAGTGAAGATAAGAAAAAAGAAGACACATCTCCAGCAGACACCATCAACGAGCTCTACAAGCTTGATACCCTAATATGATTGAGTGGAGATAAGAAAGAAGACACATCCCCAGCAGACACCATCAACAAGCTCTACAAGCTTGATACCCTAATATGATTGAGTGGAGATAAGAAAGAAGACACATCTCCAGCAGACACCATCAACAAGCTCTACAAGCTTGATACCCTAATATGATTGAGTGGAGATAAGAAAGAAGACACATCTCCAGCAGACACCATCAACAAGCTCTACAAGCTTGATACCTTAATATGATTGAGTGGAGATAAGAAAGAAGACACATCCCCAGCAGACACCATCAACAAGCCCTACAAGCTTGATACCCTAATATGATTGAGTGGAGATAAGAAAGAAGACACATCTCCAGCAGACACCATCAACAAGCTCTACAAGCTTGATACCCTAATATGATTGAGTGGAGATAAGAAAGAAGAAGAAATAAGATCTTTTATATCAATATTAAGATGAAATCCACAGGCTTCCAGGGATCCGTTTCTTTTCTTTTTACTTCAAAAGAGAATATGTCTTTGTCATAGAGAGATTGATAGAGTGTTCTTTCAGATATTCTTTAATGTATTCCAAGAAAGACGCATGCAGTGTTAAAACCAAAAGTGAATGGCGATAGGATGGAATATTCAATTGTAAATGCTGGATTCGCAATGTTTGCTCCTCTATACCTTTAAAATTCGCACAGATAAAATGATGCAAGGTCTTTTTGATTACTTGAACTTTCTGTTGTGATGGGCTTTCGACTTATAAAAAGAATAGATTAAAGAATAAGGGTTTTGATAGAAATATGTAATTCCGAAACTTGGCCCACCTGCTGATGGTCACCCTAGAACATCAGAGATTTATTCATTCTTTTGTAAAAATTCTGTTAAAATTAACCAAGTTCGTAAACACTTGCAAAATATAAATCATAATATGTTTACGAACTTTTGGGACAACCTTAAATTATAGAGAACTACTGTTCTCTAGGAAACCACAGCAATGGGATTTTTATGCAAAGAGACGTGTTAGAGCAAAACACTTTTGTCTGGGCAACATCGGTTTCAGGAGCCTTTACAATAAATTTTATGATTGTCACTAAGTATACTCTCATGTATGGGGCTGAAAGACGAACGAGAAGTGCTCCTCAGTGAAATAGGCCTTGAGGGACTCTCTTTGGAGCTCCTGTTGAATGAGGTGGTGAGAAACAAAGCTGGAGCTTTTGCGTTGTTCAAATTTTGTAAGACGGCTGAAGAGAAAGGGAAGCTATATACATAATCTAATTGATGTAAATAATTATATGTAAATAATCTTTGTCAGGATTAGAATGACGAATCCTGTATGGGACTTTGATTCCAGTAAAAGGCTTGTTGTTGCTGTTGTATATAGTCACAGTGTAGAAAATACTATACTATACCTACTACATATAGGTTTCTCTCTGTATTCTTAGTTCTCTTCAATTACTCTGTAAACTGGCGAATCCTATATAGGACGAGAGGTCCTCAATAAAGGCTTTTGTTGTTGCTGTTGATTGTAACTAAGTTTTCACAAATTTATCATCAAAAGATACCGTGTAAATTACTCATAAATCAATCGACATACGAGATAATGTTCAAGATCTTAAATGTGAAACAATTAAAGGAAATTATAGAAACAGTTAACAGTTTGAAAAGTAAAAAAAGTTCAAGGTTGGAGAAGTGTGATAAAACCATAAATATACATAACACGCGAGTTTTAACACTCAGTCGTATACACAGACCAAAGTTCAAGGCCGGAGATGAACAAGAAAGCCACGGAAGTAAAACAACAGCACAGACACGTGTTAAGGCTGGAGGTCTAGACTGGGAATGACGTCATGTATTGAACGAAGCGGAAAGAATCAATTCGGCTCCACCCACCGTTTGGCTTCTAAATGGATTGGGTCTGGTGAACCCCGCCGACATCTGCGACTGTTTACCTTCTGTAGACAATTTGACAATTTAAACAATTTTATTGATTCTTTTAATCAAATTTTACAAAGGTGGAAAAATAAAAGAGTAAAAGAGCATATAAAGTGTAGGGGAATATATATAGTTGTGTACAAATGTCTTCAGCAAGGAAGGCTTCCCCACCTTGAGAGAGTTCTCCTCCAGACAAGGTCTTCACTCCTCAGTTCCACACCGAGGAAGTACTTATAGATGCGCGTCTTGGCAGACGCCAGGATGGTCAGAGCGTCATCGTCTAGGCCATGCCCGAAGAGTACCTTCTGTTGAACTTTGCTTGTAGTAAGGACCTTCTGCATTCGAATGGCTTAATATCGGAACTGTTGTCCAATGGGAAGATAACATCAATCTTCAATTCGTCATCATATAAAAGTACAGTATAGTGAACAGCGGGTATAGGAGTACACCTATCCCCCGATTTACACGGTACTTGTTTTACACGTTTTCGCTTTTACACGGTTTTCCAAATAAGTTTTTTTTGTTGTTTTTATCGCACTATACTAAATGCTACTGTGATTGAACACATGCGCTGTGTACACATCTCACGATGAATCTCGAGCTTATGTGCTGACTTGCTGCACACGCACACTGTGTCTGTATTTCTAATTTTTTGAAAAAAATATTTTTCGATTTACACGTTTTTTCTCAGGAACGTATCTACCGTGTAAATCGGGGGGTAGGCGTACTAAAAGATCAAAATATACTAAGTTCGGCAAAAAAGAGTCAATCACGAGTCCTTTATGGATGCAGTTTTTGAATTCGAAGCGTTGAAAATGCGAATTGCATTTTCTAAACTTATTTGCATTTTTCAGGACATTACTGTCTGGACTGATTATTTCTGGTCTGAACTCTTTCTAACAGGATTTGTTTATTTCAATTTAAAGTGCTATGTCCCCCTAGGGACACTTGCGCTGTCATTAATGTATGTATCTACATTTGTCTATATTTTATTTTTTTATTTTTTTTGCATATATTTATACTTGTAATATATTTTTGTTTATATTTTATCAACACAACATATTGAATCATAGTCCCTGCTCATTTTTATTTTCTAATATTTATCAATCTTTTCATTTATTTAATCAAATGGTTATTTAATTGTATACTCTTTTAATTATTATTAAATATAACTATTGTACATATATTTTATATACAGTAAAATTTCCATCAGATAGTTTCTTACTCTGATCTTGTATAGCATGAGTGGATCACATGCCCACGTGATTTAGTTAAATCAAAAGCCTTGATAAAGAGAGGCGTGTTGCCCCTAGAAATATTGGCCGTTTGATAAATTCAGATCCAATATATGCTTTATATTTATTTGTCTATATATATTTACAATCATTTTAGGCCTTAAAGAATAGCAATATGATATTAACAAGGTGAAAGAGAGAAAAAAAAAACATTTCCATCAAGTATTTACCTCAAAATTATTCAATTATCATTATTATTAAAAGAGTAGAATTATATATGAGTTTAAACATTCTCTCTCTCTCTAAGGACAAATTAAATCTCAACGAGAACAGAGAACTGTGTACAAAAGAAAGAAATGTCTGGCAATATCTACAATCAACATAATATAAATTATCAGTTTCCTAAAATATATTTGTTGCTATATAATTCAAACATAACTACAAAAGGTATTAAATTTAATATACTTTTACGACGCTTCTCAGCCGTCGATGTTTGCGTTCAAGGTTTACTGAGAAGACAATGTGAGTTCGTTTTGGATACAGCTTAGTACTATGGATTTATTACCAGATCTTTGAAAGGGATATAAGTAACTATACAGTAGAAGATTAACTTGCCTTCAATGTCCGCCACTAGAGGGATCCTTCTCCGCTACCGTCTTCCCGGTCAGTCCATACGGCCACACGTTCGGAGCCCACTTTTCAGACAGACTTCTCTCCCCAGACTGCCATGTCTTCTCGGCACACACAAATCCTCGGCAGGCCGGCCAGCTTCCTTCCACTGCGGCACCAGCTGGGCTCGGCTGATCCCTTCCCCACCGCGGCGCCAGCTGGACTTGGCTGATCCCTTCCCCACGGCGACGCCAGCTGGACTTCCCCGACTGTCTGCCACCCCCTCCTGGAATTTGTCAATCCACACTTCCCTGGGGGAGCCCCGGCATACCTTCTCTCTTGGCTTCCCCATTTCTTCCCTGCTACTTCTCTGCTGCATCGTTTCAATACATTTCTTTACTGGAAATGAAAATACTTGGATCTGTTACAATTAAATTATTGTCAATTCTATAGTCTTTAAAAACAGGAGAACCTAGTAAAAGATGTATTGAGGTTTGTTCCTCATGTCCACAAAAACAACTCGAGTCTTCCACCGCTTTAATTCTTTTTTAAAAAGCTTCTGAAAATTCTATGAGGTTCAATGGATAACTACGTTGAGAAGTAATTTCTTTGGCAGATATGAGAACAGTTTAACCAAATCTCTCTCTCACACACAGTCTCTCGCGTCTGCCAAGTCATCTTTACACAGGTTCTTTCTGAGACTTGAGATGAGGGCAGAACGTGACTTACTGTCTGAAGGAGGACTCTCTGTCGTTGTCTCCTCGACTGTACATAACTGTATATAGTTTACTCCTTATTTTATCCTTCTTTTTATAATTATTATATACTACTACCATTGACTTGTGAATTAGGTCAATAAAATATTTTAAATCTCAAATCTCTCTCACACATTGCCATTGAACATGTCGGGGACAAAAACTATACAATAAGCAAGGGCCTGTCCACACTCAAGGCGGTTTGTAGCACCTGATCCCGATATCCCTTCAGAGAAGTCAGGTATAAATATTTTCTATTTTTATTACAATACTGTATTTTAATTTTACTTGATTATTTTGCTGTTAACTGAGAGTCATTAAAGTTGTTAATTGTCTCTTTTTCTCAATGCATATTTATATCAACTATGTAAAAACTTTTTTAGACCGAACTGGATCTTATTCATGAACTATATTGACTATATATGAAGATTGGTTGATTAGAATTTTTATTGAAACTTCGTTCTTTATTTATTTATTTCAATTCAAAACGCTATGTCCCCCTAGGGACACTTGCGCTAAATGTACATACAAATATAACAAAGAAAATATTCAACATGGAAAGATACACAGAAATCGACTTAGAAAGATTCATAAATATTATTTACATATAGAGATATTCTTTGAATTTTATTTACAGTTACATCATTAAATTTAAAAATATATACATATATACACACATATACACGCATACACCTATATATTGTTTACAACCACAAGATATGTCCAATATTTCCTTGAGATCGTTACATCAAAGATCATTTTTCTTAATAAAATCCAAAATATATTTACAAAGGAAATTAAATTTTATATATGTGTCCTTACTTGAAATTAAATCACTAGGGCCTAAAGCTATTAAACCGTTGGTGACTCTGTAATCTTGAAACTTCGTTCAATGTAATACAAAGCAATAACGCGCCATCTATATATAAAATATGAAAAAAGGGCCAGCCTGAAAACTCCCAACTCACCTATTCTGAAATTTCTTCCATCCACAAACAAACCTCTCTCTGGAAATCCACCCTAAACCACCCCTGGTACATCCCCATTCCTAACGAATCTTTTTTCCACACCCTTACTAGGGAAGAACAAACGGCGATTTCAAGATTACAATCAGGACTTCTTAGAATGTTCAAATTTAATGGAAAAATCAAAACATTCCCGAAATGCCCCAAATGCGATTCCAAACCAGCCAGTCCTGAACATCTATTGAATTGTATCAAATCCTCCAAAAAAGACCTCTGAGAAAACTCCAGGACTATAATAGAAAAGCTGAGACAATGGAACCTAATGGAGATCGTTTAAACGACCTGAGGAATAAGCAACAACAACAACACATATGAAAACATTAAGACACGAATGTTTCTTTTCACAAATAAATCAAACTTCTACTGTCCTTACTGCGATGGAAAATATTGGGAGGGTTTGGTTTATCAGTGGTGAACCCTCCCAGCTGTTTCACCAATTTAATCAACCAGACCGCTTCTTTAGAGCTCTAATACTGTATTGGATCATTCTGCTTTTATATGTTACACTGAAGGGTGGAATATTTTCATCGTATAAAGGACAGTAGAAGTTTAATTTATTTGTGAAAAGAAAAATTCGCGTCTCAATGTCTTCATTCGTTCAATGTGTCTCTCTGGTTCTTTCTGAGTCTTGAGATGAGGGGAGAACTTACTGTCTGGACTCTTTGTCTCCGGGACTTTACTGTATATAGTTTACTCTTTTACTTTATATCTTCCATATATCCCTCTTTTTATAATTATCTTATGATACCACCATTGGCTTGTGTATGATGTTAATAAAATATTTTTAAATCTCAAAAAAAAAAAAAATCTCAATATGTCTCTCGCCAAAATAAACGCTCCCAGATGGACTCCACTTTCCTTGAAGAAAGTGGCGGTCACCTTGGGCCATTTCCTGGTGCCATTGACATCCATCGGCTGCGTCATGACTTATTCATCCTTCCTCAATCTTCTTCCTAACTTGGGGGTGCAAGTCGTACCACCCCACGGGGGTTGTTACCTGTCTTGCATTGTAAATATTCCAATTTTTGTATTACAAGGTTGTCCCAAAAGTTCATAAACACTTGAAAAAAATGTGAATACCAATATTATTCGACATAATACACTGGCCCATGTCAACTTGGTAGTATTTTGCATATTGTGAACAACTTATTTCTTCTTTCTTATCTCCACTCAATCATATCAGGGTATCAAGCTTGTAGAGCTTGTTGATGGTGTCTGCCGGGGACGAGTAGAGCTCATCAATGGATGAGTCAATACAGTCAATAATGTATTCTTCTTTCTTATCTCCACTCAATCATATCAGGGTATCAAGCTTGTAGAGCTTGTTGATGGTGTCTGCTGGGGATGAGTAGAGTTCATCAATGGATGAGTCAATGCAGTCAATTATGTATTCTTCTTTCTTATTTCCATTTAATCATATCAGGGTATTAAGCTTGTAGAGCTTGTTGATGGTGTCTGTTGGGTATGAGTAGAGTTCATCAATGGATGAGTCAATACAGTCAATAATGTATTCTTCTTTCTTATTTCCATTCAATCATATTAGGGTATCAAGCTTGTAAAGCTTGTTGATGGTGTCTGCTGGGGATGAGTAGAGCTCATCAATGGATGAGTCAATACAGTCAATAATGTGTTTTGGGGTTGTAGGTTGACACTTAGTACATAGTGAGAAAACCTTGCAACCATTCTGGAAAAAACATTATCCATAGATGATCAGACTTAAGTCTAGAAATCAAAGACTGTTTTCCAAATCCTTTGCATTAACATATAATATACTTATAGTGAAAAACTCGCAAATCTCCTTGCTCACCATGGGATCAAATGGCGATAAATTTTTTCTTTGAGAGAAGTTTCAAATCAATTACTTCCGCTGGATTATGGAAGGAGCTGTGTATTTCAACGCCAAGTGTCATCTCTGATAGGGTATTGTATGTAAATAGAGGTTCAACGTCCCGCGGTCAGTTCCAGATAGAATCCCCTTCGACATGGGATATGTAAGCCTTAGGTTTACTCATCTAGAGGTGAAGGTTGAGACCCTCTGTATCAACTTGAAATTAATCCGAATCTTGACCTGACCAACGCCATTCTTCACAAAAATATAGCCAAAGCTCAGCAGAGATTCGTAAAATATGTTTTACACAATGGACACTGTCAAACTTCTAATAAACAAAAATAGATAATTGGAAGTTTGAAGAAATATAAGGCTGTCCCAAATGTTCGTAAACATATTATGATTTATATTTTGCAAGTGTTTACGAACTTTTGGGATAACCTTGTAATTCTGAAACTTGGCCTACCTACTGATTGACCACCCTTGATATAGAACATCAGAGATTAAATCATTCTTCTATAAGAATTCTGTTATAATTTTACCAAGGTTACCAATATTACCAAGGTTGTCCCAAAAGTTCGTTAACATATTATGATTCATATAAATTTTAGGACAACCTTGGTAATATTGGTAACCTTGGTAAAATTATAACAGAACTCTTATAGAAGAATGATTTAATCTCTGATGTTCTAATTCAAAGGTGGTCAATCAGTAGGTAGGCCAAGTTTCAGAATTACAAGGTTGTCCCAAAAGTTAGTAAACATATTATGATTTATTTTGAAAATAGAGCAATCCATAAATAAATCTTTAATTTAAAATGTTATAACACCTTGATAAAGTTTGGCGTTCAGCCAACTGAAATATATATTGGTAAAAAAAATATTTTGATCCAACCTTTTCAATTAAAGATTATGATTTATATTTTGCAAGTGTTTACGACCCTTTAGGACAACCTTGGTAATATTGGTAACCTTGGTAAAATTATAACAGAATTCTTATAGAAGAATGATTTAATCTCTGATGTTCTATATCAAGGGTGGTCAATCAGCAGGTGAGCCAAGTTTCAGAATTACAAGGTTGTCCCAAAAGTTCGTAAGCACTTGCAAAATATAAATCAGAATGATAATGTGTTTACGAACGTTGGGACAATATTATAGGATGGTTTGTTTCAAAGATATTTCACACCGAATAATGTACGCTGTTTGTAGTATACCAAAGTACAGAAGATAATCATAGGTACATTAGTGGGGCAAATACAAGGACGATAAGACAATAGTAGATACTGACCAAGGACAAAACCCACGAAATTCTCTCCATAATAGGTCACCGGGGAAGAGTTAAAAAAAGAGGGAGAGGAAACTCAGGTGAGCCAGGCTGCCTGAACAGATTGCCTTCGGGTAATAGCTGTGGTGGATATCGTCTAACTCTCTTTTTTTCAATCGAAACTTTACTGGAATTTCATAGTAGGATCTTTGCAATAACTTTAGTGAAACGAAGAAAGAAACTTTTCTTTTGGGAGTACCTTTTGCACCATTGAAAAGTTGAATATTAATTAAAAGAAATAAACACAAAAATATTAAATTAAATGAATGCAAAAAAAAAAAAAAAGAAAATCATCTAAATTATATATACTCAAAACAACTATGATGATAAAAATCTGTGAATTACAGAAGCAAACAATATTCACAGAATATTTCACGCTGATATACTAGAACCTTAGTTTTACGGAGATCATTCAACGTTCTGAATTGTGAAATATTTTAATTTTCAGTGCTGTCTACTTTTCCTTTATCATTCTCAGATAATTTGGTAATTCAAATGTAGATCACAGCACCTATTGGCCTCAATGTCTTCTAGATGATCTTCAGTTTGTCTTTCTTAATTTCCCCAGCATCTCCACCAAAATTCCATTTGGAAAATTAGGGAAGACAAACTTCAGGATGACACTGAAATTTTCTAAGGCAAGAACAAATTATAGTTGATAACATACAAGATAAGCAATGAGGGAAGATTACAGAGTAGAAAAATATCAAAATTGATACTCTGTTAAAAAAATAATAAATACTTTGCAACAATATTCTTACTGCGGTGTCGGTAACAGCTAGTAAAGACGGATTACATACTCCAGACGTTTGTGAGCCAAGAACGGTCTTCTAGCGCAGGAGTTTGCCAACTTTTGAGCTCCAACTCCACTCCAGCACATATCCTGGACTGTATTGGAGCTAAGACCTATACAAAAACTCCAGCACATATCCTGGACTGTATTGGAGCTAAGACCTATACAACAACTCCAGCACATATCCTGGACTGTATTGGAGCTAAGACCTATACAACAACCCCAGCACATATCCTGGACTGTATTGGAGCTAAGAACTATACAACAACTCCAGCACATATCCTGGACTGTATTGGAGCTAAGACCTATACAACAACCCCAGCACATATCCTGGACTGTATTGGAGCTAAGAACTATACAACAACTCCAGCACATATCCTGGACTGTATTGGAGCTAAGACCTATACAACAACCCCAGCACATATCCTGGACTGTATTGGAGCTAAGACCTATACAACAACCCCAGCACATATCCTGGACTGTATTGGAGCTAAGACCTATACAACAACCCCAGCACATATCCTGGACTGTATTGGAGCTAAGACTTATACAACAACCCCAGCACATATCCTAGACTGTATTGGAGCTAAGACCTATACAACAACCCCGGCACATATCCTGGACTGTATTGGAGCTAAGACCTATACAACAACCCCGGCACATATCCTGGACTGTATTGGAGCTAAGACCTATACAACAACCCCGGCACATATCCTGGACTGTATTGGAGCTAAGACCTATACAACAACCCCGGCAGATATCCTGGACTGTATTGGAGCTAAGACCTATACAACAACCCCTGCACATATCCTGGACTGTATTGGAGCTAAGACCTATACAACAACCCCGGCAGATATCCTGGACTGTATTGGAGCTAAGACCTATACAACAACTCCGGCACATATCCTGGACTGTATTGGAGCTAAGACCTATACAACAACCCCGGCACATATCCTGGACTGTATTGGAGCTAAGACCTATACAACAACCCCGGCAGATATCCTGGACTGTATTGGAGCTAAGACCTATACAACAACTCCAGCACATATCCTGGACTGTATTGGAGCTAAGACCTATACAACAACTCCAGCACATATCCTGGACTGTATTGGAGCTAAGACCTATACAACAACCCCAGCACATATCCTGGACTGTATTGGAGCTAAGACCTATACAACAACCCCGGCACATATCCTGGACTGTATTGGAGCTAAGACCTATACAACAACCCCAGCACATATCCTGGACTGTATTGGAGCTAAGACCTATACAACAACCCCGGCAGATATCCTGGACTGTATTGGAGCTAAGACCTATACAACAACTCCAGCACATATCCTGGACTGTATTGGAGCTAAGACCTATACAACAACCCCAGCACATATCCTGGACTGTATTGGAGCTAAGACCTATACAACAACTCCAGCACATATCCTGGACTGTATTGGAGCTAAGACCTATACAACAACTCCAGCACATATCCTGGACTGTATTGGGGCTAAGACCTATACAACAACCCCAGCACATATCCTGGACTGTATTGGAGCTAAGACCTATACAACAACCCCGGCAGATATCCTGGACTGTATTGGAGCTAAGACCTATACAACAACCCCGGCAGATATCCTGGACTGTATTGGAGCTAAGACCTATACAACAACTCCAGCACATATCCTGGACTGTATTGGGGCTAAGACCTATACAACAACCACAGCACATATCCTGGACTGTATTGGAGCTAAGACCTATACAACAACCCCAAAACTATAGTAGATATTGCTTTCAACCTTCATGACCTGCTGTAATCTTACCCATGAGATAATAAATAAAAATCGCTTTTTGACTCAAATCCTAACTTCTTTTTGCTAACTCAGATAAATAGGGTTTTTCAGGGCCATTAGGTGATGAAGCCAGTTTGACTTGAGGAAAGAGATGTCAAAGATAACCGATGATTGAGAGGACAATCTTCTCATTGAAACATATTTGCATATTCTGATATGATCGGCTATAACAGGGGTCGGCAAACCTTTGAGTTGGAAGAGTCAAAAATTACAATTTACAAAATTTCAAAGTTTTTAAAGAGCCACACATTTCTTCTTGCCAACAATAAATAGTACTCACATAAATAATATTTACATATGGAACTATATAAAGGGCTTCACATTCAAAGAGCCGCATGTGTCTCGTGAGATACAGTTTACTGATCCCTGTTTTAGAGAAACGAAACTTGTCTTCTGCCATGACAAATGTTGAGGAACGTTAGCTTGATTATCATCCCAATATATTGAAGTGAAACATAGAAATATTTAACCAATCAGAAATAAAATTGCAAACAACACAATTATATTTCATTGAGATTAGATGACATATCTTCTTTCTTATCTCCACTCAATCATATTACAGTATCAAGCTTGTTTGACAACCATCATGACTGTGTGAAATAGAATGCGTCTGCCTTTGTCATTAAGACTGGGAGCACTTCTCAGTGGCAGGCCGACTTAGCTCCAAAAGAAATGGCCGCCTCTGACATGAGGAACAGACGCCATGTGCAGCCGCTCCTAACATGGAGTACAAACGCTGCTCATCCTGTATCCCTGGAGTCCTTACAGGGTACTATCCGCCGGGCCAGCTGAGCCCAGGTTTTTTAGCGAGCTTGTTACTGCTCCCTCTCCTTCTTTTTCATCCGGGCTTGGGACCGGCAAAGGCGGAGATGACATATAAAAGGGATGAATTCATTTAATGGACCTCATTGAAAAAAGCGTTTTAAGTTTATATATACAGTATAACCTCGTTAAATCAACACGATAATTTGACTCTTCCGATAATTCGACCATTTTAATATTCAAATTTTGATATTTTATCTTGATTGTATATAACCATTACCGCTAAAAAGGTATTACAGAGCAGAGCGGCGGCCGCTAAAATGTATAAATTTATTAAAAGAGCAGTGGTAAATTTAAGTAAATAAAAATCAAAATAATTGATAATAAATAATTTATTATCAAACAGATATGTTCCTGTCTATGGTTGAAGGAATATCGGATCCCATACGTCATGTAGATAGTTGAAATGACATAAACTGGCCTTGACACTCAGCCAGAAAGGTATTCAAAAGAGCCTCAATTCGACATTCAGAGTAACGAATTTCTGACAAATGTCAACAGGAATGTTCCTTCTTCATCATTCAATGGACAATTGATGTCACACGGCTGTAGGTTTCAAACGCAGCGATCGCTGGCTGTCGCAAAGAAAAGAACGCTTCCAAGAGCGATGCATACGGATTTCTTTCAAATTGAAAGACCCTCTTCGATGAGCTATACCTTGAAGAATCTGACCGCGATATGTTTCTTCATTTTTTAATTGTTTGATGCCTCATTCGTTCATATTTGCCTACAGCTCTAAAATATTCCGCGCCTAACTAAAGTTAGAATAGAATATACCTAACCGGTTACCGATTTGGCTTTGGAGCCCATCTGCATGTGCAAAGTTTTAAAGTATCTCTGAACTTGGGACAACTTAGTTTTAAAGAGGGGATGAAAAAACACTGACTTGGTAGCTGTTAGCTGAATTACCTCTTTTTGATCTTCAGGTATGCCGAAACTTCGAATGGTCTCTATCCCTTGGGGTCAATCGGGATGTAAACTTTGTTGATTCGACCGAACGATGAGATTATGCGAGTTAATCAATGGTTTTCCTGTGTTAGGCTGCTATTGGGTCGTCTCTTCCTCGAGAGGTGCAGATAGAATCAACAGGTATAGATAGCAAATGGCATTTAGCCAAAAACCTTTGAATTTGAGGAAGGGAAGTATCTCTATAGAAACGAGTTTGTCTATCTGACCGTTAAAGAATTGGAAACCTGCTTCAAACGCCCCAAGTTAGCCAAGAGCTCATGCTTACAGCTTCTTTCATCGCGAGATAGAGAGAGTCATGCCGTTGCCCGGGGTAATTTTAAGTACCAAATTGTGGTGCACCATATTAATCAATACTGTCAAGTAGCTCTGCAACCACAACCACAGAAAGCTCCATAGGACACCTGTCAATCATCACTGGACTCCTGGGGGACAGGTGTGAGGGGTTCTCGGAATCTTATCGGCAAATAAGGAAAACGGGACGGTGGCTGACCACTCTTGTTATTATCTTTACCTTGGGATAAGTTGTTCTCCCTATAAATACCTCTTGTATATAATTTTATTGGAGAACTAAAAGGTAAATACCCACCTTTATAATAAACCAATTATTCCTAAATTTGCCCTTGCTTTATTAATCTCCGCGACAATATTTTATTCAAATAAATCTATCTGTATGTACACTTATCTCTATTAACATTAAAAACATCATCAATTCCTGACAGTCGTTGTCACGCATCATCAGAAACAAAAATATTTAAATCTTTCATTATCCACACATCGAATCTATACAATTATAGCTACAAGGTTAGAAGGCCAAAACGGATGAAGGATTGTTGTCGTGAGACTTCACCAACATTGTTAACATTCCCTACAATCTTCATTAGAAAAAAAAAAGACAACAAGTCAGGAAAATGAGAAGGGCTTGTAATGGGAAACAAGTGGCCTACAACAAAATCCCATTAAATCCAAGGCTAAATCCGGATTATTAGCTTCCTTTACGACTGTCTGATGTAATGGCCGGTCGTAGATGGATAGGGAAGTCAATCAATGTTGGCAATCTTACAACGACCAACTTGCACTGAACGGCTGGTTTGGAGAATCTTGTCGCAAAGAAACCGACAGTTCTTTTTGCATAGAAGTATCGGCCAGGTAACTTCAAAACTTCAGAAATCCATTCAATTCGTTCCGCATCCACTTGTCGAACTTTTTACTCTTCAATTTTATGAGGGATCGGTTGAAGGATTTTCTAAACTGTTGGTTTTCGACTGCTACGACCCAGGTTCGATTTCCGTATTGGGCACTTTTTTTCTGGTAAAAAATGCTTCAAATGACAACTGATTCTTATAAAAGTTCAACACCACCAACGAATGCAAGTAAACAAAAGAGGGCTCTAGCATATTTGTAAGTGCAAAAGTCGAACTGCTTTTCACATGTGTAGACATGTTGTGCACTTACAGTAAAGGCAGTCGCTAACTTCTAACCATCATGATTATCATGGCCTGTATCACGTGTACTAGGGATAAGCAAAAGAAAAACTTTTCAATTTGACACAGCGATCATTTAAAATACCTTGAAAAAAATCTTCAGTGCAATTTGTATTATTTTGAGAATGGGAGGATGGCTGTCGCATTCTAGCTGAAAGAGATGTCAGCGAGAAATTGCTGGTCTCATTCGTCGAAGTACAAAGGCGTCATTCGGTGAGGAAGTCAGCGATGGCCTTGTCTGAGCTTGTAGACTGTTTGAGGCAACTGCTAAAGCTCAGCATCAAAGCTGGCAGCGACATCGAAAAGGGTGGTTTTGGTCCAGAAGCTCTGTGACAATTTTTGACAATTAAACAACTTTATTGACATCTCGTCAATCTTTACACTCAAAGGGAGTTATAAGGTAATAATAATGGTAGGAATGAAGAGAGATATATATACAATCGACGTAGCCCTCTCCGATGGCACGTCCGGATCAGGAGCTTAAAGCCGCCTTGAATCTAGACAGATCCCTGCCATTTGGGAATTTCATGTTCGGAACATGTTTGATGATAATGTCGAAGAATTTGTCGAGAAGAATCTTGTCTTCAGGCGTGAGTAGCCCGAGGGAAGCTCTGTGAGAGATTATATCAACCTGGCTTCAAGGTCTTTAAGTGATTCTTTGGAGATATTCAGGTTACTGAGAATCCACGCAGCGTCTTCAGAATGTTCGATATTTAATTCTTCAGCAGCTATTTGAGTAGGTTTGTCTGCTTTGATTATTGCCTTTAACCGATATTGTTGTGAACCTTCGTCCACAACTTCCAAGGCTGGTGACTCCAGCGAAGAATTTGACAAATCACCCAGATGTAGGGCGTTCAAAACTGGCCCCATCTTTCCTTGCATTGAAACTGGACTTTTACAAGAATCGGGGATCATTGAAGCATTTTTTTTATTAGAAAAAAGTACCAAATTGGGATTCGATCCTGGGTCGTAGCAGTCGAAAACCAATAGTTTAAACCACCCTTCTACCGATCCTCTTAATAAACTTGGAATATTACAATAAATATTAATATATACAGTTATCAGCGTCATAATCAAGCAACAATTCTTAATCAATTATGTCACCGTTTGCTTTGTGAATGGAATAAATACCCAAATATGGCCATTTCTCATAACCATCGGTGGTTCAGTGGTAAAATGCTCGCCTGCCACGCGGGCGGCCCGGGTTCGATTCCCGGCCGATGCATTTTTTTTTTTTTACAATTTTTAAAACTCATTTATATATTATACAAGAATGACACCACGGCGCCAATTTATAATTGTAACGAATAGTATTTGAATAAACGCATTTAATCGGGTAAAACCCGGGCGTTGCCCGGGTCATTCGGCTAGTTGTGATACAAACACAAACTTGAGAAAGTCAATAAGAACTGCAAAATGGTGACCCAACAATTGACACTTTACCAAGTTCAGAATTGAGTTTGTAACCTGCGTCAAAGAAGTCGATGGATAAGTGATCAAAATCCTCGATTCCCAACAGCCATGAACCAGGATAAAATCCCGTTTTGGACATTTTGTTTTAATATATGAATAACTTTCAGATATTATTCATTGCTGTAAATAACATAAGGTACCATATTTCCAAATGCATATTCTTATTTTCCATAGGATCATCCAAATAATAATCTGTATATATTTATCATGTGTATATAATCTTTCTCCATTTTTACACCTTTGTATATTTCCCACTTTCATAGGTTTCTCCGTCTTCTATCCCCAAGGAGAATCCTCTGAAAGACCTGTGTGTCTTAATAAAGGTTTTTGTGTGTGTGAATAACATAAGGTAGGTTTCTCTTTTTGAGCGGTAACCTAATAAAGTTATTTTGGAACAGAACATGCGTCGATTGCTGAACCCTCCCTTTCATGATCGTTTCATCGATGGAATTGATACTTACACTAAAAATATATTCATTATAAAAATTAAGACATACAAAATTAAAATTTGAGCAACACTACCAGAAAAAAAAAGTTGAATCTTTACAATTGTATTACAATATTTTCAGAAAACCTAGAAATTCTAAGAAAATATCTGAAAATCCTAATTCCCAACTCTTGTGTTCTTTGATGTCAATTCTGAAATAATCCTCAAGGTCAATTAAGAGCTACAGTCTAGTCCAGATGTCGGTAAACTGCAACTCGCGAGCCACATTCTTTGGATGTGAAATTGCGGTTCTTTATATAGTTCCATACGTAAATATTATTTATGTGAGTACTATTTATTGTTGGCAAGAAAAAATATGGCTCTTTAAAAACTTTGAAATTTTGTAAATTGTAATTTTTGAATCTTCCAACTCAAAAGTTTGCCGACCCCTTGTCTTGTCGATCATATCAGAATATGCAAATATGTTTCAATGAGAAGATATTCCTCTCAATCATCAGTTATCTTCGACATCTTTTTTCATCAAGTTAAACTGGCTTCATCACCTAATGGCCCTTAAAAACCTTATTTATCTGAGTTATCAAAAAGAAGTTAGGATTTGATTCAAAAGGCGATTTTTATTTATTATACCATTGGGTTAGATTACAGCAGGTCATGAAGGTTGAAAGCAATATCTACTATAGTTTTGGGGTTGTTGTATAGGTCTTAGCTCCAATACAGTCCAGGATATGTGCTGGAGTTGTTGTATAGGTCTTAGCTCCAATACAGTCCAGGATATGTGCTGGAGTTGTTGTATAGGTCTTAGCTCCAATACAGTCCAGGATATGTGCTGGAGTTGTTGTATAGGTCTTAGCTCCAATACAGTCCAGGATATGTGCTGGAGTTGTTGTATAGGTCTTAGCTCCAATACAGTCCAGGATATGTGCTGGAGTTGTTGTATAGGTCTTAGCTCCAATACAGTCCAGGATATGTGCTGGAGTTGTTGTATAGGTCTTAGCTCCAATACAGTCCAGGATATGTGCTGGAGTTGTTGTATAGGTCTTAGCTCCAATACAGTCCAGGATATGTGCTGGAGTTGTTGTATAGGTCTTAGCTCCAATACAGTCCAGGATATGTGCTGGAGTTGTTGTATAGGTCTTAGCTCCAATACAGTCCAGGATATGTGCTGGAGTTGTTGTATAGGTCTTAGCTCCAATACAGTCCAGGATATGTGCTGGAGTTGTTGTATAGGTCTTAGCTCCAATACAGTCCAGGATATGTGCTGGGGTTGTTGTATAGGTCTTAGCTCCAATACAGTCCAGGATATGTGCTGCAGTGGAGTTGGAGTATTTTGAGCAGACAACTTTTTCTCCATCAATGGACATTAGACCGTTTCAATTAACATAGACTATCTCAAATGCCATGGACCTGAATTACATTAAGGATTGTAATTTATAGTTTTAATTAGTATAGTTTTTTTATTGCTGTTATTTTGTTTTGGAATGTTCTATATTTGTGCCATTGGTTTAGTGGTTGTAATTCTAAAGATATATTGGACTTTTGATAATATGTGTGTAAATAATCTTTGTTTCTTGTATAATTTATTGCTCTAAAATGGAAATTTAAATAACTTTCAATCTTCCTAAAACTATAAATAATTTATATATATATAAAAAAACTATGTGCATAAAATAGATTAAACATTTACATGCAAATATCCACATAGGATATAGCGTGTGTTTTGTAATAAATAAATAAAAGGAACATAATGGATCTAGAATGTCTGTTCCAGACGATACATTGATTTGTACTAGAGTTCCTGGAGGCCACAGTATCAATGAAGGATCCAGCTAGTGTGAATAGATGGTGTAACATGGATGACAAGATACCAGAGTAAAGTTGGGGAAAGAGGGGTGGACTCTAGCTGCCATGTGGCAGACGCTAAAAACAGCATTCCTGTGTGGGGGAGGACAGAGTCTGGTCACATCTGCGGTGAGGAGAAGACGTGGCGACTTGTCTCCGGGCGTGTGGATGATCCTACAAGACGGTGCCAGGAGAGCCTGACATCGGAGCGGCCTACAAGACGGTGTAGTCCAGGCTGGACATGTACAATGTGGAGCGGGACACAAGAGTGACATCCACGGCGCCAAGGATCCTTCTGACGGGGAAGTTGAAGGTAAGTCTTACTTATTGTACTCCTTCTGGTTGGTGCCACGTTTAATAAAGCGATAACTTCTGCTGCATCCCTTCGAACTCACATGTGTATCTTTGTGGCATCCTGATTAGACAAAGTACAGCGTCTGGGTACGACGTAACAATATGAAGAAATCCTTGAAGCTTATTCCCATCCCTGGACACTTTTATTTTTCCGTTCATCATTACTCTTCACAATTCATCCTTCCATAATTCATCTCTAAGGTTAGAAATAATCGTTATTTCTCCTTAAAATTCGAAGACTGACTACAAACTGGCTTATTTGTCCAGCTAGCTGTTTTATACACAATTGAAATTTACAGATTTAACTAAAGTAACAAATTTTCGATTTTTCGTTCAAAAGAAACACATGCGAGATAATTTTCAATTGTCGTTCTACAATCATAAGCCGCATTATATTGTATTATAACTTATGTGTATTTTTTAACCTTTTTTTTCTTATAATCGCAGTCAACTTCATTTGTTTCTATTTTTCATTTCCTTATATTTTGTTCAGAATACATTATATAACAAACTGCATTACTATTTTTACAAAAGCCTTAATTTTAATTTTTGAATGTATTATTATCATTAATTATTTTTGACCAGGGGGGTGTTACTACTGTGTGTACTCCTTGGTTTTCCATGACGCGCTCGGCAAGGACGCTCCCAATCGCGCGCACACAGAGCGAAGACCCAAGAGTTTCAAGACTCACGGCGAACCAGCGTCAATGAAACCACTGGCGTGAGGATCGCCACGCGAAGTCGCCTCTATACTCCCTCATCCCCAAGGATGAGGACGCCCCTGTCTTTTCCCAACCAACAGGTCAGTACTAGGGCAGGGTCTTCTTTCCCCGCAGTGCCATATACAGATTATTTTCTTAATACATGAGTTAGGTAACCTTAGACATATTCCTACTGGTTTCCACCGTGCAGTCTCAGATAGGAACTGTACGTCAATAGACATGTTCCAAGGATATTTCTGTGTTTTCTACCGTGCAGTCCAAGATAGGAACTGTACGCCAATAGACAGGTTCCAAGGATATTTCTGTGTTTTCTACCGTGCAGTCCAAGATAGGAACTGTACGTCAATAGACATGTTCCAAGGATATTTCTGTGTTTTCTACCGTGCAGTCCAAGATAGGAACTGTACGCCAATAGACAGGTTCCAAGGATATTTCTGTGTTTTCTACCGTGCAGTCCAAGATAGGAACTGTACGCCAATAGACATGTTCCAAGGATATTTCTGTGTTTTCTACCGTGCAGTCCAAGATAGGAACTGTACGCCAATAGACATGTTCCAAGGATATTTCTGTGTTTTCTACCGTGCAGTCCAAGATAGGAACTGTACGCCAATAGACAGGTTCCAAGGATATTTCTGTGTTTTCTACCGTGCAGTCCAAGATAGGAACTGTACGCCAATAGACATGTTCCAAGGATATTTCTGTGTTTTCTACCGTGCAGTCCAAGATAGGAACTGTACGCCAATAGACATGTTCCAAGGATATTTCTGTGTTTTCTACCGTGCAGTCCAAGATAGGAACTGTACGCCAATAGGAATGTTCCAAGGATATTTCTGTGTTTTCTACCGTGCAGTCCAAGATAGGAACTGTACGCCAATAGACATGTTCCAAGGATATTTCTGTGTTTTCTACCGTGCAGTCCAAGATAGGAACTGTACGCCAATAGACAGGTTCCAAGGATATTTCTGTGTTTTCTACCGTGCAGTCCAAGATAGGAACTGTACGCCAATAGACAGGTTCCAAGGATATTTCTGTGTTTTCTACCGTGCAGTCCAAGATAGGAACTGTACGCCAATAGACAGGTTCCAAGGATATTTCTGTGTTTTCTAATGTGCAGTCCCAGATAGGAACTGTACGCCGATAGACATGTTCCAAGGATATTTCTGTGTTTTCTACCGTGCAGTCTCAGATAGGAACTGTACGCCGATAGACATGTTCCAAGGATATTTCTGTGTTTTCTACCGTGCAGTCTCAGATAGGAACTGTACGCCGATAGACATGTTCCAAATATATTTCTGTGTTTTCTACCGTGCATTCTCAGATAGGAACTGTACGCCGATAGACATGTTCCAAAGATAGATCTGTGTTTCTACCGTGCAGTCCCAGATAGGAACTGTACGCCGATAGACATGTTCCAAAGATAGATCTGTGTTTCTACCGTGCAGTCCCAGATCGGAACTGTACGCCGATAGACATGTTCCAAATATGGAACTGTGTTTTCTACCGTGCAGTCTCAGGTAGGAACTGTACGCCGATAGAAATCACCCAAAGATAGATCTGTGTTCTCACCACGCAGCCTCAGGTAGGAACTGTACGCCAATAGACATGTTCCAAGGATATTTCTGTTTCCTACCGTGCAGTCCCAGAGAGGAACTGTACGCCGATAGACATGTTCCAAGGATATTTCTGTGTTTTCTACCGTGCAGTCTCAGATAGGAACTGTACGCCGATAGACATGTTCCAAGGATATTTCTGTGTTTTCTACCGTGCATGTCCCAGATAGGAACTGTACGCCGATAGACATGTTCCAAATAGGGAACTGTGTTTCCGCCACGCAGTCTCAGGTAGGAAGTGTCCCACGCCAGCTGTGATAAACAGGATGGATGGCTGTGTTTATACAGCAGTGTCGGAATGACGTCTGTGGTTACAAGGTCAACCGCGGTCCTCAATTCCAAAGAAAGATATAGGATTGTCTAAATCAGGAACGTTTCTGAATTCTCTTGTTATACACTCTATAACAAACAAATAATTATCAACGCACCAAGAAGGAGTTGCACGATTTACAGTAAAACTTCCCTGTAAAGGACACCTAATTGCAGAGCCAAACTGTCCTTTAGGGAGAGGTGTCCTCTTAACGGAGAGTTGCTACGGTAGAACCTCCCTGTAAAGTACACCTAATCTCTGAGCCAAAGTGTCCTTTAGGGAGAGTTGTCCTCTTAACGGAGAGTTGCTAGAGTAGAACCTCCCTGTAAAGGACACCTAATTGCAGAGCCAAAGTGTCCTTTAGGGATAGGTGTCCTCTTAACGGAGAGTTGCTACAGTAGAACCTCCCTGTAAAGGATACCTAATTACAGAGCCAAAGTGTCCTTTAGGGAGAGGTGTTCTCTTACCAGAGAGTTGCTAGTTAGTAAAAATGGGAATTTTGACAATGAAAACTGTCCTTTGTAGAGAGGTGTCCTCTAGCGTGAGTGTTCTCTCATGGATATTTTTCTGTATATGATAATATGTATATAAAGATGTTTCAACCAAACATACAAATGATTGAAATTTGGTAGCCGGTAATGCAAATAAAGAATTCCAGCGCATCAAAAATTTGCATCCAACACGAGTATTCTAGACTCCATATTCGGCATTGTACGAGCTGATTTTCGAAATATTCTCTTCATTTTTGGCAGTAAGCCTATTTCCACTATATCAATGTCCCGCCAAAAGATTCCTGTACATTACGTAGATATGTCAGAGTTGGAAAGAGGTCGTACCATTGGATTGAAAGAGGCTGGTTGGTCAAATGGACTAATCACGCGACATCTGTGTCGAAGTGATGCGGCTATTAGACGATGTTGACAAGAGTGGGTCAACAACGGAAGAATGCGATGTCAGGATGGCAGCGGTCGACCAAGGAACACAACAGAACGGGAGGACAGAGCGATTGTCAGAACGGCTGTCGCAGCACCGACGTTATCTATCATCCAACATGTGACCGGCACACAAGTGTCAAAATGACCATCAACAGACGACTGAGAGAGCTGAATCTAAGAGCTAACCGACCGTTACGATGCCTACCCCCTCACACCCGTACACCGACAAGTCCAACTACAGTGACAAATGACAATTAGAACACTTTTATTGACTTCTTAGTCAATATTTACGTGAAGAAGATCAAGAGAACTATATACAATCAGCCAGGTCCCCACCGCGATAGTGTCCAGGCGATGTCCTCGATGGTCTGGCCCAGTCCGACCTGGATCTAGTCCAACTACAGTGGTGTCAGGAACGATCAACTTGGGCCTAGTATCCATTATTGTTGCGAGGTCTAAACTGAATAAGGCTCCGTTCTCAGTTAACTCATCATTCTATATCGCAGAAGGGGATAAAAGAGCTCAATAACCGGCGGTAGTTTAGAAAAAGCAAATCTTGTTGCCATTTAGGACAATCTTCAACTATAGGTAAACCTTTGTCTCTCACTTCAAATGCCCAAACTTAAAAAATTGTCCTCAACCATCTGAATGAGGTGGTAATTCCAATTTTTGGAAAATTTGTTCTATCCTAGAGATGTAGATTGTTTCATCATAATGAAGCTGTACCTTTCAATATATAGCAAGACTCTTCGACTAAATTTCAAAGATTTGTTAGAATAAAAAATAAATAAATAAAGTAAAAATCCATAGCAGAGCTTTCAAATATTATAATTTTTTTTCTGGTAAGTGAAAGGTTTTGAATCAGACAGAGATTCTCTAATTGGCTCTTTCCAGTTGATCTCGTGGATCACACCATCTCCTCAGCGGCGAAGTACGCGATCTACGTATTCTTCGTAGATCACGAAATACGTGGTGTCGCTGGAGACCCGCTGGTGATTCTCCACCAAACTCTGCACCGCTGGTAGAGGCGCCATGTTCATTGTACATAGTATCATGTATATAATGCTTTTTTAAATAGTGCAGACTGTGCACTTAGGCATGTATTGACAAGATGTCAATAAAATTATTTAAATTGTCAATTGGCTAGATGGCTAAATGGCTCTACTAAGGCAGTAAATGGCTCCAACGAGATTATTTGAAAACGTAAAGTTTCAATTTTAAAATATAGATGGGAAAGCTCAGGAAGGTTGGAGCGGACAAACAAACTCTGAAGTCACTTATAAAAAGTCCAACTGTAAGGTACATCATGTAAAACGGATTACAAGGCCAAGATTTCAGAGTAAAGTTGGGGGAAAATGCTGGAGCTGGGAAATAAGCTGAGAAAATAACCATTAGCGGCTTACCCGTCATCATTAGTAGTAATGATATCATCATAAACCTGAAACTAGATGGTCTCCATAGTTACTGGAATGGTTGAGATCCACTTTCCGACGTTAAATGAACAGCTTCTGTTTCTCGGAGCATGATGCCCATGCGGCTGTCCATCTGTTCCTACATGCCCTACCCTGCATAATGTAAAATAGATAACAAGGCCAAGATTCCAGAGTAAATTTGGGGGAAGATGAGTGGGGGATGGTCATGTGTTGTCAGGGGGGGATAGACGACATAAAACAGCATTCCTGTGTGGGGGAGGACAGAGTCTGGTGACATCTGTGGCAAGTAGAAGACGTGGCGACTTGTCTCCGGGCGTGTGGATGATCCTACAAGACGGTGCCAGGAGAGCCTGACATCGGAGCGGCCTACAAGACGGTGTAGTCCAGGCTGTACAGTGTGGAGCGGGACACAAGAGTGACATCCACGGCGCCAAGGATTCTTCTGACGGGGATGTTGAAGACAAGTTCCACTGATTGTATTCCTTCTGTTTAGTTCCACATATAATGAAGCGATAACTTTTGCTGCATCCCTTCGAACTCACGTGTGTATCTTTGTGGCATCCTGAGTAGACAAAGTACAACGTCTGGGTACGACGTAACAATATATAAGTCCCAGAAATATTAGAGTGGGCAGCTAAACCCTCACTTCAAACAGACGATAAATAACTGCGCTCAACGTTGATGGCCGAGGTGATAAAAAACTTGTATGCAGACGACCTTTTGTTTCCATTTCCGATTATCTTCTGACCGCCTCCATTCCAGCATTGTTCAGACGACCTCCGTGACGGACCTGCCCTGGAGCCACGTGCTGCACCAATAGAGCCATTTGACTCACTACAGAATCTCTGTCTGATTCGTTACTGATGAACTAACGGGAAAAATATATTGTCTTCAATTTCCCCGTCAGAAGAATCCTTGGCGCCGTGGATGTCACTCTTGTGTCCCGCTCCACACTGTACAGCCTGGACTACACCGTCTTGTAGACCGCTCCGATGTCAGTCTCTCCTGGCACCGTCTTGTAGGATCATCCACACGCCCGGAGGCAAGTCCTCAGGTCTTCTACTTTCCACAAATGTAACCAGACTCTGTCCTCTCCTACACAGGAATGCTGTTTATGGCGCCCCCCCCCCCCCTGACAACACTGCTATGGATTTTTGCTTTATTCCAACAAATCTTTAAAATCAAAGAGAAAATTTATGCTTATTGTTTTTTCTTGACTACCAAGGAGTTGTACATTATGAGTTTATTCCAGAGGTAACTTCTATCAATAAAAACACAAACTGATGGCTCCTTAAATTTCTTGAGGACTGTATTTTGTTCCCTTAATAAGGCTTCACTCTGCTGCTGCCTACCTCGTGTATTCCCATCAATCCAACACACCAACACTATGAGACACACACCCTTTATTTAAACAACAAAACTATTTATACACCTTGGCCCGTGGTCAAAATAATTAAAAACAGAATAACTTATTTTACAAACAAAATCAATGCAAAAATAGGCATTATTATCAATTGATCCAGCCACAGAATAAAAGATTAATAAAAAATAAATATTCACAGATATTTACATCCAATTCTCAACACAAACAAAGAAATACTTTTACGCCTTAAAGATTCAATACGAAGGGAAAAGAACCAGCTCTTTCACAGTCACAACAATGGGATTAGCATCATGACAACACCTCTCATAAAGACACCTTAGTTATGAATTATTTAGCTAAGCACTCTGTGACTGTTTTATCATATCCTCCTTATTCCCCAGACCTCTCTCCCTGTGATTTCTTTTATTTTCCTAAGCTCAAACTTTCGTTAAAAGGAAAACTCTTTTCATCATCTAAAGAGGTAATGGACAATGAGGCGGCTGAAATAAACAAGCTCAGGAAAATGCATGAAACTGCTTTTTAACAGCTGTTTGACCGCTGGGAAAGAATGTGTAGATAGTGGAGGGTCCCATTTTGAAAATTTTGATGAATAAAATGATATAACCTTTATATTTTTTTATTTTCAAAAAGTTTTATCTTTTCTGTGGGAAAGAACTCTCGCAGTCCATCGGTGGGTGGAGTCTTTCCCTCGGTGGGCCCCACCAATGAAGACCTTGTATATATTTTATATATACAGTTTAACCTGTCTATTACACCCCCTCTAAATAGCGCCTCTCTCTCTATAGCGCCCGATTTTAAATACGTATTACGATGCGATTTATATTAAAAGTGATCTGTCTATAGCACCCCATCTCTATAGCACCATATTTTGGTGAGTCCCAAGAGGGAGCGCTATAGACAGGTTTAACTGTATTTATTTGTATTCAACCTTATATAACTTTATATGAACGATGTTTCAAATTACAATCTCAATCTCTTGGTGACTTTTTGATTGTACCGAAGATCAATTTTTTGGAGTGTGAATAACATATAATACTGTGATATAAAATGTCTCTTCTTCTTTCTTATCTCCACTTGATCACACTAAGGTATCAAGCTTGTAAAGCTTGTTGATGGTGTCTACCGGGGAAGAGTTTTTTTTTTTTTTTTGCTTATTCCTAGTACACGTGGTACAGGCCATGATAATCATGGTGGGTAGTTAGCGACTGCTTTTACTGTAAGCGCACCACATGTTTACACATGTGAAAAGCAGTTCGACTTTGCACTTACAAATGTGCCAGAGCCCCGTTTGGTTACTTGCACTCGCTGGTGGGGTTGGACTTTTGCAAGAATCGGGGGCCATTGGAGCATTTTTTTTTAAACAGAAAAAAGTGTCCAATGCGGGAATCGAACCCGGGTCCTAGTGGTCGAAAACCAAAGGGTTTAACCAGCCTTCCACCGACCCCCCACCGGGGAAGAGTAGAGCTCATCAATGGATGAGTAAATACAGTCAATAATGTGTTTTGAGATTTGCAGGTTGAGAATTGCACTGGGTACATAGTGGGAAAACCTTGCAACCATTCTGGAAAGTCATTTTCCGTAGATGACCATACTTAAGTCTAAGATTTAAAGTGTATAAGTACTTAATGTTATTTACATACTTGGATATAAAGGTTTACAGTACATGTAATGTCCAGTCTTCGTCATGAATTCTGATGGATATGAACTACATACGCTTTCTTCCTGGTGGAACCTGTTGTTTGGTTGTTTGCTTAAAACAATCAATACCTTACGCGGTTGAAAACCAACGGTTTAGACCATCCTTCCACCGACCCCTGAGTATTTTATTTAATTAGAAAATCGTGAATTTATCTATTTACAAGTTATATCTCCGTTATACATCACATCAAATAAGTAAAGTTGAGGAAAAGGCAAAAAAGAACAATTATAACAAATATAGCGTATGAAATTCACTTACTTATTGCTGTTGTGGTGGATAGAGTGGCTGAAGGAATTGAACAAGTAAGTAATCAATTACCAATAATCATTTTGTCTAATTGATCTCTTTCCATAGTTGTCATGAGAATATCAACAAAAGGATAATATATAATGATATGTCTAATATGTATATGATCCCCTGTATATTTAGGGAAAGAACAAATGTCAATATTTGAAGCTGATGCTGAAAGGTACAACTTCATTAAGTTTTGTCCATGAGTGTATATTGGTTATCTCATGTGTCTTTAATAAAGGTCACTGTAATATCTTTCAGAGGTATTGTCTGAATGCCGATATACATGCTAAAAGGTACAACTTCCTTAAATTTTGTCCATGAGTGTATATTGGTTATCTCGTGTGTTTTCAATAAAGGTCACTGTAATATCTTTCAGAGTTATTGTCTGAATGCCGATATACATGCTAAAAGGTACAACTTCCTTAAGTTTTGTCCATTAGTGTATATTGGTTATCTCGTGCGTCTTCAATAAAGGTCACTGTAATATCTTTCAGAGTTATTGTCTGAATCCCGATATACATGCTAAAAGGTACAACTTCCTTTTGTCCATTAGTGTATATTGGTTATCTCGTGTATCTTCAATAAAGGTCACTGTAATATCTTTCAGAGTTATTGTCTGAATGCCGATATACATGCTAAAAGGTACAACTTCCTTAAATTTTGTCCATGAGTGTATATTGGGTTTCTCGTGTGTCTTCAATAAAGGCAACTGTAATATCTTTCAGAGTTATTGTCTGAATCCCGATATACATGCTAAAAGGTACAACTTCCTTAAGTTTTGTCCATGAGTGTATATTGGTTATCTCGTGCGTCTTCAATAAAGGTAACTGTAATATCTTTCAGAGTTATTGTCTGAATCCCGATATACATGCTAAAAGGTACAACTTCCTTAAGTTTTGTCCATTAATGTATATTGGTTATCTCGTGCGTCTTCAATAAAGGTCACTGTAATATCTTTCAGAGTTATTGTCTGAATCCCGATATACATGCTAAAAGGTACAACTTCCTTAAGTTTTGTCCATGAGTGTATATTGGTTATCTCGTGCGTCTTCAATAAAGGTAACTGTAATATCTTTCAGAGTTATTGTCGGAATCCCGATATACATGCTAAAAGGTACAACTTCCTTAAGTTTTGTCCATGAGTGTATATTGGTTATCTCGTGCCTCTTCAATAAAGGTAACTGTAATATCAATCAGAGTTATTGTCTGAATCCCGATATACATGCTAATGGGTACAACTTCCTTAAGTTTTGTCCATGAGTGTATATTGGTTATCTCGTGCGTCTTCAATAAAGATAACTGTAATATCTTTCAGAGTTATTGTCTGAATCCCGATATACATGCTAAAAGGTACAACTTCCTTAAGTTTTGTCCATGAGTGTATATTGGTTATCTCGTGCGTCTTCAATGAAGGTAACTGTAATATCTTTAAGAGTTATTGTCTGAATCCCGATATACATGCTAAAAGGTACAACTTCCTTAAGTTTTGTCCATGAATGTATATTGGTTATCTCGTGTGTCTTCAATAAAAGTCACTGTAATATCTTTCAGAGTTATTGTCTGAATCCCGATATACATGCTAAAAGGTACAACTTCCTTAAGTTTTGTCCATTAGGGTAAATGAGAGAGTCTCTAAAGATGCTTCCCACTCTTCCCTGTCTAAACCTCTGAATCAATTTTTAAGTAATATCATTTGTACAGGTTATTTGCAGCCTATGCAATTTGAGCCAATATGGAACTAATCAGCATATATTGAGACCGAAGAATGATGGAAATCTTTTTAATTAATTCCTAATCAACATTACTATGATTCTAACATATTATCATGATAATTGATATTCTTCCTCATAGAGACAAGGCTTTTTTTAATGTGAATTTTATTTTACTTTGGACACGTGTCGCCTCAATGGCCGCAGCCTTGCAGAAAATTGACATGGACCCAGAGCAGCAGCTTTACACACCCAAGATAGTGGACATTGTGACTTCTGTGATAGAGATGTATGGAGACATCTGAGGCTCTTCATTGGACACGACAACAACAACAATACAGTATACACACCCAAGATAGAGGACATTGCAACTGCTGTGATAGAGATGTATGGAGACATCTGAGGCTCTTCATTGGACACGACAACAACATGTCGCCTCACGACAGGAACCTGTACGATCTTTCAGAGACGTCTAGCATCATAAACCTTTTCTATTTATGTGGTATGACTCGTCAACTTTGGTGCAGACCTTGGAAAGTTACACAATATTTCGATGTTCATTAACTTCTTATTTTGATTCTGAAAATTCTGTTTTATATAAGTAATGGTTCTCAAACAATCTATTTATTCATGTTAATCTCTATTTTAAATATATATATATTTCAAACGCAGACTTTTACGGGGTATAACACACACAATTTATAAGGTTGTCCCAAAAGTTCGTAAACATATTATGATTTATATTTTACAAGTGTTTACGATCTTTTGGGACAACCTTGTAATTCTGAAACTTGGCCCACCTACTGATTGGCCACCCTTGATATAGAAAACAGCAAAGATTAAATCATTCTTATATAAGAATTATGTTATAATTTTACCATCATCCTGAAGTTTGCCTTCCCTAATTTTCTACAGCAGGCAATAATTAAAAGACAATAATGTGCATAATCTATATGAATGAAACCATAATATATATTAGACAGGTCGCTGGAAAGGTCTATCATTGATAAACATGGCCTTCCCAAATTATACATTATTAATTTACTTATTGTAGAGATTCGTGCTAAAGGATTGAATGAAATGGACCTGAGTGATTCCATTCTCAATACATACAAACTTCCATATCAGCGAATAAAAGACATTCCCATAATGACAAGGTCTTTGGGACACATTTCATCTCACTCTTCCAAGATTCAAATAACTTTATTAGGTGCCACCGCTCAAAAAGAGCAACCTAGATCATCATATTTACTGTGGGGGATGTACAAGGTTTGTTCATTTACAATTATAATTTATATTGATGTCGTTGGATCCTCAAGTCCTTGGGGATATTGTTCTTGAGAAGTCTGGCTTGTTTGATATTCAAGGTGGGTTTATTTTTCCTTTTTTTTTTCCACTTTTCATCATTCTGGCTCAATTAATGGAGAATTTGTCTAGATTTTAAATTTCTTATTTTCCTTTTTCCGCATTTGTAGTTTGTGGCTTCCTTAAAGGTGGGGTTTTCTAATTTTTCTAATTTTTCGTAGAATTTAAATGATTGTCTAATAATGTAGTCATTGATGTTTTCGATATTTAGATCGTTCCTGAGGATTGTGTTCCGAACGAAACAGGGTGGAGACATTATTTTTGTGATCATTTTATTTTCAAAGACTTCTAACTTTTTAAGGATGGTCTTTGGTACTGTCATAAAAATGGGGTGGTCGTATAAAAGTATTGGTCTTATTATTGACGTGTAAATGGCCTCACTCATCCTATTCAAAAAAAGCTATATAAACATTTTTATAATTAGAAATTCGTGTAACTTGATTCAATCTGCTTTTATGTATTAGGTAGAGTGTTGGGATCGGTGGAAGGATGGTCTGAACCATTCGTTTTCGACCGCTATGACCCGTGATCGAATCCCGCTTTGGGCACTTTTTTTCTAATTGAAAAATGATCCAATGGCCCCTGATTCTTGCTAAAGTACAACCCCACCAGCGAGTGCAAGTACCCAAACGGGGTTCAGTCACATTTGTAAGTTCAAAGTCGAACTGCTTTTCACATGTGTAGACATGTGGTGCACTTAGAGGAAAAGCAGTCGCCTACTTCTACTTAGCATGATTATCATGGTCTGTACAACGTGTACTAGGGATAAAAAAGGTAGATTGTAAAAGACGTAACGTAGCCAGTGTTAACGTTCATACGTACTGTTACTCACATCAAGAAAATACAAAAGAAGGAAATTTAGAAAGCTAAAACTGAGTGCAATCTCTAGTAATGCAATTGTAAAACTTGTATAAAATACAAGGCTGTCCCAAAAGTTCGTAACCATATTATGATTTATGATTTTGCAAGTGTTTACGAACTTTTGGGACAACCTTGGTAATATTGGTAACTTTGGTAAAATTATAACAGAATTCTTATAGTAGAATGATTTAATCTCTGATGTTCTATTACAAGGGTGGCCAATCAGCAGGTGGGCCAAGTTTCTGAATTACCAAGGTTGTCTCAAAAGTTCGTAAACATATCATGATTTATATTTTGCAAGTGTTTACGAACTTTTAGGACAACCTTGTCATTCTGAAACTTGACCCACCTGCTGATTGACCACCCTTGATATAGAACATCAGAGATTAAATCATTCTTCTATAAGAATTCTGTTATGATTTTACCAAGGTTACCAATATTACCAAGGTAGTTCCGAAAGTTATATGAATCATACTATGTTAACGAACTTTCGGAACAACCTTGGTAATATTGGTAACCTTAGTAAAATTATAACAGAATTCTTATAGAAGAATGATTTAATCTCTGATGTTCTATATCAAGGGTGGTCAATCAGCAGGTGGGTCAAGTTTCAGAATGACAAGGTTGACCTAAAAGATCGTAAACACTTGCTAAATGTTGTATATTTAAGGCAGGCAAACAGTTCGATCAACCCGCCGTTGGACCGGCGTCAGGAACCCGTTCCCCCACCCCCTGCCCATTTCCAATAGTTGGAGGTCAATCCTCGGCGATGCGTGCAAGTTTACTTTCTCTAGCATATGTGAGCACATCCAACCGGTGCATATCCATCCACAAAGAACACAAGACCGATGGCATCATGGAGAATAGATATGGCCAGCCTACCTGCAGCGGCGTTGTCGGTATCCAAGTCTTCTCCCGCTAGAGGAGCCACTGTCGCTCGGCCATGCCACTCTACTGCCCTACAGCTCGCAGGTGGTCTGACTCATCCGTCGGTCTTCTGCCCGCTGTACGGACCAATCTTTCTTCTTTGTTTATCATTTATACACACTCTTTCCATATATCTTCCTCTTTTCTTCACTAAACTGGTGTTACTCATCTGTATTACAGCATCAGATCCTTTCTACTTCACCCAGTCATGATGGTTGTCAAGCATTACAAGCTTGATACCCTGATATGAATGAGTGGAGATAAGAAAGAAGAATACATCATTGACTGTATTGACTCATCCATTGACAAGCTCTACTCATCCCCAGCAGACACCATCAATAAGCTTTACAAGCTTGAAATCCTGATATGATTGTTTAGTGGAGATAAGAAAGAAGAAGACATTATTAACTGTATTGACTCATCCATTGATGAACTCTACTCATCCCCAGAAGACACCATCAATGAGCTTTACAAGCTTGAAACCCTGATATGATTGTTTAGTGGAGATAAGAAAGAAGAATACATCATTGACTGTATTGACTCATCCATTGACGAGCTCTACTCAACCCCAGCAGACACCATCAACAAACTCTACAAGCTTAATACCCTGATTTAATTGAGTAAAGATAAGAAAGAAGAATATATTATTGACTGTATTGACTCATCCATTGACGAGCTCTACTTATCCCCAGCAGACACCATCAATAAGCTTTACAAGATTGAAATCCTTATATGATTGTTTAGTGGAGATAAGAAAGAAGAAGACATTATTAACTGTATTGACTCATCCATTGATGAACTCTACTCATCCCCAGCAGACATCATCAACAAGCTCTACAAGCTTGATACCCTGATATGATTGAGTGGAGATAAGAAATAAGAATAGATCATTAACTGTATTGACTCATCCATTAACGAGCTCTACTTATCCCCAGCAGACACCATCAACAAGCTCTGCAAACTTGATATCCTGATATGATTGAGTGGAGATAAGAAATAAGAATAGATCATTAACTGTATTGACTCATCCATTAACGAGCTCTACTTATCCCCAGCAGACACCATCAACAAGCTCTGCAAACTTGATATCCTGATATGATTGAGTGGAGATAAGAAATAAGAATAGATCATTAACTGTATTGACTCATCCATTAACGAGCTCTACTTATCCCCAGCAGACACCATCAACAAGCTCTGCAAACTTGATATCCTGATATGATTGAGTGGAGATAAGAAATAAGAATAGATCATTAACTGTATTGACTCATCCATTAACGAGCTCTACTTATCCCCAGCAGACACCATCAACAAGCTCTACAAGCTTGATACCCTGATATGATTGAGTGGAGATAAGAAATAAGAATAGATCATTAACTGTATTGACTCATCCATTAACGAGCTCTACTTATCCCCAGCAGACACCATCAACAAGCTCTGCAAACTTGATACCCTGATATGATTGAGTGGAGATAAGAAATAAGAATAGATCATTAACTGTATTGACTCATCCATTAACGAGCTCTACTTATCCCCAGCAGACACCATCAACAAGCTCTGCAAACTTGATACCCTGATATGATTGAGTGGAGACATGAAAGAAGAAGACAGCATCAGTGGCTCACCACTTCCCTGTTACCTTGATCAATGTCTTGAACAGTCTGTTTCTGTGCATCCTTGTAGTAGGAATAGAATACCACCCGTTGAAGAGAAGAAAAATTTCTCGAAAACTTACAAAACCTAAATTAAAAGAAACTTTTTACCTGAATTCTATTTTCCTTTTGCAAATAATTTCTGGGTTACTATTTCTCATAATATCCACAAATTCAACCAAAATTTTGGAAATAACAATAATAATTTATACAGTTAAACCTCTCTATAGCGCCCCCTCTAAATAGCGCCCCCCCTCTCTATAACGCCTGATTTTAAATACGTAGTACGATGCATTTACATTAAAAGTGACCTGTCTATAGCACCCTATTTTGGTGAGTCCTAAAAGAGAGCGCTATAGACAGGTTTAAATGTATATTGAAAAATTTAGTAGTGATATGAAATTTCCAAAGCTGAATTCAAGAAGGTGAACGCTTTTCTTAAAACATTGTTTTTCTTTTTACTTCGCGAATAATATTAATACGGCGAAATCATAATAATACATAATACAATTACTATATATATAATACAAAGACATTATACATAACGGCGAATAATATTATTACGGCGAATACATAATAATACAATTACTTTATATATAATACAATTACTTTATACATAATACAAAGACATTCTATATACAGTTACGAGCGTTATGTGTTCTTAATTCTTCATTTTTCATCTCTGTCACCGTTTGCTTTTTTTTTTGGAATGGCGCTCTCCTATTGGTTGGCTACGATCGCGCCACCTTTGCCCCCCCCCCCCCCCCCCCCCCATCATGCCCCCCCCCCCCCCCCCCACTCGCTTTTTCGTTTTTGTAACTATTGTGTTGGAGCGGGTCGCTCCTTAAATAAATGCATATATTAGTTAATAACTAAATGAAATCCTCTCTTTCTTTTTCCCAGTAAGAGACGCCTACGGAAGCCAACAGTACATAGACAGATAAAGCACATAGGCTATAGTTATTAACTAACATATGCATTTATATAAGGCGCCAATTTATAATTGTAACAAATAGTATTTGAATCAAAGCATTCAATCGGGTAAAACACGGGCGTTGCCCGGGTCATTCGGCTAGTTATACATAACGGCGAATAATATTGGTATTTCAATTTTTTGCAAGTGTTAACGAACTTTTGGGATAACCTTGTAATAGCAATAAATTATTGGTTTACCAATATGGAAGAACAATTTAAAATTAGTGTAGTTTTAGGAAATAACTGAGAAAAAAGGCTTAAAATCAGTAGCTATAGTCAAATACATTTGTTAAAGGTAATGGAGGAATAAAAGAAAACTAATAAAATTCCGTAGATTCAATCAAGTGGCTAACCTCGATTCGAAAGTATTTCCACTGTGAATTGTTAAGCATTGCATCACACCATTGAGGTCATTCCCATCAAAATTACAATCAGGATATCCAAAATATTTACAATATAATTGTATAATATACAATAATTAACGGGGCATAGAGACTTTAACACATACCTATATAGAATTGATTATAATACAATATAAATACGGCTTATGATTGTAGAACGACATTTGAAAATTATCCCGCATGTGTTTCTTTTGAACGAAAAATCGTAATTTATTTTAAGGAGAAATAACGATTATTTCTAACCTTAGGGATGAAGTATGAAAGGATTAATTGTGAAGAGTAATGATAAACAGAAAAATAAAGTGTCCAGGGATGGGAAACGAACCAACAGGTTCCGCTTACCGGGTAGATGCCATGTCCACTAGGCTACCCTGGACATATTTTTCCGTTCGTAAATATTATATGAAGTAATTCATAATACAATATAATACGGCTTATGATTGTAGAAAGATATTTGACAATTATACAGAAAATGTTTCTTTTGAATGAAAAATCGAAATTTTATTTTAAGGAGAAATAACGATTATTTCTAACCTGATTGTAGAACGACATTAGAAATAACCTTAGAAATAATCGTTATTTCTCCTTAAAATAAATTTAGATTTTTTTTTTTCATAAGAAATATTTGCGAGAAAATTGTCAAATGTCGTTCTACATAATTGATTCTTCAATCTGCTTATGTGAACAAGAAGATCACAACCCTGAACATATTTTAATCTGGTGCCAACTTATTGCAGATTTGAGAGTACAATGCCAAATTAACAGTTCTAGTTTAAGTCAAATGGGATTCCAGTAATTTCACTAATATTTTTCAAATATAATTGTACTAGACGAATGGCCCGGGCAACGCCCGGGTTTTACCCGAGTGCGAATATATTTTAAAAACGTTGTCTTGGGTGGTCGCTATAGACAGGGTGGTCTGTATAGACAGGTGTATGTATCACACAGCTGATAACAGGGTTGTCTAGAGTGGCCGCTATAGGCAGGGTGGTCTGTATAGACAGGTGTATGTATCACACTGCTGATAACAGGGTTGCCTAAGGTGGCCGCTATAGACAGGGTGGTCTGTATAGACAGGTGGATATATCACACAGCTGATAACAGGGTTGTCTAGAGTGGCCGCTATAGACAGGTGTATGTATCACACAGCTGATAACAGGGTTATCTAGAATGGCCGCTATATACAGGGTGGTCTGTTTAGACAGGTGGATGTATCACACAGCTGATAACAGGGTTGTCTAGAGTGGTCGCTATTGACAGGGTGGTCTGTATGGACAGGTGGATGTAATACACTGCTGATTACAGGGTTGCCTAAAGTGACCGCTATTGACAGGGTGGTCTGTATAGACAGGTGGATGTAACACACTGCTGATAACAGGGTTGTCTAGAATGGCCGCTATAGACAGGTGTATGTATCACACAGCTGATAACAGGGTTGTCTAGAGGGGGGCAGGGAGGACACGTGTTCGCCGGCAGCCAATTGGCGCGCTTTCTATCCGTGAGCTTCAGACAGAATAAGGCAATTATATATATAGATAATATACGATTTTTACGGGGTATGGAGAATTTAACACACACTTATATAGAATTGGCAGAATTGATTCTTCAATCTGATTCTGTGACCAAGAAGATCACAACCCTGAGCATATTTTAATCCGGTGCCCACTTGTTACAGATTTGAGAGTAAAATGTCAAATGAACAGTTCTAGTTCAAGCCAATTGGTTTCCAGTAATTCCAGAAATATTTTTAAATATTTTCTAATATCCATTTGAAGGCTACCTGGCCCAACTACCAAAACATATACAGTTAAACCTGTCTATAGCGCCCCCTCTTGGAACTAACCAAAATCGGGCGCTATAGAGAGGAAGGCGCTATTTAGAGGGGGCGCTATAGACAGGTTCAACTGTATATATGTATACATATATATGCTACTAGACGGGTGACCCGGGCTTCGCCCCGGGATTGACCCGTGTGCATATCTACCCGAGTGATATATATTTAGATAAGATTTTTTTATAATTGTTTGTTATTAGCATTATCTATTTGTTTGCATCAGCATAATTTAATCTAATCTTTGATAGAGGGCGCTGTTCGTGAGCTAAGTAGAATAATTTGAATATATAGTTTTAATAATTGATTTATATATTTTTTAAAATAGCCTATCGTCATCCCCGTTATTTTTTACCTATGTATGGAAATTTTGGTTTGAATTAGTGAACTACTGCGAATATGTATACCGGACATACAAACCAACAAACATACAAACATTCATTTATATATATATATATAGATATATAGATATGAAGATATTATTTCATTTTAAAATTAGAGAATCTTTAGAATGAAATACTCTATTAAGTTGACCGCCAGACGTCAACGCTTTTCCTATATAAACATATTGTTGTTGTTTCCCGTTGGAAAGACAGGTGTTTAGTTTAATCTTCTTATCTAAACAACATCTGTCTCTCCTTTATCTTACATGGCCTGGGGAATCTAACCTTTTTAGAACAACCTTGGTTGCGTGCAGCACCTTGGTACCTTTATATAGTGTATTGAGGCTTGTCTGCTTGCTATATTCATTTTTGGGCTCAAAAAATTACACTTTGGTTTAGTAACCCGTGAAACCATATTCGCTCCTTCCCGTTGTCCGGCTCAAACATTTTTGTATTTATGTAAATACATTAAACTCTCCTATAACGCGATTAATGTGTTCCGTGTTGTATGAAATCGCGTTATAGGAATTCGCGTTGTACGAAATAAAACTTGTATAACGCGAATGTTGTTAGGGTAAATTGTTTTATTTTATAACGCGTTATACGAAAATTCGCGTTGTAGAAATAAATTTGTCGCATTTTTTTTTTATCGCGTTGTACGAAATCGCGTTGTAAAAACTCGCGTTATAGGAGAGTTTACTGTAAGTTCTAATTGGTAAGCATCAAGGGTCATTTTTATTTGAGAAATAGGTACCCAGAAATTCTTTGAAAAAGTCAAAATAAATATCAGGTAAAAAGTTTCTTTCAATTTTTTTTTTATTTTCAAACAGTCTGATGCACGCCCACACATGCCAATAACAAAAGTTTTCAATTATTTTGTATAAATATTATTTAGAGATTGTACATAGAGTATTTAGACCATTGAAGAACAGTATATATTTGCTCAAAAGCTTGTAAATTCAAAATTAAAAGAATATTTTTGCTTGATATTTATTTTTTACTTTTTCATGTAAATAAGTCTTTCATTTTCTTTATTCTACTCGCCTCGTTTGCGTTGTTCAAATTTCGGAAGACGGCTGAAGAGAAGGGGAAGCTATATGCATAATCTAATTGATGTAAATAATTATATGTAAATAATCTATGTCAGGATAAGAATGACGAATCCTGCCTGTATGGGACTTTGATTCCAGTAAAAGGCTTGTTGCTGCTGTTGTATATAGTCACAGTGTAGAAAATACTATACTATACCTACTACATATATCTCTGTATTCTTAGTTCTCTTCTCTTCAATTACTCTGTAAACTGGCGAATCCTTTAGAGAACGAGAGGTCCTCAATAAAGGCTTTTGTTGTTGTTGTTGCATTCTACTCGCCTTAAATCAGGCAATACTTTCTCATATTATGTATTTTATAAGCTTAATCAAAACAAACTAGCAAATAATGATTTAAACAGTTTTATTATTTCTAACACGACTGCAATATCACATACTCATGGATTCCAAGATCAAGCAAATGACCAATAATTCCTTTACAAACAAATAAAAGCTTATCTCAATATATGGCGTCAGATTCTGACGTTTATTTTGACGGGAGAGGCGACCATTGCTTCCATGGATTAATTTCCTCCCGGCAAATTTTCCATCTATGTTTTGCCAATAGATTTGGCCCAGCCACATTGCCAGCAAAACACCTCTTTGGTAGATTGTGAGGATTCCATTAGATCCCGTGTGGATCTCATGGAATAAAGTCCGCCCTAGACTAACGAAGGCCATTAGCCCAAAACCATGGTCTCTAGGTGGACGCTTATCAGTTTGCCAAAGTTGGTGTTGTGGCTTTGTCACCGACCCGATGCCGCTAGTTGCGGCGACGGTCAATAGATGGCGTCAGATTCTGACGTTTATTTTGACGGGAGAGGCAACCATTGCTTCCATATATAGTACCGTTATGAGAATTTCAAGATTTATAAAATTTGTTATTTAGTTTAAACATGTGAGGTTTGTTTTTTATAATAAATAATTAGTTAGCATATAGTAGTATAAAACAAGTAACACCAGCAAAACATCGGCGGTTAAGTCGACAGAATATTTACATGTTTAAAACAACAAAATTATTCAAATTCAAATGTGTAAATCTTCCAATCAAACATAGCTTTTTCGGCTACATGAACTCAGTAGATTTAGTTTAAACATATACGAATAAAGGATTACATGAGGAGCTTCTTTTTCGATTTATTGCGAGCTTTCGAACCTTTCGGTTCTTCTACAGGCATGGATAGTATGGATATACTAACCCAGTAGTAAGTTAGTATATTCATGCTATCCATGCCTGTAGAAGAACCGAAAGGTTCGAAAGCTCGCAATAAATCGAAAAAGAAGCTCCTCATGTAATATTTTATTCGAATATATATTTAAACATAGCTTTCTTAATCAAAAATAGGTCAATTCATCCATAGTCTTGATCAAGTCCAGTTGACGCCATCCTGAGGTTGGATCTCTCCAGTCATCACATCTGTCGCCCAACGCCAGCCATCTCCTGTGAATCTTCAAATCCAGCCCATCAACCTTTTCAAGGTACTTTTATCTTTCTACCATTTTACTCAGTTTCACCAGTTTTACCTTTGTAAATTCACACCTATGCTTTTCAATAGTTTTCACAAACACACACACAAGCCTTTATTAAGACATTCCGTCTTATACAGACTCCTGTTAGAAATGAATCTAAAAAGAAATGAGAAGCAGGGGAAGAAACTGAATCCTCGCTCAAAAAAGAGAAAAAGAAGAAAAGGAAAGAATATCTATGTACAAAAGACTATATACATTGTACATAGAATACAGTGAAGAAGTAGATTATTGAGTAAATGGTTGCATCTTGTGAAGAAAAAAATATTTCCACACAGTTCAGTTACTTTGTTAGTTCTTTTTTCCTCCTTGCAGTCTTGAAAAATTAACTTTAAAATAGCTGACCCTTTATCCATCAAGTCTGAAAGAAAGGAATACAGCGAAAATTGTGGATGAGCAGCTCTACCGCAAAAAGTTTCTCTTTCAATAGTGAGAGACGTACATTCAAGTGTTCCAGTTCGGATATTTTATTCCTTTGGAAACGTAGACAAAATATTTCCTCTTTATATGTTTTATGTGATTTTCCCGGTAGAAAACAAGAAGTATTCTTATTTGAGCAATGAATCTCTTAACCGGCAGTGGAAGATTGGTTAGTAAATAATTTTCTGTGACGTATGATCTATACAGGAATCATACACACACACGCAAAAGCCTTTATTAGGGACTTGTCCCATACAGATTCTCCCAATTGGGTAAGGTAATAATCATCTTGTGTTATTTACATAGGTAGTGAAATAGAAATAGAACTGGCTTTATTCTTCATCTCAAAGTCATTCAATTGTTGACTGGTCCTTACATAATGATGATCTAAAAAATATATAGTAATCTATTGCCTTAGATTTGTTTGCTGATATTTTTGAAAGAAATACGTAGGGTGAAATGTTGGTGCATTTAATTTGTTGAAATAGGGCCATCCTCTCTGCATCAAGAGAGCTGTACAATTAAGCAGGTAATGGGGGAGTTCTTCAGTAATTGTATGCAGGTATCAATACTTTTCAATAGCTCATTTTCTTATATCCCTTTTTTCTCAAATAAATTTAAATATCAATTTTACCATAGGTGTTTTTTGCCTTTTAAATAGAAACATACCTTCAAATATTTAAAATAATCATATTTACCTTTAAAATTAAACAGAAATAAGTTGTACCATATCAATTTTTAACATCATATGCAAATCAGTCGGCAAGAAAATATATATATATATATTGTCGCGGAGATAAATAAAGCAAGGACAAATTTGGGAATAATCAATTTATTATTAAGGTGGGTATTTACCTTTTAGTTTTTCAAGGTAAGCTCCTCCACGTGGTAAAAAAACAACAGTAATAGCCAACTCAATTTACTGGCAGATTAATTTCTTTAATCATTGATAATTTATTGCAGTTAAACCTGTCTATAGCGCCCCCTCTTGAGACTCATCAAAATAGGGTGCTATAGAGAGGGGGTGCTATAGACAGGTCACTTTTAATGTAAAATGTTTACATTTCAATGTTTAAAATCGGGCGCTACAGAGAGGATGGTGCTATTTATAGGGGATGCTATAGACAGGTCACTTTAAATGTAAAATGTTTACATTTTAATGTTTTAAATCGGGCGATATAGAGAGGAAGGCGCTATTTAGAGGGGGCGCTATAGACAGGTCACTTTTAATGTAAAATATTTACATTTTAATGTTTAAAACCGGGCGCTATAGAGAGGAAGGTACTATTTAGAGGAGGCGCTATAGACAGGTCACTTTTAATGTAAAATTTTTACATTTTAATGTTTAAAACCGGGCGCTATAGAGAGGAAGGCGCTATAGACAGGTCACTTTTAATGTAAAATGTTTACATTTTAATGTTTAAAATCGGGCGCTATAGAGAGGAAGGCGCTATTTAGAGGGAGCGCTATAGGCAGGTCACTTTTAATGTAAAATGTTTACATTTTAATGTTTAAAACCGGGCGCTATAGAGAGGAAGGCGCTCTTTAGAGAGGGCACTATAGACAGGTCACTTATAATGTAAAATGTTTACATTTTAATGTTTAAAATTGGGCGCTATTTAGAGGGGGCGCTATAGACAGATCACTTTTAATGTAAAATGTTTACATTTTAATGTTTAAAATCGGGCGCTATAGAGAGGAAGGCGCTTTTTAGAGGGGTTGCTATAGACAGGTCACTTTTAATGTAAAATATTACATTTTAATGTTTAAAATCGGGCGCTATAGAGAGGAAGGCGCTATTTAGAGGGGGTGCTATAGACAGGTTTAACTGTATATTGAGAGAGGTTGGTTTTCTTCTCATTCAGCCAATGTCTATCCCTACAATGGCCTTGAAACATGGCCATCGGAATGTCGGCACAACTTCAGAGAGAGATTTTTTACTCGGTTGGCCACCTCCTATTTGTAGATTCGTTTTTGACATCGGCTGTTTGTTGATATGACTTAATTGCCTTGAAACCTCCTGACCTTGGATTCTGTTTGTCACTTGGTCAAATACTTTCTTCGGATTATTATTTTGATGAGGATGTATGGGGCTGAAAGATAAACGAGAAGTGCTCCTTAGTGAAATAGGCCTTGAGGGACTCTCTTTGGAGCTCCTGTTGAATGAGGTGGTGAGAAACAGAGCTGGAGCGTTTGCGTTGTTCAAATTTTGGAAGACGGCTGAAGAGAAGAGGAAGTTATATACATAATCTAATTGATGTAAATAATTATATGTAAATAATCTTTGTCAGGATTAGAATGACGAATCCTGTATGGGACTTTGATCCCAGTAAAAGGCTTGTTGCTGTTGTGGTATATAGTCACAGTGTAGAAAATACTATACTATACCTACTACATATATCTCTGTATTCTTAGTTCTCTTCAATTACTCTGTAAACTGGCGAATCCTTTATAGGACGAGAGGTCCTCAATAAAGGCTTTTGTTGTTGTTGTTATTTTGATGTGGAAATATCTTAATATTTATAAAATATCGAACCGTCATTACATTTTTTTTACAAATTATTAACTATATTTCAATTAAAATCAAAAAAGGCATATCCTGACCACATTCACATGAACTTTTAGATTACAGAGCGCCATCTAGTGAATCAGAAATCAACTAAACGTTGATTTAGCCTGTTCCCTGATATTTGGCTAACCCAATTTCTTGATAAATCAAGAAAATAGTTAATAGGCTAGATAAAAATTGGACATAATAGTTTGAAGTCTATATAATAATCTTTGTGATTATTATTATTATATTACTTTATTTATTTATTTTACTTAATTTATTATAATTTTGTTACTGTATATTTTTATTTCCAAGATCATAGTCTTGACGAGTTTAATATTTGTTTTTGACTCGCGCTTTAGATGTTGTACTAAATTCGAAAAATCACGTGAGAACGCTCTTGCAAACCTCAGAACAATTTTTAACACCTTGCCCCAAATGCTTTATTTTTATTTACTTCTCCTGACGAAGACAAAAGATTTTTGTCGAAACGTTGAGAAAATAAAAAAACTCCAATTGGCCGAAGTGTCTATTTTTTAAATATAAATATGAATGCCGGCCAGGCAGCCTCTATCTTTACGAAAATCAAGAAAAGTCAACTATAAGAGCGTTTCGGGTTGTTGGCCCTCGTCAGCGTGGAGCAGACTGTACCTCTAAGACCAATAATATTGTGGTCCCAGAGGCTTCCTGAGAAATCAAGAAATGGGTATTTAAGGCCAAACTTGGGTATATACCTTAAACAATTTTTTTCTATGTGGATATATAAAATTTATCAAAATTGTTCTCAAATCGTATAGAATAAGTCTAATAATGTTGAAGTTGCCTTCTTAGCTCAAGTAGTTCCGTCTCTCTTAGCTGTTTCCCCTTTAATATTTATCCTAAAAAGACACTGCGCTTATACTCGTTGCCAAAATGAAAGAAAAATCAAAGAAAAAATACATCTCAATACAACAACAAACAACAACAAAAGCCTTTATTGAGGACCTCTCGTCCTATAAAGGATTCGCCAGTTTACAGAGTAATTGAAGAGAAGAGAACTAAGAATACAGAGATATAAGTAGTAGGTATAGTATAGTATTTTCTACACACTGTGACTATATACAACAACAGCAACAAGCCTTTTACTGGAATCAAAGTCCCATACAGGATTCGTCATTCTAATCCTGATAAAGATTATTTACATATAATTATTTACATCAATTAGATTATGTATATAGCCTCCTCTTCTCTTCGGCCGTCTTCCAAAATTTGAACAACGCAAAAGCTCCAGCTCTGTTTCTCACCACCTCATTCAACAATACATCTCAATACAAAAACCCATATTAAAAATGATTTTCTTATGATTTTATCCGAGAGGTGGATTTAAGGAGATTATTCATGACCTAATTTTGTTTTTTTTTAATACAAATATAAGATATTAAATAATTAAAAATGTTTCTGGAGATAGGTTTATTGTATTAAAGCAGTCTCGATCTTTCAGATATCTCTGTCCATCTACAGGAGAACTTATACTGACAAAAGTTTTTACTTTTGCGGGTTAACACACAAAAAAAAGGAATAAGCTAGGGCCTAAATTAAATGTACCTTAATACACAGAAAAGCATACACTCAAGAGTACAACACCAAAGGAAATAAATAAGAACTAGCGATTTGTTAAATAAAATAAAAAAAGTACTTAGCTTTATTGTAGCGTTGGTAGGGATCGGACTCGGGTGACACAGGGATGCCAAGAGAACAGCCAGACAGGGAAACTTCATAGAAAACACTTTAAGTGTCTTCACACCAATTCTCCCCGCTCTGGGCCCCTTTGCATTCCCTTAGTCCCCTCTTATATACAAACATGGCCACATTCGTCCAATGAGAAGGCGTGAGTGATTGGTTCACTAATAAACGAGGACAACATTCTGCCCGCTAAAAACTGATCAGAAAAAAAAAACTGAGAATGTTTGTCAATATAATTTGACAATATAATGAATAAAACACCGCCTGATTCCCGATGACAGCGTTTTATTCGTTAAGTTCTCCTGTGGAAGGACAGAGATATCTGGAAGCTTGAGACTACTTCAATAAAAGAAAAATAGATATTATATAGATATAGATATAGATTTTATCATGAAGAGAGATTTAAAATATATTTTTTAAAAGAGGAGAAGATTGAGACATAGAGACTAGAATGTGTAGAGTACATCGAGAGAGAGAAAAAGTCGAAAAGAGTTTGAGAAAAAGGGAAGAAGGAACTTTGGAGACAAATCAATTTCCAGAAGATATGGAGCAGGGAGGGCATCCTGAAATAGAAGTTGATAGAGCACTGCAATTACTGAAAGTATTCCACTCTGAGGTTACTGTAACATTGCCACTACATTACATTTCTTCTACCTGCTAGATTGACCTTTCTTAATTACATCATAATTTCTTTGTATTTGTTTCATTTGGTGGTTGTATTTTCAAGCATGATTTTAATGTCCTTTCCTTTATTTTCTTCTTTAAACCATGTAATTACGATGCACTAGCGCGCCATCTGTTATCAAAATTGGAAACTATTATAGACGCGTATGATTCTTTTTAAAAATAAACAATTTCTACTGCCCTTACTGCAATGTAAAAATTAATGGGAAGGTCTGGCTCATCAGTGGTGAACCATTCCAGCGGTTTCGCCAGTTTAATCTAAAACACCGCTGTTATATTGTATTTTTCGATCTTCCTTTTATAGTTATACTGTTGCTAGACTCTTGGAATGGGTATTTTTAGATGAACTATGGACCTAAATGGAGATAGAAAAATGCAATATAACAGCGGTATGGTAGATTAAACTGGCGAAACTGCTGAGAGGGTTCACCACTGATGAGCAAGGCCCTCCCATTAATTTTTCCATTGCAGTAAGGGCAGTAGAAATTGTTTATTTTCAAAAAAGAATCATACGCGTCTATAATAGTTTCGTATTTTGATAACAGATGGCTCGCTAGCTCATCATAACATATTGTTACACCGTCCTGGCAGGTTGGCTTGATGTCAATATTCGATTGATCCATATCAATATTATAATTATAAATTCTTACAAAGGGGAACGATGAGTCAAGTTGGGTCGACCAAAGTTCTGTTTCCCAGCCAAAGGGAGCGAACAGCCAACTTGATCGATAGAATGGATCTGGCGAGAGTTCTTCTACGGGCTTGATCATTCTTATCAAAGCGTTGGTTAAAGATAGCGATGTGTTGTTAATTGGTTGTGAATCAGCGGAGATTATGCTTGTGGAAGGAGATCACGTCTGGATCACCTATTGCCGTGATGGAGGCTGTGTATCAATTGATTGGTTAGGTCACGACAGGAAAATGTCTCCAAGAACAGCTTCTATGGCTTTTTGGTCCCAGTGGCTTCTTGAGAAACCAAGAAATGGGTATTTAAAGCCAAATTTTATTAACACATGAATATTTGTTTAATTTCTCTTTGATTTTTGTAATAATTGGCTAATAGTGTCAATAAAATATTTTGAATAGTTTATTTCCATTCTTTCTAGCCTTTTCGTGAAAATGAAGAAAATAATAATTGATAAAAAATACATAATATTTGTTATTTTCGCAATATAACTTTATAAAGAACACTTTTAAATTCAAAAGATTCAAAAAGAGTAACCAGATAAGTGATATCCATTCAGAGAAATCAAATAGTAATTACGAAAACAGCTCAGATCATGGAAATCTCCCAGTTAGCACATAAAGAAAGATAAGATAAACAAACAAAGACCATAGTAACTATATAGAACACGACCAAGGGAATCTAAACTTGTAGAGAATTTGTGGGTTTACTATGTAATAAAAAAAAGTTGACTTGTATCATATATTTAGGATACATAGGAGCTTGCCTGAATTTCCGATTAACCGCAATTCCTTTACAACTCTTTGGTTTATGAATGGAATAAAAGAGTTTTATTGGCCTGTACAAGAAGACACGTGGGTAGATAAATCGAAGTTTATTGAGGCCGCTGGGGGTGTATCGGCAGGTTGTACTGACTCTCAGCTAAGAATAGCCGTTCGAGAGGCATCCATTTTAATACACACTCTAGTGACTGGAATTACAAAGAGGGGATTAAATAGCCAAGACGGGATGAAAGTATACGTCACGTTCAACCTTAGGTACGTTTATGCTTACAGTATAAGCTGTCAAATTATATTGACAAATATTTGCACTTTTATCTTATCTCGGGTTTTAGTGGGAAGAATTTTGTTTTCGTTTGTTAGTGAACCAATCTCTCCCGCCTTCTCATTGGACGAATGTGGCCATGTTTGTATATAAAAGGGGGCTATGGTATTGCGAGAGATCTCTTCGAAAGCCTCCACCTCCTCCTGCCTCCTCAACTGGACTTCATCCCTGCTTCTCACTGCATCAAGGCGCTGTTTCCCTGACTTCTCCAGCTTTCTCCACCCCTGCGATGACTCCTCCACTGCCTGATCTTAGGATCCCTTGCCACCAGTTCGCGTTCTGCAGCCATGTTAGGGCTAGAAGACCTTACCACAAAGGCTGATTAGCCAGGAATTGAAGTAAATACATTGAGAGATACCAGTGTGGTTGATTATTGTGTGGAGACGTTTAAAGTGTTCTCTGTGTGATTTATCCGTGTCTGGTGATCTCCTCACATACCTGTGTGACCCTGGTCTGATCCCTACCAACGCTACAATAAAGATAAGTATTGCTTTGTTTTTATTTTACCAATCGTTAGTTTTATTTACTTTTTCTTGTTGCTGGTGGTGTTGTACTCTTGAGTGTACGCTTCTCTGTGTATTAAGTTACATTTACTTTAGGACCTAGTATATTCCTTTTTTGTGTTTTAAACCCGTACAAAGTATTTTTTTATAATATGATGCACCAGTGCGCCATCTGTTATCAAAATTCGAAACTATTTTAAAGGCGTAAGATTCTTTTTGAAATTAAACAATTTCTACTGCCCTTACAGCAATGTAAAAATTAATGGGAGGGCTTGGCTCATCAGTGATTTTTGTCAAAACTTCTGGGTTAAAACCAAAGCATTGAGATTTGCACGACGTCAAATTTATATGGATTGCTGATGTTGGTTTTGTAATCATTATTTTATTGATCTCTTGAGTGTGATAAAAATGATCCTTATTGAGGGTTATAAAAGAGTGCCATATTTGGTCGATAGCCGAATCAATTCTCTAGATATTTTGTTGATTTCTTGATTTATATTTCAGTAAAAGGATATCCCAAAAGTTTGTAAAAATATTATGATTTATATTTTGCAAGTGTTTACAAACTTTTGGGACAACCTTGTAATTCTGAAACTTGGCCCACCTGCTGATTGACCACCCTTGATATAGAACATCAGAGATTAAATCATTATTCTATAAGAATTCTGTTATAATTTTACTAAGGTTACCAATATTACCAAGGTTATCCCAAAAGTTCGTAAACACTTGCAAAATATAAATCATAATATGTTTACGAACTTTTGGGACAACCTTTTAGTATAGTTTTGGGAAAATATACTTACCTAAACATCTTCCAATCTCGGCCTTGATTTGTTGTATTGCCGTTGCTAGGATCCTTTCCTCTCTCCTCAACGTCTTCAAATCTGATAATCGTACATGCTACAGCAATATTGTCATCATCATTTTCTGACTAAAAAACAACTATCTTTGCCCAGAAACCTGTCAATTTCAATATTTTTTTGGCTAAATATCTCTTCCAGATTTTCTCTAATTCCTGTTAAAACAAGTTTTACATGTACATTTGGTCAGCTGATATTACCTCCCATCATCACCGCTAGAGGCGCTACTTCCGAGCGAAAGGGCAAATTTGCAACGAAATTTGCAAATAACTCGAAGAATATTCGGGATAGAGACCTGAAATTTTCACTAAATGTACCTTACAGATTCTACTCTATATACTGTTAAAAATTCAGTCAGATTAGTTACGTATTGTGAACGTGTATAGCTGACAAACATACATACATACATCTATATTTAGAATGTGAATACACGAAGAAGAAAATTAAAGAAGCTATAGAAGCAACGAGGCCTAGAAGATGTCAGGGCGTTGCCAGAGTGTACAATATCGCTTCCGATCCACGCCCTTGTTGCATCCTCTGAAATTCAATACTTCCTCTCGGCAAAGATATATAAAGCTGTCAATTCGCGGATATATATAGTCACTTCACCATCAGCGGGAGCCCTCGTCGATTGTGTCCAATGTCCACTTCATCGACCATGTAGACCAGTATGAACTCTTCTATCTCCATCTTTCGCTCCTAGCTCGACTTTTATCTGTTCACGGAACTGCCCTACTACAACTGTGTCTTCGTATTTTTGTGTGTGGACATTCCCAAGTCTTCCACTCTGCCTCGACCACGACTGCCTGTACTCTGTGAGAACTGTTAAAGGTCTTCCAAGGTGCAGAGAGGTACTGGAAAACTCTCCACGCCCTAACTGTTCCTCTCGGTTAACACAGTATAGCGAGAGTTGATAGGATCTTACACCATAGATTAAGTCGACAGGATTTCACAACAACAGGATTTCATAACGATAGGATTCCACAACGACATGATTTCACAACGACAGGATTTCATAACGACAGGATTCCACAACGACAGGATTTCACAACGACAGGATTTCATAACGACAGGATTTCACAACGACAGGATTTCATAACGACAGGATTCCACAACGACAGGATTTCATAACGACAGGATTCCACAACGACAGGATTTTACAACGACAGGACTTCACAACGACAGGATTTCATAACGACAGGATTCCACAACGACAGGATTTCACAACGACAGGATTTCATAACGACAGGATTCCACAACGACAGGATTTCACAACGACAGGATTCCACAACGACTTCCACAACGACAGGATTCCGCAACGACAGGATTTCATAACGACAGGATTCCGCAACGACAGGATTTCACAACGACAGGATTCCACAACGACAGGATTCCACAACGACAGGATTCCACAACGACAGGATTCCACAACGATAGGATTCTACATATATACATATTATAAACACTAAATATACAGGTAAATACATAAACGAATAGAAAGAAAAAAGTAAAAGTGAGTTAAATATATATGAAAAGATAAATATTAAGTATATAGAACCAAATTAATTAATTAAAATATATATATAATATAGATAAAAATAAGAAATAGTTTGATTAAATGAACAATAAAGGGACAACCATATATGACCATCTATAAAAGCTGGTATAACAAGACAGTCTACTAGGCAGAAACTAGGCAAGAAACTAGGCAAGAAACCACCAGTACAAGACTCGCTATGTTCCACCCCATACCACTCTATACACACACGAGGGCGTGCCCGCTTTAAATTAATCTTTCTAATCTTCAATAACCCTTCGTTCAACTCAATATTGGATATCCCGCCCGTCGGCCGGATTCCACTCACCTCTTTAATGGCTTGTCCTCACCTAATGGCCAACAAACCCCTTTTTTCAACCCTTCACTTCATTAAATTGGCTTTGCTTTATGGCAAGTATAGTCACTCAATTTGTCACATCACACGGCCAGAAATACTTACATAAAAGAGGTCTATCAGAAAAACCAAATTGTTCCTGCGGAGAAACTGAACAAACTTCACCTTATCTATGACTGTCCGAACTTTACAGAAGTGAGATTGTTCCCTGATCTAAATGATTTAACTATCTTACATCTTTGTCTATATATATTTTATGAACTCTGTCGATTAATACATGTAAATTTGTAAATATTTAATTCTAAGTTCTGTTTGTTGTTTTGTTTGTTTCCTCTGTAATAGACGCAAATATTTCAATATCGCGCCTGGTTGATTAATAAATATATAAAAAACATATTTACGTGTTTTCATAGTCAAAAATCAACCAGAAAATTACAAGATTACAATTTTTTAAATTATTTTATTTTCAAAGCGCTATATCCCGATACTTGCTACAAACAAGGAGAAATGTTTATTTACATAAGTTATTTACATTATTCAACGCATGAAAACATTAGAGATCCAGATTTTGTAGAAAGTTTAGAATGTATTTACAAAATGAATTAAACTTTAAATATGTTTTTTTTATCGGATATCAAATCCTTAAGTTCACAAACAACTAGTTCATTCTATAATCTTGAAATTCTGGGCAATCGATCAGTAGATTACAAGATGAATATGTCTAGCAGAGGAAAAGAAGAAGGAATTCAAAGGTCAGACTTTATGAGACAAATATAGAGGTCAGGAAAATGATTTAAAACTCCAGTACCAATACTGTAAATAGACTCTCTTTATACCCCAGACAATGATTCATAATATTCTAAAATAATACTGGAACATATATAAACAATGCCCTTCATTTCTTATCTTTGAGGTCAACGTGTCAGGATGAGCTTTCAATTTTAGAATGATCATTTATGGTCTCTCCATGGAGAGTCTCTCCATACTTCCTCCGCCATCCTCTTCATCTCCTCGTAGGTGTGTCGTCCAGTCCATTGTTTTAGATCGTCTGTGTATCCCTGTCTTCCCCTCGACCTCTTCCCCCGGAGCTGCTGATCCGCGCATCACATGTCCAACGTGCCACACTACTCATATTTCATTCATTTAAAAGAGTTTAATTGAATTTTTTTTCGAACTCTCTTTTTAATCAAAACATTTAAAATAAATATATTAATTAATAAATCATTACTATTTATTCGTTAGTCGAAGTCAACGCGCATTACCTCCCACAATATCTATCAAGGTTGATATAGAGAGTAAGTGAAAAGAAACAATGGGACAAGACATAGTAAACAAATATTCCCGTCCTCATGTGATCCACCAATCCTCCCTCCCGGGATGTCTACCGCCCGCCTGAAGACCTTGGCCCAGCCGCTGGGGCGGATAGCGCGTCCCAAGTACGTTCCCATCACCGGCGATCTCGCCTTCCGTACCAAAGAACGGGAACTAGTTGCTCAGCTGAAGGCATCCAAGAATCCGCAGTACTTCGACTTGAAGCAGCGAGACCCCGACTTGTTACGGCTGTTTGAGCCTCGGAAGCCCATACCGCCCGCTTCACCGTACATCGCTAAGATCGCTGAGCCACAGCCTCGTCTGAAACAGGAGAAGTTTGTCATACTGACTGGTGACATCGCACAGCGCGACAAGGAGCTGGGTCTCCTGGCAGACATGAGGGAAAAGAAAACGCCGCAGTTCGAGGAGTTCTTACGTACCAAGCCGCTGGCCTTCCGCATGCTGATGCACTATCTCGAGCAAAATCTTAAAGAGAACTGATATTTCCACATCCATACTTATCTAACGGTCCTTGCTCATCAAATGTAACATCCTGTTGATAAAATAACCTGATATTTTCTTATCATTAGTTTATAAACACCATTATATATATATATATATGTGACAATATAGTGGTAAATGTGTTGAGGAGAGAAATAATCACACGACGAGTTGTTAGAGCAATCATCCAGCCAGCCGAGAGAGCGAGTGAGACGTTATCTGCTGAACGACTGTTTTCCCTGTGTACACAACCGGGGGATAACCAGGAAAGTCGCCAGGTGGTGACGCCCCCCCCTCAGGAATGTGGTCAAAATGGTCGTGAGTTAGTTGTCTAAAGTGTCTCGCTTTAGCTGCTCATCTCTCTCTCGTTGGCTGTTGGTTTGTTTTATTAATCCTGGAAGAGCATATATTATGACATATGGCCCCCGTTGAAGAAGGCTGAACATAGTTTAAGTATATTTAAAGCTGGAGAAGCCAGGAATAGAGAAAATAATTTTACAGTTAAAATTAGTTAAGGTAATAGTGACATAGTTTTATGTAAATAAAATATCGTATAGTACACAAGTAAATATTATTTACAAGCAGTTTTACAACACCGGGGAGTTTGACATTTAAGGAAATCTTTGAAAATATCAAGGTTATAAAAGGCTATATACAACAAAATCTAATGTACTATAAGGGAAGTGATATGGAGGAGTGTGAACAACGAGAAGAAGAGTCACATACATATGGTGAAGTTCTGAAGATCATTAAGACTGGGGAACTCTACACTTTGAGATATTTTTCAGGCGGACATGGCAAGGGGAAACTTGTCATGGGCTTTCTATGCTATAAGTGTAGAGTGTAAGATAAGTTTGACATATCATGGGTGCATAATGTAGCTGCTGTATTGTCCGTGAGGTCAAGAGACGTACGGACCTCTGTGGTGTTGATCTCTTGGCGGAACGACTTGGAAGTCGGACTCGGGCCCCCCCACTGGCTGAAGGCCTTGCCTCTCAGACTTTAATGACCGAGAAGTCCTCACTTCTTTTTTCTAGATTTGATTCATTTTGTCTCCTCTCTTATTGTAAAGACGTTGCTGTATCACCTCATAAGCATAAATAAATAAAGTGTAGAGTACGAGAAATGAGATTGAGGTTGACAATTGTGTGAGCTCAGGACTGAGGTAAATATAAAACTACATACAATGTTAGAATTTCGGCGAACAGAGCGAGGGGAAACTTGCTTTGGGCCAATCTAACTTATCTATGCAGTTACTTGTGTAGCGAGTCCGAGGGGAAAAGTCCCGTGTGTAGGTGAGGAAGTCGAACGGACTTATATTTAATTTGCGGAAAGTCTGCGCGCACAGTGCCAAAAATTGGGACGAGGACTGCGTTGTCCGTTACAAGTGACATGCTGCTCGGACACGAGGTGTTTGAACCGTCGTGGGAGCTTGTGCAAGGCGATGATTTCGCGGTGGGTTGAAAGTAAGACCCATGTCTGCGCGAAATGATGACGGACCGGACAGAATCAGCGACGACGTTTAACGTACCTCCGTGGGAAATATCGGAGGTAGGCTATATCGTGCTGGTTTGGACAATGGACAAACATAGATTTGAAGACAGGGTCCGTGTGGCGAACGTGTGGCGCGAGAAGAAGAAGCGAACTGTGTCGCTCGATGCAGATTGTTCAAGTGCGAACAAAAAGGGGTTGATAAATATCTAGCAGTTAGTCAATCTGCACCCTGTGACGAACACACCATTGGCTAGATGGTGTGGGTCGGTGGATAGGCTAGAGATGAACTACGAAATAAATTATCATAAATGAAGGGCGAAGGTTAGGATTTTGAAATGACAATATAGAAGTTCGATAATTGATTAATCAATAATTCTCTATAAAGGTCCTGAGCTGGTATAAAGTTAACAAAGTTGTAAGAATGAGAGGGGCATTAAGGGGAAGATAGACAAGAGTCACCAAGGGTTGGTTGTAAGTAAGGCTCACGTGGTGGTTGGAATTCTTCGACGCCTGAATTACAGGGTGAATTTTGAATCGATTAGGGAAAGAAATTATTTTTCGTGAGCCGTGCTTACAAGTAGGAGAGGTCTATACAAAAGTTTAGGTGCTGGAGGCATATTTTTATAAATAATTTGAATATGAAAAATCTATTGTTAATAGTAAAAATCGTAAAGCGTTAATAGGTAGAATTCCTTTTTTTTTTTATGATATTTTTTTTTAAAGAGTTACGTTAAAATGGAAATTATTTAATTAAAATGACGATTGTTACATCTACTGGTAAGGTAACTAATTAAATGGTTTTCACATAGCTAGATATAATATGGATAATAAGATCACTGTTAATAGGGGTGGAGAGATAAATGGAAATATTAAATATTTTTACATATTCACACATATTGAGCTAATTATGGAAATATTGGGACAATCTACAAGGAACGACTTATTTAAAGAATGAATGGTAGGAGTTAAGACAATTACACTTACAGGTTATGCTGGTTTAGAGAGCAGGTAAGTTCATTGAGATTCGGGAGAGTTCTGTCTGTGACACTGAGCGTACCAGTGTTGTACATCACAGTAGCGGCAGGGATATGGCGGAGTCTTGTCCATGATGATGGAAGGTGTCCTGCTCTGGCACGGTGGTCGTTCTTGGGTAGATCTAGTGCTGGAAGAAGTGTGTGGCAGCTCCATCTCCGTCGTAGGTGAATACTTCTTCGGGATCACGGTTCAAAGGTTGGCGAAGAAGGTGTTGAGGGCTCGAAGAGGAGTGGTTACAGATGAGTTGGGTTTGGCCGATCATCGTGGCTTGGCTTCTTGTTTCTTCATACTCCGGTATATGAGGGATTTGTTTCCCGGTCAGGTCTTATCCTGTCGGCTTTCGAATGTGACAATATAGTGGTAAATGTGTTGAGGAGAGAAATAATCACACGACGAGTTGTTAGAGCAATCATCCAGCCAGCCGAGAGAGCGAGTGAGACGTTATCTGCTGAACGACTGTTTTCCCTGTGTACACAACCGGGGGATAACCAGGAAAGTCGCCAGGTGGTGACGCCCCCCCCCCCCCCCCTCAGGAATGTGGTCAAAATGGTCGTGAGTTAGTTGTCTAAAGTGTCTCGCTTTAGCTGCTCATCTCTCTCTCGTTGGCTGTTGGTTTGTTTTATTAATCCTGGAAGAGCATATATTATGACATATATATATATCATAAGACAAAAGAAGACCACACACATAGGAACATGGTTACTTTGATTTAGGGGTGGTTCCCGGGAAGGTGAGATAGACTAAGGGAGAGTTCTGGGAAAGCTCTGGTCAATCGGGCAGCATGGCAGCTAAATTTTATCCTATCCTGATTGTCTGTCTGTGCTGGGTACCTCCTTGTCTAGGCTCAGAGCCACCCAGCTTATATCATAATGGTGACGTCAGAGGGTGAGGACGTCCAATCAGGGATCGCCACGGCCCCTATAAATCTTTCTTGTTCATACTATCCTTCCTAACTCACCGTCCCTTTCTCTCCCGGGTATCTGTTTTATTGACTCCATTTTGTAGTTACACATGGGTTTGGTGAATTTATATACTATATATATGATAATTTAAACAAACAACCCCATATTGTATATAACTTATAACAAGATTTTCATGTTGTATAATAGAAACACATCTGTAAATGATTATACGCATTATTGACATGTGTCATTACATCATCATATGTATTGTACTTTGTACAAACTGAGGATAAATAAATAAAACTCTGTAATAGATTAAGAGGTGAGCTGAACAAGAGACAGAAGTCGAAAACGTATAAAATCGAGATAGATGGAGGTTCAACAACATATAAAGATAGAAAGGAAACTGTCAGGATGACGCCAATTTATAATTTCGCCAGACGATCCACACTCTTTTCGCATCTGCTGAAATGCAATACTTCCTTTCTCGGAAAAGATATATAAAGCCTCCGTCCTAGCCAAAAATATAGTCACTTCACCATCAGCGGAAGCCCTCGTCGGTTGTCACCAAGGTCCATCCCATCCACCATGTAGACCAGTAAGAACTCTTCTATCTCCATCTTTCGCTCCTAGCTCAACTTTTATCTGTTCACGGAACTTTCTTAGTGCAACTGTGTCTTCGTTTTTTGCGTGGACATTCCCAAGCTTTCCACTCTGCCTCGACCACGACTGCCTGTACTCTGTGAGAACTGTTAAAGGTCTCCCAAGGTGCAGAGAGGTACCGGAAAACTCTTCCTTCTCTGACTGTCCCTCTCGGTTACCACAGGTTTGCCCCTTTCGGTTACCATACCACAGCAAGAGACCCTCGGTTACCACATATATATATATATTCAAAACAAATGAAGCATATCCTGACCAGGTTCACATGAGCATTTCTAGATGGCAGAGCGTCATCTAGTGGAGCAAAAATAAACTAAACGTTTATTTAACTTGCACCCTGATATTTGGCCAACCCATATAAATAGATGTTCGTCGGCTATACACGTCCACAATACATAACTAATCAGACTGTGATTTTAACAGTATATAGAGTAAAATTTGGAAAAACTTGTTTAACCTGGGCTGGAGGAGGGGTTCCACTTGAAAGGCACTAACCCGTTATACCTCACTCCGCCGTCTTTAGAGGACTGTATTCTTTGTTTTCTCTGAGAGAAGATCCGACTGCCGGCGACCACTGGATGAGAGAGGCTCTGTTCTTTGGAGGATGCGGTACCTCGCACACGGGAGTAATTTTACCAACTCACAAGGATGAGACTGACACTACTAACTGGTGACTACTCCACTTTACTTTATTTTCCATCACAATTTATACATTTCTAAATTCACACGTGACCAGACGTCCGTGGTCAAATTAAATTAAAACAATATAAACAGAATAATAAATACATAGATTAAAAATAGAATAAACCCCAACAAACTTATAGGTAAATTTTCAGTCTTCTAATTCGAATATCCTTGGAGCTATTATTTTCCCCCTATTTCCAGAAAAACAATTGTTGAACCTCCCCCTCCCACCTATGTCCATCTCCCCCCGACTGCTAAAGCTCGCGGCTCCCCTGGCCCGACTCCGCCGCGGCAAATACATCCACCTAACTGGGGACATTGCCTATCGCGAGAAGGAAATGGCCCAGCTAGAGAACATGCGAGAAGTCAATCATCCACAGTATCAGGAGCTCATGATGGAGCAGCCTTTTGAGCTCAAAATTCTCATTGATCTCCTCAAACAAATTCCTAAGAAGTGATCATCTGGTATCTTACCACCGGAGAAGAAACAAATAAATTCCGGTAATATAGGTTTGATGGTGGTGTCTTGTTCATGGTATTGAACCTCAGCGTGGTCCAAGCTGTACCTCAACGACCAAAAAACTTGTCATTCAGGCATCCTGAAAATTAATGAAACGGTTTGTTAAGGCCAGAATTTGCTTGAGACCGCGATACAATGTGAAAATTTGGTCAATTCTGGAATAATTAAAAATCAACAAATAGTTGATATTTATTCCGATAGATAACGCAAGCCATCAGCAACTTTCAGTTGCACGATAAGGAGATGCCTTTTTCATAATACATACAAGGTTTTTTTGATAGATGGCGCCGAAAAAGCGGGAAAGACTTCGCCATCTATGGACTGCAAGAGTTTTTTTTCCCACAGAGTGATGGCTGGCGTAACTCAAGACCAAGATGGTACTTGTAGATGGTAGCCTTCGCCATACTGGTTAGTTGCATTGCCTCGGGCAGGAGGCCGATGCCGAACAGCCATGCCTGCAGATCCAGGGCAGTTCACAGGAAGCGAAGAGAGAGAGAGATTGAGATTGAAACTGATTTATTATAACGTCCATATAAGATTATATAAGGTTAAATACATAAAATGAATAAATAAGATTAATAATGATAGATATAGATATAAAAATAGATAAAATAATTGGATTTGTTGAGGCCATCGAAGCAAAGCAACGTCGTATTGAACAGCAGCGACAAAGACGTTTAAATTCACCCGTAAGAGAACGGCATAATGAACAACAACGGCAATACCGAATGAATATGAGCGAAAATCAAAGAGCCCTTCAAAGGGAAAACAGTAGGCTGAGGATGCAAAGAATTCGACAGGGAGATAATTTACCTTTGCCAACAGGGACATGTTTCGAGGAAGATCAAATTCCCCTGCACTTTTGTGGCCAACTTGATCAAGTTTGCCCAAAATGTAGAGCAAAGTATTTCGAATTGGAACAAACGACATACAGTAAAACTTTTCATAAATGCTGTTCCAAAGGAAAAGTCGAACTTGAACCGATTTAAACCTCTCAATCCACCTGCTCTAGCCGATCCGGTCCTTGGACGGGCTTTTCTACTAGTACAATAATAAAGCGGTATGATTAAACCGCTGGGAGGAGGATTCACCACTGATGAAAAAAAAAAAAAATAAATAAATAAAATAATTGATAAATATACATATATATATAAATATATATACAAGGTCTTAATTGGTGGCGCCCACCGCGAGAAAGACTCCGCCACCGATGTACTGCGAGAGTTCTTTCCCACAGAGTGGGCAGGTCGAGGTGATGGCTGGCATTACCCAATTCAAGACCAAGATGGTACTTGTAGATGGTAGCCTTCGCCACACTTGTTAGCTTCACTGCCTCGGGATGGAGGCCGACGCCGAAGAGCCAGGCCTGCAAATCCAGGGGCAAGTCGCAAAAGAGAGAGAGAGAGAGACAATTGACAATTCACATAATTTATTGACATCTTGTCAATACAATTTTAAAGTGCAAATATCCGCACAAATCAGGGGGAAAAAATTGACAAAAGTTAAAAAAAAAAACATCAAAATTAAATATATATGTACATCAGACAGAACCCTCAATGAAGGAACGTCTGGAATTAAGCTTCACAAGCCACCTTAAAATCGGATAGCTTCTGCGTTATGTAGTGGTCACTGTCCCCAATACTCGCTATTGCACGGTCGAGGAGCTCCGCGAGAATGATCTTTTCCTCGGGCGTAAGGCTGACCAGGACATCCTCCCTAGTTTCGCTGCTAAATACCGCCCAAACTGCCGTCTCTGTCTCATAATCCAGGGGACGCAGGACTGAGCGAGAGTCCAGTTTATAAAAAAGCTCTTCGACCATATCCACAGCGTACCGGGGAATGCTGGTGAAGGGTGCAGTCTCGGGGGTTTTGACCTTATGGACTGTTGGTATGAGGGTCCTCTGCACCGGGGCAGCCTCTGGCGCAGGGTGGTCGGATACTGCAGGTGGAGGTGCAGCTGTAGTGATGGTGGGAGCAGGAGCAGGGGTGTTTACGCTGCTCTTCTGACTTGAGGCCGAAGAAGGCGGTTGTAGTGGCGTCAACCGGTTGGCGTTGGGCGCTGAAGCAGAAGGTTCAGTGACCGGAGTCACCTGGGGAGGGTTAGAAAGGTTCGCCACAGGCAATGATGTGGCCGGGCTGGAAGGTCCCGAAGGGGTCTGCCTAGTGGTGTTAGGACCCAGTGCAGCCGATGTAGGCGCTGCGGATTTTTGCAAGGACTTGGGCTGGGAGGATAGAATTGTCGACAGCAGTCCATTCTGGTTGTCCTGAAGATGAGCTGGACGACTCTGGGGGGGGTTCCCAAGGGGCAGGTGGCTCGCAGATGTCCCTGGCGGTGACATTTGCTACACCTTACGCCGTAGGTGATGTAGGCGGGTGTGGATTCTCCCTTGGAGATAATCACCAGTTTGGCAGGGAGTTGGTGGAGTTTCCGTCCTTCGTTCAGAAGGACGAAGGCTTCCCTGCTGCCCGTGGTCCAGGTGTAACCTTCGCAGGTTACTACTTCGTAGGCCATCGAGGCCACTTTGCAGTAAGGCCTTAGCGCCGCAACGATGTTTTCATCTTTTACGGCGATAGGAAGGTTGCCTATAGTGATCTTTTCGGCCTTCTTCCTGTAAGGGAAGGCTCTTAGGAGTGTGCTGCCGATGGTAAGGCCCTCCTCGATTAGGCGTTCGACCTTCTCAGTGCTGGAAAGTGTCACCAGAACATGGCCGGACATCTTCATGAGCTGGTAAACTGAAGATTTTCCCATCATCTGTTCCAGCGCTTTCATGTACTGGACTTGGTGGAAGTCCGGGCACCATTCGATGAAGCAACCCTGATCAAATGTTGTCGCTGCCGATCTCGCTTTAGCTAGTTCTTGTTGCTGTCTGCTACTCTTAATTTGCGTGACAGTATCTTTTCTTTCCTGCCTCGGTTGTAGTGATGGCCTGGCTGCGATGGCTTCAGCCTTTGCCATTTTTGTTGGCTGGGTCGGAGATTCCTGGCCTTTTCTTTTGTTGGATTTAGGAAATTTCCAATCCGATTCCAAAGCAGATTGCTTCTCCGAAGCTTCCACTCTTTCCGCCCAATTTGCATAGGCTTGTTTTTTTTTTCCGCGGCCTGATTTACATAGTCGCCGTTTGTTTGCTTGATTAAAAATGTATTTTTCAAATCAAGCTTAGAAACTTCTTCCGCCGATTTCTCGGCATTGGTAGGTTTTTTCTGGGTGGGAGTACCACCATCATCCTTGACATCATCCTGGCTCTCCGCCAGTCTAGAAAACATATTGGAAATCTCCATCGCCTCCATCTCAATCTCTCGAAAACGCGGAGCTCGCGCGCCGCGTGGCCGCACGGCCGAGAGAGAGAGAGAGAGACGCCAGCCTTTTTTACCTCGGTAGTCAGAACTTGTTGTTGTTGTTTCATATTCCCTTGTGTAAAGATTTCACGAATTATATGAGTTCATAATATCATTATATAATATTCGCCAAGTAATAAGAAAAAAAAAACGTTTTAAGTAAAACACGAACTTTTGGGACAACCTTATAGAAATCTCTTTGTTCCGTAGTCCTTGAGAGACCGGCGGAATCTCTAAGTCTGGGTGCCGACAGATCCTAATTAACAGTCATACTCATTAAGCCGTGCCGCCAATTTAGGGCAAGGAGAAACACAGAAAATAGCTCTCTTCTTTCATAATCATATTTGCAACCATTCCTCAGATTCCTCAGATCACAGATTTTAAAAGTCAAGGCCCATTTTCCACCAGTTTTACCTGGTTCCCAGAATGGTTCACTTCTGGTAAACCGGTGACAGATTAGATCTCTCTCAGAGAGAAAGAGAGAGAGATTGAAACTGATATTTTACATAGTTCATATATGGTTATATAAGGTTAAATATAAATATGAGAATAAATATGATTAGTTTTATTATTATTCGTGGATGGCTTTTCTTGATTTATCAAGAAATTGGGTTGGCCAAATATCAGGGAACAGGCTGAATCAATGAATAGTTGATTTCTGTTCCACCAGATGGCGCTCTGCCTTCTGAAAATCACATGTGCTCCTGGTCAGGATATGCCTTTTTTACTTTTAAATATGATAATATAATGATAAATATATGAATAAACAGAGAAAGAGTGTATGTTAGATGGTTTTCCACGAAATATTACTTTAAGTAATTTGATTTAATAAAACCTAATATGCAATATATTCGAGCTCAAAAAGTACGAGGGGTGTCCCATAAGTCCGTGGCCCGACCATGAGAACGAAATATTTGAAACTAATAAATCTTACCATATATACCTTAAAGCCTTGTGTAAAGATGTGTACATTTTTAAGTTTCTAGAACTAACCGTTTTTTGTTATGGGTTCTGAAAGAGGACAAGAAACAGGAATCATCTAAAATGGAGACAAACGAGATTCGTGCTGTAATAAAATATCTTTGTAAGAAAGGAATCTCGCCGAAGGAAATCTATGAGGGTATGGTGGATACATTATGGGAAGATGCTCCTTCCTATACCACAGTAAAAAAAAATGTGTATCTGCGTTTAAATTAGGGAGGATCAGCACCGAAGACGAACATCGACCAGGAAGACCTGTTGAGTCAGTTACTCAAGAAAACATCGACAAGATACATGTTTTGGTTATGTTGGACAGAAGAATGACAGTTCGTCGGATAGAAGAGACCTTGGGTATTCTAAAAACAACAGTGGATCGGATTATGAGAGAACACTTGGGCCTCGGGAAGCTTTCTGCCCTTGGGTTCCCAAACTTTTGACACCCGATCAAAAGGCTGTAAGGAGAAAGTTATTTTCGGACAATCTTGCGATATTTGAAGCCAATCCAGAGGAATTTGTCAGTAGATTTGTTACCATGGATGAGACTTGGGCCCATCACTTTACACCAGAGTCCAAGCAACAATCCATGCAATGGAGAACCTCCGGTTCCCTTCCCCCCAAGAAAGCCAAGACAGTTCCATCAGCAGGGAAGGTTATGGTGTCTGTCTTTTGGGATTCCGAGGGTGTACTTCTTCTAGACTTTCAGAATAAGGGTCAAACCATCACTGGCAATTATTATGCAAATCTTGTGAAGCAACTACGAGAAGATATCAAGGAAAAGAGACGAGGAATGTTGTCCAGGAAGATTGTTTACCATCAAGACAATGCTCCGAGTCATCGATCGCTGCAAGCCATGGCTGCTATTTATGATTCTGGCTTTGAACTTTACCACATGCACCCTATTCACCAGTTCTAGCTCCGTCTGACTTCCACCCATTTCCTCATTTGAAAAAATCACTTTCTGGTATTCCTTTTAGGTCCGATGAATTGTTTTCCTTCCCTTTCAAATATTTTTCTTTTAACCCTAAATTACTGATTGATTTTTAATTATCCTAAAACTTAAATCGAGCTCCGCCGTTTTCGCCTCAGGCGAGCGGTGAAATGTCGCTGGAAGCGACGAACTTGGTATGGGCTGGAAGCCCTCATCGAGCTGAACACGAGCCTGGAAGGCTCAGCTTTGAAAGTCAAGCCGTTGCGGAGATTTCCGCGGATAACCAATCTCAAGATGAAAAATCTAGAATAGCCAATGCTAGCGGCGACTATGCTAATCTACCTTTCGACAAACAGCATGTAAATTTTGCCGCGGCGTGTATCGCTGACGTCACGCCATCAACGAGCGGCGCCTTGGCCGCTGCGACAAACTGGACCGAGCAAATGGAGGCTGCAGAATCAGCTGAAGATGGCTTCACCGTGGTCAAACACAAGCGAAGACGCAGGGAGTCACCGAGCCGCCCTGTCGAACAACGTTCCAGCGGTGTCGCGGCCTCCAGAAGGACCGGCCCAACCCCGCGAAGACGGCCACCTGCGGGTGGAGCTACGGGGGTCCAGATGATCAGGGCTACCCAGGCCGACATCGCCGACGCCAGAGCACGCCAGCGCTCTTCAACAGAAGACAACTGCGTCTTCGTGGAACACTGCCCGGACTTCGGGTCCACCCACTACCTGCAGGCGGTGGAAGAGCTGGTCGGAGGAGCCGGGAATGTGCTCCAGGTGATGAAAATGGACGGCCATATGCTGGTGGGCCTGTCCACCAAGGCCCTGGCGGAGCGACTTATAAGAGACGGTCTTGATATTGGCCACACCCACCTCAGGGCCTTCCCCTTCAAGAAAAGGGCGGAGAGGATCACCGTCGGAAACTTGCCGTTCTTCGTGGACGACGCCGCCGTTATCGAGGCCCTCAAGCCCTACGGTGACGTGACCTCCATCGTCCCCATCCGGCTGAGAGCCGGAAGGTATACCTTCACGGATGGACGACGCGAGGCATTCATCCTCCTTAAGGAGGGCATTGCCTTGGAAAATATTCCGACCCGCGTCATCATCCGAAACAAGGGTAACGTCCTGTCGGCATTCATCTCTTATGGAGTCAAGTGCTCCAGATGCGGCCGGCAGGGTCACCGTAGGGCCAACTGCCCCAGCATTCCTGGGAGAGCCTCCAGCAACGCCCAGCCACAGCCGGCACCCCTTCCATCTGGTGCATCGTCCACCGAGTCCCGGCAGCCGAACCGCCCAACACCAACGGCTCCAGCTCCGTCACCAAAGCGCCCTGTGCCACAGACATCAGCTCCCGGCACTCCTACCGCCCTGCCTGCGAGAACATCCTCAGACGCCGTGGCTCCTCCTTCTGAGCCCATGGAGATTGCAGCCGAAGTGCTGGCGCCGCCCACCTCCAACAGCGCCCCACAGGCAGTGAAACCAATGGAGGCACCTGAGGATCCCGCGGACCTTCGCCTCCGGCCTCCCAGCCCGCCGGAGTAGTGCCTCAAGCCCTGCCAGCCTCCGCCGCCCCTCCTGGTCCTCTGCATGCACAGGGGACCCTTGTGCCGCCCTCCCCGTCTTCATCAGGGCGTAAGACTAGACCCGACCTTGAGGCCTACCTCAAGAGAAACCCCGGTGTCTCACTTGCTGAGACGGACGCCCTTGGTCTTGGGCGGGAGGAGGTCCTGGACATCCTCTCCTCGAAGACCAAGGCGCACAAGCGCGGTCAACATCTAACACCTCCGCAGAGCAATGCTCTTGCCGGCCTAATAAACCAAATCCTCGACCTAAGGCCCGGAGGAAATAGCAATATTTATAAGGTCCTGCGACAGGTCCTGTCAGAGCTGAGGACCGGTCAAGCCGCAGTGCCTCCTACATCCACACTGCCTGCGCCTCGACCATTTCATCCAACGCCGCTCACTTCCCACAAGAAAAAACTGACACCTGCTATGATAACACCCTCGGCGCCCGCCCCGACGCAGATGGGGGAGGTCGTTCCGATGACGGAGGTAGAGCGATGTGTACCTCCTCTGCCTGCGCCTCAGCCTGCTGAGCCGGCGCCGCCCGCTCCCCAGGAGTCAACTCCAGCCACGACTACACCTCCGCTTCCACCACCTGCCCCGATGGAGGACGACGTCGATCTGATGCCGGAGTTAGATACAATCTTCAATGAAATGATCACTGACCCCGGCTTTGAGCCCCTGCTGGAGCCAGGGATTTCCCTGGATGCCGTCATGTTTGCGGTCTTATACCGCGAAGATAGATTGGATCTACTCGGGGATCTCTCCCCTGAGCAGGGGAGTAACCTCGCGGGCTTCCTTGACGCTGCTTTCGAGCGAACTCGGAACAGCCATCCCACCATTCGCAGGGGAATTCACAAGCTAAGGATAGCCTTGCCCTCCTGATCAATGTACATTGTTTGCCCTTTTGACTCCTCGTGAGTAATTGTTGACCAGCGGTCAATAAAAATTATTTAATTGTCACCCTTCGTATATCAAATTCTAAAAATTATTACTTTAAATCCCAAATAGAAATATGAAGAAAAAATCGTTTAATAAGGCTAAAGTGATATGGAACTTAAAAACTTTAGTTAGAACTAACCTCTATGCTTTTATATAAGTTTGTCCCAAAAGTCCGTGTTTTTCTTATTACTTGGCGAATAATATTATTACAGCCAATACATAATAATACATAATACAATTAATATATGAATAATACAAAGACACACACATTATACATAACGGCGAATAATATTATTACGGTGAATACATAATATAATACATAATACAATTACTTTATACATAATACAAAGACATTATACACAACGGAGAATAATATTATTACGGCGAATACATAATAATACATAATACAATTACTTTATACATAATACAAAGACATTATACACAACGGAGAATAATATTGGTATTTCAATTATATTGTAGCAAAGTATTTTTATTTTATTAACAGAGTATCATTTTTTATGTTTATATTTTACTACTCTGTAAAATTCCCTCATTGCTTATCTTTTGTTAATCATTCATAGTTTGTTCTTGCCTTAAATAAATTGCTGTGTCATCCTGAAGTTTGTCTTCCTAATTTTCTAAGTGGCAATATGCAAGTGTTTACGAAATTTCGAGATAACCTTGTAATAGAAAAAGAGTAGTTTTCTGTGATCTACCAGTAAGATTCTATCTCTTTGTTTCAAGAAGTCTACTAATTCTGTCGAGGTTCTGAGTGAAGCTCTTCGTGGTGCTCCATTTCACCATTAGCTTTCCAAACAACGACTATTGACCAAGCTAATGGGAGGATCCTGACCCCCTAATACCTCCCCTAGAGACACAATAAGCTTTGAGTGGCTTCCATAAGGTTAATCTGCCAGTCATCTGCTTGACAAACTATTAGAGTGTTGCTTGCTCATCCATTATCATCTTGTCTAATTGAGCAGCAAAAGAGATAACTTGGATTCCTGGAAGTGTCAACTACCAGGGTATAGCATGCCTTGTAACATATAAATCCTCTTTTATTGAATTATATATTATACAATTTTCAAATGAAAACTGTAGAGACTTTATAGAGAGGTGTCCTCTAGCGTAAGTGTCCTCTCATGGAGGTTCTATTGTATTTTGTAATGATTTTTTTTCAGGGTTTAGAATCCATAATATAGTAGAACCTCCCTGTAAAGGACACCTAATTGCAGAGTCAAAGTGTCCTTTAGGGAGAGGTATCCTCTTACCGGAGAGTTGCTAAATAGTAAAAATGGTAATTTTCCAAATGAAAAACTATCCTTTGTAGAGAGGTGTATTCTAGCGTGAGTGTCCTCTCATGGAGGTTCTACTGTATTTTTCATTGCTTTTTTCAAGATTTAGAATCCATTGTATAATTATACAAGGTCATGGAGACTAAATTCATAGATCAAATTCACAATCTTGGTAGGGTTGGAATATAGGTCCTGTCTTGAGGCTCCCATACATTCTGGTGGTCTGGTGAGGTCTCTTTGGTCCTGTAGATGGTACATTGTGTCTTTACACCATCCTGGAAGAGGAGTGGTCTTGTATGGCTGCCAGTTTTGAGCCTGGAAATACAGGTTGTTGCCTGTCGGTTTATCCCACATTCCAGAATAGCTCCAGGCTTTCGGCTCAGATACCAATGATGGAATGTTAGCTCCTGTACACATATAAATCTGACGATGCACAATGCGGGAACAGAAATGTCCACTGTACAATTCATTCTCGTCTCACAAGAAAATAAATGAACTCTTTATGATGGAGGTGTTCTTTTTCCAATAAATAATTTAAATTCTTGATTTTATTGATGGTTCGCTATTACCTTGTATTTGAATAATGTCTATAAGGCTTATTTACAGAAGAACAACGTTCGAAGTTTGTATTTATTCCTACTTGTTCCAAAATTCTTTTGTAATAATATTCCTTAAAGGTAACTAGAATTCCTCTGAAGATATATAAAAACAACAACAAGCCTTTTATTGGGGACTTATTCCATGCATACATCTCAGGATATATAAGCAAAAGCTAAAAAGAGTATTGTACAGCCATCTGGTAAAAATTAAACAGACCAAACTACTTGGAGGGTTAACCACTGATGAGCCAAAAATCCTCAAAATAATTTCATCATTGCAGCAGATGGGAATTATTCTCGATTTAAAAAAAAAAAAAGGTTTTTAAGAGATAAGAAAGAAGAAGAAGAAAAAATAATTTTATTGCTATTTACGAATACATTATATACAAGTTTTTAATTAAAAAGACATATATTGGATCAAAATATCATTTAGTTTACCAATATTTCAGTTGGCTGAACGCCAACCTTTATCAAGGTGTTAAAACATTTTAAAGTGTGTCAGTAACAAACTCAGCGCCACATAACGTCAACAGCATTCGATAAAAAACACCTTGATAAAGGTTGGCGTTCAGCCAACTGAAATATTGGTAAAATAAATGATATTTTGATCCAATATATGTCTTTTTAATTAAAGATTTATTTATGGATTGCTTTATTTTCAAAATTATATACAAGTATTAAAAATAAAAGAGGCATTTCCTGACCAGGCTCACATGATCATTTTTAGATGGCAGAGCGCCATCTAGAGGAACAAAAATAAACTAAACGTTTATTTAACTTGTTCCTTGATATTTGGCCAACCCAATTTCTTGATAAATTGAGAAAAGTCAACCACATTTTTTATATACAAGTATATTCTTTATACATATTATAGTTTATAATATAACAGAACGAATTATAGTGTGCAAAGTAACTTTGTCAACTTTCCCCTTTTATATATTTCAGAGATCCCTTTTGGTACAAATATAAGAATACGAAAGAGAAATAGTCCATGATGGTATTCTTCAACCCTTTTTGTAATCATAAAGGTAAAATTTGTGAACAAATTTAGTGGGAAAAAAAAAGATATTTTATCAAATAAAAATACATTACTGGTTAAAATAACTATTGAATAAGTTGATTGTAACATAAATATAATACAGTAGAACCTCCCTGTAAAGGACAACACCTAATTGCAGAGCTAAAGTGTCCTTTGGAGAGAGGTGTCCTCTTACCGGAAAGTTGTTAAATAGTAAAAATGGTAATTTTGTCGATAAAAACTGTCCTTTGTAGAGAGGTGCCATCTAGCGAGAGTGTCCTCTCATGGAGGTTCTACTGTATTATGGATTCTAAACCCTGAAAAAAGCAATACAAAATACAGTATAACCTCCTTGAAAGGACACTCGCCCTAGAGGACACCTCTCTATAAAGGACAGTTTTCATTTACAAAATTTTCATTTTTACTATTTAACAACTCTCCAGTAAGAGGACACCTCTCCCTAAAGGACACTTTATCTCTGCAATTAGATGTCCTTTACAGGAAGGTTCTACTGTATTATGGATTCTAAACCCTGAAAAAGTCAATACAAAATACAGTAGAATCTCCATAAGAGGACACTCGCGCTAGAGAACACCTCTCTACAAAGAACATTTTTCATTTGAAAAATTACCATTTTTACTATTTAGCAATTCTCCGGTAAGAGGATACCTCTCTCTAAAGAACACTTTAGCTCTGCAATTAGGTGTTGTCCTTTACAGGGAGGTTCTACTGTATTGTGTATTCAAAACCCTGAAAAAAAAAAGCAATACAAAATATTATTATTTAAATGATATTTTTTTTTAACGCGAACAGTTAAAAATCAGCGAGGAAAATTTTCCGCAGGCTGATCCAACAGTAGAAATACCGGTCCATAGCATCCATGGTGGCGCCGCGGAGGCTGGGAGCCGGCATCTGCTAGCCAGACTGTGTGTCGCCAGACCGATTACCCCCTAGCTCATCCCCGCAGCCCAATTATCTCCTCCCCAGTGTGTACAGTACATCATCTTACATGGCCTCTGATTGGCTGTGGCTTTGTAACAGCACGAGACTTATTTGGGATCATCGCGCTAACCAAATAAGTCAAATATAATGTTGTCCTAAAAGTTCATGTTTTTCTTATTAATCGACGAATAATATTATTACAGCGAATATATAATAATACATAATACAATTACTATATACATAATATAAAGACATTATATATAACAGCGAATAATATTATTACGGCGAATATATAATATAATACATAATACAATAACTTTATACATAATACAAAGACATTATACATCACAGCGAATGATATTATTACGGCGAATACATAATAATACATGATATAATTACTTTATACATAATACAAAGACATTTTACATAACGGCGAATAATATTGGTATTTCAACTTTTTGCAAGTGTTTACGAACTTTTGGAACAACCTTGTAGAAATAGGCTATTTTCAAACTTAAAATTTCATTTTAAAATTACTCTCTCAAAATCGATTATGCGTGATATTATAAACTAGGAGAATGACTCTGGTAATGTCAGGATCATCCCTAAGTGCATTTTTACCCAAATATTTCCATATTTTTATTTTAATAAGTTATAAGTTTTTTAAAATAAATATTTCCCTCCTCCTCTTCAATGCCTTCCTCTACTGAGGGTGGGCCACATGGTCTCTCCATATCTCCCTCCTTCAATGCCTTCCTCTACTGAGGGTGGGCCACATGGTCTCTCCATATCTCCCTCCTTCAATGCCTTCCTCTACTGAGGGTGGGCCACATGGTCTCTCCATATCTCCCTCCTTCAATGCCTTCCTCTACTGAGGGTGGGTCACATGGTCTCTCCATATCTCCCTCTTTAAATGCCTTCCTCTACTGAGGGTGGGCCACATGGTCTCTCCATAACTCCCTCCTTCAATGTCTTCCTCTACTGAGGGTGGGTCACATGGTCTCTCCATATCTCCCTCCTTCAATGCCTTCCTCTACTGAGGGTGGGCCACATGGTCTCTCCATATCTCCCTCCTTCAATGTCTTCCTCTACTGAGGGTGGGCCACATGGTCTCTCCATATCTCCCTCCTTCAATGCCTTCCTCTACTGAGGGTGGGCCACATGGTCTCTCCATATCTCCCTCCTTCAATGCCTTCCTCTACTGAGGGTGGGCCACATGGTCTCTCCATATCTCCCTCCTTCAATGTCTTCCTCTACTGAGGGTGGGCCACATGGTCTCTCCATATCTCCCTCCTTCAATGCCTTCCTCTACTGAGGGTGGGCCACATGGTCTCTCCATATCTCCCTCCTTCAATGCCTTCCTCTACTGAGGGTGGGCCACATGGTCTCTTCATATCTCCCTCCTTCGATGCCTTCCTCTACTGAGGGTGGGCCACATGGTCTCTCCATATCTCCCTCCTTCAATGTCTTCCTCTACTGAGGGTGGGCCACATGGTCTCTCCATATCTCCCTCCTTCAATGTCTTCCTCTACTGAGGGTGGGCCACATGGTCTCTCCATATCTCCCTCCTTCAATGTCTTCCTCTACTGAGGGTGGGCCACATGGTCTCTCCATATCTCCCTCCTTCAATGTCTTCCTCTACTGAGAGTGGGCCACATGGTCTCTCATATCTCCCTCCTTCAATGTCTTCCTCTACTGAGGGTGGGCCACATGGTCTCTCCATATCTCCCTCCTTCAATGCCTTCCTCTACTGCGGGTGGGCCATATGGTCTCTCCATATCTCCCTCCTTCAATGTCTTCCTCTACTGAGAGTGGGCCACATGGCCTCTCCATATCTCCCTCCTTCAATGTCTTCCTCTACTGAGGGTGGGCCACATGGGCTCTCCATATCTCCCTCCTTCAATGCCTTCCTTTACTGAGGGTGGGCCACATGGTCTCTCCATATCTCCCTCCTTCAATGTCTTCCTCTACTGAGAGTGGGCCACATGGTTTCTCCATATCTCCCTCCTTCAATGTCTTCCTCTACTGAGGGTGGGCCACATGGTATCTCCATATCTCCCTCTTTAAATGCCTTCCTCTACTGAGGGTGGGCCACATGGTCTCTCCATATCTCCCTCTTTAAATGCCTTCCTCTATTGAGGGTGGGCCACATGGTCTCTCCATATCTCCCTCCTTCAATGTCTTCCTCTACTGAGAGTGGGCCACATGGTCTCTCCATATCTCCCTCCTTCAATGTCTTCCTCTACTGAGGGTGGGCCACATGGTCTCTCCATATCTCCCTCTTTAAATGCCTTCCTCTACTGAGGGTGGGCCACATGGTCTCTCCATATCTCCCTCCTTCAATGTCTTCCTCTACTGAGGGTGGGCCACATGGTCTCTCCATATCTCCCTCCTTCAATACCTTCCTCTACTGAGGGTGGGCCACATGGTCTCTCCATATCTCTCTCCTTCAATGTCTTCCTCTACTCAGGGTGGGCCACATGGTCTCTCCATACTTCCTCCGCCATCCCCTTCATCTCCTCGTGTCGTCCAGTCCATTGTTTTAGATCGTCTGTGTATCCCTGTCGTCTCCTTTCCCTCGATCTCTTCCCCTGGAGCTTTCCCTCCAACACTGTCAGCAATGTCTCTCCTGCTGATCCGCGCATTACATGTCCAGCAAACGTCAGTTTTGAATATTATTATAAACGTTATTATCTATGATTATTCACAGATCTGTGTTGATCGCACCACAACTAACAGAATTTTATACATCTATGATTAGAGGAATGCCCGTTCCAGAAACAGATCTAGTGCAACATCGAACGAAAGGTGGATTAAAACTGAAATGTTATTTTCATCTTTTATCATAATTATTTGCGACTACAAAGTGCTTTAATGCATTTTTAGATTAGAAAAATATGAAAATCGCTATAAAATTGTTTAAAACAAGAGCAAGTATAATTTATTAGTAAAGACTTTATTTTTTTAATAAAAAAGCCTATAGCTAAATGTTGCCTCCTTGTGTTCTAGAAATCATATATAGATATTTAATCAAAAAGACATAAATTAGATCAAAATATCATTTATTTTACCAATATTTCAGTTGGCTGAACACCAACCTTTATCAAGGTATTATAACATATTAATGTGTATAACATATTAAATCTAATGCATCATAATATAATTGTTCCAATAAAAGACACAAATTGATGTTTACGGAAGAGCGATTGCTCGAAGCATATTATATATTTATAATTATATGTAATTCTACTGTCCTCAAAGCTTATGTCCATAGTTCATCTAAAATGCCCATTCCAAGAGTCTAGCACCAGTATCACTATAAAAGGAAGTTCCGAAAATGCAATATAACAGCGGTATGGTAGATTAAACTGGCGAAACCGCTAGGAGGGTTCACCACTGATGAACCAGGCCCTCCCAATAATTTTTCCATTGCAGTAAGGGCAGTAGAAATTGTTTTATTTTAAAAAGAATCATACGCGTCTATAATAGTTTCGAATTTTGATATTAATGTGTGTCAACAACAAACTCAGCGCCATATAACGTCAATAGAATTAAGTTCAAAAATGTTTTTGCTTATATTCAATGGGGAGAAAAAAATATATAGATATTGTTAATATCTCTAACTCTCTAGATAAAAATGTTAAGGATAGAATCATTTGGCCTTCATATACAGGTTGGCATTTTGTCTGAATTTCCCCCAACTAGTTTGTGGTTTATTTCTAATCATATCTATTCCGTTTCGTACTGGATTAATAAACCAAATGAATTGTTTTATTGCTTTTTTAAACGGAGAGATGTTTGGTGTACATATCTAATATATATCTTTATATATACGATTTTTAATTAAAAAGCCATTTATTGGATCAAAAAATCATTTATTTTACCAATATTTCAGTTGACTGAACTCCATGATAAAGGTTGGCGTTCAGCCAACTGAAATATTGGTAAAATAAATGATAATTTGATCCAATACATGCCTTTTTAATTGAAGAATTATTTATGGATTGCTAAATTTTCAAAAATATATAAGATTGTCCCAAAAGTTTGTAAACATATTATGATTTATATTTTGTAAGTGTTTACGAACTTTTGGGACAACCTTGGTAATATTGGTAACCTTAGTAAAATTATAACAGAATTCTTATAGAAGAATGATTTAATCTCTGATGTTCTATATCAAGGGTGGTCAATCAGTAGGTGGGCCAAGTTTCAGAATTACAAGGTTGTTACTAAATTTCGTAAACACTTGCAATATATAAATCATAATATGTTTACGAACCTTTGGGACAATCATATATATTCACACAAAAGCTTTCATTATATATAACCAATTTACACTTTTAAAGTTTGGGAAAGTTTTAATTGAAATAAGTATGGAGGTAACAGGGCATAAACTAAGGAGAAGAACAAATGGAATGCCTACAAGATGAGTCATTGCCTTCGTCCAGTACAGGTTTGTCCCAGGAATCTGGGCTTGCCGAGAATGGATCAATACTATGTGAGGGGCTACCCGCCTGTTCCTCGGTACTGACAAAAGTTACTATTTACAAGTTAAAACACAAAGTTGCAATAAACTAGGGCCTAGACTCTATAGACACTCAAGAGTACAACACAAAAAATGAGGTAAACAATAACTAACAATTTGTTAAATAAAATTTAAAAACAGTACTTATCCTTTATTGTAGCGTTGGTAGGGATCGGACCGGGGTTATCAAGGTATGTGAGGGGATCACCAGACACGGATAAATCACACAGAGAACACTTTAAACGTCTCCACACGATAATCAACCACACTCCTCTCTCGCCATGCCATAGCTCTATTATATATACTAGCAAACTTAGCGCGCCTTACGTCGCGCTTTAAAGCACATACAATTTAAAGCACATACAATCCTGCCTTCTTCACAGACATAATAACATCATAACAACATTATAACATAATAACAAAATCACACAAACAAAAACGAATATGGGGGATTATTTATTCATTTAATGTGACATAGATCAATTTTCGATATATATTGAAATTTTATTCTATTTTATTTTGAGCGTCTATTTTGAATATTCACTAACTATCGAAATGAATACTAACTAAATATCGCTAAATATATGTTTGTAAAAATTAAAAATTTGTAAAAATAAAAAATACGCTTAGGCATATTTAATATAAGCAATATTAAAATAGCCAATTTCTGGCGTAATTAAATATAAAAATGACCTTCACAAAATAAAAACGGTGCTAAAATGAGAAATTAAAAATGAAAAATGTTATTAAAGTCTAAAAAGGCAAGTATGAAAAGTATTTAAAGTTTAATTTGAATTTATATATCAAATTATTTCGTTTTATTTCAATCAATGGCCGAACGTGTCGCTAACGTCGAGCTTAACGTCGAGCTAAATGCGTATTTTTGCTAACTGCGTTATTTTTAAAAGTTTAAATATAATTTTGAAGTTACCTGAATAATTCCGGGACTAAATGTAATATGTATACGAAATATTGTCGTATAAAATAAAATATTAAGAGAGGAGTTAGGGAACAAACAAACTAACAAACATTTTTGCGCTTTAATAATAAGATAGACATGGCCGTATTCGTCCAATGACGTGAGAGATTGGTTCACTAACAAACGGAAACAAAATCCTTCCCACTAAAAGCTGAGATAAGATAAAAGTGCAAATATTTATCAATATAATTTGACAGTACAAGCGAATCTCCAAGATATTTACAGAACCACTTTAATATCATAGGATATTTGACTAAATGGCAAAGTAACTTGTTGTAAAAGTAATTGCTGGACCGTGACGGAGGGCGGCTAACTTCGGCAACACCGGAGCTGACGTCACACCCGTACTTTCACTTTCTGTTTTTGTATCCTGCATCGGCGTAGCCACGCTGACTTATATTTTCTTTCCCCATGATTACCATTTCATCAATATATACAATTCTTTCACCTTGTTGTAGTTAATTAAAGAATAATTAACGTTAAGCGCTGTGTATGTAATCAAATTGAAATACAAAATTAATCAAGCACAATTTCTAGTTTGACGATGTATTTTCAAGATAACGCAACCTTACCAAGGGACTTAATATTATAACGTAGAAATTAGGAAATATAAACTTCAGAATGAGACACGTCGATTTGTTTAATGTAAAACCAAATTAAAGCTAGTAAAATAGCTGAGAGGCAATGAGAAAATTTTACAGTGTATCAAAATACAAATATCGAAATTTTAAAAATATTTTCATAGAATAATATATATTCTTCTACATAGCTTCTTCCCTATGGGAGCTGTGACCCACAGCATCTTGTTGTTACTGACATGGATCTGACGTGTTTCTGTCAAGTATTCCATCGGGGTTTTGGACGTCTGTCCCTAGTACCTTTGTGTCTTTTTTCTCACGGCGTGAAGAGCGGCTTTGTCGTCGTATCGTCTATAGGGACATCGTCATCTTGGAAGGAAGTCTTGGCTTTGACACGGCGGTGGAATCCTGAAGACAGTCTCTGAAAATAAAGATTATACTCGTAGAACCCATGGCCTCAAGGTTTTCTCGGCAATCTTCAGTTTTTCTTTCTTAATCTACCCAGCATCTCCACCAAAATGTAATGTATAAATTTAGAGGAAAGACAAACTTCAGGATGACACAGAAATTTATTTGAGAAACAGGCACCTGTGACTTTGCTACAATATCATCGGTTATTTCACTACTAGCGGTGAAAATGAGGGGTAATACCAGCTGACCTAATGTACATGTAAAGTTTGGAGCGGGACGTTTCACAAGAGTGACATCCACGGCTCCAATTTATAATTGTAACAAATAGTATTGGAATAAAAACATTCAATCGGGTAAAACACGGGCGTTGCCCGGGTCATTCGTCTAGTTTCACTATATGGTAAAATAACTCATGTAAAAGGAAATCAAGTACATTTTCTAGTATAACGATATTTTTCAAGATAGCGCAACCTTACTAAGGGACTTAATATACCTATGACCTTGTTCATGTCAATGAAATTTTTGTTTAAATGCTCAGGATTATTTAAAGGAAGGTCATGTATGGCTCCCACAGCCGTCACCATTGTTAAGTAATGATCGTCATGTCACGGCGATTGTTCCCTGCTTACCTTACGAAAGCTACAGAAGAAGAATCCGACCTTCTCTTACAGGGCGGGCGTCCCATACATAAGACCTGTATATGAAACTACATAGTCAATGGGACTTATTGACTCTCATATTGTCATTTATAAGCCTTAAAACATACTAAATTCCATTATAACTCTTTTATTTTAGATATTAACTCTGTTTAGCATAATTTGTATTGTAAATAATTCTCTAATATCTTGTATATTTTCATTATAAAATACAAGGTTGTCTTAAAATTTCGTAAACACATTATGATTTATATTTTGCAAGTGTTTAAGAACTTTTGAGACAACCTTGTAATTCTGAAACTTGGCCCACCTGCTGATTGGCCACCCTTGATATAGAACATCAGAGATTAAATCATTCTTCTATAAGAATTCTGTTATAATTTTACCAAGGTTACCAATATTACCAAGGTTGTCCCAAAAGTTTGTAAATACTTGTAAAATATAAATCATAATATGTTTACGAACTTTTGGGACAACCTTGTATTTCTTAAAACTTTTATAATCTGTAAATTGTTTTCTTAGAATACACTACAATTGATTTTAGTTAACTAAATTTGCATGCCAATTCTTTGTACATATTTCAATTGTATTGATATTTTATTTCTTTTAATCTAACTAAATTGCATACCCATTCTTGTACGTATTTCAAATGATCTTTCTATTCTTTCTATGTTTAGTTTATCTTTAAAATGCAAGTGTACCTAGTGGTACATAGTGCTCTAAGTCGAAATAAATAAAACATGCTAAGAAATAACATGAAATCGAAATGTTTTATCCAATTATGAATTGAGCATCCGATTTCTTCAAATTCGGCCCATAGGTGGCGTTATGTTTTCATCATACTAAATATTAAATAGTACTAGACAAACACATTTATATTAATATCAATATATTAATTTATTTTGTCATAATATTACAATGATCAATAAAATGATATCTTCTTTGAAACAATATCGAATACACTCAAATTATCAGTATTGTCGTGGTCAATGGTCAAATAATATTAATATTAATATATTGTAGCGTCGTACCCAGACGCTGTACTTTGTCTAATCAGAATGCCACAAAGATACACATGTGAGTTTGAAGGGATGCAGCAAATGTTATCACTTTATTATACGTGGCACTAAACAGAAGGAATACAATCAGTGGGACTTGTCTTCAACCTCCCCGTCAGAAAGATCCTTGGCGCCGTGGATGTCACTCTTGTGTCCCGCTCCACACTGTACATGTCCAGCCTAGACTACACCGTCTTGTAGGCTGCTCCGATGTCAGGCTCTCCTGGCACCGTCTTGTAGGATCATCCACACGCCCGGAGACAAGTCGCCACGTCTTCTATTTGCCGCAGATGTGACCATATTCTGTCCTCCCCCACACAGGAATGCTGTTTTTGGTGCCTGCCCCCCCCCCCCCCCCCCCTGACAACACATGGCCATCCCCTACTCATCTTTCCCCAACTTTACTCTGGAATCTTGGCCTTGTCATCCATTGTACAATATACAACATATCCTCACTAAAAACTGTGACACAGAATTTTAAGTAATCAACTGATTGTTTCTCTATAAATAGTCTCTTTGTCTTGGATAGTTTTTTTTTTTTCAGATTTCTCTATGTCCTGATTTTTTTTTTCATTTCTACCTCTGATTTTCTTGAGATTTTCTCTGTGTCTTCCATTATTCCCTTCATCTCTTTACTCCTTCTCATCAGTTGTGGCCCTGTTTATTTTCATTGTTAAGCCGCGGTTTCCCTCTGGTTCTTCGCGACGACGTCGCTTCCTCCACCGTGGATCATCTACCCTGGCTCCGTTACTTCACCTCTGCAGCTCTACCCTGTAGACAGGCTCTTGAAAACGCTACCACACTACCTGACCACCTAACTTTAGGATTCCTTCTGGTCAATCTCTCAGTCGTGAAGTCAATTCTGAACTCTAGGACTGGTAATTACCTTATCGACAGAGCTCTGCTTTTGATTTCGCGGCTGAACCGCAACGGGAACAGGTGTACCATCTAATGGATCAAGGAACACAGCGGGATTGTGGGTAACGACAACGCAGACACACTTGCAAAGCGGGGAGCGGAGTCTGCTAACCCAAGCTGCTACAAGCTCGCTCCTTTGTCGTATATAAAAGCGACAATCTACGAGCGGGAGCGTAAAGCGTGGGTAGAAAGATTCCTTTCTTTATCTCCTTCTATCCACACCCGCTTTGGCCTTACTCAAATGAGTTTCTTAGACAATAGTTATGAGTACATCGTCCCGAGCGAGCACATTGTGATTGGCCTGCTATCCGGACACACGTGGACGGACAGTTTTGCCTACAGGATAGGGGTTATTGATGATCCCTCCTGCCCATATTGCGATACCAACAGGAAAGAAACCTTGACGCACCTCGTGTTAGAGTGTAGCAGCCTTGATGCTCTTAGACTACGCCTCCTTTTCATTTGTGCAGTTGAATTGGGGTACACTCCGCGGTCACTTAGGGAATTTATTTACAATTGGAGCACTTGGCGAGCATGCTTGGAGTTCATGAAGGCCTCGGAAAGTCTTAAGCCACGTGTCCGCGTGGAGGAGTCTGATCACTCAAGTGACTCGGATTCATAGCACGTAGCTGCAACTTTTGCATGTGCCGCCGTGCTTGCCCGGTTTCCCGACCGGCCCTGCATATGCGACCGCCCCTGACGTGTGATTGTGGCACTGTACCCTGGAACACTGCAACAGAGCATTGCGGTCTGTCTGTTTTCCACGGTCACCCTTGGGCTCAATACTATTGGACCCGTCTCTGCCTCCCCCTGATCTCCGCGGATCACCACCCTGCCCCCCTCCTCTACATGCCGGCTCTCCTGGCCTCACCCGGCGATGAATCCCTGGCCACCCATCCCCAGGCCCCTCCAACAGTGCAATGTATATAGTGCTTTGTATATATTCCGCTTTATGCGTCCATCGGGGCTCAAAAATCATCCATTTTGGTTAGCAGCCCCGTAAATAAAGATATTTACGAAAACAAGGAAACCCAAGCCAAGGCAACTCTTATATCAATTGAGAACAAATTTAGAAAAAAAATGAAAAAAATGAAAGAAAAAATGTACCTAGAAAAAATAAACGAGGATAAAAACCCCGCTTAGAAAAGAGAACACAGCGAATCCAAGACCTCGCACAAGGCTCTAACCTTGTAAATATGCGAATACACTGTATATGTTAAGAACCTTTACTGACTATTCATTATAAATACCACCATAAGCTAGGTTGCTCTTTTTGAGCGGCACATAGTAAAGTTATTCTGGAACAAGAACCCATTGAAAACTGATCCCAATCTGGTCAAAGGGTTCCCTTCCTATCAGGTTTTGGTCCAGACCTTCAGCTATTAGCATTTCCATGGTTAAATTCCTTTCATTTATCTTATCATCTATCATTATATCTTTCCCAAATATGTAGTTACTAGACGAATGGCCCGGGCAACGCCCGGGTTTTACCCGAGTGCGTATATATTTTAAAAACGTTTTAATTCAAATACTATTCGTTACAATTATAAATTGGCGCCATGGATGTCACTCTTGTGAAACGTCCCGTTCCAAACTGTGTGTTTTTAAAATGTTTTAATTAAAATACTATTCGTTACAATTATAAATTGGCGCCGTGGATGTCTCTCTTGTGAAACGTCCCGCCCCAAACTGTGTGTGTCTTGAAAATATAAAAATAAAAATGTGAATTTTCATAAAGATTTCATCATGTCGATTTTTTTTTTTTTTTTTTTTGCATTTCACCTACTAAATCGATAGAGATCTAGAGATAATTACATTTGCAACATGAACTTAGGTATATTGACTAAATAGAAAACTGCATAGTAATAAAGATCATTTTTTAAAGGCACCATATCGTTTTTTTTTTTCAATAAAATCGAAACAAAAATTAACGATAAATAACGATAATTGCCTTAAAAAGAAATTGCCTTAAAAAAAAGAAACATTCGCGGTGATTTTGTCTTGCATTCGTTTATACAATTATTATATACGAATGACCCGGGCAACGCCCGGGTTTTACCCGATTAAATGCTTTTATTCAAATACTATTCGTTACAATTATAAATTGGCGCCGTGGATGTCATTCTTGTATAATATATAATTGAGTTTTAAAAATTGTAAAAAAAAAATGCATCGGCCGGGAATCGAACCCGGGCCGCCCGCGTGGCAGGCGAGCATTCTACCACTGAACCACCGATGGTTATGAAAATTCCCATCCGTGAGCTTCAGACAAACAAACAGACAGAATAAGGCAAATATATAAGTAGATACGAATGACCCGGGCAACGCCCGGGTTTTACCCGATTAAATGCTTTTATTCAAATACTATTCGTTACAATTATAAATTGGCGCCGTGGATGTCATTCTTGTATAATATATAAATGAGTTTTAAAAATTGTAAAAAAAAAAAAATGCATCGGCCGGGAATCGAACCCGGGCCGCCCGCGTGGCAGGCGAGCATTCTACCACTGAACCACCGATGGTTATGAAAAATCCCATCCGTGAGCTTCAGACAAACAAACAGACAGAATAAGGCAAATATATAAGTAGATGTAGTTATATTCCACTGTATCAATTTTGTAGTATCATTCTCTATTATTAGCCCTTCTGGTTCTGTCCATGCTTCTTTGTATACTTTCTATAAATATAGTAGAGCTTGGATAATTTCAACGTCTTTCGAATATTTATCTTGGTCCTCAGACTTTTAAGCATTTTATTCAAAACTTTTCAAATCGAATTTTTGGATAATTTGATTTTTTTTTTGGTGCCTTGGGCTTTGAATTATCCAAGTTCAGCTGTAATATCTTCCCCATTCCAGAGTCAATTAGCATATTTATTGTTTGTCCACTAGTCTTTACCTAAATCACATAGTTATGGGGAACCTATTTTGTGTTCTCAAATTGGTTCATATTGAAAAGGCAATTGGCTTCAATGTTATACTCATTTCCTATTAAGTACGTATATTTTATATTTAACTTTATATAATCTTATATGACCGATAAATAGAAGTATATTATGTTGCATTAGCGCGCCATCTATTATCAAAATTCGAAACTATTATAGACGCGTATGATTCTTTTTAAAAATAAACAATTTCTACTGCCCTTGCTGCAATGAAAATCAATTAATTTTTCCATTGCAGTAAGGGCAGTAGAAATTGATTATTTTTAAAAAGAATCATACGCGTCTATAATAGTTTCAATTTAAATAAAAGTATATTCAATCTCAATCTCTCTCTCTCTCTCTCTCTCTGTTACAAAGACAAGTGACAATTGATAATGTGGCACATTGTCTGCAGATTAATCATGGTTCTCCCTATGAAATCGTTTACAACAGACTTAGGGTTCATAAAGTATGTGCAAGATGGGCCCCAAAACAATTCATACATTTGCCTAAACAACAGCGCTTGAACATCTGGTAAAAATATATTGATCGCTATACTTCAATGAACTTAGCATTTTAAACAGAATTGTCACAGTTAAGGAAACATAGATCCATTATTACGAGTCGGAGAGAAAATGGCAGAGTATGTAATGGTAACATCTAAATTCGCCATGCAAAAAAAGTTCAAAATCCAATCATTCGCAAAAAAATCAAGCTTACAGTTTTTTGGGACTTACGAGACATAGTAAGGGAACATCCTCAGGAGAAAGGGGCATAACAATAAGCAGTATGCTACAGTGAGATGCTTATTGACAAGTTGAAGCCTAATTTTTCGAATAAAACACCGAGGACTGCTGTCAAAAGGTGTTTGTTTTTGCGCGTCAATGCTCATACTTACTGCTGCACGCAGTGTTGAAACGCTTCGCAAACATAATTCTGAAGTACTGGCTCATTCTCCATAGAGTCCTGACCTTGCCCAATTGGATTTCTACTTGTTAGGTTTACTTAAAGACGCATTAAGGAGCACAAGATTTACTTCAGATGAAGCAGTGAAAGAAGTGGTGAATTCTTGGCTCACAGCACAACAAAAAAGTTTATTTTATGAGAATCTCAGGAGGCTTCAGCAACGTTGAACCAAGTTCATTGAAAAGCAAGGGGACTATGTTTAAATAATGCTTAGGCGAGTTTCATATTTGTATTACAATTAAAGTTTAACCACATTGCAAATAATAGTTGACTTTACCCTCGTATTTATTCCAAGGCTTGCTTACTGAAAGGTCTCAGATCAGGTTACTTCATCTATGGGGCCTGGAGATGGTCCTCAACTAGATCACCATTTCTATGAAACAATATATTCGGGGGAAACTTGAAGTAAAATTATCTCATCGTTGGGCTTCCTCTCTCGCATATGCATACAAAAAAATAAAAATATTATTTTCACAATTATAAATGTCTTTAATGGAATCACACTCACAGAAAGTAGTTATTAAAAAAATATTTTTATATAAATTCAAATATTAAAAATAAATAACTTGATAAAATTATAATAATTATAAAAAATCTTATTCAATTTAGATATCATCAATAGAGTTATTCAATTAAAAATGAATTAATATGTATCATTTATTTTTCAAAATTATTATATAGTTTATAAAAACATCTTTATACACTGTAAAGTATGTTTACAAACAACAAAATTTTGCCAATTTAATGATTTTTTACAAAAAATGATAGAAATGTAGTAGCATAGGCATCTTTTAAAATTTACCCATACAGAATCAATTATGTCGAAGGAATTTGGAGGTATTTAATTTTTTTTTTTTTGTTCATAAGTGTGTTTAATCAATATCAACTTTGTCGTCTGTCTTATGGTAGAATACGAGAACAATGAAACACTGCTTTAGTCGCATTGTCGTTTATTTTATAAAGACATTTTAAAACTAATGAATAAATTTTATACAAGTGTTTATTTTAATTTGAATCCTTAAAAAAAGTAGCAAACCTTGCAGCGATGGTAGAAAAATTGATAAGAAGACTTCGTTTGTTTTTGTTTTTAGTGATAAACCCTCTCAACGGTTTTGCCAAATTAATATCCAGAAAACTCTAATTTCTAATCAGACTGTTTTTATTATAATTTAGACTTTTCTAAGTGTCAAAAGAATATTTATAGTATATATAGTTTATCTATTAACATAGTAATTTTTGGTAGATAAATAAATTCATGACTTCAAATATGTAAATATTTCTTTTAAGAAATAGACAATTATTTTAAATAGGCCTGTTGAAGAGTGATAATCACTTGAAAGCCTGTAATTTAAAATAAAAAAATAAATCATTGTGAGAAATATTTATAGTTTTTTTAAATATTAAAGAAATATCCCTAATACAGTAGAACCTCTCTGTGAAAGACACTTAATTGCAGAGCCAAAGTGTTCTTTAGGGAGAGGTGCTCCTAACATGGAGTACAAATGCTGCTCATCCTGTATCCCTGGAGCCCTTACAGGGTACTATCAGCCGGACCAGCTGGGCCCAGGTTTTTTAGTGAGCTTGTTACTGCTCCCCCTCCTCCTTTTTTATCCGAGCTTGGAACGGGCAAAGGCGGAGTTATCACTCCAGTTGATGTGTCAGGATAACTGTCCAATGAATGCTGGCATGATGACATCAAATACGACCATCATGATGTTTGGGCTTTGGACCGGCAAAGTTGAAATTTCTTGTAATAATGAATATCTTTACCCTCGGCAGAGCTGACTGCTACAGGGCGCGTCCCAAGTTGGCGGATAGGGGAACAACCTTCAGATATGAAGGCCAGCTGTGAAACAAGCAGAATAACTGACAAATTAGCAGTCACAGATCAACAACAGCATTGTTAGAAAGAGGAGAAAGACCTCTTTAAAAATCCTGAGTTCAACTGACCTGGTTGATAGACCTCAGCAAGGGTCCCACTCCAGGGATACGGAGGAGCTGTGTCTGTACTCATGTTAGAGTCGGCGGCAAAGGCATCTGCTTCCATGTTAGGAACAGCCTCAAATTACAGGCAAAGTCAGACTTTCACCAAAATGTGCCATGGTGCCATGATCAATGAAAGCTGCACCCCTAAACCCCATTCCATGAGATTTACTCATGGAATTCATGTAAATCTTTACACAAGGGGATAAGAAACAACATGAATATCTTTGACTTTTCCAAGACTTTTCACCATAGCCTGGTATTTGTGTTGCAGATGGACCAAATCATCAAGAGGAATGGATCCATACAAGGTGAGTAGTGTCACCATTTGTCACACTGACACCATTTGGACTGCTTATTTCACTTGTATGGCTTCTACTTGTTACACTTTAAAATATATTTATTTTATCTTGGATAAATATTTGCAAGGTGCACAATGTTTGGTTGCAATTACAGTAGAACCTTCATGAAAGGACACTCCCGCTAGAGAACATCTCTCTATAAAGGACAGTTTTCATTGACAAAATTACCATTTTAACTATTTAGCAACTCTCCGGTAAGAAGACACCTCTCCCTACAGGACACTTTCTCTCTGTAATTAGATGTTGTCCTTTACAGGGAGGTTCTATTGTATATTAAACTTTTTAGTTAAAAAAAAAAGGACTAAAAAGTAATTTCTATTTAAAAACTTGTAGGTAATGTTAGATTTAATATTTCTATTTAAATATAGTAGAACTACCTCCTTGTAAAGAACACCTAATTGCAGACCTAAAGTGTTCTTTAGGGAAAGGTGTCCTCTTATCAGAGAGTTAAGAGTGCTAAATAGTAAAAATGGTAAATTTGCAAATGAAAACTATCCTTTGTGGAGAGGTGTCCTCTCATGGATGTTCTACTGTATTCAAATTTTTAGTTTAAAAAAAAAAGCACTAAAAAGTAATTTTATTTAAAACTTGTTGATGGTATATTTAATATTTCTATTCGAATACAGTAGAATCTCTATAAAAGACAGTTTTAATTGCCAAAATTACCATTTTTACTATTTAGCAACTCTCCAGTAAGAGGACAACTCTCCCTAAAGGACACTTTGGCTCTGCAATTAGGTGTCCTTTACAGGGAGGTTCTACTGTACCTAAAATTTCTTAAAAGGAAAAATTATATAAAAATAATTATTTAAAGACCATGTGTGCACATCATCTTCTGTAAGGGGAGATGATATGCAAATAATTATGGCCCCCACTTTACACATTTTCTATTTAATTCTTTGAAATTTTGAATTTGATTGTAGCTATAGTTAATTGTGGGGGTCGGTGGAAGGATAATCTAAACCGTTGGTTTTCAACCGCTACGACCTGGGTTTGATTACCACATTGGGCACTTTTTTCTGATTTAAAAAAAAAAAAATCTCCAATGACCCTCGATTCTTGCTAAAGTCCAACCCCACCAGCGAGTGCAAGTAACCAAACGGGTCTATGGCACATTTGTAAGTGCAAAGTCGAACTACTTTTCACATATGTAGACATGTGATGTACTTATAGTAAAAGCTGTTGCCTACTTCTACCCACCATGATTATGATGGCCTGTACCACGTGTACTAGGGATAAGCAAAAAAAAAAAAACTTTATATTCATGTTCCTTTTTCTACTTCTATATAAATTCAGCCTAATGGTAGCTTCAGCCTTAATACTCATAACCACATATCTAAGTTCTCCCTCTATTTTGGTCTTATATAATGCGTGGAAATAGGTGTGCGGCCAGAAAATGTAGAAGAAAATATATTGATAAAGCACAATTTGGATTATAGATTATCTTCTTTCTTATCTCCACTCAATCATATTAGGGTATCAAGCTTGTAAAGCTTGAGACTTGACAACCATCATGACTGGGTGAAGTAGAATGTGTCTGCCTTTGTCATTAAGACTGGGAGCACTACTCAGTGCCAGGCCGACTTAGTTCCAAAAGAAATGGCCGCCTCTGACATGAGGAACAGACACCATGTGCAGCCGCTCCTAACATGGAGTACAAATGCTGCTCATCCTGTATCCTTGGAGTCCTTACAGGGTACTATCAGCATGACCAGCTGAGCCCAGGTTGTTTAGTGAGCTTGTTACTGCTCCATCTCCTCCTTTTTCATCCAGGCTTGGGACCGGCAAAGGCGGAATTTTAGATTATAGCTACAAGAAAATAAGCCCTAATCCAAATAATTTAATAGTGTGTGACATTTCGGTAACAGCATTGTCACCATCATTAGACAAAAGAATAAATGAGAAAAGATATCACAGCAAGTTCTTAAATAGTACTGTTATCTGTTATCTTGTTTATACACTTGATAACAGTACTATTTAAGAACTTGCTGTGATATTTTTTCTCATTTATTCTTTTGTCTGATGATGGTGACAATGCTGTTACCGAAACGTCACACACTATTAAATTATTTGGATTAGGCTTTATTTTCTTGTAAGAAAATATATTATTACGTCGTACCCAGACGCTGTTCTTTGTCTAATCAAGATGCCACAAAGATACACAGTGAGTTCGAAGGGATTGTAGCTAAAGTTATCACTTTATTATACGTGGCACTGAACAGAAGGAATACAATCAGTGGGACTTGCCTTCAACCTCCCAGTCAGAAGAATCCTTAGCGCCGTGGATGTCACTCTTGTGAAGCGTTCTGCTCCACACTATACACATCTAAGGTACTGGAAAATCTTTAATAAAGTACGATCAAAATTCAAGCATCAAGGGACGAGTTTCTTTTATACGACGATTTATTATAAAACGCTCGAGCTTTCGGGCTGGCCGGCCCTTCTACAGGAGAAATGTGAAAACATATGGAACATTGAACACTATATAGGGATGAGACTATTTACATATTAAAAAACTATAGGGACTTTGCATATCTATGAAATGTTGAGAGGAATAATTAGCATACCAGGAAATTATGGATGTTAATAGCTATTGAGTGTAGTAGAGTTAGGAATATTTTCTAATGTCTGTGAGGGAGGAAGGGGGGGGGGGGATACGCACAGATGGAGGACACAAGGCTATGGGAACAGGGATTGGTAGGATTCAGGGAGGTCGATGTGTCTATTGATGGCATGGAAGTCCTGGGAAACGAGAGCTTCCAAGGTGAGGCGCTGCTGCTTGTTGTATATGCGGCTATAGTGCACAGATGGATTGGCCAGATCGAAAGAGTGGTTGGAGGTCCGGATGTGTTGATATATAGCTGATTTCTCATCTTGTCTGGAGATGTTTTTGCTGTGTTCCTCGAGTCTTGTCCCTACGCTCCTGCCTGTCTCACCAACGTAGACAACGTCGCAGTCAGCGCAGGGGATGGAGTAGACACAGCCAGACAAGAGAGATGGGTTATATGGGCTATTGCTTTTTGTGTCTGGGTTCCTAATGAGGGAGCTGATGTTAGGGGAGTTGGAGTACAGGGTCCTGACTCCGTATTTGCTTAGGGCTCGGGCTATGGAGGAGCTAGTGGGGAATATGGGAGGACACATATGGATTTATATATGGGGTTGGAAGGGGTGTGGTTGGGGTTGTGGAAGTGGCGTAATATGAAAGACTTCGGGTATTGGAATTTAATGAGATTGGCTATGACTCTATTGGTCTCCATGGTTTTGAAATCAGAGGTGGAACAGTGGGTGTGAACTCGTTTAGATAGGGTTTTGACGGTGTTGATATTGTGACTTAGGGGGCAGAAGGAGTTGAAGTGAATATAATTGGGTCTAAACGAATATTTGTAATGTACTGTGGAGTGGTATTTTCTGCCCCCTAAGTCACAAAATCAACACCGTCAAAACCCTATCTAAACGAGTTCACACCCACTGTTCCACCTCTGATTTCAAAACCATGGAGACCAATAGAGTCATAGCCAATCTCATTAAATTCCAATACCCGAAGTCTTTCATATTACGCCACTTCCACAACCCCAACCACACCCCTTCCAACCCCATATATAAATCCATATGTGTCCTCCCATATTCCCCCACTAGCTCCTCCATAGCCCGAGCCCTAAGCAAATACGGAGTCAGGACCCTGTACTCCAACTCCCCTAACATCAGCTCCCTCATTAGGAACCCAGACACAAAAAGCAATAGCCCATATAACCCATCTCTCTTGTCTGGCTGTGTCTACTCCATCCCCTGCGCTGACTGCGACGTTGTCTACGTTGGTGAGACAGGCAGGAGCGTAGGGACAAGACTCGAGGAACACAGCAAAAACATCTCCAGACAAGATGAGAAATCAGCTATATATCAACACATCCGGACCTCCAACCACTCTTTCGATCTGGCCAATCCATCTGTGCACTATAGCCGCATATACAACAAGCAGCAGCGCCTCACCTTGGAAGCTCTCGTTTCCCAGGACTTCCATGCCATCAATAGACACATCGACCTCCCTGAATCCTACCAATCCCTGTTCCCATAGCCTTGTGTCCTCCATCTGTGCGTATCCCCCCCCCCCCTTCCTCCCTCACAGACATTAGAAAATATTCCTAACTCTACTACACTCAATAGCTATTAACATCCATAATTTCCTGGTATGCTAATTATTCCTCTCAACATTTCATAGATATGCAAAGTCCCTATAGTTTTTTAATATGTAAATAGTCTCATCCCTATATAGTGTTCAATGTTCCATATGTTTTCACATTTCTCCTGTAGAAGGGCCGGCCAGCCCGAAAGCTCGAGCGTTTTATAATAAATCATCGTATAAAAGAAACTCGTCCCTTGATTCTTGAATTTTGATCACACATCTAAGGATAAGCAAACAAAAAATAGTTGATTGTTGCTATCTAAATTTAGGCTGGAATGTTTAATTCTCTTTGATGTCATGCACGACTTCATATAGGTTATATGCCAGTTACGTTAAAGCGGTGGTTTTATCCAACATTTCCCTGAGGTCACCTACAGAGAGATGTAACTTTGACCTGGTATTAAATGGCCACCTCTAACATGAGGAACAGACACCTTGTGCAGCCGCTCCTAACATGGAGTACAAACGCTGCTCATCCTGTATCCCTGGAGACCTTACAGGGTACTATCAGCATGGCCAGCTGAGCCCAGGTTTTTTAGTGAGCTTGTTACTGCTCCCCCTCTTCCTTTTTCATTCGGGCTTGGGACCGGCAAAGGCGGAATTATTCTCTTTGATAATTTAGAAGAGGGTTTTTTTTTCCACTTGTGTAATTCTAAGAATAATATTTAAGGTTGTCTTCAAAAACTATTTTCTTCTTATATGCTATCTTGTTTAAATACTTGATAATAGTAACTGTATTTTTTTTGGACCTTTGGTAACTGTATCTAAAAGTTTGCTATATTATTTTTCCTCATTCAGTACTTTTGTCTGATGATGGTAACAACAATGTCACACACTATTTACATATTTAGGTTTGGTTTTATTACCATGTGTATTTAATTCTTTCTGCTAATATGTTGTTGTTGTTTCTTATCCCCTTGTGTAAAGATTATACCAATTCCATGAGTCCATGCTCCTCCAGCTGTTTATACACAATGTTGTTGTTGTTTCTTATCCCCTTGTGTAAAGATTACACCAATTCCATGAGTCCATGCTCCTCCAGCTGTTTATAGACAATGTTCTTGTTGTTTCTTATCCCCTTGTGTAAAGATTACACCAATTCCATGAGTCCATGCTCCTCCAGCTGTTTATAGACAGTGTTGTTGTTGTTACTTATCCCCTTGTGTAATGATTACACCAATTCCATGAGTTCATGCTCCTCCAGCTGTTTATAGACAGTGTTGTTGTTGTTTCTTATCCCCTTGTGTAAAGATTACACCAATTCCACGAGTCCATGCTCCTCCAGCTGTTTATAGACAATGTTCTTGTTGTTTCTTATCCCCTTGTGTAAAGATTACACAAATTCCATAAGTTCATGATCTCATGGAATGAAAGTGTAGGGGTGTAGCTTTCGTTGATCATGGCACCATGATCCAGGCACACTTTGGTGAAAGTCTGACTTTACCTGTAATTTGAGGCTGTTCCTAACATGGAAGCCTTTGCTGCTGACTCTAACATGAGTACAGACCTCCATATCCCTGGAGTGGGACCATTGCTGAGGTCCATCAACCGGGTCAGTTGAACTCAGGATTTTTAAAGAGGGAGTGTCCCTCCTGGTTATAGCATCAAGTCTACCAGAACAAGACTTGATCGTGTAGAGGATTTACTGTACCTCCCAACAATGTCCACTTCTGCTAATATGAATCCATTAGGGCGTCATCTGTTATGATAAATTTAAACTATTTTTGATGCATATGATTCTTTGAAAATAAATTAATTTTCTACTGCCCTTACTTGCAATGATAAAATAATGGGAGGCTCTGGTTCATCACCCTTAAACTGGTGAAACTGCTGGGAGGGTTCACCACTGATGAGTCAGGCCCTCCCATTATTTTTATCATTGCAGTAAGGGCAG
>CP092864.1:152143083-152158349 GCA_030710605.1 Cordylochernes scorpioides
CCACACAAAAATCGAAGAGACACAGTTGTACTAGGAAAGTTCCGTGAACACTGATCCGTGATCAGTATAGATTAATATTACCTTTTTATTACGGTCTTTGACAAATTCCATTATGTTACCTTGTCTCTATTTATCAATTTTATATAGTACATCGTTCGTCTTATTTTATTTAAAGAATTAATTACTAATATAACTTTGCCGGTCCCAAGCCCGGATTAAAAAGGAGGAGGGGAAGCAGTAACAAGCTTGCTAAAAAACCTGGGCTCAACTGATAGTACCCTGTAAAGGTTCCTGATCCAGGGATACAGGATGCACTCCATGTTAGGAGCAGCTGTACATGGCGTCTGTTCCTCATGTCAGATGCGGCATTTCTTTTGGAGCTAAGTCGGCCTGCCACTGAGTAGTGCTCCCAGTCTTAATGACAAAGGCAGACACATTCTACTTCAACCAATCATTATGGTTGTCAAATAGAAAAGAAATAAGATTACTAATATAATTAACCCGAAATTCAACAATTATAACAAAACTTGTTCCACCATATGTATGTTGTGTTATATTTTATCCTGTCGGATGACTGTAGTGTGGTTGGTTAGATACAGTCATGGTGGCCACAATGTTCAGAGAGGATTCAAGCGTGAATGTATTGCACCAAAGAACGAGACATGTTGGATGTCACCATAGAGATGGCGAGAGAGTGAGTGAAGCCGACACCGGTCAGGACAGATCTGTCTAGAGGGGTCTGTCAATCCTCGTGTCTCAAAGCCAACTGCCCTATGTTTGAGTAAGATGTGGCACACCTGGTACTCCGACATGTTTTTCGATCCTTTTTCCTATCTACCGCCGGCTGTCACTCAATCTAACTTTATTATGTCGTTTGGCATTACAGGATGGCTAAACTGGCGATTTGAATTGTGTCTACAGTTTTGGTTATTATAATATAGCTATATTACATATGGGGATATAAGTATATATTGGAATATATTACAACATATATATACAGTTAAACCTGTCTATAGCGCCCCCTCTTGGGACTCACCAAAATAGGGTGCTATAGAGAGGGGGTGCTATAGACAGGTCACTTTTAATGTAAATCGCATCGTACTACGTATTTAAAATCGGGCGTTATAGAAAGGAAGGCGCTATTTAGAGGTGGCGCTATAGATAGGTTTAACTGTATATCTATTCTGGCTGTCACAATTATGTTTTATCCAATCACCAAACATATTAACTCCACCTTTGCCGGTCCCAAGCCCGGATGAAAAAGGAGGAGGGGGAGCAGTAACAAGCTCACTAAAATACCTGGGTTCAGCTGGCCCTGCTGATAGTACCCTGTAAGGTCTCCGGGGATACAGGATGAGCAGCGTTTGTACTCCATGTTAGGAGCGGCTGCACATGGTGTCTGTTCCTCATGTCAGAGGCGGCCATTTCTTATGGAGCTAAGTTGGCCTGCCACTGAGTAGTGCTCACAGTCTTAATGACAAAGGCAGACGCATTATACTTCACACAGTCATGATGGTTGTCAAACAAGCTTGATACCCTGATATGATTGAGTGGAGATAAGAAAGAAGAAGACCAAACATATCACCCAAGTAGTTACCCACCACCAATGGCTTTGAATAAACCCAGTGGGGACAAATGTTCCCATGACCTGAGGGCGGGAGCTGAGGACGGAAGAGGGCGGTATCCCCAGGGGCCGGGGTTGATTGGAATCATAATTTACTAAATGGGAGGAGGGACTGTAATATGGATGAGTGAGTCCCCTGTTGTAGCTGCCACCATGGAACTGTGCCATAGGTTACCATGTATCGCAGGGGGTCAAGGAAGGATAATCTAAACCGTTGGTTTTCGACCGCTACGACCCGAGTTCGTTTCCCGCATTGAGCACTTTTTTCTTATTAAAATATATATATATGCTCCAATTTTACCGATTCCTACAAAAGTCCAACCCCACAAGAGAGTTTAAGTAACCAAACCGGGCTCTGCCACATTTGTAAGTACAAAGTCGAACTGCTTTTCACGTGTGTAGACATGTGGTGTACTTACAGTAAAAGCAGTCGCCTACTTCTACTCACAATGATTATCATGGCCTGTACCACGTGTACTAGAGATAAACAGAAGAAGAAAAAAAACATGTATCGCTGAGACTACGAGCTGAATTAAGCAGCCTCCATCTTCCAATAAATACGTTCATTCATTCAAAATATCGCTTCTTTAAATATCTTAACATCTAATTTTTTTATATTTATTGAATTTTATATTGAGAGAGAGATATTTATAACCCCCCCCTCCCCCCCCCCCCCCCCCAGGGAGCACAGAACGCCAACTACCCGGGGAGTAATCAGTTGAGCGCTTTTACTCGCGTCCTGTTTTGATTGCTGAGTTGAACCAGTTAACCAGGAAGTTCCATGCTGATGTTGAGTCTGGGAGTCTGGCCATAGATGTAGGATTGAGGTGAGTCAGTCCAAGCAGCTGTTTGAATCCTATGTCTCAGGAGTGCTGAACAGCTGAAGAGAAGATGATCGACTGTCTGTGGCTCTTCTGAACAGTGGATGCAGGTAGGGTCTGTTTCGGGATGTACACGTGTAATGTCTGCCAGTACATGGCCCGTGTGGATGGTGGTGGGGGCCTCTCCATGGCGGATTTTTGGTAGAAATTTGAGGAGACGGCTTGGAGTGGCAGAAATTCTCCTGAGAGATCTGGTCGATGGTCTTGGGAATATAATACAGTCCATGATGATAGAGCAGCTGTTGGGTTTCGAGCATGAGTTCGAGGCAGGGTGAAGTGTGAGTGTGGTAGGACAGAAGTAGCGGCAATTTTTGCTGCAATGTCTGCTAAATTTTATATTGTAGCAAAGTATTTATTATTTTATTAACAAAGTATCATTTTTGATATTTATATTTTGTTACTCTGTAAACTTCCCTCATTGCTTATCTTGTATTTTATCATTTATAGTTTATGCTTTGCCTTAAAAAAATTGCTTCGTCATTCTGAAGTTTATCTTTCTTAAATTTCTACTTTACATTTGGTAGAGATGCTGGGTAAATTAGGGAAGACAAACTGAAGATCGCCGAGAAGACCTAGAGGCCATGGGTGCTGTGATCTACATTTTTAGAGACTGGCTCCAGGATTCCACCGACGTGTCAAAGCCAAGATTTCCCTCCAAGATGACGATGTCCCTAAAGACGATACAACGACAAATTCGCTCTTCACGCCGCAAGAAAAAGGACGCAAAGGTACTAGGGACAAAGTTCCAAGAATTCCCTCCAAGATCTATGCTTTATTCATATATATTTAGGATTCCTTCAAAGAGAGAAAGAGGATCAAGAAAATTCGTCATTCTTTTTAATCGCCAACAAACAACATTTTAAAACCTCAAACAAACTACTCTCCATCTTATTTATGACTGTCCGAACTTTACAGAAGTGAGATTGTTCCCTGATCTAAATGATTTAACTCTCTTACATCAGCCACTTTGTCTATATACATTTTATGAACTCTGTAGAATAATACATGTAGATTTGTAAATATTTAATCCAAGTTTCAGTTTGTTTGTCTTTTTCCTTTGATTCCTATGTAATAGGCGCAAATACTTCAATATCGTGTCTTTTGTTGTATAATAACTAAATAAAAAACTTCACATATTTTATATTCATTCTTTAGAGAAAAATTTGCTGTAAAATTTCCCACAAAAAGCTTTTTTTTCCTAATTTCAACCTCATCTTCAGTTCTATAGCTATCCTTTTGTCTATCTGTTTCCTTTGATTCCTATGTAATAGACGCAAATACTACCGTGTCTTGTTGGAAAATAACTAAATAAATAAAACTTCTCACATATTATATTCATTCCATAAATGGCAATTAAATTTAATTTACTAATATATATTTGTTATGAAAACATATTTTGCGGAAGAGCTTTGCTCGATGCAATACCTTGAAATTATATGTATGTATCTCTACAGACCTATAAGCTTATGTCCATAGTTCACTAAACGCCCCTAAGCTGCCTTCCATAGAAAATACAGGGTATATTCCAAACTAATCCAATACAATAGTAGAGCGGTCTAGAGATTAATTTGGCGAAACCGCTGAGAGGGTTCACTACTTATGAGCCAAGCCCTCTCATTCAATAACTTATATCATTGCAGTAAGGTCTGTAGAGATAATATTTGATGATATTTGAAAGAAGCGCATTGCCAGTAAATTTAAATGTGTAAAATAGAAGAATTTGCTTCAAAATTTCCCACAAAATCTTTTTTTCCTAATTTCAACCCCATCTTCAGTTCTATAGCCGTTCTTCTGTCAATCTGTTTCCTTTGATTCCTATGAAATAGGCGCAAATACTATCGTGTCTTTTGTTGGATAATAACTAATATTAAAAAAAAAAACATCTCACATTTTATATTCATTCTGTAGAGAAGAATTTGCTTTAAAATTTCCCACAAAAAGTTTTTTTCCTAATTTCAACCTCATCTTCAGTTCTATAGCTATTCTTCTGTCGAACTGTTTCCTTTGATTCCTATGTAATAGGCACAAATACTATCGTGTCTTTTGTTGGATAATAACTAAATAAAGAAAAAAACCTCACATTTTATATTCATTTTGTAGAAGAATTTACTGTAAAATTTCCCACAAAAAGTTTTTTTTTCCTAATTTCAACCCCATCTTCAGTTCTATAGCTATCCTCCTGGTAATTGGTAATCTGTTTTCTTTTATTCCTATGTTATAGGCGCAAATACTTTCGTGTCTTTTGTTGGATAATAACTAATATTAAAAAAAAAAAACATCTCACATTTTATATTCATTCTGTAGAGAAGAATTTGCTTTAAAATTTCCCACAAAAAGTTTTTTTCCTAATTTCAACCTCATCTTCAGTTTTATAGTTATTCTCCTGTCGAACTGTTTCCTTTGATTCCTATGTGTGTGTGTAATAGACGCAAATACTTCAATATCGTGTTTTTGTTGGATAACTAAATTAAGAAAAAAATCTTCTCACATATTTTCTATTCCTTCCTTAGAGAAGAATTTGCTTAAAATTCCTACAAAAAGCTTTTTTTCCTAATTTCAACCCCATCTTCAGTTCTATAGCTATCCTTTTGTCAATCTGTTTCCTTTGATTCCTATGTAATAGGCGCAAATACTTCAATATCGTGTCTTTTGTTGGATAATAACTAAATTAAAAAACACCTTTTCACACATTTTATATTCATTACGTAGAGAAGAATATTCTGTAAAATTTCCCACAAAACGTTTTTTTTTCTCCTAACTTCAACCCCATCTTCAGTTCAATAGCCATTCTTCTGTCTATAATGTCTATAATACTTTAATATCGTGTCTTATTGGATAATAACTAAAATAAAATTCTCTCACATTTTATATTCATTCTGTAGAGAAGAATTTGCTGTAAAATTTCCCACAAAGTTTTTTTTTTCCTTTAATTTCAACCCCACCTTCAGTTCTATAGCTATCCTTCTGTCAATCTGTTTCCTTTGATTTCTAGGTAATAGGTACAAATACTTCAATATCGTGTCTCATTGAATATCTAATTGCAATTATTTAGGATTTTATTATTGGATAATAACTAAATAAAAAAACTTCACATATTTTATATTCATTACGTAGAAGAATTTTCTGTAAAATTTCCCACAAAAAAGCTTTTTTTCTAATAAACCCATCTTCAGTTCTATAGCTATTCTTCTGTCAATCTGTTTCCTTTGATTCCTATGTAATAGGCGCAAATACTACCGTGTCTTGTGTTGGATAATAACTAAATTAAGAAAACACATTTTCACACATTTTATATTCATTCGATAGAAGAATTTACAGTAAAATTTCCCCCAAAAATATATTTTTCCAAATTTCAATCCCATCTTCAGTTCTATAGCTATCCTTTTGTCAATCTGTTTCCTTTGATTCCTATGTAATAGGCGCAAATACTTCAATATCGTGTCTTTTGTTGAATAATAACTAAATTAAGAACTTCACATATTTTATATTCATTCTGTAAAAGAATTTGCTGTAAAATTTATTACAAAAAGTTTTTTTTTACTAATTTCAACCCCATCTTCAGTTCTATAGCTATTCTCCTGTCGAACTGTTTCCTTTGATTCCTATGTAATAGACGCAAATACTACCGTGTCTTTTGTTGGATAACAACTAAATAAATAAAACTTCTCACATATTATATTCATTCTTTTGAGAATAATTTGCTGTAAAATTTCCCACAAAAAGTTTTTTTTCCTAATTTCAACCCCATCTTCAGTTCTATAGCTATCCTTTTGTCAATCTGTTTTCTTTGATTCCTATGTGTGTCTATGTGTGTGTGTGTAATAGACGCAAATACTTCAATATCGTGTCTTGTTGGATAACTAAATTAAGAAAAAAATATTCTCACATATTGTCTATTCCTTCCGTAGAGAAGAATTTGCTTTAAATTTCCTACAAAAATCTTTTTTTCCTAATTTCAACCTCATCTTCAGTTCTATAGCCGTTCTCCAACCCACTACCCTCCTCCCAACCCCTCATGGAATGTTAGGGCCAATTACACACAACCGAAGCAGTAATCCAGCCTCTGATAGAATCCAAATGCCCCTGGCGATCCTATCTGGACTGTGGGAGAAAGGCTTGTAATGAGAGCGTTAAGATGTAACTGTGATAAAGGTAAACCTTTACGGTTTAACACACAAAGTGAAATTTACTTTTGACCTAAAGTAAGAGTTTTTTTTTTTTTTTACTTATCCTTTGGTCTAAATTAGATAAGATCTTGGAGGTCGTGCTCGTAAAGAAGCTCAAGAACTCTTCTTGATTCTCTGTACAGAGGGATCTTTTGTCCTTTCCAATGCAATTTAGTAAATGTTGGGGAGTAGCCTCTTCGGTTTTGCACCTAGTGCACTTGGGGAAGCTTTTGGCTCCCTCTTTATAGACTAGAGGGCGCAGGTGACCAGATTTCCATCTGGCCAACTGTGTCGATTCCCTTCTGTTTAGTTGGAGGGTCTGTTTTTTGGGGTTTTCTATTTGGTACCAAGAATGATGGAAACTATCGATAAGGTACAATTTGGATGATAGATTATAAACACAAGGTAATAAGACCAAATCCAAATAAATAAATAGTGTGTGACGTTTCGGTAACAGCGTTGTGGTAACATGCTGTGTCGAAACATGCTGTGGTAAAATTACTCATTCAGTACTTTTGTCTGAAGATGGTAACAACGCTGTTACCGAAACGTCACACACTATTTATTTATTTGGATTTGGTCTTATTACCTTGTGTTTAAGAGTAACTTCAAAATTCGAAACTATAATATTATAGACGCGTAAGATTCTTTTAAAAAATAAACAATTTCTACTGTCCTTACTGCAATGGAAAAATTAATGGGAGGACCTGGATTATAATATAAGAGTAACTTAACACAGAAAAAAAAAGAAAAAAAAAACGCGTACACTCAAGAGTACAACAAAATAAAATTGAAGGACATAAATAAAACCACTCGATTATTTTAACAAAAGAAATACTTATGTTTTTCAAACCAAAAAGGTTAGAAATAGTCAATATATCACCTTGAAATAAAATGTTGATATTTCATTGAAAAGAAACTCATGCGGTGTAACTTCAAGTGTCGTTTTGCAATCACAGGCCGCAGTGTATTATATTATACTATATTTTATTGTAACGTTGGTAGGGATCGGACCGGGGTCACACAGGTATGTGAGGAGATCACCAGACACGGATAAATCACACAGAGAACACTTTAAACGTCTCCACACAATAATCAACCACACTGGTCTCTCGCATTATTATAGCCCCCTCTTATATACAAACATGGCCACATTCATCCAATGACGTGAGAGATTGGTTCACTTAACAAACGAAAACAACCTTCTTTCCACTAAACTGACATCTGTATTTCTTTTATCTTCCTTTCCTTGGGGAATCTAACTTTTTTGAACAAATTTCTTTGCGTGCAGCACCTTGGTACTTTGCTATAGTGTATTGTGGTTTGTCTGCTTGCTACATACATTTTTGGGCTCAAGAATCCTACACTTTGGTTTAGTAGTCCGTAAAACTATATTCTCTCTATCCCGCTAAAAACTGAGATAAGATAAAACTGATAAAACTGTGTAAATATTTTTATTTAGGGGCTGCTAACCAGAATGGATGATTTTTTAGCCCCGATGGACGCATAAAGCGGAATATATATAAAGTACTATATATAAGAACTATTCTATACTATATAAGAACTGGAGGATCCCACCTAAGCACAGTTGGTACAGTGGAGTGAACCCAGGAGGAGTTCTAAACCTCAGACAGCATCAAACAACAAGATTTAGAACAGGCCATCTCAAGCCATTGAAGATAGAAAATAACAACAAAATCTATCCCACTTGCCCAAAATATAGCTTGGTACCTGCAGCTACAGAACACATTTTGACTTGCATTAGATGCACTAAACAGGACCTTTGGGAGAGGCCGCTACTTATCATAAAACAGCTCGAGGAACATGAACTCATGGAATTTGTGTAAACTTTACACAAGGGGTTAAGAAACAACAACAACTATATACATTGTACTGTTGGAGGGGGGGATGGGTGGCCAGGGGATCATCGCCGGGTGATGGAATGATAAAAGTGATTATGTTTGTCAATATAAATTGACAACTCAATCTCTGTTTTTTTTTTTTTTGTAAGGATAAGAATAACTCTTCCAGAATTGGCCGTCGATTGACCCTAACAGGTGATTAGTTTGACAGCATGGCATTCAGAATTCTTGAATGGTACCATAGCTAACTTTCCATCAGATCCTTGTTGTATGCTACCCAAATGCCTCAGTACCATGCTTGGTACCAGACACGCCACTTCCTTGTTGACAAAAATGTCCAGACTGCGACACGGAAACCCTTTCATTTAATTGGACTGCGACACCCTGAAATGACACCTACATTCCGCAATGTGTACATGCGTATATGCAAATTGATTGGTATTCTTTAAACTTCTTTCTTTATAATCATCCACATAGAGTAAAACATTGGTTCGGTCAGATCACTTTTATTGTAAATCTTTAGTGAATCAGTGTGTGGCTCTATTGAGAGAAAGAGAAACGTTTTACGGGAGAAGCAGCGTAATTAAGGGACTGCCCTGTAGTATGGTGTTGTGGGCCGCTACGGTAACCGTGAACAGGGAACTGGGGCTTACTAACGGGGTAATGACACCTCTCCATTCCATGGAGCAACACAAGTAAGGGACTGCCCTGTAGTACGGTGTCGTGAGCTGCTACGGTAACCGTGAAGAGGGAAATGTGGCTGACTAACGGGGTAATGACACCTTTCCATTCCATGGAGCAACACAAGTAAGGGACTGCCCTGTAGTACGGTGTCGTGAGCCGCTACGGTAACCGTGAACAGGGAACTTTGAAATGTGGCTGACTAACGGGGCAATGGCACCCCCCCTTTCCATGGAGCAACACAAGTAAGGGACTGCCCTGTAGTACGGTGTCGTGAGCTGCTACGGTAACCGTGAAGAGGGAAATGTGGCTGACTAACGGGGCAATGGCACCCCCCCTTTCCATGGGGCAACACAAGTAAGGGACTGCCCTGTAGTACGGTGTCGTGAGCCGCTACGGTAACCGTGAACAGGGAACTTTGAAATGTGGCTGACTAACGGGGCAATGGCACCCCCCCTTTCCATGGAGCAATACAAGTAAGGGACTGCCCTGTAGTACTGTGTCGTGAGCCGCTACGGTAGCCGTGAACAGGGAACTCTGAAATGTGGCTGACTAACGGGGCAATGGCACCCCCCCTTTCCATGGAGCAACACAAGTAAGGGACTGCCCTGTAGTACGGTGTCGTGAGCCGCTACGGTAACCGTGAACAGGGAACTGTGGCTGACTAACGGGACAATGGCACATTGGTTTTGGATGAATTGAATTTTCTCTGTAACTGCTTATATACTTCGTACATCTCTGTATAGACATTGCTGACAGTGTTGGAAGGAAATCTCCGGGGGAAGAGATCAAGGGGAAGACAGGGATACACAGACGATCTAAAACAATGGACTGGACGACACACCTACGGGGAGATAAAGAGGATGGCGAAGGAAGTATGGACAGACCATGTGGCCCACCCTCAGTAGAGGAAAGCATTGAGGTATGGACAGACCATGTGGCCCACCCTCAGTAGAGGAAAGCATTGAGGTATGGACAGACCATGTGGCCCACCCTCAGTAGAGGAAGATATTGAAGGAGGGAGATATGGAGAGACCATCTGGCCCACCCTCAGTAGAGGAAGACATTGAAGGAGGGAGATATGGAGAGACCATGTGGCCCACCCTCAGTAGAGGAAGGCATTGAAGGAGGGAGATATGGAGAGACCATGTGGCCCACCCTCAGTAGAGGAAGGTATTGAAGGAAGGAGATATGGAGAGACCATGTGGCCCACCCTCAGTAGAGGAAGGTATTGAAGGAAGTAGATATGAAGAGACCATGTGGCCCACCCTCAGTAGAGGAAGGCATTGAAGGAAGGAGATATGAGGAGACCATGTGGCCCACCCTCAGTAGAGGATGGCATTGAAGGAGGAAGATATGGAGAGACCATGTGGCCCACCCTCAGTAGAGGAAGACATTGAAGGAGGGAGATATAGAGAGACCATGTGGCCCGCCCTCAGTAGAGGAAGACATTGAAGGAGGGAGATATGGAGAGACCATATGGAGAGGCCAGAACCTAAACATCGACAAAGGAGACACTACCACGTGTTATCTATCACTAAATAGAGAGCTTACAAGTCGGGTTACAACATTGAAAATCCCCAAGTGCACGTTGCACAAGACCTAACTTTCTTAACTTCCCCGACTTCTGACATTACAATGGCGACCTGATGTGGGCCAGATAAGTCCGATTTAGGTTTCCCAAGGCTGGCTGTCTTTACTGAGAATAAACAAACCACTGCTTCATTACAGAATTAATTGAGCTCACCCAACGTCGGCACTTTCCGCAGGAATATTTCACACTTCCCTGAGACAATGGCTTACGACATATCCACTTGATTGTAATTATGTAATTTAATAATCCCGTCGTGACTTAATTGGACTTTTAGAAATATCCTTCATCTGGCTATACCTGTGCTAAAGCGCTATGGTTATTGACAATCCAACAATAGCACGATCTAAAAGATATGTATCAAACTTCGGTTATAAGAAATTTGACCATTTTATTATTTTTTTTTACTTATCCCTAGTACACGTGGTACAGGCCATGATAATCATGGTGGGTAGAAGTTGGCGACTGCTTTTACTGTAAGCGCACCACATGTCTACATATGTGAAAAGCAGTTCGACTTTGTACTTATAAATATGCTAGAGCACCGTTTAGTTACTTGCACTTGCTGGTGGGGTTGGACTTTTGTAAGAATCGGGGGCCATTTGAGGCTTTTTTTTTTAATCAGAAAAAAAAAGTGCCCAATGCTGAAATCGAACTAGGGTCGTAGCGGTCGAAAACCAACGGTTTAGACCAAGCATGTCAAACTCGCGGCCCGCGGGCCTCATGCGGCCCACAACGAATAAATTTGCTGCCCACCAGACACTATATTTTAATATTTTTTTTTTTTATAAATTAAAAAAAAAATTAATAAAAATTTGTAGCCTAATTTTAAAAAATTGTAATTATACATAATTTATTTATTAATAACGAACCACTGGTCGCCATACATAAGTCGTAAGTTTTGATAATATTATACCTACATACATAACGCATGTACATCGCCATAAGTATTGTGTGCCTTAAAGTTTAAAGAAAATATTCTTTCGGAGTACTAGAAAAAAATATTTTTTTAAAGTTACGTTCAATAATTTGTGCAGTTATTCTGTGTGTGTCTGGTAAGTTAAAAAATATTAATTAAAAAATATATATATATTAATTAAAACGTTTTATTATTTTGTGTTAGCGATTACTAATATTTTTTCAGACCTTTGTATTCAATATGTCTTCATCAAAACCAAGTGGCAGTAAAACTAAACGAAAAATTGCTGACGAACATAGGAATTTTCAAGAAAAGTGGGAATTAGAGTATTTTTGCTCTGAAGTAAAAGATAAAATCATCTGCTTGATATGTAATAATGCTATTAGTGTACCAAAATTATATAACATTAAACGTCATTATGAACAACATAAATCAAAATATGATACCTACGAAGGTTTAATGAGACAAGAAAAGTTAAAAGAGTTCAAGTTGGGAATGAAAAAACAACAGTTTATGTTTACTAAAGTATCACAAGAGAGTGAAGCGGCGGTGCATGCAAGCTACGTTTTATCGGAGATGATAGCTAAACACTCAAAACCTTTTACTGAAGGTGATTTCATCAAGGAATGTTTAATTAAAGCTGCAGAAATTGTTTGTCCTGGAAGTGTGAAGACGTTTCAAGCAATATCTTTGTCTCGAAATACCGTTGTGGAAAGAGTTACTGATATGGCCAGAAATTTAAATGATCAGATAAAAGAAAAATCATCTTGTTTCGAAGCATTTTCCATTGCCTGTGATGAGAGTACGGACATTGGGGGCGTAGCTCAGTTAGCTGTTTTTTTCGAGCTTGCGACACGGATTTCAACATTTTTGAGGAATTATTGGAACTAGTACCGATGCATGGCACTACTACAGGAGAAGATATATTTAATTGAGTTTATGATCTTCTGCAAAAATACAATTTACCTCAATAAAATTGACTTCTGTAGCAACAGATGGAGCTCCTTCAATGACTGGAAAAACCAACGGTTTCGTAGCATTACTGCGAAAAAACATTAGTGAAATTTCTGATGGTTCCAATATTCATCATACGCATTGCATTATACATCAGGAAGTATTATGTACGAAGGTAATAAAAATGGAAAATGTGTTGACACCTATCAAAAAATTCATCACTTTCATAAGATCTCGAGGTTTAAATCAGCGACAGTTCTCTCTGTTCTTAACTGAATTAGAAAGCGAATATTCAGGTTTATCATACTATACCGAGGTACGTTGGCTATCATGCTCCAAGGTTCTCAAACAATTTTGGGACTTGAAAGAAGAAATATGTCAGTTTTTAATAACCAAGAATCAAGACATCATTTTGTTTTCTGATCAAGCATGGTTGCAAGATTTTTCCTTCATGGTTGACATAACAAAACACTTGTCGGATTTAAATTTGAAACTGCAAGGAAAGGATCAGATCATTACCAACATGTGTGACCAAGTTAATGCATTCAAATGTAAGCTAGTTCTTTGGGAAAAGCAGTTGAAAAACGAGGATTTAATGCACTTTCCGAAATGCAACATGTACAAATCAAGTTTAGGTGAAACTGCATCGTATCAAAAATATGCGGAAAAAATTTTAAGTCTTAGAAATGAATTTGAAACAAGTTTTTCTGATTTCAAATCTATGGAAGGCAAGTTTACTTTGTTTTCTTCGATTTTCTCGATAAATATAGAATCAGTACCTACTCATATGCAAATGGAGGTAATAGATATCCAGTGCGATTCAGATTTAAAGACAAAATTCATTGAAGTTGGCGTTTCTGAATTTTACAAATATTTGCCAGCCAGATTTGAAAACACTCGAAAATTAGCATATGAAATTATGTCCATGTTTGGAAGTACTTATCGGTGCGAGCAGTTATTTTCACTTATGAAAGGAAATAAGTCTCCAATCAGATCGAGAATTACTGACGTTCACCTTGGGTCAGCTTTAAAATTAATCACTGTGAACAAGATTTCCCCCGAAGTAGGAAAGATGGTAGCAGAAAAGAAATGCCAAATATCAGGGAGAAAATATAAACTTTACTTTCTTTTTTCTTATTAGTACTTTTTAAAATAAACCTACATAAATATTACTATAAAAATTTAATTACTTGTTTTCTTTTTTTTTGCGGCCCACATAATCTTATTACTTTTTTATAAGTAATATAGTAATAAGTAACGGGCCCCAGTAGTCGCCCCTTGGAATGTCACTGATGTCTAAAGTGATCGGTCCTTACCCTCCTGTCTCTCTCTGGGTTGACTGTAGGTTTGTTTTATTATTCCTGGAAGAGTATATATTATGACATATATATATTCTGTGAGATTGGATATGATGATAACCGAATATAAATAAGTTGTTGTTGTTAAAAGTAACGAACAGAAACTTGATTAAGAATATATATATAGCCACTATTATCTTTTGTATTTGTTGTGTTTTCTTATTGTAATATATGTATAATAAATAATACATTTATAAAGGAGAAGTCTGTCAATCATCAAAAAACAACATATTTAACTCGTGTTCTATTGGCCAATCATTATACTAGGTTTTCTCATTTAGAAGGACGTCCGTGCCTGAAATCTAGAGAATAATAATGTTTTGAAAAGTCACTTTTCCCTGGAGGCCCTGATTAATTTTACTCAATAATAAATTTCCATTGCTGTTAAATTTGTATATACCTATCCCCCGATTTACACGGTAGATACGTTCCTGAGAAAAACGTGTAAATCTAAAAAAAAAAAAAATAATGTCTTATTTTAAATCTTTCAAACCAGCCATGACTTGCCAAAAAATTTGGCTTCTTTTCAGTTGAAGAAGATGGCAATTGCTCTACAATTTTTTCGTATAGTATTTCGTTAGTATAGTGCGATAAAAAAAAAAAAAAAAACGTATTTGGAAAACCGTGTAAAAGCGAAAACGTGTAAAACAAGTACCGTGTAAATCGGGGGATAGGTGTATTTAGTTATTCAATGAACTTATGATAAAGTTTTTACCTATATGTAAAACTAACAGACCAACACTCCCTAGTACCTTCTTCTATTACGTATCTTAACATTAACATAAATATGGGTTAATTATGGATGTTAATTGTTTCTATTGTCTTATAAATTTCTGTTAGGTCTATCATCAGAGAGGCCTTCTCTATTCTACGGATGACTCCGGATCTTCGCGGCTGCCTCTTCGGGACAGGGATGCCATCCTCGCCGCGGCGAAATACAAGATCTACGGCTTCTTTGTAGGGGTGGAGATGGAAGGTGTCAGGGACGAGCTGACAATGTCAAGTACATCTCTCCGCAGGTGGTTCTTGAACAACTCCGATCTTGACTGATGTAAATGTTGGAGCTTGGTTCCTGACAATGTTAGCCAGGACTTCCTTTAGCTCCTTCAGCCTCTAGTCTGGTCTCAGGTGATGACGATATATGGCAGAGCTTGTTTTTGACTGTACTTTACGAGACCAGACTGGCGGATTGACTACCGAGAATGTTTTTCTTTCGCAAGACTGCGATGT
>CP092864.1:152166561-152204525 GCA_030710605.1 Cordylochernes scorpioides
CCCGGGGTGCCCACGGCCTCGCCGTCGCCTCTCCAGCCCTCTCCTTGGCCCTCCACTGCGGCGGGCGCTTGGAGACACCTAAACATGAGTGATGCCTTAAAATGCTTACCGAAGCATGTAGAAGGCAAAAACAATTGTCGAATGCAGCATGTTATATAATGTATTTTGAACAAAATATAAGGAAATGAAAAAAAGAAACAAATGAAGTTGACTGCAATTATTTAAAAAAAAAAAAAAGGATAAAAGAGACAAATACGTTATAATACGTATATAATGCGGCTTATGATTGTAGAACGACATTTGAAAATTATCCTGCATGTGTTTCTTTTGAATGAAAAATCGAAATTTTATTACTTTAGTTAAATCTGTAAATTTTAGTTATATGTAATAGCTAGCTGGACAAATAAACCAATTTGTTTGTAGTCAGTCTTCGAATTTTAAGGAGAAATTACGATTATTCTTATCCTTAGGGATGAAGTATGAAATGATGAATTGTGAAGAGTAATGATAAACGGAAAAATAAAGTGTCCAGGGATTGGAATAAGCTTCAGGGATTTCTTCATAGTGTTACGTCGTACCCAGACGTTGTACTTTGTCTACTCTGGATGCCACAAAGATACACATGTGAGTTCGAAGGAATGCATCTAAAATTATCGCTTTATTATACGTGGCACTAAACAGAAGGAATACAATCAGTGGGACTTGTCTTCAACCTCAGAAGAATCCTTGGCGCCGTGGATGTCTTCTTGTGTTCCGCTCCACACTGTACATGTCCAGCCTGGACTACACCGTCTTGTAGGCCGCTCCGATGTCAGGCTCTCCTGGTACCGTCTTGTAGGATCATCCACACACCTGGAGGCAAGTCGCCACGTCTTCTCCTCGCCGCAGATGTAACCAGACTCTGTCCTCCCCCACACAGGAATGCTGTTTTTAGCGGCTACCATATGGCAGCTGGAGTCCACCCCTCTTTCCACAACTTTACTCTGGTATCTTGCCCTCTACGTTACACCATCGATTCACGCTAGCTGGATCCTTCAATGATGCTGTGGCCTCCAGGAATTCTAGTGCAAATCAATGTATCGTCTGAACAGGATATACTAGACCCATTATGTTCATTGATGGAGAAAAATCTGTCTGCTCAAAATGTTCCAACTCCACTCCAGCATATATCCTTGACTGTATTGGAGCTAAGATGATAAAGATGTCAAAGATAACTGATGATTGAGAAGCCACTATCTTCTCATTGAAACATATTTACATATTCTGATATGATCGTAAAGACCAGGGGTCGTCAAAATTTTGAGTCGGAAGAGTCAAAAATTACAATTTACAAAATTTTAAAGATATCAAAGAGCCACAATTTTTCTTGCCAACAATAAATAGAACTCGCATAAATAATATTTACGTATGGAACTATATAAAGAACCACAGTTTCACATTCAAAGAATGTGGCTCGCGAGCCGCAATTTGCTGACCTCTGGAATAGACTGTAGCTCTTAATTGACCTTGAAGATTATTTCAGAATTGACCTCAAAGAACACAAGAATTGGGAATTAGGATTTTCAGATTGTTTCTTAGAATTTCTGAGTTTTCTGACAAGATTGTAATACAATTGTAAGATTTTTACAATTTTTTTCTAGTCGCGTTGCTCAAATTTTAATTTTGTATGTCTAAATTTTAATAATGAATATATTTTTAGTGTAAGTATCAATTCGTTCGATGAAACGATCATGAAAGGGAGGGTATATCGGTGGATGAGAGGGTAACACGGTCGATTCCCGACAGTCATGAACCGGGATTGAATCCCGCGTTAAAAATTGTTTAATATGTAAATAACCTTCACATATTATTCATTGTTTCAATTATCATGAACTAGGTTGCTCTTGTTGACCGGTACCTATTAATGTGATTTGAACCAGAAAGAGAGGGTTCAGCAATCGACGCATGTTCTGTTCGAAAATAACTTTATTAGGTATCACTCAAAAAGGGAAACTTATGATATTTACAGCAATGATTAATATGTGAAGGTTATTCACATATTAAAACAAAGTGTCCAATACGGGATACGATCCCGGTTCATGGCTGTTAGGAATCGAGGATTTTGATTCCTCATCCACCGAATTCTTCGTCACAGGTTACAAACTAAATTATGAACTTGGTAAAGTGTCAATTGTTAGGTCACCATTCTACATCACTTATTGACTTTCTCAAGTTTGTGTTTGTATCACAACTAGCCGAATGACCCGGGCAACGCCCGGGTTTTACCCGATTAAATGCTTTTATTCAAATACTATTCGTTACAATTATAAATTGGCGCCGTGGATGTCATTCTTGTATAATATATAAATGAGTTTTAATAATTGTAAAAAAAAAAAAAAATGCATCGACCGGGAATCGAATCGCCTGCGGGGCAGGCGAGCATTCTACCACTGAACCACCGATGGTTATGAGAAATGGCCATATTTGGGTATTTATTCCATTCACAAAGCAAACGGTGACAGAATTGATTAAGAATTGTTGCTTGATTATGACGCTGATAACTAAATATTAATATTTATTGTAATATTCCAAGTTTATTCATAGGGTCGGTAGAAGGGTGGTTTAAACTATTGGTTTTCGACCGCTACGACCCAGGATCGAATCCCAATTGGGTACTTTTTTCTAATAAAAAAAAAATGCTTCAATGCTCCCTGATTCTTGTAAAAGTCCAGTTTCAATGCAAGGAAAGATGGGGCCAGTTTTGAACGCCCTACATCTGGGTGATTTGTCAAATTCTTCGCTGGAGTCACCAGCCTTGGAAGTTGTGGACGAAGGTTCACCACAATATCGGTTAAGGGCAATAATCAAAGCAGACAAACCTACTCAAATAGCTGCTGAAGAATTAAATATCGAACATTCTGAAGACGCTGCGTGGATTCTCAGTCACCTGAATATCTCCAAAGAGTCACTTAAAGACCTTAAAGCCAGGTTGATATAATCTCCCACAGAGCTTCCCTCGGGCTACTCACGCCTGAAGACAAGATTCTTCTCGACAAATTCTTCGACATTATCATCAAACATGTTCCGAACATGAACTCCCCAAATGGCAGGGATCTGTCTAGATTCAAGGCGGCTTTAAGCTCCTGATCCGGACGTGCCCGGTAGAAGGGCGAGGCTGCCCGAAAGCTCGTAGCCCATGTATAGTAAAAATAAATAATTTTCTCTTCGTTTTTATAATCTTTTTACAGTGCTATAAGAGAAATTTTCATGATTCAAGTTAAAGTTGCTTAATTGTCAAATATTTTCACAGAGCTTCTGGACTAAAACCATCCTTTTCGATATCGCTACCAGCTTTGATGCTGAGCTTTAGCAGTTGCTTCAAACAGTCTACAAGCTCGGATAGGGCCATCGCTGACTTCCTCATCGAATGACGCCTTTGTACTTCGACGAATGTGACCAGCAATTTCTCGCTGACATCTCTTGCAGCTAGAATGCGACAGCCATCCTGACATTGCACTGAGACTTTGTCAAGGTATTTTAAATGATCGCTGTGTCAAATTGAAATGTTTTTCTTTTGCTTATTTCTAGTACACGTGGTACAGGCCATGATAATCATGATAGGTAGAAGTAGGCGATTGCTTTTACTGTAAGTGCACCACATGTCTACATATGTGAAAAGCAGTTCGACTTTTGCACTTACAAATATGACAGAGCCCCGTTTGATTACTTGCATTCGCTGGTGAGGTTGAACTTTTACACGAATCAGTTGCCATTTGAAGCATTTTTTTACCAGAAAAAAAAGTGCCCAATACGGAAATCGAACCTGGGTCGTAGCGTTCGAAAACCAACAGTTTAGACAATCCTTCAACCGATCCCTCATAAAATTGAAGAGTAAAAAGTTCGACAAGTGGATGCGGAACGAATAGAATGGATTTCTGAAAAATTACAGTTTTGAAGTAACATGGCTGATATTTCTATGCAAAAAGAACTGTCGGTTTCTTTGCGACAAGATTCTCCAAACCAGCCGTTCAGTGCAAGTTGGTCGTTGTTAGATTGCCAACATTGATTGACTTCCCTATCCATCTACGGCCATTACATCAGACAGTCGTAAAGGAAGCTAATAATCCGGATTTAGCCTTGGATTTAATGGGATTTTGTTGTAGGCCACTTGTTTCCCATTACAAGCCCTTCTCATTTTCCTGACTTGTTGTCTTTTTTTTTCTAATGAAGATTGTAGGGAATGTTAACTATGTTGGTGAAGTCTCACGACAACAATCCTTCATCCGTTTTGGTAAAAATGGCCTTCTAACCTTTTAGCTATAATTGTATAGATTCGAGGTGTGGATAATGAAAGATTTAAATCCTTTTGTTTCTGATGATGCGTGATAACGACTGTCATGGATTGTTGATGTTCTTAATGGTAATAGAGATATAAGTAGGATGGGAATCGAACCCACAGTGTTTCCCTTACAGGGCAGATGCCATGTCCACTAGATATAAGTGTATCATATACAGATAGATTTATTTGAATAAAATATTGTCCCGGAGATAAATAAAGCAAGGGCAAATTTGGGAATAATTAATTTATCATAAAGGTGGGTATTTACCTTTTAGTTATCCAATATAATTATATACAAGAGGTATTTATAGGGAGAACAACTTATCCCAAGGTAAACATAATAATGAGAGTGGTCAGCCACCGTTTTCCTTATTTGCCGATAATATTCCGAGAACCCCTCACACCTGTCCCCCAGGAGTCCAGTGATGATTGACAGGTGTCCTATGGAGCTTTCTGTGGCTGTGGTTGCAGAGCTACTTGACAGTATTGATAAATATGGTGCACTACAATTTGGTACTTAAAATTACCCCGGGCAACGGCATGGCTCTTTCTATCTCGCGATGAAAGAAGCTGTAAGCATGAGCTCCTGGCTAACTTGGGGCGTTTGAAGCAAGTTTCTATCTCTTTAACAACGAACAAAGATATAACCATCACCAAATCTGATAAAGGATCACTTACTGTCATCATGAACACAGCCGAATACATTTCCAAGATGGACATAATCCTTGTTGATCCGCTCACGTTTACCCCCATATCCATAGATGATCAGAATACCGCAACCTCTTCTTTTAAAAAAGAAATCAACAATCTGCTGAGGAAGAAAATCATTAGCTCCGAAGAATGCAAAAATTTTTTGTCCAATATAATGTCAAAAGCTTATATTTACGGCCTACCTAAATTACACAAAGAAGGTATCCCACTAAGACCCATCATCGCGTACCACCTCTCCCCTGCAGCTCCGTTAGCAACTTATCTAGCCAAAATACTGGCCCCGATGCTCAGAGATAGTGACTCCCCGACGACCATTTCCTCCATTCCTGTCTTCATAGGTAAGTTACAACAAACAGCAGTTACATCTGGTACCATCATGGTCTCATTTGATGTTGTTAATTTATATCCCAGTCTCCCCCACCAGCTTATTTTAGACTGCACCACAGAATTTCTAATTGAACAAGGTTGCCCCACAGACACCATTTCCAAACTCATTGCACTTATCAAAATCAGTCTTTGCCATAGTATTTTCAAATTCAACCAATCTTACTTCAAACAGACCAAAGGCACCCCTATGGGTAGCCCATTATCCTCTCCCCTTTCAGAAATAGTGATGCGCAAGATAGATAAACGTATAGTTAATATCTTCCCTAACGACATTTTATCTGGTCTAGATACATAGATGACGTCTTTGCTATAATCAAAATTAACGCCTTTAATGATATACTCAACACATTGAATAATTTCTATCAAGACATAGACTTTACTTCCGAGACTGAAACAGATGACTCCTTGGCATTTTTGGACATACGCATAACAAAAACACGCAATAGATATAATACTGAAGTCTATTATAAACCCACCTTTCACCCAATGTATATAAATTGCTCATCTTTCTGCCCATTAAGCCATAAAATCAATACTGTAAGAACCTTGTCCAAGAGAATATATACCCACTGTTACACTGAGGAGTCAAAGCAAAAGGAAACAAATAACATAATTTCAAATTTAATGTCCTCTGGTTATCCTAAAAACTTTATATTAAGGCATTTCCATAACCCATCCCGCACCAAGATATATGACAACTATAAATCCATCTGCACAATACCGTATTCCTTGCAAAGCATAAAAATAGCTAGAGAACTAAAGAACTTCGGCATCCGCACTTACTTTTCCAACACCCCTAGTATAGGCGCTATCTTAAGGAACCCTATCACTAAAAACAACACGCCTCGGAACACTGCTCAAAGAAACAATGCTGTTTATTCCATAAAATGCAACGATTGCGACAGTGTTTATATAGGTGAAACTAGCCGTTACATTAAAGACAGAATACAGGAACACGACAGAAACATCAGACATAACGATCCGAAATCACTTATTGTCCAGCACATTTCACAGACAGGACATAGTTTCAACACAACTGATCCAAGATCACATTATTCTAATATACCACATAAACACAAAGATTGGTTGTCGAGGCCTTGCTATCTCTGAGGTATAATAGTATAAACAGACATATTGATGTACCTGAGCCGTATATAAGCTTATTACATAAATAGCCATTGATGTACCCCATGAATTCCCTGTTTTGTTCATTTTATTTTAATATCCTTTTAAACTGTTTTACCTTATAAATACTCATAATTTTATCACAGTTTCCGTCGAATCGTAGGAACGTCCTTTCAGTCTTATTACGCTTTTATCTTAATAACTTGTAATATTCGTATATTATTCTTCTTAACAAATTTTATTAATTTGCTTATGTCTCGATGTCCTTTTAAACAAAAATCCTAAGTATTACCGATTATTTCAAAATTTTACAACTAATTTCTAATAATACATATGCAGATTTATTCTTCGTGTATATAGTGTATCATTTTTCTTATACAATTGATCCTGTAGAAGGGCCACGCTGTGCCCGAAAGCTTGATGTCCTAATAAATTAATGAAGAAACTTATCTCCTGAGTATTTTGTCCTTACCACGCATGTAATTGGGAAGATTTTACCTCGTTTAGAAACTCGTTTCTACAGAGATACTTCCCTTCCTCAAATTCAAATGTTTTTTGGGCTAAATGTCATTTGCTATCTATACCTGTTGATGCCCTCTGCATCTCTCAAAGAAGAGACGACTCAAAATCAGCCTAACATAGGTAAACCATTGATGTACTGAACTAATCTCATCGTTCGGTCGAATCAACAAATGTTTACATCCCGATTTACCCCAGGGGGGAAGAGACCATTCGAAGTTTCGGCATACCTGAAGATTAAAAAAAGGTAATTCAGCTAACAGCTACCAAAGCATTGTTTTTTCATCGCCTTTTTAAAACTAAGTTGTCCCAAGTTCAAAGATGCTTTAAAACTTTGCACATGTAGATGGGCTCCAGATCCAAATCGGTAACCGGTCAGGTATATTCTATTCTAACTTTAGTTAGGCGCGGAATATTTTAGAGCTGTAGGCAAATATGAACGAATGAGGCATCTATTAATTAGACACAAAATGAAAAGGCATATCCTTGTCAGATTCTTCAAGGTATAGCTCATCGAAGAGGGCCTTTCACTTTGAAAGAAATCCGTATGTATCGCTCTTGGAAGCGCTCTTTTCTTTGCGACAGCCAGCGATCGCTGCGTTTGAAACCTACAGCCGGGTGACATAAATTGTCCATTAAATTATGAAGATAGAACATTCCCGTTGACACTTGTCAGAAATTCGTTACTCTGAATGGCGAATTGAGGCTCTTTTGAATTCCTTTCCGGATGAGTGTCAAGGCCAAGTTATGTCATTTCACCTATCTCTGTGACGTATAGGAATCTATATTCCTTCAACCATAGACAGGAACATATCTGTTTGATAATAAATTATTTATTATCAATTATTTTGATTTTTATTTACTTAAATTTACCACTGCTCTATTAATAAATTTATACATTTCAGCGGCCGCCGCGCTGCTCTGTAATACCTTTTTAGCGGTAATGGTTATATACAATCAAGATAAAATATCAAAATTTGAATATAAAAATGTCGAATTATCGGAAGAGTCAAATTATCGTGTCGATTTAACGAGGTTATACTGTATATATAAACTTAAAACGCTGTTTTCAATGAGGTCCATTAAATGAATTCATCCCTTTTATATGTCATCTCCGCCTTTGCCGGTCCCAAGCCCGGATGAAAAAGAAGGAGGGGGAGCAGTAACAAGCTCGCTAAAAAACCTGGGTTCAGCTGGCGCGGCTGATAGTACCCTGTAAGGGCTCCTAATCCAGGGATACAGGATGAGCAGCGTTTGTACTCCATGTTAGGAGTGGCTGCATATGGCGTCTGTTCCTCATGTCAGAGGCGGCCATTTCTTTTGGAGCTAAGTCGGCCTGCCACTGAGTAGTGCTCCCAGTCTTAATCACAAAGGCAGACGCATTCTATTTCACACAGTCATGATGGTTGTTAAACAAGCTTGATACCCTAATATGATTGAGTGGAGATAAGAAAGAAGATATGTCATCTAATCTCAATGAAATATAGTTGTGTTGTTTGCAATTTTATTTCTAATTGGTTAAATTTTTCTATGTTTCACTTTAATATATTGGGATGATAATCAAGCCAATAGTCCTCAACATCTTTCATGGCGGAAGACAAGTTTCTCTAAACCAGGGGTGGGCAAACTGTAGCTCGCGAGTCACATGCAGCTCTTTGGATGTGAAGCTCTTTATATAGTTCCATACGTAAAAATTATTTATGCGAGTGCTATTTATTGTTGGCAAGAAAAAATGTGTGGCTCTTTAAATGTCAAATTATCTGACAAACAATGCAGTTTTAATCTTCTCAGTTATGCGGGAAGAATGTTGTTTATCTGTTAAATCGAACTGATCTCCCACGTCATTGGACGAATGTGGCCATGTTTGTACATAAAAGAGGGTTGAAAACGGGATGCGAGGAGTCGTGGAGTGGTGTTTGAGTGGAGACGCTATTAGCGTTCTCTGTGTACTAGTCTGGTGATTCTCCTCGCATACATGTGTAACCCCGGTCCGCTCCTTATCAACGCTGCAAATAAAAGATAAGTACTGTTTTTATTTTATTTAACAAATCGTGTTTTTTTCCTCCTTTTTGTTGTTGGTGTTGTACTCTTGAGCGTACCTTTTCTGTGGTTAAGTTACTCTTACTGTAGGATCTAGTTTATTGCTTTTTGTGTGATACTCGTAAAACAAACTTTTGTCATAAAAAACTTTGAAATTTTGTAAATTGTAATTTTTGACTCTTCCAACTAAAATGTTGGCCAACCCCCTGCTCTAGAAGACCGTTCATGGCTCACAAACGTCTGGAGTATGTAATCCGTCTTTACTAGCTGCTACCGACACCGCAGTAAGAATATTGTAACAAAGTATTTATTATATAAAAGGGCGTACCTGGATCTGTAAAGAAAAAAAAATTTTTTTTTCTTAAAATATTTCGAGAGATTGCTCCCTCTTTATCAATTTATTGCACAGTGAATTTAATTTACAAATTATTGTAGATCATATGAAAACAAATTTGTCATTGGTCAAAAATAATTATTGATAATGATACATAAAAATAAAAAATAATAATAATATAATAAAATATTTTGAAAATTAAAGGCTTTTTAGTAATGCAGTATTTTATAATGTTTTGAGACAAAATTTAAGGAAATAAAAATAAGAAACAAATGAAGTTAACTGCGATTATTAGAAATCCCCCCCCCCCCCCCCCCCCCCCCCCCCCCCCCCCCCCCCCCCCTTTCATATAATCTTATTAATGGATCGCCTTTTGTCTAAGTATTTATTATTTTATTGACAGAGTATCAATTTTGATATTTTATACTCTGTAAACTTCCCTCATTGCTTATCTTGTATGTTATCAACTATAATTTGTCCTTGCCTTAGAAAATTTCAGTGTCATCCTGAAGTTTGTTTTCCCTAATTTTCCAAATGGAATTTTGGTGGAGATGCTGGGGAAATTAAGAAAGACAAACTGAAGATCATCTAGAAGACATTGAGGCCAATAGGTGCTGTGATCTACATTTGAATTACCAAATTATCTGAGAATGATAAAGGAAAAGTAGACAGCACTGAAAATTCAAATATTTCACAATTCAGAAGGTTGAATGATCTCCGTAAAACTAAGGTTCTAATATATCAGCGTGAAATATTCTGTGAATATTGTTTGCTTCTGTAATTCACAGATTTTTATCATCATAGTTGTTTTGAGAGTATATATAATTTAGATGATTTTCTTTTTTTTTTTTGCATTCATTTAATTTAATATTTTTGTGTTTATTTCTTTTAATTAATATTCAACTTTTCAATGGTGCAAAAGGTACTCCCAAAAGAAAAGTTTCTTTCTTCGTTTCACTAAAGTTATTGCAAAGATCCTACTATAAAATTCCAGTAAAGTTTCGATTGAAAAAAAGAGAGCTAGACGATATCCACCACAGCTATTACCCGACGGCAATCTGTTCAGGTAGCTTGGCTCACCTGAGTTTCCTCTCCCTCTTTTTTTAACTCTTCCCCAGTGACCTATTATGGAGAGAATTTCGTGGGTTTTGTCCTTGGTCAGTAGCTACTATTGTGTTATCGTCCTTGTATTTGCCCCACTAATGTATCTATGATTATCTTCTATACTTTGGCATCCCAAAAACTGCGTACATTATTCGGTGTGACAATTTGACAATTAAAACAGCGACGTCAATATCTACACTCAAGGAGAGTTATAATAGTAAAATTAATTAGATTTAAAATAAAGAAAAAATATTTATAACAGACGGAGCCTTCTCTGAAGGGACGTCTGAATCTTATCAGGAGTTTAAAGCCTTTATGAGTTTTGATAGGCTCCTGCCAGTCGTGGAGTCCCCAATATGACAGACTTGAGGAAATTAGCAAGAATAGTCTGGTTTTCAGGCGAGAGTCGCCCTATAAGATCATCCCTATCAAACTCGTAATAGATTGCATTATTCGGTGGGATTTCTTTTAAAACAACCCATCCTATAACGTTGTCCCAAAGGTTCGTAAACATATTAAGATTATAAGAAGAATCGCCGATAACCATTTCTAAGAATAAAAACTTATGGCGAAGAGATTATTTATTCTTGTCGCCATAAGGTGTCATCCCTTCTTAGATATTATGATTGTGATTCATGTTTTGCAAGTGTTTACAAACTTTTAGGACAACCTTGTAATTCTGAAACTTGGCTCACCTGCTGTTTGACCACCCTTGATATAGAACTAAGAAATTAAATCATTCTTCTATAAGAATTCTGTTATAATTTTACCAAGGTTACCAATATTACCAAGGTTTGTCCTGAAGTTCGTAAACATATTATGATTTATATTTTGTAAGTGTTTACGAACATTTAAGACAACCTTAGTAATATTGGTAACCTTGGTAAAATTATAACAGAATTCTTATAGAAGAATTATTTAATCTCTGATGTTCTATATCAAGGGTGGCCAATCAGTAGGTGGGCCAAGTTTCAGAATTACAAGGTTATCTCAAAAGTTCGTAAGCACTTGCAAAATATAAATCATAATCATGTTTACGAACTTTTGGGATAACCATATATTTCTTCAAACTTCCAATTATCTATTTTTGTTTATTAGAAGTTGGACAGTGTTCATTGCGTAAAACTTATTTTACAAACTTCTGCTCATCTCAAACTATATTTTTTTAAGAATGGCGTTGGTCAGGTCAAGATTCGGATTAAATTCAAGTTGATACAGAAAATCCCAAGCTTCCCATCTAGATGAGTAAACCTGAGGCTTACCTATCCCATGTCGAAGGGGATCCTATCTGGAACTGACCGCGGGACGTTGAAATATATTTACATACAATACCCTATCAGAGATGACACTTGGCGTTGAAATACACAGCTCCTTCCTTAATCCAGCGGAAGTAATTGATTTGAAACTTCTTTCAAAGAAAAAAAAAATCGCCATTTGATCCCATGGTGAGCAAGGAGATTTTCGAGTTTTTCACTATAAGTATATTATATGTTAATGCAAAGCATGTGGAAAACAGTCTTTCATTTCCAGACTCAAGTCTGGTGATATATGGACAATGACGTTCCAGAATGGTTGCAAGGTTTTCCCACTATGTACTAAGTGTCAACCTGCAACCTCAAACATATTATTGACTATTGAATCATCCATTGATGAGCTCTACCCATCCCCAGCAGACACCATCAACAAGATTTACAAGCCTGATACCCTGATATGATTGAGTGGAGATAAGAAGAAGAAGACATTATTGACTGTATTGACTCATCCATTGATGAGCTCTACTCGTCCCGGCAGACACTATCAACAAGCTCTACAAGCTTGATACCCTAATATGATTGAGTGGAGATAAGAAGAAAAAGACATTATTGACTGTATTGACTCATCCATTGATGAGATCTACTCGTCCCCGGCAGACACTATCAACAAGCTCTACAAGCTTGATACCCTAATATGATTGAGTGGAGATAAGAAAGAAGAAATAAGTTGGGCCAGTGTATTATGTCGAATAATATTGGTATTCACATTTTTTTCAAGTGTTTACGAACCTTTGGGATAACTTTGTATTACAAAAATTGGAATATTTACAATGCAAGACAGGTAACAACCCCCGTGGGGTGGTACGACTTGCACCCCCAAGTTGGAAGAAGATTGAGGAAGGATGAATAAGTCATGACGCAGCCGATGGATGTCAATGGCACCAGGAAATGGCCCAAGGTGACCGCCACTTTCTTCAAGGAAAGTGGAGTCCAGCTGGGAGCATTTCTTTTGGCGAGAGACATATTGAGATTTTTTTAAATTTTTTTTTGAGATTTAAAAATATTTTATTAACATCATACACAAGTCAATGGTGGTATCATAAGATAATCATAAAAAGAGGGATATATGAAAGATATAAAGTAAAATAGTAAACTATATACAGTAAAGTCCAGGAGACAATGACAAAGAGTCCAGACAGTAAGTTCTCCCCTCATCTCAAGACTCAGAAAGAACCAGAGAGACACATTGAACGAATGAAGACATTGAGACGCGAATTTTTCTTTTCCCAAATAAATTAAACTTCTACTGTCCTTTGTACGATGAAAATATTCCACCTTCAGTGTAACATATATAAGCAGAATGATCCAATACAGTATTAGAGCTCTAAAGAAGCCGTCTGGTTGATTAAATTCTCGAAACAGCTGGGAAGGTTCACGACTGATAAACCAAACCCTCCCAATATTTTCCATCGCAGTAAGGACAGTAGATGTTTGATTTATTTGTGAAAAGAAACATTCGTGTCTCAATATTTTCATATGTGTTGTTGTTGCTTATTCCTCAAGTCGTTTAAACGATCTCCATTAGTTCCCATTGTCTCAGCTTTTCTATTATAGTTTGCCCAGAGGTCTTTTTTGGAGGATTTGATACAATTCAGTAGATGTTCAGGACTGGCTGGTTTGGAATCGCATTTGGGGCATTTCGGAATGTTTTGATTTTTCCATTAAATTTGAACATTCTAAGAAGTCCTGATTGTAATCTTGAAATCGCCGTTTGTTCTTCCCTAGTAAGGGTGTGGAAAAAAGATTCGTTAGGAATGGGGATGTACCAGGGGTGGTTTAGGGTGGATTTCCAGAGAGAGGTTTGTTTGTGGATGGAAGAAATTCAGAATAGGTGAGTTGGGAGTTTTCAGGCTGGCCCTTTTTTCATATTTTATATATAGATGGCGCGTTATTGCTTTGTATTACATTGACGAAGTTTCAAGATTACAGAGTCACCAACGGTTTAATAGCTTTAGGCCCTAGTGATTTAATTTCAAGTAAGGACACATATATAAAATTTAATTTCCTTTGTAAATATATTTTGTATTTCATTAAGAAAAATGATCTTTGATGTAACGATCTCAAGGAAATATTGGACATATCTTGTGGTTGTAAACAATATATAGGTGTATGCGTGTATATGTGTGTATATATGTATATATTTTTAAATTTAATGATGTAACTGTAAATAAAATTCAAAGAATATCTCTATATGTAAATAATATTTATGAATCTTTCTAAGTCGATTTCTGTGTATCTTTCCATGTTGAATATTTTCTTTGTTATATTTGTATGTACATTTAGCGCAAGTGTCCCTAGGGGGACATAGCGTTTTGAATTGAAATAAATAAATAAAGAACGAAGTTTCAATAAAAATTCTAATCAACCAATCTTCATATATAGTCAATATAGTTCATGAATAAGATCCAGTTCGGTCTAAAAAAGTTTTTACATAGTTGATATAAATATGCATTGAGAAAAAGAGACAATTAACAACTTTAATGACTCTCAGTTAACAGCAAAATAATCAAGTAAAATTAAAATACAGTATTGTAATAAAAATAGAAAATATTTATACCTGACTTCTCTGAAGGGATATCGGGATCAGGTGCTACCAACCGCCTTGAGTGTGGACAGGCCCTTGCTTATTGTATAGTTTTTGTCCCCGACATGTTCAATGGCAATGTGTGAGAGAGATTTGAGATTTAAAATATTTTATTGACCTAATTCACAAGTCAATGGTAGTAGTATATGATAATCATAAAAAGAAGGATAAAATAAGGAGTAAAATATATACAGTTAAGTAAAATCCAGGAGACAACGACAGAGAGTCCTCCTCCAGACAGTAAGTCACGTTCTGCCCTCATCTCAAGGCTCAGAAAGAACCTGTGAATGGATGAATTGGCAGACGCGAGAGACTGTGTGAGAGAGAGAGATTAGGTTAAACTGTTCTCATATCTGCCAAAGAAATTACTTCTCAACGTAGTTATCCATTGAACCTCATAGAATTTTCAGAAGCTTTTTAAAAAGACTTAAAGCGGTGGAAGACTCGAGTTGTTTTTGTGGACATGAGGAACAAACCTCGATACATCTTTTACTAGGTTCTCCTGTTTTTAAAGACTATAGAATTGACAATAATTTAATTGTAACAGATCCAAGTATTTTCATTTCCAGTAAAGAAATGTATATTAAATTTAATACCTTTTGTAGTTATGTTTGAATTATATAGCAACAAATATATTTTAGGAAACTGATAATTTATATTATGTTGATTGTAGATATTGCCAGACATTTCTTTCTTTTGTACACAGTTCTCTGTTCTCGTTGAGATTTAATTTGTCCTTAGAGAGAGAGAGAATGTTTAAACTCATATATAATTCTACTCTTTTAATAATAATGATAATTGAATAATTTTGAGGTAAATACTTGATGGAAATGTTTTTTTTTTTCTCTCTTTCACCTTGTTAATATCATATTGCTATTCTTTAAGGCCTAAAATGATTGTAAATATATATAGACAAATAAATATAAAGCATATATTGGATCTGAATTTATCAAACGGCCAATATTTCTAGGGGCAACACGCCTCTCTTTATCAAGGCTTTTGATTTAACTAAATCACGTGGGCATGTGATCCACTCATGCTATACAAGATCAGAGTAAGAAACTATCTGATGGAAATTTTACTGTATATAAAATATATGTACAATAGTTATATTTAATAATAATTAAAAGAGTATACAATTAAATAACCATTTGATTAAATAATGAAAAGATTGATAAATATTAGAAAATAAAAATGAGCAGGGACTATGATTCAATATGTTGTGTTGATAAATATAAACAAAAATATATTACAAGTATAAATATATGCAAAAATAATAAAAAAATAAAAAAATAAAATATAGACAAATGTAGATACATACATTAATGACAGCGCAAGTGTCCCTAGGGGGACATAGCACTTTAAATTGAAATAAACAAATCCTGTTAGAAAGAATTCAGACCAGAAATAATCAGTCCAGACAGTAATATCCTGAAAATGCAAATAAGTTTAGAATATGCAATTCGCATTTTCAACGCTTCGAATTCAAAAACTGCATCCATAAAGGACTCGTGATTGACTCTTTTTTGCCGAACTTAGTATATTTTGATCTTTTAGTACGCCTACCCCCCGATTTACACGGTAGATACGTTCCTGAGAAAAACGTGTAAATCGAAAAATATTTTTTTCAAAAAATTAGAAATATAGACACAGTGTGCGTGTGCAGCAAGTCAGCACATAAGCTCGAGATTCCTCGTGAGATGTGTACACAGCGCATGTGTTCAATCACAGTAGCATTTAGTATAGTGCGATAAAAACAACAAAAAAAAACTTATTTGGAAAACCGTGTAAAAGCGAAAACGTGTAAAACAAGTACCGTGTAAATCGGGGAATAGGTGTACTCCTATACCCGCTGTTCACTATACTGTACTTTTATATGATGACGAATTGAAGATTGATGTTATCTTCCCATTGGACAACAGTTCCTATATTAAGCCATTCGAATGCAGAAGGTCCTTACTACAAGCAAAGTTCAACAGAAGGTACTCTTCGGGCATGGCCTAGACGATGACGCTCTGACCATCCTGGCGTCTGCCAAGACGCGCATCTATAAGTACTTCCTCGGTGTGGAACTGAGGAGTGAAGACCTTGTCTGGAGGAGAACTCTCTCAAGGTGGGGGAAGCCTTCCTTGCTGAAGACATTTGTACACAACTATATATATTCCCCTACACTTTATATGCTCTTTTACTCTTTTATTTTTCCACCTTTGTAAAATTTGATTAAAAGAATCAATAAAATTGTTTAAATTGTCAAATTGTCTACAGAAGGTAAACAGTCGCAGATGTCGGCGGGGTTCACCAGACCCAATCCATTTAGAAGCAAACGGTGGGTGGAGCCGAATTGATTCTTTCCGCTTCGTTCAATACATGACGTCATTCCCAGTCTAGACCCCCAGCCTTAACACGTGTCTGTGCTGTTGTTTTACTTCCGTGGCTTTCTTGTTCATCTCCGGCCTTGAACTTTGGTCTGTGTATACGACTGAATATTAAAACTCGCGTGTTATGTATATTTATGGTTTTATCACACTTCTCCAACCTTGAACCTTTTTTACTTTTCAAACTGTTAACTGTTTCTATAATTTCCTTTAATTGTTTCACATTTAAGATCTTGAACATTATCTCGTATGTCGATTGATTTATGAGTATTTTACACGGTATCTTTTGATGATAAATTTGTGAAAACTTAGTTACAATCAACAGCAACAACAAAAGCCTTTATTGAGGACCTCTCGTCCTATATAGGATTCGCCAGTTTGCAGAGTAATTGAAGAGAACTAAGAATACAGAGAGAAACCTATATGTAGTAGGTATAGTATAGTATTTTCTACACTGTGACTATATACAACAGCAACAACAAGCCTTTTACTGGAATCAAAGTCCCATACAGGATTCGTCATTCTAATCCTGACAAAGATTATTTACATATAATTATTTACATCAATTAGATTATGTATATAGCTTCCCTTTCTCTTCAGCCGTCTTACAAAATTTGAACAACTCAAAAGCTCCAGCTTTGTTTCTCACCACCTCATTCAACAGGAGCTCCAAAGAGAGTCCCTCAAGGCCTATTTCACTGAGGAGCACTTCTCGTTCGTCTTTCAGCCCCATACATGAGAGTATACTTAGTGACAATCTTAAAATTTATTGTAAAGGCTCCTGAAACCGATGTTGCCCAGACAAAAGTGTTTTGCTCTAACACGTCTCTTTGCATAAAAATCCCATTGCTGTGGTTTCCTAGAGAACAGTAGTTCTCTATAATTTAAGGTTGTCCCAAAAGTTCGTAAACATATTATGATTTATATTTTGCAAGTGTTTACGAACTTGGTTAATTTTAACAGAATTTTTACAAAAGAATGAATAAATCTCTGATGTTCTAGGGTGACCATCAGCAGGTGGGCCAAGTTTCGGAATTACATATTTCTATCAAAACCCTTATTCTTTAATCTATTCTTTTTATAAGTCGAAAGCCCATCACAACAGAAAGTTCAAGTAATCAAAAAGACCTTGCATCATTTTATATGTGCGAATTTTAAAGGTATAGAGGAGCAAACATTGCGAATCCAGCATTTACAATTGAATATTCCATCCTATCGCAATTCACTTTTGGTTTTAACACTGCATGCGTCTTTCTTGGAATACATTAAAGAATATCTTAAAGAACACTCTATCAATCTCTCTATGACAAAGACATATTCTCTTTTGAAGTAAAAAGAAAAGAAACGGATCCCTGGAAGCCTGTGGATTTCATCTTAATATTGATATAAAAGATCTTATCTCTTCTTCTTTCTTATCTCCACTCAATCATATTAGGGTATCAAGCTTGTAGAGCTTGTTGATGGTGTCTGCTGGAGATGTGTCTTCTTTCTTATCTCCACTCAATCATATTAAGGTATCAAGCTTGTAGAGCTTGTTGATGGTGTCTGCTGGAGATGTGTCTTCTTTCTTATCTCCACTCAATCATATTAGGGTATCAAGCTTGTAGAGCTTGTTGATGGTGTCTGCTGGAGATGTGTCTTCTTTCTTATCTCCACTCAATCATATTAGGGTATCAAGCTTGCAGAGCTTGTTGATGGTGTCTGCTGGGGATGTGTCTTCTTTCTTATCTCCACTCAATCATATTAGGGTATCAAGCTTGTAGAGCTCGTTGATGGTGTCTGCTGGAGATGTGTCTTCTTTTTTCTTATCTTCACTCAATCATATTAGGGTATCAAGCTTGTAGAGCTTGTTGATGGTGTCTGCTGGGGGTGTGTTCTTCTTTCTTATCTCCACTCAATCATATTAGGGTATCAAGCTTGTAGAGCTTGTTGATGGTGTCTGCTGGGGATGTGTCTTCTTCTTTCTTATCTCCACTCAATCATATCAGGGTATCAAGCTATCACATTTCAAGCGAGAGATTTCTTTAGTAATCTCGAGGATGTTTATTTCTTTGGTTAGTTCATTATCAGGTGGGGATATAGTACTAAGAGAAGGAACAATTTCAAATACTGTCTCAGAAGCAAGTAGCTCCGTATAATATTGTTGTCAGGTCAACATCGGTATATTCCTCTGTATACAGCCTCTTTTTTTGTAGGTAGCTATTGTTTTCCAGAAATTTTGGGGATCGCGAACATTTTTTAGGTTTTCATGTATTATTTGGTAGTAGTTTTTCTTTTTATAATTTATCAAAGCATGTAGAGCTTGTTGATGGTGTCATGCTGGGGATAAGAAGGGATGGGGTTGTGGTACAAGGGATTATTTATTGAATATTCTCTTTTCTTTTAATATACATTTTAAAGGTTTTTTTTAATCTTTCAATAAAAATAGGTTGTTAAACAACCATTTAAAAATAGAACAGCGGTAGTGAATAAGATGAGAATAACCAGTTCTGTGAAGTAGTGAGGATATGGCCAGAATTTTTCATCAGGCTTGAGAAATCATCCTGCTTCTATATAAAGAACAAACATCTTGGACATATGTCCAGGGTAGCCTAGTGGACATGGCATCTGCCCGGTAAGCGGAACACTGTGGGTTCGATTCCCATCCCTGGACACTTTTATTTTTCCGTTCATCATTACTCTTCATAATTCACCCTTTCATACCTCATCCAAAAAGGTTAGAAATAGTCAATATTTCACCCTGAAATAAATTTTGATTTTTAATTGAAAAGAAACTCATGCAGTGTATCTTCAAGTGTTTTTTTACAATCACAAGCCGCAGTGCAATATATTGTATTATAAGTTACTTTATGTATTATTTATGAACGGAAAAATATGTCCAGGGTAGCCTAGTGGACATGGCATCTGCCCGGTAAGCGGAACATTGTGGGTTCGATTCCCATCCCTGGACACTTTTATTTTCCGTTCCTCATTACTCTTCATAATTCACCCTTTCATACCTCATCCAAAAAGGTTAGAAATAGTCAATATTCACCTTGAAATAAATTTTGATTTTTCATTGAAAAGAAACTCATGCGGTGTAACTTCAAGTGTTGTTTTATAAACATCTTAATGTAATTCAAAGCCATGTAACTCAAATGCTTTAAAAACATGAGAAATGGCTTTCTATCTTTATATAATACTACTTTAATTATATCTTTAATTATATCTATCACATAATTGTATCTAAATGTTATATATATATAATAAATTTGTCGGCTTACTGTTATGATATATATATTTTTGTAAGATAAAGATTTGAAGATGCAGTCATATTAAAAGAAAAGCAGAAGATAATTAATTACTAACAAGTTTATTTTTATTTTCAATTACATGAAGAAAATTACAATAAAACATTTTTCACAGTTATATAGAACTAGCGGATGTGCCCTCGATAAAGTGAACATTTTTTCCCGGTCCCTGTGTGCCGTGTCATCCTGAATTTTGTCTTTCCTAATTTTCTACATTAGAAAATCATAGTTTTATCTAGTGAACATTTTTTCCCGTGTCACATTGCCGTGTCATCCTGAGATAATCTTACTTTTGATAAATAATATTTAAGATAACAAACTTAGTGATAAGAAAACTTGTTATCATCGTCACAATGGGGGCGCTGCTTGCGAGTTAAATCTACAAATCTGCAAATAACTCTAAGGATATTCAAGATATTCATGAAATTATTTTTCAAAAACCTTCCCGGTGATATACCTAATAATATCCCAAAATTTCACGGCGATTGGATGTATGGTTTTTGAATCTATAGAGTACAGACAGACAGACATTCAATTTTATATATATAGATTTATAAATTAATTCTATATTAATGAATTTTAAAAATAGGTGAGTTAACTACATATTTACAACAAATATTAAAAAATGACATATTCTAAAACTATGGTAAAAAAGTATGATTATCAATGAATGAAAATAATAAAATATATATTTAAAAAATAAATAAAATATTTGCATTTTTAGATTATATAATATTTCCTCCTTATGAAAAAAAGACTTTTAAAGGTTAAAATTTTAAAATAAAATTTTTAATTACAAAATAGTCAATAAAACGAAATCAAAATATCTATAGAAATAATTACAAATTAAACAATAAAAATCAATGTCCAAATATTTTGCAAATAAACAAAAGAAAGTTTGTTTATAAATAATTTATATATTTAGGAAATATTTTTATAAATGTCTATATATTTAATAATAATGATAGATTTATATAAAATTTCAGATGAAGAAACAAAAAAAAAAGGTATTTAAAATATAAGCATTTATGTAATTTTTATTCTTTATTTCGACTTAGAGTGCTATGTCCCCCCAGGGACACTTACACTTTAAAAATAAACAAAAATTTTGAAAGAAAAGAAAGAAAGATATTTTAAATATGTACAGAATTAGCATGTGAGTTAGTTAGATGAAAATATAAAAAATATATATCAACACAATTGATATATGTACAAAGGGTTGGTATGCAAATTTAGTTAAATGAAATCAAATTGTATTGTGTGTATTCGAGAAAAGCAATTTACAGATTTTAAAAAAGTTTTAAGGAATATTTTAGAATGAAAATATGCTTGATATTAGAATATTATTAAATTAAAACAATACTAAAAAAGAGTTAATTTCTAAATAAAACGTTTCAATAGAATTTAATAGTTTTTTTCATAAAATTAAAAATAAATCTGCAAAATGAGTTAAATTTTATATATTTGTCTTTTGTTGAAATTAGATCAAACGGGTTTGATACATTTAGTCATTGTTTATTCTATACTCTTGGAAGACGGGGCAATTTAGCAGCAGATGAATAGAAGTCTGTTCCTCACACATCCACAGATGGATCTTGAATCTTGCACGGCTTTGATGAATTTTAAAAAAGCTTCTAAAATTTCCGTGATTTGTTATAAATTGAGAGTTGTGGAAATTTGCCCGAAAATATTTCGGAATATTAGCGGGAAAGAAAATTTGAAATGTTTGGTTAGTATTTTTCTTCAATAGTGTCATTTTATATTTTATAAAATTTTCAATTATGTCTGGAATATTCAAGTCGCTGTTGTTCCTCAATCGATAAATTATTCAGATCATATTTTATATTTCTGGATTCCATATAATTCGTAATCAAAAGAATATTTGCCAGAGTATGCACATGTCATAACAATTATACAACTATGTCATTTTACTGGTCAAATTTCAATATATTATAAGGTAGCACAGAAAATGTTTATTTTTACACAAATAATAATCTTACGAAGCACTAGCGCGCCATCTGTTATCAAATTACGAAACTATTTTAGACGCGTAATATTCTTTTTAAAATAAAAACAATTTCTACTGCCCTTACTGCAATGGAAAAATTAAAAGGAGGGCCTGGCTCATCAGTGGTGAACCCTCCCAGCGGTTTCGCGCCAATTTAATCTACCATACCGCTGTTATATTGCATTTTTGGAACTTCAATTTATAGTGATACTGAGATGTTAGACTCTTCGAATGGGTATTTTAGCTATGGACATAAGCTTTTAGGACAGTAGAAATACATATAATGCTGTCCTCAAAGCTTATGTCCATAGTTCATCTAAAATACCCATTCCAAGAGTCGAGCATCAGTATCACTATAAAAGGAAGTTCCAAAAATGCAATATAACAGCGGTATGGTAGATTAAATTGGCGAAACCGCTGGGAGGGTTCACCTCCGATGAGACAGGCCCTCCTTTTAATTTTTCCATTGCAGTAAGGGCAGTAGAAATTGTTTTTATTTTAAAAAGAATATTACACGTCTAAAGTAATTTCGTAATTTGACAAATAATAATCTAAAAATGAATAATTATTCCTTAAATATTGAACTTTAAATATATGTGATGATATATAGCTAGCAATAAATATGTATATATATGTTTCTATGAAAATGTTAATCTGCAAGACGCAGGTTATCATCATCCCTTTTTGATTTGTTTTTGTCACTTTGGCGGTTCGCAAATAAACAACAAAAGATGTATCAGACATTATAAATACAATAAAGATTTTCTGATAATAAGAATGTACAAAGATATTGCATGTGAAATAATACACATAAAGGTATATGCTTAATAATAGTTGAATAATAAAATGAGAAATAGATGGAATAAAAAAAATATATATATATGTGATGATTTAAGACCATGGAATTATTGTAAATAGTCTAGATATCTACTACCACATGTTCCACCACATGACTGTATATAACTTCTTATGTACTGCAAATAGAAAGCCTCAACTAACATCAATCTGTACCGCGTAAGAATCTAATAAAGTATAGCAACTGTACAGATAGAAGGAATGGAGACTAACAGGAGAAAATTAAGGTTAAAACAAATCAGGCTTAGGTGATAGTAGAAGTAAGGCCTAGCAAAAGAGGCTTAAAGCCAGCACCACTAGTAATAAATCTACAGTCAATTTTACGATCGCGGAAACCATAAAAACTAAGTTTAACGGCCCGTATTTCCTGGGCAAGGCCGGATATATCTTCCGTCAAAGAGATAAGCCAGGCCCAATCAGAAGACAATACCTAAGTAGGTCAACCAATAGCCAACGGCCACGTGACATAGTCCCACCAATTAGGAAAGAATCACCTAAATAGGTCAACCAATTAGAAAGAAGAAAGGTCTTGGTGTTAAATCGAGAACCTAGGTTAGGCAGTCTTCGCTTGGATCTCACCGAGGTAACACTTGCTCTAAAGATCTCTCTCTCCTCGTCCCATTCCTTCTTGACGTTCAGACGCTTCTTAGTGGCATCTCTGTTTGTTTATTTCACCTTTGGTCCAGCTGTGTCGCCTTCCACCACGACTGCACGGTAGAGTTGACATCGAGGTTCGTCTAGCATCAGGTAACACTGGTCCCAGAGGTCCCAAGATATCACAGACTCCCCCGTCCGAAGAGTCGACAGGATAGTGGACGCCAAGGTACAAGTAAGCAAATAGACCACTGTCTGTACAGAAAGATGGAACAGGGAAGAGAGGAGGATCCAAAGGAACCAATGGAGTCCGATCCCGACTCCGAACGTGGCGAAAACACCACTTTTCCAAAGAAAGAAAACACTCTCGGTAGAACGGAGGAAATCGCCCCCAGCCAGGAAGACGTCACGCCCCCGCCGCCGGTATCAGATGTCTTGGGGAGGTTGACGACGACGCTACATCAGCTTTCTGCCGTGACCGGACTTTCGCGAGATGTGGAACTAACGCGCTACGATGGTTCGTACGAGGCGCAGAGCTTCTTCACCAACTACGACGCCCAAGCAGATCGGTACCAACTACAATACTCTACAAGACTGAGAAAGCCACCAGACCTCCTGCAAGCGCCCCTCCGAGTTACCAACACGCGAGCGTATGTTACCTGCTCCCCCGACCATCTCTAAACCACGAGCCCAGCGCAAGCAGTGAACTCTTAACTGTCCCATTGAACCTCCAACTATGGCACCAGACCAGGACTGTCCCGACATACAAGACCGCACAACAGTAGGTTCCTCCTTCTATAATTTTTATTGAACAATTTCTCGTTCGAACTGAACTGTCCAATAATGTAAACCTACCTCTACTACTTGATACAGAAGCATCTATCGCTATAATTAGGCAGAATACTTTTAAAATAGTAGAAACCAGTTTGTAAAAGAAAATACCTGTCCATCCATTTAACTTAACTATTAACGCCATAGCTAACAATATTGTCACCATAGATTATATCTTTTTGATCTTAAAAATAAGTAACATAACGCGGAATCTAAAATTCCATATCATCGATACACCCTTGCCTTTTATCATATTATCCCTTAACTCCATAAAACGATTTCTACTAATTATAAACTGTCCTCAGCTACTCCTGTATCAATATAATGTACCTCTACCAACTACCTTGTACCAATTCACTTCGTGCAAGCAACACGTGTCCCATGGACAGGTTAATACAACTGTCCCATTTACTAAATTTTCCCCTCCTGGAACGGGTTGCTCACACGTGGTGAACTCCAACGCTCTTATTTGGTCTTATTGTAATGTTCCTAATCCCATTTTCAACGCCCCTATGTCCTTTTCTTTCATAGCTTTAGACAGAAATAACCTAAGTCACAGCCTTCCAAAACTATTCCAATCGTTAAATTCCCACATAACTACACTCCTTCCTTTTACATGCATAGTTAAATATCGACAAATCGCTCTCAACAAAATAAACAACACCCTCTCACATCACTTTTTCAAATTGACAACAATTTTTAGTGCGCGACTTAACACCCAAATCCAATTTCGAGCCACACAAGCTTTATAACGTCGCCTACTAAACACACACACAAAAAAATATTTTTTTCACATTAAACGTGTCATATCCACTAACAATATAAAAATTCTCGATATGTTCGTACAACCAGCACCCATGACTTTAGTAAATTTGTTATTCATAGTAAAACAGGTTAGATTTTGTACAAAACAAAGACTTCACGTGACACCTTTTCATTTACAATTTTTTCGCTTCGTGTCACAAAGCTACACCACAAAACTCTTTCACTTTTCAGGCCAAAGACGCCTTCATCACGCCTGTGACACATTTAACCACACATTGTTCACGTCGATAGTCGCAATTTCACTCAATTCTAACCTGATATCATTGAATAACATTTTTACTAAGTCCGCCAAAAACCATTCGATTTAATATCAACAGATACAATATCCGAATTTTCGAAATACAAACACAAATCTAACAAATGCTTGAACACACGGAATAATTCAACCTCTGTATCTCCCTATGTCAATCCCATAACGCTTGTCACCAAACGTGACAAATCAAAACGCTTTTGCGTTTACAATTACAGAAATAATATCTCCGAACGTAGTTCGAATTAACAAATCCAATAAGTTGGAAGAAGCAAGCAACCTCGCAAAGGGCCCCTGACCTAAATCCGGAATCACATTAAAAATAGGTTCGCTCCCCATCGCCCCCCCCCCCCGAGAAAACAAACAGCCGACATCTTGTTACATCCGTCGCCACCCCCGATGTCACTCTAATGGATTTTTCGCCACCTATTAAATTAAATATTAGTGCGTGCCTTTTACTATATATCGTTCTAATCCCTAACCCATTATTCTATTCCAATATCCCGTTTAACTACTAATAACTTGCTTAACACGTTAGTTTACATTTACTAACAAATCAGTCCACTAACAGAAAAATGCCGCTTTAGGAAGAATCACGTTTTCACCTAAACGTGGCGCAGGGAACAAAAAATCGACAACATTAGGACTCCGTAGGTTTCACAGTTGGAAACAATATGATCCACGAGTCACGTCAAACATAAAACAAATTCGATAAGTTAGAAAAACTTAGGCCAACAAGACCAAAGATATCAATCGAGGACAATTTAAAGCCCTCTCCACCCATCCTAAAAAACAGGAACATTACGTTTGGCCTACAACTTTCCATTCTTTCACGATATATAATTTCTATGTATAATTTTACTTGCTCTTCTTTCTCGATGAACATTTTTTAAAATTTTTCATTTTAATATTCTTTATATAATCATTATCTAGCTCTTATAATTGTTTTTTTTTATTTACGTCAATCAATCAGTTTAGATTATTGTCGTTTTATTTTATTTTTCTTTACCAAAACTTATTTACTTTTGCTTAATGACTCTATTTTATAATCAACTTTATATTTAATCTTTCATATCTAATAATCTCAAGTTATATTTCATGCTTATATGACTAATTTGCATTTGTCATTTTATATTTTCTCTCACTTTATAAATTAGATGTTATTTACATTGTTTCATCTTCCGCTACCAAGTCCATGCTATCGAGTATATTACTGCTCATTTTTAATTTTCATTTAATATTTTAACTTTCTATTACCCCTTATATACTGCTGTAGTGTGTTAATCTTTGTATCATATCATCACTATTTTTACTTTTTTTTTAAAGATTACTTTGCATTTAACTTCGCAATTCTATTTTCGATTTTTCAAATCCTTTAACGCTATATGCAAAGCCTTAATTTCGCAATTTCATACCTCAATGATATATTCTTTTATAATCAAACTAAAAATCATGATCTAAAAACAGGGCAATCTTCAATAACCGCTTAAACAACCACTTTAAAGGTTACTTCTTAATAAATACTAACATTCCTTTTACGCAGGAACTTTTAACTCCTTCGCAGGCTAGACTTGACCTACTTTGATTTCGTAATTAACAATCTTGACACACCGTCCCCCAGATTTACCTATCCCAACTTCTGGCTTGGATACGTGCAAATTGTATTTTTTTTATATATATTCCAAGGCACTCTCATGCCACACGCTGGCACATCTTTTTTTTTTTATTTTACTCTTTTTCTCGCTAAGCCCCTGACGACTCCAATTAAAACTTTGATTTCTGGTCAATGATCTTCGCCCTCATTTATCCTGCATGCGTACGTCTTAACGACTAATCACTAAAACCCATAACAATCACCCTTATCTTACTTTTCGATTGTGGTACTCTAACTTTATTAGGTCCTTAAATTTACATGTGAAACATGGCCTAGGTTCTCCGCGCCGTGCACATTAAATGGTTTGGGACTTGGGTCAAAGTGACATTGCCTCACCCAAGTAATAACTAACCCCTCAACCCTTTCTAACGCCCATCACGAAGAGATCATGATTTTCCCATCCAATCGTTTTTATTTTCACCTATAATCATTATATGTTCTCTATTAAATATTTTATTCATATTTTTATTTTTACTTGTATGTTTAGTATTAGTTGTTTATGCTTTATTATCTCTTATGGATATACAGAAATCAACCCCATGTTATATACCAACTCATTTCAATTAATTTTTAAAAATTACTTCCTTAATAACAGTCTTCCTATTCCGCTCTCTTAAATCCCTCCATATGAACCCTCTCACATCCGGGGCCATCTGTGATGATTTAAGACCATGGAATTATTGTAAATAGTCTAGATATCTACTACCACATGTTCCACCACATGACTGTATATAACTTCTTATGTACTGCAAATAGAAAGCCTCAACTAACATCAATCTGTACCGCGTAAGAATCTAATAAAGTATAGCAACTGTACAGATAGAAGGAATGGAGACTAACAGGAGAAAATTAAGGTTAAAACAAATCAGGCTTAGGTGATAGTAGAAGTAAGGCCTAGCAAAAGAGGCTTAAAGCCAGCACCACTAGTAATAAATCTACAGTCAATTTTACGATCGCGGAAACCATAAAAACTAAGTTTAACGGCCCGTATTTCCTGGGCAAGGCCGGATATATCTTCCGTCAAAGAGATAAGCCAGGCCCAATCAGAAGACAATACCTAAGTAGGTCAACCAATAGCCAACGGCCACGTGACATAGTCCCACCAATTAGGAAAGAATCACCTAAATAGGTCAACCAATTAGAAAGAAGAAAGGTCTTGGTGTTAAATCGAGAACCTAGGTTAGGCAGTCTTCGCTTGGATCTCACCGAGGTAACACTTGCTCTAAAGATCTCTCTCTCCTCGTCCCATTCCTTCTTGACGTTCAGACGCTTCTTAGATACTCGTCTTCCTTCGCCTTGTTATTATCGTATAAGTGGAATCTCTGTTTGTTTATTTCACCTTTGGCCCAGCTGTGTCGCCTTCCACCACGACTGCACGGTAGAGTTGACATCGAGGTTCGTCTAGCATCAGGTAACACTGGTCCCAGAGGTCCCAAGATATCACATATATATATGTGAAATGATCCTGTCGACTTTCAAGGTCGACTTTTAAGTTACCGCTGAACGACCGTTCGTGTCGCACCCCACCCCCCCAACTGTCCAAAAATAGTCCTGAGGGTTCCAAGAAAAGGCCCCCCTCCGGAATGTGGCCAGTGGCCCAAAATGGCCGTACTTTAGCTACCTTTTATCTACGTCTCTCTCTGATTGACTGTAGGTTTACTTTATTATTCCTGGAAGAGCATACATTATGACATATATATATATTTTGTAGTCATAAGATTTGGTACTGATAATATAAAAATGATTTGAAGAGATCCCCGAACCTTATGTGTCTCTTTTAACTTAATTTTTTATATAATAATAATCGCAGTCAACTTCATTTTTTTCTTATTTTTGTTTCCTTATATTTTGTTTCAAAAACATTTTATAAAATACTGCATTCTAAAAAGCCTTTAATTTTCATAATATTTTTATTGTATTATTATTATTATTATTGATTTTTTATGTATTATTATCAATAATTGTTTTTGACCAATGAAAATTTTGTTTTCATGGGATTTACAATAATTTGTGAATTAAATTCACCGTGCAATAAATTGATAAAGAGGGTACGCCCTTTTATATAATCACACACACACACACAAGCCTTTTTATTGGGGCATCCAGCCCTATACATGATTCCCCTCTACAGGATTTAGCAAAGGAAGATATTTCAAAAGTAAAAACTAGAATACAAGAAGTAATAAGGAAAAAGAAAAGAGAGAAGAAAGAAAAAACTAACAAAAAGAAATATAACCATATATACAAAAAATAAACCTACAGAGCAAAAGGAACCATACATGATTAAATATTTAAATTAAAGTACCAATGTTTAGAGTATGTCAAGGTTAGGATATCATTGAGAGGGCTAGTGTGGAATCAGCCGCATTCAATCTTCGTTTTCTTCCTCCAAGCAAACCACGACATTCGGCGAATCCATTATTCTCCAACGGACATTGACTGCGGCCTTGTAGAATTTATATAAACCGAGGGAGAGACCCTGATCAACCATCAGTGTGTTCATCCAGCTGCAAATTTGTTGGCAGTCAGGTTGAGACCAGGGTAAGTCACCCAAAATTTCTTTCCTCTGTTTCTCTAAGCAAGAGCATCCAAATATTATATGCATAATTTCGTCTTGGATTCTGTTTTTACACAGATCGCAAGTTAGAGTCAAATCAATCTTCCAGCGCTTTGAACGATTTTCTGGGAAGATCGTCCATAGGAGTCTCAGTTGTGCAAAAAATCTTTTAATTGCTAGAGGAATAGTTGTGAATAAATATCGTTCTGCTGTTATTGAATTTTTTAGGTATTTGAAGTGACTGTAATGTGAACTATTTAGGATTTTCGCCATGTCGTTTTGGATGCTTTGTTCGGTTGCTATTCGAATAATAGCCGGGATTTCAGTCAGTATTGCAGTGTAATCCGGACAACCCTTCAGGAACGAAAAACCGTTTGAGTGTAAAATGGTTGACAAGTTTTCGACAAAGGTTAAACCAGCCCTTTGATTGCTGTGTAATGTCCAGAGGTGTGACAAACATGCCCGGGGCAACCTACTCTCTTCCATTTTCATAATCCTCACCCAAAATCTCAGGACCTGCTTAGTTATGATAACTTCCTGTGATACTCGTCCACACTCCATTCTTAGCATAAAGCCCGGAGTATACTTTGGTAAATTTAGGTAGCGTCTTAGGAAAATATTCTGAACCTGGTCAACTACCTTTACTTGGTTGAGTGCCCAGCAGGGTGCGGCGTATAGCATGTGAGGCAAGACCGTCGAATCGAGTAATCTCATTGCCGCATTTAGAGAGTTCATCTTGGATTTTGTCAGAACTTGCCACACAGCGCCAATTGCTGCCAGGGCTTTGCCCTTGTAGTGTGACGCTACCTTGTTTAGTGAATTTGCACTTGTAAGCGGATATCCCAAGTAAAGATATTTCGTAGTAACAGACAGTTGCCGCTCACCCCAAAACCATTTGTCATTTTGTGCTAATCGACCGCCGTTTCTGAAAACTACAATTTTTGACTTATTTTTATTCAGGGTTAATAAATTTGTTTCAAAATATTTTCTTAGCATATTGATTTTTATTTGAAGGTTATTTTTGGATTCTCCAATCAAGACAATATCGTCTGCGTATAGTAGAATATGAACATATCCATAATTTGGGAGATATATTCCCGGTAAATCTGAATTATTGTAGAGACCGATTAAATCATTTATAAAAAGTATAAATAAATAAGGTGACATCGGCTCCCCTTGTAAAACTCCCGAACGCACCTTTATTGGCGCAGTGAATGAATTGTTCCATCGCACTACCGCTGTCATATTTGTGTAATAATTTTAATTAAGTTAACAAAACGGTGGTTGAGACCTGCATCTACCAGTTTCCTCCATAATAATGAGTGGGGCACTGTGTCGAAGGCTTTTTTCAAATCCACGAAGAACATGTAACATTTTCTTCTCTTTCGGCTTAGAGTCATTTGAATCAGGGATGATAGAGTGAATATATGGTCTTGACAAGAGTGGCCGGCCCTGAATCCCGCCTGGTTCTCAGGAACTATATTTCTCCTTTCGATCCAACTGCCTAGACGAGATTTAAGTATTGATGTAAATAATTTTGCTATATTGCTTAAGAGCGCTATGCCTCGATAGTTAGAGGGCTCGGCTGGATCACCATTCTTAAAAATTGGTTGAATAACTGATTTCAACCATGTTGTCGGAAATTCAGACGTTCTCAAAATTCTATTGAATATATCCTTTAAGGAAGTTAGATAATCTTTTGGGAGGGCCTTTATTGCTTCATTCATTATGTCGTCAAAACCAGTCGCCTTGCCATGCCTTATTCGAGAAATTTCTTTGCTTATTTCATTAAGAGTTATACATTTAGTTAGCTCATTATCTGTATTTAAGAAGGTCATAGTAACGGGTTCGTAATCTGGTATTGATTCTGTATCCAGGAATTTATTGTAAAATTGCTGCCAGTCCGATATTGAGATATTGCCCTGTGTATAGTTTATTTTTCTGAAGCGAGCTATTGTTTTCCAGAATTCACTTGAATCGTATGTATTATTTAATTTTTCTTGTATTTCACAAAAATATTTTTTCTTTTTATTGTTAATAATCGATGTATATTTGTTCCTTGTTTTAACATATTCCAAACGATCTAGATCCCTATTTGATTTAATATATTTTGTCAGAGTTGCTTTCATAATCTTTTTCGCTATGTAGCACTCATGATCAAACCAAGGCTTCGACAGTAAGTTATTCGCTTTTATTTCAATTTGTAACCATTTTGTACCATTGCGCTTTTGATCTGCTTAACCATGTTGTTCATTATATTCTCAATCGAGTTATTCCAAAATCCATAAGCTCCTCCTAAGTCCTCTACAAATAGCGTTACTCTTTCGGGTAACCATATATATTTTTTCTTTACCCGTGAAGTCGGGCTCGTCACTTGTTTCGGTCCCCAACTCATATCCATTTTTATAATTAGAGGTAGGTGATCTGAGTGTGGTAATCCCTCGATGTATAGGTCATGTACGTAACCTAACAGCCCATGGGAGACAATACAGTAGTCTACCACCGAGGATCCCCGTGCTGATATATATGTGTAGTTACCACTTCTGTCACCCCTTGTTCTGCCGTTCAAAATTGTAAGAGTATTATTATCCAATCTATCTATGAATTGTTCTGAATGCGTAGATATTACAGGATCTTTAGAAGTGCGTCTAGTAGTTAAGTAGCAAGGAAGGTATAATGTATTATGAAGAATTCCCATTGCACCCGTTCGTGTATTCAAGTCACCAGCCAGTAAAACTTCATATCCTTCAACTATTTTCCCTTCTATTTGGTCGAGTAAATTTTTGCAGTTGGTCAAATAGTGTTCGTTTGGTGGCAAGTAAGCAAAGATCATACACACTCGCATTTCACCGTCCAACCTCAGACAGATCATAATCCATTGTTTTTCAATTTCAGTCCTTTCAATCTTGTCTTTTATAGCTTCTCGAATCCCAACAATAATTCCCCCCGATGATCTACCCTTCTTGTGGTCTCTCTGAGCAAATGATTCATACAGATGAAATCCTGTTGGTTTGTTCTTCAGATGTTGATCCTTCCATGTTTCTGTGAGTGCAAAAATGCTGCACTTTTCTAAATGTGTGAATAGGTCGAATTGCAGCAACATCCTTTCCAATCCATTAACATTCCAACACAGCACTTGTGTGTCGTCTTTGAACGAAAAACAAGATTGTTTATTTACAGTAGTTTGCCCATAAGTATTTTTATTTACAGAGGATTGGGGATTTGTCAGTGGCTATAAAGCATTGTCGCCACTTTGGCTCATTATTCTACCATTTGTAACGTAATAGTCAATCCCACCAACTATGAGCCTGTTATCCCGTAGTTTCGTGGCAATTCCGTTTCCCATGAGTTCTTTCCTTTTTGTGATAAGTAGTTTCCGTTGTTCTCTAATCTTTACCGAATAATCTTTATTCAAATAGATCCTAGTGTTTTTTAGTCTAAACATGTTTTTAAAGAGCATGATACGCTCGTTGTGTTCCGGCACTTCAATCAGAATCGGCGAGTTTGCGTTTTTTGTCAATCTGCGACATTGCTGGATCGTGATGTTTTCCTGAATTTGCATTTTCCCAGAAATCAGGTTCATGATTATAGCACGAGTATCCGTTGGAGCCTCGCCCTCCTTTCCCTCAATTCCGTAGAAAATCAAATTATTTTCTCTTTGCTTCATCTCGCAAAGATCTAGTCTTCTTTCAAAACTGTCTATCCTCTCCGAGTTAATACTCACTGCTTTAGCAGTTTTCTCAAGGGATGTCTCAATATGTTGGAAACGTTGATTTAATTCCTCCATCCCGCTTTCCAGCGAAGATAGTCGGGTTTCCAATCTCTGACCTAGATCGTCTATTTTAGTTGTTAGAGTTGTTATCATTTCAGCTAGATCTTTCTCTCTGTAAGATTTCATTGTCATTTGTTTAGCTGACCTAGGGCCAGGGTTTTGCTCTATTCCTGAAATTATCAATAACATAAGAATAATAGATCTTCGATTAGTTTTTGCAGCAAAAGCAAGGTCTTTCATATTAGGAATTTTTGCCGGGAGAATTTGCGTCTTAAAATTTACATAACTAACAATGAAACTACTTTCTTTTGTCTTCATAATTATGCAAATTATGGCTACTAAAAATAAAAATTTCATTTTAAGCAGTTTTACCACAACCTATCTGATATAATCCAACAAGTTAGAATTAAATTCCAATATTAAATAAATAAAGAGTAATAAGAAGAGAAAGTATTTACTTATCTGGGAAATAATTGTAGGACGGAGACGATGTTGTTTGCGACTTGCCTCGTTGGCCACCTGGCGGAGAATCTCCTTTTATATAATCTTAATTAATGGATCGCCTTTTGACTCAAACAATATAAAAATGATTTGACAAAAAGAAAGATAACTATAAACAAATAAAGTATTGAAAAATATGAGAATTATCAAAGTTAAAAAAGGATAATTTGTGTAAAAAGGTAGATACAAAGTAACTTGGAAAGGATTGCTGGCTGGAATTGATAATCTTGGAAGATGGTTGATGATAGATGGATGATTGCTTCTTCTTCTTTCTTAGCTCCACTCAATCATATTAGGGTATCAAGTTGTGACTCTTGATGGTGTCTGTTTGACAACCATCATTACTGGGTGAAGTAGAATGTCTTTGTCATTAAGACTGGGAGCACTACTCAGTGGCAGGCCGACTTAGCTCCAAAAGAAATGGCTGCCTCTGATATGAGGAACAGATGCCATGTGCAGCTGCTCCTAACATGGAATACAAATTCATCATGTATCCCTGGAGCCCTTACAAGGTACTATCAGCATGACCAGCTGAGCCCAGGTTTTTTAGTGAGCTTGTTACTGCTCCCCCTTCTTCTTTTTCATCCGGGCTTGGGACCGGCAAAGGTGGAGTTATGCAAACCTCTGAAGTTTGAGGATAGCCTTTGTCAAGAGCAGAATTTGCTAGCTCCCACCACCTGACGTCAATAATTTGAAGTGGTCTTGCTACGCAGCCATTTTCAAATCCACAATTCAATTTGAAAGCAAAGCCGCTCTTCACGCCGCAAGAAAAAGGTTGCTGGTAGATTGCTTGAAGATCCCATCTTGCTGTGTCAAGGACCTAACACTTATATCTCGTTCTTCACACAGTTTTTGTGTAATCTAGGAAGTTACAGGTATGTGTTTGAGAATTGGGTGGGCTTTTCAATACAACCTAAATTAATACAAAGCAATAATGCGCCATCTATATATGACAAATCAAAACATTGAGACACGAATGTTTCTTTTCACAAATAAATCAAACTTCTACTGTCCTTACTGTGATGAAAAAATATTGGGAGAACTTGACTCATCAGTGGTGAACCCTCCCAGCGCTACCTATATTCCTTATTGATTTTGTAAAAATATAGCCTTCTGAAATTAGGGTAAACAATCTCTTTTATTTTAGGCTTAACTAACTTCATAATAGTATGTCCAAATCATTTCTGTATAGCCAAGTAACTCCTATGCTGATGCCAGGAAGTATCCAATATTCTGTGCTGGGCTAAAATTGCTCAGCCGTATCTCTGATGGAAGGTATGGTGTTTTCAAAAGTTTTCTTTAAAATCCTGGAGAACTGACAAAATGCAAGCTTTAACGGGTTAACACATAAAGTACAATATACTAGGGCTTAAAGTAAGAGTAACTTAACACATAGAAAAGCGTACACTCAAGAGTACAACAAAAATTAAAGGGAGGGAAATAAAAAAATAACGATTTGTTATATAAAAAACAAAACAGTACCTTTATTGTAGCGTTGGTAGATATCGAACTGGGGTCACACAGGTATGTGAGGAGATCACCAGACACGGATAAATCACACAGAGAACACTTTAAACGTCTCCACACAATAATCCACCACACTGGCCTCTCGTAATACCATAGTCCCTTCTTATATACAAACATGGCCACATTCGTCCAATGACGTGAGAGATCACTTAACAAACAACATTCTTCCCGCTAAATACTGAAATAAAACTGCTCATGTTTGTCAATGTAATTTGACAAGGTATGTAGCGTTCACGGCTGTAATAACAAGTTATAGAACAGTACATTTGTCTACATTACAGAACTACATTCCCGAATGTTCTAAGACGTGAGAGATTGGTTCACTTAACAAACGACGAAAACAACATTCTTCCCGCTAAATACTGAGATAAAACTGCTTATGTTTGTCAATATAAATTGACAAGGTATGTAGCGTTCACGGCTGTAATAACAAGTTATAGAACAGTACATTTGTCTACATCACATAACTACATTCCCGAATGTTCTAAGAGAAGACGTGAGAGATCGGTTCACTTAACAAACAAAAACAACATTCTTCCCACTAAATACTGAGATAAGATAAAACTTCTTTGTCAATATACACACACACAAAGCCTTTATTAGGGACTTGCCCCATACAGATTCTCCCAATTGGGTAAGGTAATAATTGTGTTATTTACATAGAAATTGAACTGGCTTTACTCTTCATCTCAAAGTCATTCACTTGTTGACTGGTCCTTACATAATGATGATCTAAAAAATTTATACTAAGCTATTGCCTTAGATTTGTTTGCTGATATTTTGGAAAGCAATACGTAGGGTGAAGTGTTGGTACATTTAATTTGTTGATATAGGGCCTTCCTTTCTGCATCAAGGGCTGTACAATTAAGCAGGTAATGGGGGAGTTCTTCAGTAATTTCCTTGTCACACAGTGTACATATTAGGTTTTTGGCTTCAAACGTCAGAACGTGTTTTTTTTTAAGACTGTAAATAGTATTCTAGATTGAGCTTTGTCAATATAAATTGACAGAACTTCTCAGAATCGGCCCCATAAACTGTTCCCAAATTGAAAAATAAATTGAAACATTGAAACACGGTTCTAAATCAGTTACCGATATTTATGGAAGAGGGAGCGGCTAATTTTGCACGTGGATGAGTAGAGTAAAGCAAGTACGGAGACTTTATTTATTGCGTATCGAAAAGAGCAGTTCTGAGAGATCAACTAATCACCGCACGTGACGCCCCTCTTTAGCGCAGAAATTAATCATTTTGACATTTCATCATTGGGATCGCCAAGTCCCTACCCCATTCTGAGGGGGTGGATGAAAAAAAAAACCACCCCTCAGATCCGGGGGAAAGTTTTATGGGTGGTGAGGGTCACGTTATGCCTCAAGCAACCCTTTCTCCCCCTGTCACCGTCAAGTTCTGGTTTTTTGGGGGGGCATCTGGCTACGTACCTACCGCCGCTACCCCAGATTGACCGTGGAAGTGTTTAAAATTTATATCGCAGCCTCCAAATCTTGTTTTTTTTTATGATGAGATGTAAGATTTCATTCCGAGAATGAACGGAGTTTTTTATATAACGAATAAAGACATTAAAAGACGCGAATATTTCTTTTCACAAATAAATCAAACTTCTACTGTCAACAGATCATCAGTTGTGTAACATTTCATCTGTTTGGTCAATTTAATCTACCAGACCGCTTCTTTAGAGCTTTAATACTGTATTGAATCATTTTGCTTTTACAAGGTATGATTATAAAATTCGGGGATTGGGTCATAAAAGATTTATTAAACAATAGACAATTAAAATAATTTCATTGACATCTTGTCAATACATAAAAAGTACACAGTCTATACTATTTAAAAAAAGATACTATGGATTATATACACTATGTACAATGAACATGGCGCCTCTACCACCGCTGCAGAGTTTGGTGGAGAATCACCAGCGGGTCTCCAGTGACACCACGTATTTCACGATCTATGATATACGATCAAGATTTATTAGATGAATATATACAAAAAATGGTTAATATTCCTCAAAATACTGTCCGAGGGAATCTACACAACGTTTCATTCTTTTTTTCCCAGTTCCGGAAGCACCCAGAAAATTTCTCAGAAGTAATGCCCCTCAAAACGCTCAGCGATTTTTCTTTTATGGCATTAACGGTATCAAATCTATGTCCTTTTTGAACTGACTTCATTCTAGGAAAGAGAAAGAAGTCATTTGGTGCTAAATCAGGCGAGTAAACAGGCGAGGCATTGTCAACATGCTATTTTTAGTCAAAAAATCACCCACGGAAAGAGCTCTGTGTGCTGGGGCGTTATCGTGATGAAGCAGAATTTTTGGAACAAATTTCGAAAACTTTCAAGTCCAAGATCCTCGGTCAATATTTTTTGACACGTTCCATATAAAACCCCTGTTTTTTCTACTAGTACTCTGATCGTTGTCCTAGTGTTTTCCCTTATTAAAGCACCAATTTTTTTGGGTCAGTTCTTCATGATTTT
>CP092864.1:152208490-152289428 GCA_030710605.1 Cordylochernes scorpioides
GAGAAGAGGGCGAGTGCGCGCCGTTTTGAGGGAACCAAGGCAGCACCAAGCACAACTAAGGCGCCGCAGGCTACAAAAATAGTTAAGGGATCAATTCAGGGATCAAGATCAAGCGATCAAGACCCAGATCTCAGGAGGTCTGGCTTCTATCGTCTGGCTTTTATAATAACATGCTGCATTACTATTTTTTACAAAAGCCTTAATTTTAATTTTTGAATGTATTATTATCATTAATTCTTTTTGACCAGGGGGATGTTACTACTGTGTGTACTCCTTGGTTCTTCATGACGTGCTCGGCAAGGACGCTCCCAATGGCGCACACACAGAGCGAAGACCCAAGAGTTTCAAGACTCATGGCGAACCCACGTCAGTGAAACCACTGGCGTGAGGACCTCCACGCGAAGTCGCCTCTACACTCCCTCATCCCCAAGGATGAGGACGCCCCTGTCTTTTCCCAACCAACAGGCCAGTACTGGGGCAGGGTCTTCTTTCCCCCGCAGTGACATATACAGATTATTTTCTTAATGCAAGAGTTAGGTAACCTTAGACATATTCCTACTGGTTTCCACCGTGCAGTCTCAGATAGGAACTGTACGCCGATAGACATGTTCCAAAGATATTTCTGTGTTTTCTACCGTGCAGTCCCAGATAGGAACTGTATGCGGATAGACATGTTCCAAGGATATTTCTGTGTTTTCTACCGTGCAGTCCCAGATAGGAACTGTACGCCGATAGACATGTTCCAAGGATATTTCTGTGTTTTCTACCGTGCAGTCCCAGATAGGAACTGTACACCAATAGACATATTCCAAGGATATTTCTGTGTTTTCTACCGTGCATGTCCCAGATAGGAACTGTACGTCAATAGACATGTTGCAAGGATATTTCTGTGTTTTCTACCTTGCAGTCCCAGATAGGAACTGTACGCCGATAGACATGTTCCAAATATGGATCTGTGTTTCCGCCACGCAGTCTCAGGTAGGAAGTGTCCCACGCCAGCTGTGATAAACAGGATGGATGGCAGTGTTTATACAGCAGTGTCGGAATGACGTCTGTGGTTACAAGGTCAACCGCGGTCCTCAATTCCAAAGAAAGATATAGGATCGACTAAATCAAGAACGTTTCTCTTGTTATACACTCTATAGCAAAAAAATAATTATCAACACACCAAGAAGAGTTGTACAATTTACAGTAGAACTACATCCCTGTAAAGGACACATAATTGCAGAGCCAAAATGTCTTTTAGGGAGATATGTCCTCTTAACGGAGAGTTGCTACAGTAGAGCCTCCCTGTAAAGGACACCTAATTGCAGAGCCAAACTGTCCTTTAGGTATAGGTGTCATCTTAACGGAGAGTTCCTACAGTAGAACCTCCCTGTAAAGGACACCTAATTGTAGAGCCAAAGTGTCCTTTAGGAAGAGGTGTCCTCTTACTGGAGAGTTGCTAAATACAGTAGAACCTCCCTGTAAAGGACACCTAATTGCAGAGCCAAAGTGTCCTTTAGGCAGATATGTCCTCTTACCGGAGAGTTGCTACAGTAGAACCTCCCTGTAAAGGACACCTAATTGCAGAGCAAAGTGTCCTTTAGGGATAGGTGTCCTCTTAACGGAGAGTTGCTACAGTAGAACCTCCCTGTAAAGAAAACCTAATTGCAGAGCCAAAGTGTCCTTTAGGCAGATATGTCCTCTTACCGGAGAGTTGCTAAATACAGTAGAACCTCCCTGTAAAGGACACCTAATTGCAGAGCCAAAGTGTCCTTTAGGCAGATATGTCCTCTTACCGGAGAGTTGCTACAGTAGAACCTCCCTGTAAAGGACACCTAATTGCAGAGCCAAAGTGTCCTTTAGGGATAGGTGTCCTCTTAACGGAGAGTTGCTACAGTAGAACCTCCCTGTAAAGGATACCTAATTACAGAGTCAAAGTGTCCTTTAGGGAGAGATGTCCTCTTAACGGTGAGTTGCTACAGTAGAACCTCCCTGTAAAAGACACCTAATTGCAGAGTCAAAGTGTCCTTTAGACAGATATGTCCTCTTACTGGAGAGTTGCTAAATACAGTAGAACCTCCCTGTAAAGGACACCTAATTGCGGAGTCAAAGTGTCCTTTAGGCAGATATGTCCTCTTAACGGAGAGTTACTACAGTAGAACCTCCCTGTAAAGGACAACACCTAATTGCAGAGCCAAAGTGTCCTTTAGACAGATATGTCCTCTTACTGGAGAGTTGCTACAGTAGAACCTCCCTGTAAAGGACACCTAATTGCGGAGTCAAAGTGTTCTTTAGACAGATATGTCCTCTTACTGGAGAGTTGCTACAGTAGAACCTCCCTGTAATGGACACCTAATTGCGGTGCCAGAGTGTCCTTTAGGGAGATATGTCCTCTTAACGGAGAGTTGCTACAGTAGAACCTCCCTGTAAAGAACACCTAATTGCGGAGTCAAAGTGTCCTTTAGGGAAAGATGTCCTCTTACCAGAGAGTTGCTAAATACAGTAGAACCTCCCTGTAAAGGACACCTAATTGCAGAGTCAAAGTGTCCTTTAGGTAGAGGTGTCCTCTTAACAGAGAGTTGCTACAGTAGAGCCTCCCAGCAAAGGACTCCTAATTGCGGAGTCAAAGTGTCCTTTAGGGAAAGATGTCCTCTTACCAGAGAGTTGCTAAATACAGTAGAACCTCCCTGTAAAGGACACCTAATTGCAGAGCCAAAGTGTCCTTTAGGAATAGGTGTCCTCTTAACGGAGGGTTGCTACAGTAGAACCTCCCTGTAAAGGGCAACACCTAATTGCAGAGTTAAAATGTCTTTTAGGGAGAGGTGTCCTCTTAACGGAGAGTTGCTACAGTAGAACCTCCCTGTAAAGGGCAACACCTAATTGCAGAGCCAAAGTGTCTTTTAGGGATAGGAGTCCTCTTAACGGAGAGTTGCTAAATACAGTAGAACCTCCCTGTAAAGGACACCTAATTGCAGAGCCAGAGTGTCCTTTAGGGAGAGGATTCCTCTTAACGGAGAGTTGCTACAGTAGAACCTCTCTTTAAAGGCCACCTAATTACAGAGCCAAAGTATCCTTTAGGGAGAGGTTTCCTCTTACCAGAGAGTTGCTAGTTAGTAAAAATGGGAATTTTTCAAATGAAAACTGTCCTTTGTAGAGAGGTGTCCTCTAGCGTGAGTGTTCTTTCATGGATATTCTTCTGTATATGATAATATGTATATAAAGATGTTTCAACCAAACATTAAAATGATTGAAATTTGGTAGCCGGTAATGCAAATAAAGAATTCCAGCGCATCAAAAATTTGCATCCAACAAGAGTATCTAGACTCCATATTCGACATTTTACGAGTTGATTTTCAAAATATTCTCTTCATTTTTGGCAATAAGCCTATTTCCACTATATCAATGCCCCGCCAAAAGATTCCTGTTCATTACGAAGATATGTCAGAGTTTGAAAGATATCGTACCATTGGATTGAAAGAGGCTGGTTGGTCAAATCGACTAATCACGCGACATCTGTGTCGAAGTGATGCGGCTATTAGACCATGTTGACAAGATTGGGTCAACAACGGAAGAATGCGATGTCAGGATGGCAGCGGTCGACCAAGGGACACAACAGAACGGGATGACAGAGCGATTGTCAGAATGGCTGTCACAGCACCGACGTTATCTGCCATCCAACGTGTGACCGGTACACAAGTGTCAAAACTGACAATCAATAGGACGACTGAGAGAGCGAAATCTAAGATCTCGCTGACCGTTACATTCTTACACTGACAAGTCCGTCTACAGTGATGTCGGGAGCGATCAACTTGGACCTAGTAACCATTATTGTTGCGATGTCTAAGCTGAATAAGGTTCCGTTCTCAGTAAACTAATTCTATATACAGTCACGAGCGTCATGCGTCGTCAATTCTTCATCTCTGTCACCGTTTGCTTTTTTTTTTTTTTGGAATGGCGCTCTCCTTTTGGTTGGCTACGATGGCGCCGCCACTACGCGAGGCACTTTGTTTTTTGACTTTGCCCCCCCCACTCGCTTTTTGTAACTATTGTGTTGGAGCGGGTCGCTCCTTAAATAAATACATATATTAGTTAATAACTAAATGGAATCCTCTCTTTCTTTTTCCCTGTAAGAGACGCCTACGGAAGCCAACAGTACATAGACAGATAAAGCACATAGGCTATAGTTATTAACTAATATATGCATTTATTTAAGGCGCCAATTTATAATTGTAACAAATAGTATTTGAATCAAAACATTCAATCGGGTAAAACACGGGCGTTGCCCGGGTCATTCGGCTAGTTATTCAATATCACAGAAGGGTATATAAGGGCTCATTTAATGACCGGCGGTAGTTTAGAAAAAGCAAGTCTTGTTGCCATTCAGGACAACCTTCAACTATAGATAAAACCTTTGTCTCTCACTTCAAATGCCCAAGCTTAAAAAATTGTCCTCAACCATCTGCATGAGGTGGTAATTCCAATTTTTGGAAAATTTGTTCTATACTAGAGATGTAGATTGTTTCATCAAAATGAAACTATATTTTTCAATATATAGCAAGACGATTCGACTAAATTTCAAAGATTTGTTGGAATAAAAAAAAATGTAAAAATCCATAGCAGAGCTTTCAAATATTATTCATTTTTCCTGTTAAGTGAAAGGTTTTGAATCGAACAGAGATTCTCTAATTGGCTATTTCCAGTTGATCTCGAGGACAACGCCATCACCATCTCCTCAGCGGTGAAGTACGCGATCTACGTATTCTTCGTAGATCACGAAATACGTGGTGTCGTTGGAGACCCACTGGTGATTCTCCACCAACTCTGCAGCGGTGGTAGAGGGCGCCATGTTCTTTTTACATAGTATCATGCATATAATGCTTTTTAAAATAGTACAGACTGTGCACTTAGGCATGTATTGACAAGATGTCAATAAAATTATTTAAATTGTCAATTGACTAGATGGCTCTACTAAGGCAGTAAATGGCTCCAACGAGACTATTTGAAAACGTAAAGTTTCAACTTTAAAATATAGATGGGAAAGTTAAGGAAGGTTGGAGCGGACACGCAAACTCTGAAGTCACTTATAAAAAGTCCAACTGTATGGTACATCATGTAAAACGGATTACAAGGCCAAGATTTCAGAGTAAAGTTGGGGGAAAATGCTGGAGCTGGGAAAGAAGCTGAGAAAATAACCATTTTAGCGGCTTGCCCTTCATCATTAGTAGTAATGATATCAACATGAGCCTGAAACTAGATGGTCTCCATAGTTACTGGAGTGGTTGAGATCCACTTTCCGATGTTAAATGAACAGCTTCTGTTTCTCGGAGCATGATGCCCATGCGGCTGTCCATCTGTTCCTACATGTCCTACCCTGTACAATGTAAAATGGATGACAAGACCAAGATTCCAGAGTAAAGTTGGGGGAAGATGAGTGGGGAATGACCATGTGTTGTCAGGGAGGAACAGGCGTCAAAAACAGCATTCCTGTGTGGGGAGGACAGAGTCTGGTTACATCTGTGGCAAGAAGAAGAGGTGGGGACTTGTCTCCGGGCGTGTAGATGATCCTACAAGATGGTGCCAGGAGAGACTGACATCGGAGCGGCCTACAAGACGGTGTAGTCCAGGCTGGACATGTACAGTGTGGAGCGGGACACAAGAGTGACATCCACGGCGCCAAGGATCCTTCTGACGGGGAGGTTGAAAGCAAATCCCACTGTTGTATTCCTTCTGTTTAGTACCACGTACAATAAAACGATAACTTTAGCTGCATTCCTTCGAACTCACATGTGTATCTTTGTGGCATCCTGAGTAGACAAAGAACAGCGTCTGGGTACGACGTAACAATATATAAGTCCCAGAAATATTGGAGTGGGCAGCTAAGCCCTCACTTCAAACAGACGATAAATAACTGCGCTCAACGTTGATGGCCGAGGTGATAAAAAACGTGTATGCAGACGACCTTTTGTTTCCATTTCCGATTATCTTCTGACCGCCTTCATTCCCGCATTGTTCAGACGACCTCCGTGATGGACCTGCCCTGGAGCCACGTGCTGCACCAATAGAGCCATTTGACTCACTACAGAATCTCTGTCTGATTCATAACTGATTAACTAACGGGAAAAATCGAATTGTCTTCAATTTTCCCGTCAGAAGAATCCTTGGCGACGTGAATGTCACTCTTGTGTCCCGCTCCACACTGTACATGTCCAGCCTGGACTACACCGGCTTGTAGGCCGCTCCGATGTCAGGCTCTCCTGGCACCGTCTTACAGGATCATCCACACGCCTGGAAACAAGTCGCCACGTCTTCTCCTCACCGCAGATGTCACCAGACTCTGTCCTCACATACAGGAATGCTGTTTATGGCCCCCCCTGACAGCACTGCTATGGATTTTTACTTTATTCCAACAAATCTTCAAAATAAAAGAGAAAAGTGATGATTATTGTTTTTTCTTGACTACCAAGGAGTTGTACACTATGAGTTTATTCCAGAAGGAACTTTATCAATAAAAACACACCGAGAGATTGAGATTGAGATTTCTTTATTACAATGTCCATATATAATTATATAAGGTTAAATACATAAATATGATAAAATATATGAATAAATAAATGTAAATATATAAAATAATTGATATAGATACATATATACAGAAATATATACAAGGTCTTTATTGGTGTCGCCAACCGCGGGAAAGACTCCGCCACCGATGGACTGCGAGAGTTCTTTCCCACAGAGTGGGCAGGTCGAGGTGTTGGCTGGTGTTACCCACCTCAAGACCAAGATGGTACTTGTATATGGTAGCCTTCGTCACACTTGAGATATTCATTCCCTTATACGCCTTAGAGATTCAATACAAAGGAAAAGGAACCAGCTCTTTCACAGTCTCAACAATGGGATTACCATCATGACAACACCTCTCATAAAGACACCTTAGTTATGGATTATTTAGCTAAGCACTCTGTGACTGTTTTATCATATCCTCCTTAATCCCCAGACCTATCTCCCTGTGATTTCTTTTATTTTCCTAAGCTCAAACTTGTGTTAAAAGGAAGACGCTTTTCGTCATCAAAAGAGGTTATGGACAATGAGGCGGCTGAAATAAACAAGCTCAGTGAAATGCATGAAACTGCTTTTAAACAGCTATTTGACCACTGGAAAAATAAGGTGTAGATAGTGGAGGGTCCTATTTTGAAAATTTTGGTGAATAAAATGATATAACATTTATAAATTTTATTTCCAAAAAATTCTCGCTTTCTCTGAGGGAAAGAACTCTCGCAGTCCATCGGTAGCAGAGTCTTTCTCGCGGTGGGCGTCACCAATTAAGATCTTGTATATATTTTTATATATACAGTTAAACCTGTCTATAGCGCCCCCTCTAAATAGCGCCCGATTTTAAATACGTTGTACGATGCGATTTACGTTAAAAAATGACCTGTCTATAGCACCCCCTCTCTATAGCACCCTATTTTGATGAGTCCCAAGAGGGGGCGCTATAGACAGGTTTAACTGTATATATATTGTTGCACCAAGTTGCAGCTTTGCAGGGTCGTTGACCTTGGTTTCTTCCTTCTTGGTGTTATACACGTTTCCCGAGCGGGTTTCCATAGTCAAAGCAAATAAATAAAAGTAAATAAAAATAAATTACCTTTTAAAGTTATTGTATTTATTTATTCGTGGTCTTCCTCGTAGGTCGTGATCCGCAGTCTTCGTCTCCAATAACCAATCAAGATATATGTACAATAACAATATTACAAAAGGAATGAAACTATAAAAAGGAATGATGATAATCTAAATAATCTGTTTCAAATAAATATTAAATATCATAGAATATTTTGGATAAATGTAGGGCGTATTGATGAAACAATATTTATCAATTTTATATATTGTAGCGTAGAAATCAAGCCTTGAAATATCCTAAGATGTAAAAGTATTTATTGATGACGTCACCGCGACGAGTCGACAATTATTAACAAGTCAGCCCAACTATTTACAGCTAGAGAATCTTAAGCAAGCAAGCAAAGAAATATTTTAAAGATGATTTCACAAATACAGATTAATATATATTTTTATAATCTGTTAAATATATTTTCTCATTGAATAATATTAAATTAAATAATAAAATATTTCTTCGCCACATAGCCTCCTCCTATAAAGAGCATCGACCCGATGCTCAGCAGGAGAATTACGTCGTCAGTCTTAAGATCTAGTACTATGGCCAGGGATATTTTCAGGTGACTGCGGTGGATGTCTTCTTTCAGTTGAGATATCTTCTTCATGAGGACTTGGTAGGTCTATGTTTACGTCAAGGTAGCTTTTTCTAATTTCTACGTGGTCGGCAAGGGGGGGATTTTATAACTTTACGGCCTCACCTCCAATGTGGTCTATCATCTAGTTTTAATGGCGGGGCGTCCAGCTAGATCTTCTAGCAGGCGAGAAATGTTGTCTGTTTCGACCGCGATATGAAGTAGGGCTTCGGTAGCGAGTGAAAGTTTTCCTCAATGATTCGTCATTGGGGTCCTGAGATTCAGCTCGAGAGTTGTAGGATACCATTGCGTCTTGCTTTCTTTGGAAATAGTCATTTCTCCTTTCCTCATTGTGTCTCTTCCTGTCACGGCAATAGCGGACGACGTGACCTGGGCGTCCGCAGTAGAAACAGATTGGCCTTCCCTCAGTTGTACGCCAATCATTGGTGTCGCGTCTTCCTCCTTGTTTGGGTATCGAGGTTCAGGGTGCGGTCTTATCGTTTCGGCCTCATATCTGGTATTTAAAAACTGTCGGGGTTTTTCCTTCTGAGGGGGATTTCTCCTAGACTTTGAGATTGGCGCCAGGGTTCTTCCAATCTCCTCCTTTACAATTTCTTCGATTGTAGCATTTTTTGGTTCCTCCCGAGGAGAGCCTAATGCCCGCTGTACCTCCTCACGAACAATTTGCCTAATCATAGATGACAGATCTTCTCCGTCATCCTGGTCACAGAGAGACGCTACATTTGGTAGGCGCTCGTACCTGGTTGGGGTAACTCGCCTACAACGGAGCGCTTCGACACGGCGACATTCTGTAATGAATTGCTCGGTGCTCTGTACATCCCTCGGTAGGAGTGCTTGATAAAGCTCCTCAGCTACCCCTTCATGAGATGCGAGATTTTATCTTCCTCGCTCATTTGAAGATCAGCCTCTTTGCACAAGCACAGGACATCCTGGATGTAAAATTCGGTACTTTCGCCTTTTAATTGTGCCCGTGTTTTAAGTTTCTTCTCCGCTTGCAATTTTGAATTTTCTTTTTTTTCCGAACACATTCTCTAATTGAGATGTGAATTCCTTCCAAGTCTGGATGCTTTCTTCGTTGTTCTCAACCATTTGAGAGCAGTTCCAGACAGATAAAAATAAACTTTAGTAAGACAAAGGGTTTCGTCCCAATGGTTGTACTTTGCCACACGTGCATACCCTTTTAACCATTTTGGAGATCTTCACCATCCTCCCCGGAGAAGATGGAAGGGTTCCTTGGCAGATGTTGAACAACGTAGTTGCTTACCTGGGTATCTGCTTCCGTCTTAACATTCATAGAAGTTTCTTCTGGTTCAACAGAATCAATTTTTCTTTTATTTCTTAATGGGTATCGGTCCAGCTTCTTCACCAGTTGTAGCGTAGAAATCAAGCCTTGAAATATCCTAAGATGTAAAAGTATTTATTGATGACGTCACGGCGATTAGTCTACAATTATTAACAAGTCAGCCCAACTATTTACAGCTAGAGAATCTTAAGCAAGCAAGCAAAGAAATATTTTAAAGATGATTTCACAAATACAGATTAATATATATTTTTATAATCTGTTAAATATATTTTCTCATTGAATAATATTAAATTAAATAATAAAATATTTCTTCGCCACAATATATTCACATTTATTTATTCATATATTTTATTTATATTTAACATCATATAATCTTATATGAAAGATGTAATCAGGTAGTTTCAATATCTCTCTCTAAAAGGTGACTAACAAGTGTAGCGAAGGCTACCATCTACAAGTACCATCTTGGTCTTAAGGTGGGTAACACCAGCCATCAAATCAACATTCTGTGAACTCTCGCAGTCCATCGGTGGTGGAGTCTTTCCCGTGGTGGGCGACACCAATGACAACATTGTACATGTGTTGTGTTGTTGTTGTTGCTTATTCCTCAAGTCATTTATACGATCTCCATTAAGTCCCATTGTCTCAGCTTTTCTATTATAGTCCTGGGGTTTTCCCAGAGGTCTTTTTACATTGTACATGCTATATATATATGCATGAATAAATATAAAGCATATATTGGATATAAATTTATTATTCAACCATTATTTCTAGGGGTAAAACGCCTCTCTTTATCAAGGCTTTGATTTAAACTAAATCACGTTGGATCCACTCATGCTATACAAGATCAAAGTATATTAATTATCTTGTATAGCATGAGTGGATCCCACGTGATTTAGTTTAAATCAAAGCCTTGATAAAGAGAGGCATTTTACCCCTAGAAATAATGGTTGATTAATAAATTCAGATCCAATATATGCTTTATATTTATTTATATATATAATTATGGATTGCTCAATATTTAAAATATATGTATATTTATTAATTTCATATTTTAGATCTATTTATCTATATTTATCCTTATTTAATATTATTTATTAATATATTTATTTATTTATTGATGTATTTGACCTTATGTGAACGATGTTTCAAGTTTCAATCTTTCGGTTACTTTTTGATTGTTCCGAAGACTAACTTCATTTTGGATTGTGAATAACATATCATACTGTGATTTAAAGTGTCTCTTCTTCTTTCTTATCTCCACTCAATCATATCAGGGTATCAAGCTTGTAAAGCTTGTTGATGGTGTCTGCTGGGGATGTGTAGAGCTCATCAATGGATGAGTCAATACAATCAATAATATGTCTTGGGGTTGCAGGTTGACACTTAGTACATGGTGAGAAAACTCTGCAACCATTCTGGAAAGTCATTGTCTGTAGATGACCAGACTTAAGTCTGGAAATCAAAGACGATGTTTATTTATTTAAAAGTTGTTACTTTTAATTATTTAATATATTTTACATTTAAATAAACAACACTAAAATATTTTAGTTATTCTTTTAAAAAGTAAACAATGCAGAATAATAAAAAAATATAATTAATAAAGAGATAAGGCAAATGATAAAGTTATCAATAATTTGTAAAGGATAAAATACTTTGAATATTATTACAAAACTAATAAAGTATTTTTTTTCTTATCCCTAGTACATGTGATACAGGCCATGATAACCATGGTAGGTTGAAGTAGGCAATGCTTTTACTGTAAGTGCACCACATGTCTACACATGTGAAAAGCAGTTCGACTTTGCACTTACAAATGTGCCAGAGCCCCCGTTTGGTTACTTGCACTCGCTGTTGGGGTTGAACCTTTTCAAGACTCGGGGGCCATTGGAGCATTTAATATTTTTTTATCAGAAAAAAAAGTGCCCAATGCGGGAATCGAACCCAGGTCGTAGCGGTCAAAAACCAACGGTTTAGACCATCCTTCCACCGACCCCCTGAGTATTTTATTTAATTAGAAAATCGTGAATTTACCTATTTACAAGTTATATGGCCGTTACACATCGCATCAAATAAGTTGAGGAAAAGGCAAAAAAAGAACAATTATAACGAATATAGCCTATCAAATTCACTTACCTATTGTTGTTATGGTGGATTGAGTGTCTGAAGGAATTGCACAAGTAATAAATTACCAATAATCATTTTATCTAATTGATCTCTTTTCACATTGTCATGAGAATAACAACAAAAGGATAACCTATTATTCAAGATATCCATTATTTTTATGGTATCATTGTTTAAAAATATTTGCATTATTAGGTATTATACAAAAATGTAAAACGTGAAAGATTTTATGGAAATGAATATCATTATATATCTAATATGTATATTATCTCCTGTATATCTAAGGAAAGAACAAATGTCAATATTTGACGCTGATTCTCCTCTCCTTTCTTATCTCAAAGCCATGATAATCATGGTGGGTAGTTAGCGACTGCTTTTACTTTAAGTACACCACATGTCTACATATGAGAAAAGCAGTTCGACTTTGCACTTATAAATATGCCAGAGCCCCGTTTGATTACTTGCACTCGCTGGTGGGTTGGACTTTTGCAAGAATCGGGGGCCATTGGAGCATTTTTTTTTACAGAAAAAAGTGTCCAATGCGGGAATCGAACCTGGGTCGTAGTGGTCAAAAACCAAATTGTTTAACCAGCCTTCCACCGACTCCCAACACGCTGATGCTGAAAGGTAAAACTTCCTAAGTTTTGTCCATGAGTGTAAATGGGAAAGACTCTAAAGATGCTCGCCACTCTTCATTGTCTAAACTTCTGAATCAATAATTAAGTAATATCATTTGCATAGGCTATTTGCCGCCTATGCAATTTGAGCCAATATGGAACTAATCAGCATATATTGTGACCGGAGAATGATGGAAATATTTTAAAATATATTACTAATCAATATTACTATGATTCTAACATATTATCATAATAATTGATATTCTTCCTCATAGAGACAAATCTTTTGTGTAAATTTTATTTTACTTTGGACACATGTCGCCTCAATGGACGCAGCCTTGCAGAAAATTGACATGGACCCAGAGCAGCAGCTTTACACACCCAAGATAGAGGACATTGCGACTGCTGTGATAGAGATGTATGGAGACATCTGAGGCTCTTCATTGGACACAACAACAACAGAAAATTGACATGGACCTAGAGCAGCAGCTTTACACACCCAAGATAGTGAACATTGCTGTGATAGAGATGTATGGAGACATCTGAGGTTCTTCATTGGACACGACAAAAACAATACAGTATACACACCCAAGATAGTGGACATTGCAACTGCTGTGATAGAGATGTATGGAGACATCTGAGGCTCTTCAATGGACACGACAACAACAACAATACAGTAAACACACCCAAGATAGAGGACAATGCAACTGCTATGATAGAGATATATGGAGACATCTGAGGCTCTTCATTGGACACGACAACAACAACATGTCGCCTCACGACAGGAACCTGTACGATCTCTCGGAGACGTCTAGCATCATAACCTTTTCTATTTATGTGGTATGACTCGTCAATTTTGGTGCAGACCTTGAGAGTTACACAACATTTCAATATGCTTTAACTGCCTTATTTTGATTCTGATGATTCTGTTTTATATAGGTAGTGTTCTCAAACAATCTATTTATTCATGTTAATCTCTATTTTAAATATATATATGTCAAACGTATACTTTTACGGGGTACAACACACACAATTTATAAGATTGTCCCAAAGGTTTGTAAACATATTATGATTTATATTTTACAAGTGTTTACGAAATTTTGGGGCAACCTTGTAATTCTGAAACTTGGCCCACCTGCTGATTGGCCACCCTTGATATAGAACATCAGAGATTAAATCATTCTTCTATAAGAATTATGTTATAATTTTACCATCATCCTGAAGTTTGCCTTCCCTAATTTTCTAGAGCAGGCAATAATTAAAAGACAATAATGTGCATAATCTATATGAATGAAACCATAATATATATTAGACAGGTCGCTGGAAAGGTCTATCATTGATAAACATGGCCTTCCCAAATTATACATTATTAATTTACTTATTGTAGAGATTCGTTCTAAAGGATTGAATGAAATGGACCTGAGTGATTCCATTCTCAATACATACAAACTTCCATATCAGCGAATAAAAGACATTCCCATAATGACAAGGTCTTTGGGACACATTTCATCTCACTCTTCCAAGATCCAAATAACTTTATTAGGTGCCACCGCTCAAAAAGAGCAACCTAGATCATCATATTTACTGTGGGGGATGTACAAGGTTTGTTCATTTACAATTATAATTTATATTGATGTCGTTGGATCCTCAAGTCCTTGGGGATATTGTTCTTGAGAAGTCTGGCTTATTTGATATTCAAGGTGGGTTTATTTTTCCTTTTTTTCCACTTTTCATCATTCTGGCTTAATTAATGGAGAATTTGTCTAGATTTTAAATTTCTTATTTTCCTTTTTCCGCATTTGTAGTTTGTGGCTTCCTTAAAGGTGGGGTTTTCTAATTTTTCTAATTTTTCGTAGAATTTAAATGATTGTCTAATAATGTAGTCATTGATGTTTTTGATATTTAGATCGTTCCTGAGGATTGTGTTCCGAACGAACCAGGGTGGAGACATGATTTTTCTGATCATCTTATTTTCAAAGATTTCTAACTTTTTAAGGATGGTCGTATGTGCTGTTATAACAATGGGGTGGCCGTATATAAGTATTGGTCTTATTATTGAGGTGTAAATGGTACCACTCATCCTATTCAGAAGTTATATAAACATTTTTATAATTAAAAATTCGTTGTAACTTGATTTAATCTGCTTTTATGTATTAGGTAGAGTGTTGGGTTCGGTGGAAGACTGGGTCTGAACCATTCGTTTTCGACCGCTACGACCCGGGATCGAATCCCGCATTGGTCACTTTTTTCTGATTGAAAAATGCTCCAATGACCCCCGATTCTTGCTAACGTTCAACCCCACCAGCGAGTGCAAATAACTAAAAGGAGCTCTGGTACATTTGTAAGTGGAAAGTCGAACTACTTTTACATGTGTAGACATGTGGTGTACTTACAGTAAAAGCAGTCACCTACTTCTACTTAGCATGATTATCATGGTCTGTACAACGTGTACTAGGGATAAAAAAGGTAGATTGTAAAAGACGTAACGTAGCCAGTGTTAACGTTCATACGTACTGTTACTCACATCAAGAAAATACAAAAGAAGGAAATTTAGAAAGCTAAAACTGAGTGCAATCTCTAGTAATGCAATTGTAAAACTTGTATAAAATACAAGGCTGTCCCAAAAGTTCGTAACCATATTATGATTTATGATTTTGCAAGTGTTTACGAACTTTTGGACAACCTTGGTAATATTGGTAACTTGGTAAAATTATAACAGAATTATTATAGTAGAATGATTTAATCTCTGATGTTCTATTACAAGGGTGGCCAATCAGCAGGTGGGCCAAGTTTCTGAATTACCAAGGTTGTCTCAAAAGTTCGTAAACATATCATGATTTATATTTTGCAAGTGTTTACGAACTTTTAGGACAACCTTGTCATTCTGAAACTTGACCCACCTACTGATTGACCACCCTTGATATAGAACATCAGAGATTAAATCATTCTTCTATAAGAATTCTGTTATAATTTCACCAAGGTTACCTATATTACCAAGGTAGTTCCGAAAGTTATATGAATCATACTATGTTAACGAACTTTCGGAACAACCTTGGTAATATTGGTAACCTTAGTAAAATTATAACAGAATTCTTATAGAAGAATGATTTAATCTCTGATGTTCTATATCAAGGGTGGTCAATCAGCAGGTGGGTCAAGTTTCAGAATGACAAGGTTGACCTAAAAGATCGTAAACACTTGCTAAATGTTGTATATTTAAGGCAGGCAAACAGTTCGATCAACCCGCCGTTGGACCGGCGTCAGGAACCCGTTCCCCCACCCCCTGCCCATTTCCAATAGTTGGAGGTCAATCCTCGGCGATGCGTGCAAGTTTACTTTCTCTAGCATATGTGAGCACATCCAACCGGTGCATATCCATCCACAAAGAACACAAGACCAATGGCATCATGGAGAATAGAGATGGCCAGCCTACCTGCAGCGGCGTTGTCGGTATCCAAGTCTTCTCCCGCTAGAGGAGCCACTGTCGCTCGGCCATGCCACTCTACTGCCCTACAGCTCGCAGGTGGTCTGACTCATCCGTCGGTCTTCTGCCCGCTGTACGGACCAATCTTTCTTCTTTGTTTATCATTTATACACACTCTTTCCATATATCTTCCTCTTTTCTTCACTAAACTGGTGTTACTCATCTGTATTACAGCATCAGATCCTTTCTACTTCACCCAGTCATGATGGTTGTCAAGCATTACAAGCTTGATACCCTGATATGAATGAGTGGAGATAAGAAAGAAGAATACATCATTGACTGTATTGACTCATCCATTGACAAGCTCTACTCATCCCCAGCAGACACCATCAATAAGCTTTACAAGCTTGAAATCCTGATATGATTGTTTAGTGGAGATAAGAAAGAAGAAGACATTATTAACTGTATTGACTCATCCATTGATGAACTCTACTCATCCCCAGAAGACACCATCAATGAGCTTTACAAGCTTGAAACCCTGATATGATTGTTTAGTGGAGATAAGAAAGAAGAATACATCATTGACTGTATTGACTCATCCATTGACGAGCTCTACTCAACCCCAGCAGACACCATCAACAAACTCTACAAGCTTAATACCTGATTTAATTGAGTAAAGATAAGAAAGAAGAATATATTATTGACTGTATTGACTCATCCATTGACGAGCTCTACTTATCCCCAGCAGACACCATCAATAAGCTTTACAAGATTGAAATCCTTATATGATTGTTTAGTGGAGATAAGAAAGAAGAAGACATTATTAACTGTATTGACTCATCCATTGATGAACTCTACTCATCCCCAGCAGACATCATCAACAAGCTCTACAAGCTTGATACCCTGATATGATTGAGTGGAGATAAGAAATAAGAATAGATCATTAACTGTATTGACTCATCCATTAACGAGCTCTACTTATCCCCAGCAGACACCATCAACAAGCTCTGCAAACTTGATACCCTGATATGATTGAGTGGAGATATGAAAGAAGAAGACAACATCAGTGACTCACCACTTCCCTGTTACCTTGATCAATGTCTTGAACAGTCTGTTTCTGTGCATCCTTGTAGTAGGAATAGAATACCACCCGTTGAAGAGAAGAAAAATTTCTCGAAAACTTACAAAACCTAAATTAAAAGAAACTTTTTACCTGAATTCTATTTTCCCTTTGCAAATAATTTCTGGGTTACTATTTCTCATAATATCCACAAATTCAACCAAAATTTTGGAAATAACAATAATAATTTATACAGTTAAACCTCTCTATAGCGCCCCCTCTAAATAGCGCCCCCCTCTCTATAACGCCTGATTTTAAATACGTAGTACGATGCATTTACATTAAAAGTGACCTGTCTATAGCACCCTATTTTGGTGAGTCCTAAAAGAGAGCGCTATAGACAGGTTTAAATGTATATTGAAAAATTTAGTAGTGATATGAAATTTCCAAAGCTGAATTCAAGAAGGTGAACGCTTTTCTTAAAACATTGTTTTTCTTTTTACTTCGCGAATAATATTATTACGGCGAAATCATAATAATACATAATACAATTACTATATATATAATACAAAGACATTATACATAACGGCGAATAATATTATTACGGCGAATACATAATAATACAATTACTTTATATATAATACAATTACTTTATACATAATACAAAGACATTCTATATACAGTTACGAGCGTTATGTGTTCTTAATTCTTCATTTTTCATCTCTGTCACCGTTTGCTTTTTTTTTGGAATGGCGCTCTCCTATTGGTTGGCTACGATCGCGCCACCTTTGCCCCCCCCCCCCCCCCATCATGCCCCCCCCCCCCCCCCACTCGCTTTTTCGTTTTTGTAACTATTGTGTTGGAGCGGGTCGCTCCTTAAATAAATGCATATATTAGTTAATAACTAAATGAAATCCTCTCTTTCTTTTTCCCAGTAAGAGACGCCTACGGAAGCCAACAGTACATAGACAGATAAAGCACATAGGCTATAGTTATTAACTAACATATGCATTTATATAAGGCGCCAATTTATAATTGTAACAAATAGTATTTGAATCAAAGCATTCAATCGGGGTAAAACACGGGCGTTGCCCGGGTCATTCGGCTAGTTATACATAACGGCGAATAATATTGGTATTTCAATTTTTTGCAAGTGTTAACGAACTTTTGGGATAACCTTGTAATAGCAATAAATTATTGGTTTACCAATATGGAAGAACAATTTAAAATTAGTGTAGTTTTAGGAAATAACTGAGAAAAAAGGCTTAAAATCAGTAGCTATAGTCAAATACATTTGTTAAAGGTAATGGAGGAATAAAAGAAAACTAATAAAATTCCGTAGATTCAATCAAGTGGCTAACCTCGATTCGAAAGTATTTCCACTGTGAATTGTTAAGCATTGCATCACACCATTGAGGTCATTCCCATCAAAATTACAATCAGGATATCCAAAATATTTACAATATAATTGTATAATATACAATAATTAACGGGGGCATAGAGACTTTAACACATACCTATATAGAATTGATTATAATACAATATAAATACGGCTTATGATTGTAGAACGACATTTGAAAATTATCCCGCATGGGTTTCTTTTGAACGAAAAATCGTAATTTATTTTAAGGAGAAATAACGATTATTTCTAACCTTAGGGATGAAGTATGAAAGGATTAATTGTGAAGAGTAATGATAAACACAGAAAAATAAAGTGTTCAGGGATGGGAAACGAACCAACAGGTTCCGTTTACCGGGTAGATGCCATGTCCACTAGGCTACCCTGGACATATTTTTCCGTTCGTAAATATTATATGAAGTAATTCATAATACAATATAATACGGCTTATGATTGTAGAAAGATATTTGACAATTATACAGAAAATGTTTCTTTTGAATGAAAAATCGAAATTTTATTTTAAGGAGAAATAACGATTATTTCTAACCTGATTGTAGAATGACATTAGAAATAACCTTAGAAATAATCGTTATTTCTCCTTAAAATAAATTTAGATTTTTTTTTCATAAGAAATATTTGCGAGAAAATTGTCAAATGTCGTTCTACATAATTGATTCTTCAATCTGCTTATGTGAACAAGAAGATCACAACCCTGAACATATTTTAATCTGGTGCCAACTTATTGCAGATTTGAGAGTACAATGCCAAATTAACAGTTCTAGTTTAAGTCAAATGGGATTCCAGTAATTTCACTAATATTTTTCAAATATAATTGTACTAGACGAATGGCCCGGGCAACGCCCGGGTTTTACCCGAGTGCGAATATATTTTAAAAACGTTGTCTTGGGTGGTCGCTATAGACAGGGTGGTCTGTATAGACAGGTGTATGTATCACACAGCTGATAACAGGGGTTGTCTAGAGTGGCCGCTATAGGCAGGGTGGTCTGTATAGACAGGTGTATGTATCACACTGCTGATAACAGGGTTGCCTAAGGTGGCCGCTATAGACAGGGTGGTCTGTATAGACAGGTGGATATATCACACAGCTGATAACAGGGTTGTCTAGAGTGGCCGCTATAGACAGGTGTATGTATCACACAGCTGATAACAGGGTTATCTAGAATGGCCGCTATATACAGGGTGGTCTGTTTAGACAGGTGGATGTATCACACAGCTGATAACAGGGTTGTCTAGAGTGGTCGCTATTGACAGGGTGGTCTGTATGGACAGGTGGATGTAACACACTGCTGATTACAGGGTTGCCTAAAGTGACCGCTATTGACAGGGTGGTCTGTATAGACAGGTGGATGTAACACACTGCTGATAACAGGGTTGTCTAGAATGGCCGCTATAGACAGGTGTATGTATCACACAGCTGATAACAGGGTTGTCTAGAGGGGGGCAGGGAGGACACGTGTTCGCCGGCAGCCAATTGGCGCGCTTTCTATCCGTGAGCTTCAGACAGAATAAGGCAATTATATATATAGATAATATACGATTTTTACGGGGTATGGAGAATTTAACACATACTTATATAGAATTGGCAGAATTGATTCTTCAATCTGATTCTGTGACCAAGAAGATCACAACCCTGAGCATATTTTAATCCGGTGCCCACTTGTTACAGATTTGAGAGTAAAATGTCAAATGAACAGTTCTAGTTTAAGCCAAATGGTTTCCAGTAATTCCAGAAATATTTTTAAATATTTTCTAATATCCATTTGAAGGCTACCTGGCCCAACTACCAAAACATATACAGTTAAACCTGTCTATAGCGCCCCCTCTTGGAACTAACCAAAATCGGGCGCTATAGAGAGGAAGGCGCTATTTAGAGGGGGCGCTATAGACAGGTTCAACTGTATATATGTATACATATATATGCTACTAGACGGGTGACCCGGGCTTCGCCCCGGGATTGACCCGTGTGCATATCTACCCGAGTGATATATATTTAGATAAGATTTTTTTATAATTGTTTGTTATTAGCATTATCTATTTGTGTGCATCAGCATAATTTAATCTAATCTTTGATAGAGGGCGCTGTTCGTGAGCTAAGTAGAATAATTTGAATATATAGTTTTAATAATTGATTTATATATTTTTTTAAATAGCCTATCGTCATCCCCGTTATTTTTTTACCTATGTATGGAAATTTTGGTTTGAATTAGTGAACTACTGCGAATTTGTATACCGGACATACAAACCAACAAACATACAAACATTCATTTATATATATATATAGATATATAGATATGAAGATATTATTTCATTTTAAAATTAGAGAATCTTTAGAATGAAATACTCTATTAAGTTGACCGCCAGACGTCAACGCTTTTCCTATATAAACATATTGTTGTTGTTTCCCGTTGGAAAGACAGGTGTTTAGTTTAATCTTCTTATCTAAACAACATCTGTCTCTCCTTTATCTTACATGGCCTGGGGAATCTAACCTTTTTTGAACAACCTTGGTTGCGTGCAGCACCTTGGTACCTTTATATAGTGTATTGAGGCTTGTCTGCTTGCTACATTCATTTTTGGGCTAAAAAATAATATACTTTGGTTTAGTAACCCGTGAAACCATATTCGCTCCTTCCCGTTGGCCGGCTCAAACATTTTTGTAATTATGTAACTACAGTAAACTCTCCTATAACGCGATTAATGTGTTCCGTGTTGTATGAAATCGCGTTATAGGAATTCGCGTTGTACGAAATAAAACTTGTATAACGTGAATGTTGTTAGGGTAAATTGTTTTATTTTATAACGCGTTATACGAAAATTCGCGTTGTAGAAATAAATTTGTCGCAATTTTTTTTATCGCGTTGTACGAAATCGCGTTGTAAAAACTCGCGTTATAGGAGAGTTTACTGTAAGTTCTAATTGGTAAGCATCAAGGGTCATTTTTATTTGAGAAATAGGTACCCAGAAATTCTTTAAAAAAGTCAAAATAAATATCAGGTAAAAAGTTTCTTTCAATTTTTTTTTATTTTCAAACAGTCTGATGCACGCCCACACATGCCAATAACAAAGGTTTTCAATTATTTTGTATAAATATTATTTAGAGATTGTACATAGAGTATTTAGACCATTGAAGAACAGTATATATTTGCTCAAAAGCTTGTAAATTCAAAATTAAAAGAATATTTTTGCTTGATATTTATTTTTTACTTTTTCATGTAAATAAGTCTTTCATTTTCTTTATTCTACTCGCCTCGTTTGCGTTGTTCAAATTTTGGAAGACGGCTGAAGAGAAGGGGAAGCTATATGCATAATCTAATTGATGTAAATAATTATATGTAAATAATCTATGTCAGGATAAGAATGACGAATCCTGTATGGGACTTTGATTCCAGTAAAAGGCTTGTTGCTGCTGTTGTATATAGTCACAGTGTAGAAAATACTATACTATACCTACTACATATATCTCTGTATTCTTAGTTCTCTTCTCTTCAATTACTCTGTAAACTGGCGAATCCTTTAGAGAACGAGAGGTCCTCAATAAGGCTTTTGTTGTTGTTGATGCATTCTACTCGCCTTAAATCAGGCAATACTTTCTCATATTATGTATTTTATAAGCTTAATCAAAACAAACTAGCAAATAATGATTTAAACAGTTTTATTATTTCTAACACGACTGCAATATCACATACTCATGGATTCCAAGATCAAGCAAATGACCAATAATTCCTTTACAAACAAATAAAAGCTTATCTCAATATATGGCGTCAGATTCTGACGTTTATTTTGACGGGAGAGGCGACCATTGCTTCCATGGATTAATTTCCTCCCGGCAAATTTTCCATCTATGTTTTGCCAATAGATTTGGCCCAGCCACATTGCCAGCAAAACACCTCTTTGGTAGATTGTGAGGATTCCATTAGATCCCGTGTGGATCTCATGGAATAAAGTCCGCCCTAGACTGGCCATTAGCCCAAAACCATGGTCTCTAGGTGGACGCTTATCAGTTTGCCAAAGTTGGTGTTGTGGCTTTGTCACCGACCCGATGCCGCTAGTTGCGGCGACGGTCAATAGATGGCGTCAGATTCTGACGTTTATTTTGACGGGAGAGGCAACCATTGCTTCCATATATAGTACCGTTATGAGAATTTCAAGATTTATAAAATTTGTTATTTAGTTTTAAACATGTGAGGTTTGTTTTTTATAATAAATAATTAGTTAGCATATAGTAGTATAAAACAAGTAACACCAGCAAAACATCGGCGGTTAAGTCGACAGAATATTTACATGTCTAAAACAACAAAATTATTCAAATTCAAATGTGTAAATCTTCCAATCAAACATAGCTTTTTCGGCTACATGAACTCAGTAGATTTAGTTTAAACATATACGAATAAAGGATTACATGAGGAGCTTCTTTTTCGATTTATTGCGAGCTTTCGAACCTTTCGGTTCTTCTACAGGCATGGATAGTATGGATATACTAACCCAGTAGTAAGTTAGTATATTCATGCTATCCATGCCTGTAGAAGAACCGAAAGGTTCGAAAGCTCGCAATAAATCGAAAAAGAAGCTCCTCATGTAATCTTTTATTCGAATATATATTTAAACATAGCTTTCTTAATCAAAAATAGGTCAATTCATCCATAGTCTTGATCAAGTCCAGTTGACGCCATCCTGAGGTTGGATCTCTCCAGTCATCACATCTGTCGCCCAACGCCAGCCATCTCCTGTGAATCTTCAAATCCAGCCCATCAACCTTTTCAAGGTACTTTTATCTTTCTACCATTTTACTCAGTTTCACCAGTTTTACCTTTGTAAATTCACACCTATGCTTTTCAATAGTTTTCACAAACACACACACAAGCCTTTATTAAGACATTCCGTCTTATACAGACTCCTGTTAGAAATGAATCTAAAAAGAAATGAGAAGCAGGGGAAGAAACTGAATCCTCGCTCAAAAAAGAGAAAAAGAAGAAAAGGAAAGAATATCTATGTACAAAAGACTATATACATTGTACATAGAATACAGTGAAGAAGTAGATTATTGAGTAAATGGTTGCATCTTGTGAAGAAAAAAATATTTCCACACAGTTCAGTTACTTTGTTAGTTCTTTTTTCCTCCTTGCAGTCTTGAAAAATTAACTTTAAAATAGCTGACCCTTTATCCATCAAGTCTGAAAGAAAGGAATACAGCGAAAATTGTGGATGAGCAGCTCTACCGCAAAAAGTTTCTCTTTCAATAGTGAGAGACGTACATTCAAGTGTTCCAGTTCGGATATTTTATTCCTTTAGAAACGTAGACAAAATATTTCCTCTTTATATGTTTATGTGATTTTCCCGGTAGAAAACAAGAAGTATTCTTATTTGAGCAATGAATCTCTTAACCGGCAGTGGAAGATTGGTTAGTAAATAATTTTCTGTGACGTATGATCTATACAGGAATCACACACACACACGCAAAAGCCTTTATTAGGGACTTGTCCCATACAGATTCTCCCAATTGGGTAAGGTAATAATCATCTTGTGTTATTTACATAGGTAGTGAAATAGAAATAGAACTGGCTTTATTCTTCATCTCAAAGTCATTCAATTGTTGACTGGTCCTTACATAATGATGATCTAAAAAATATATAGTAATCTATTGCCTTAGATTTGTTTGCTGATATTTTTGAAAGAAATACGTAGGGTGAAATGTTGGTGCATTTAATTTGTTGAAATAGGGCCATCCTCTCTGCATCAAGAGAGCTGTACAATTAAGCAGGTAATGGGGGAGTTCTTCAGTAATTGTATGCAGGTATCAATACTTTTCAATAGCTCATTTTCTTATATCCCTTTTTTCTCAAATAAATTTAAATATCAATTTTACCATAGGTGTTTTTTGCCTTTTAAATAGAAACATACCTTCAAATATTTAAAATAATCATATTTACCTTTAAAATTAAACAGAAATAAGTTGTACCATATCAAATTTTAACATCATATGCAAATCAGTCGGCAAGAAAATATATATATATATATTGTCGCGGAGATAAATAAAGCAAGGACAAATTTGGGAATAATCAATTTATTATTAAGGTGGGTATTTACCTTTTAGTTTTTCAAGGTAAGCTCCTCCACGTGGTAAAAAAACAACAGTAATAGCCAACTCAATTTACTGGCAGATTAATTTCTTTAATCATTGATAATTTATTGCAGTTAAACCTGTCTATAGCGCCCCCTCTTGAGACTCATCAAAATAGGGTGCTATAGAGAGGGGGTGCTATAGACAGGTCACTTTTAATGTAAAATGTTTACATTTCAATGTTTAAAATCGGGAGCTACAGAGAGGATGGTGCTATTTATAGGGGATGCTATAGACAGGTCACTTTAAATGTAAAATGTTTACATTTTAATGTTTTAAATCGGGCGATATAGAGAGGAAGGCGCTATTTAGAGGGGGCGCTATAGACAGGTCACTTTTAATGTAAAATATTTACATTTTAATGTTTAAAACCGGGCGCTATAGAGAGGAAGGTACTATTTAGAGGAGGCGCTATAGACAGGTCACTTTTAATGTAAAATTTTTACATTTTAATGTTTAAAAACCGGGCGCTATAGAGAGGAAGGCGCTATAGACAGGTCACTTTTAATGTAAAATGTTTACATTTTAATGTTTAAAATCGGGCGCTATAGAGAGGAAGGCGCTATTTAGAGGGAGCGCTATAGGCAGGTCACTTTTAATGTAAAATGTTTACATTTTAATGTTTAAAACCGGGCGCTATAGAGAGGAAGGCGCTCTTTAGAGAGGGCACTATAGACAGGTCACTTATAATGTAAAATGTTTACATTTTAATGTTTAAAATTGGGCGCTATTTAGAGGGGGCGCTATAGACAGATCACTTTTAATGTAAAATGTTTACATTTTAATGTTTAAAATCGGGCGCTATAGAGAGGAAGGCGCTTTTTAGAGGGGTTGCTATAGACAGGTCACTTTTAATGTAAAATATTACATTTTAATGTTTAAAATCGGGCGCTATAGAGAGGAAGGCGCTATTTAGAGGGGGTGCTATAGACAGGTTTAACTGTATATTGAGAGAGGTTGGTTTTCTTCTCATTCAGCCAATGTCTATCCCTACAATGGCCTTGAAACATGGCCATCGGAATGTCGGCACAACTTCAGAGAGAGATTTTTTACTCGGTTGGCCACCTCCTATTTGTAGATTCGTTTTTGACATCGGCTGTTTGTTGATATGACTTAATTGCCTTGAAACCTCCTGACCTTGGATTCTGTTTGTCACTTGGTCAAATACTTTTTCGGATTATTATTTTGATGAGGATGTATGGGGCTGAAAGATAAACGAGAAGTGCTCCTTAGTGAAATAGGCCTTGAGGGACTCTCTTTGGAGCTCCTGTTGAATGAGGTGGTGAGAAACAGAGCTGGAGCGTTTGCGTTGTTCAAATTTTGGAAGACGGCTGAAGAGAAGAGGAAGTTATATACATAATCTAATTGATGTAAATAATTATATGTAAATAATCTTTGTCAGGATTAGAATGACGAATCCTGTATGGGACTTTGATCCCAGTAAAAGGCTTGTTGCTGTTGTGGTATATAGTCACAGTGTAGAAAATACTATACTATACCTACTACATATATCTCTGTATTCTTAGTTCTCTTCAATTACTCTGTAAACTGGCGAATCCTTTATAGGACGAGAGGTCCTCAATAAAGGCTTTTGTTGTTGTTGTTATTTTGATGTGGAAATATCTTAATATTTATAAAATATCGAACCGTCATTACATTTTTTTTACAAATTATTAACTATACTTCAATTAAAATCAAAAAAGGCATATCCTGACCACATTCACATGAACTTTTAGATTACAGAGCGCCATCTAGTGAATCAGAAATCAACTAAACGTTGATTTAGCCTGTTCCCTGATATTTGGCTAACCCAATTTCTTGATAAATCAAGAAAATAGTTAATAGGCTAGATAAAAATTGGACATAATAGTTTGAAGTCTATATAATAATCTTTGTGATTATTATTATTATATTACTTTATTTATTTATTTTACTTAATTTATTATAATTTTGTTACTGTATATTTTTATTTCCAAGATCATAGTCTTGACGAGTTTAATATTTGTTTTTGACTCGCGCTTTAGATGTTGTACTAAATTCGAAAAATCACGTGAGAACGCTCTTGCAAACCTCAGAACAATTTTTAACACCTTGCCCCAAATGCTTTATTTTTATTTACTTCTCCTGACGAAGACAAAAGATTTTTGTCGAAACGTTGAGAAAATAAAAAAACTCCAATTGGCCGAAGTGTCTATTTTTTAAATATAAATATGAATGCCGGCCAGGCAGCCTCTATCTTTACGAAAATCAAGAAAAGTCAACTATAAGAGCGTTTCGGGTTGTTGGCCCTCGTCAGCGTGGAGCAGACTGTACCTCTAAGACCAATAATATTGTGGTCCCAGAGGCTTCCTGAGAAATCAAGAAATGGGTATTTAAGGCCAAACTTGGGTATATACCTTAAACAATTTTTTTCTATGTGGATATATAAAATTTATCAAAATTGTTCTCAAATCGTATAGAATAAGTCTAATAATGTTGAAGTTGCCTTCTTAGCTCAAGTAGTTCCGTCTCTCTTAGCTGTTTCCCCTTTAATATTTATCCTAAAAAGACACTGCGCTTATACTCGTTGCCAAAATGAAAGAAAAATCAAAGAAAAAATACATCTCAATACAACAACAAACAACAACAAAAGCCTTTATTGAGGACCTCTCGTCCTATAAAGGATTCGCCAGTTTACAGAGTAATTGAAGAGAAGAGAACTAAGAATACAGAGATATATGTAGTAGGTATAGTATAGTATTTTCTACACACTGTGACTATATACAACAGCAGCAACAAGCCTTTTACTGGAATCAAAGTCCCATACAGGATTCGTCATTCTAATCCTGATAAAGATTATTTACATATAATTATTTACATCAATTAGATTATGTATATAGCCTCCTCTTCTCTTCGGCCGTCTTCCAAAATTTGAACAACGCAAAAGCTCCAGCTCTGTTTCTCACCACCTCATTCAACAATACATCTCAATACAAAAACCCATATTAAAAATGATTTTCTTATGATTTTATCCGAGAGGTGGATTTAAGGAGATTATTCATGACCTAATTTTGTTTTTTTTTTTAATACAAATATAAGATATTAAATAATTAAAAATGTTTCTGGAGATAGGTTTATTGTATTAAAGCAGTCTCGATCTTTCAGATATCTCTGTCCATCTACAGGAGAACTTATACTGACAAAAGTTTTTACTTTTGCGGGTTAACACACAAAAAAAAAGGAATAAGCTAGGGCCTAAATTAAATGTACCTTAATACACAGAAAAGCATACACTCAAGAGTACAACACCAAAGGAAATAAATAAGAACTAGCGATTTGTTAAATAAAATAAAAAAAAGTACTTAGCTTTATTGTAGCGTTGGTAGGGATCGGACTCGGGTGACACAGGGATGCCAAGAGAACAGCCAGACAGGGAAACTTCATAGAAAACACTTTAAGCGTCTTCACACCAATTCTCCCCGCTCTGGGCCCCTTTGCATTCCCTTAGTCCCCTCTTATATACAAACATGGCCACATTCGTCCAATGAGAAGGCGTGAGTGATTGGTTCACTAACAAACGAGGACAACATTCTGCCCGCTAAAAACTGATCAGAAAAAAAAACTGAGAATGTTTGTCAATATAATTTGACAATATAATGAATAAAACAACGTCTGATTCCCGATGACAGCGTTTTATTCGTTAAGTTCTCCTGTGGAAGGACAGAGATATCTGGAAGCTTGAGACTACAAAGATAAAATAAAAATAGATATTATATAGATATAGATTTTATCATGAAGAGAGATTTAAAATATATTTTTTAAAAGAGGAAAAGATTGAGACATAGAGACTAGAATGTGTAGAGTATATCGAGAGAGAGAAAAAGTCGAAAAGAGTTTGAGAGAAAGGGAAGAAGGAACTTTGGAGACAAATCAATTTCCAGAAGATATGGAGCAGGGAGGGCATCCTGAAATAGAAGTTGATAGAGCACTGCAATTACTGAAAGTATTCCACTCTGAGGTTACTGTAACATTGCCACTACATTACATTCCTTCTACCTGCTAGATTGACCTCACACTTTCTTAATTACATCATAATTTCTTTGTATTTGTTTCATTTGTTGGTGGTAAATTCAAGCATGATTTTAATGTCCTTTCCTTTATTTTCTTCTTTAAACCATGTAATTACGATGCACTAGCGCGCCATCTGTTATCAAAATTGGAAACTATTATAGACGCGTATGATTCTTTTTAAAAATAAACAATTTCTACTGTCCTTACTGCAATGTAAAAATTAATGGGAAGGTCTGGCTCATCAGTGGTGAACCATTCCAGCGGTTTCGCCAGTTTAATCTAAAACACCGCTGTTATATTGTATTTTTCGATCTTCCTTTTATAGTTATACTGTTGCTAGACTCTTGGAATGGGTATTTTAGATGAACTATGGACATAAATGGAGATAGAAAAATGCAATATAACAGCGGTATGGTAGATTAAACTGGCGAAACCGCTGGGAGAGTTCACCACTGATGAGCAAGGCCCTCCCATTAATTTTTCCATTGCAGTAAGGGCAGTAGAAATTGTTTATTTTCAAAAAAGAATCATACGTGTCTATAATAGTTTCGTATTTTGATAACAGATGGCTCGCTAGCTCATCATAACATATTGTTACACCGTCCTGGAAGGTTGGCTTGATGTCAATATTCGATTGATCCATATCAATATTATAATTATAAATTCTTACAAAGGGGAACGATGAGTCAAGTTGGGTCGACCAAAGTTCTGTTTCCCAGCCAAAGGGAGCGAACAGCCAACTTGATCGATTGAATGGATCTGGCAAAAGTTCTTCTACGGGCTTGATCATTCTTATCAAAGCGTTGGTTAAAGATAGCGATGTGTTGTTAATTGGTTGTGAATCAACGGAGATAATGCTTGTGGAAGGAGATCACGTCTGGATCACCGCTTGCCGTGATAGGAGCTGTGTATCAATTGACTGGTTAGGTCACGACAGGAAAATGTCTCGAAGAATAGCTCTCTCTATAAGCTGTGACGAACACAGTGTCAGGTGTGTGTGGTATGTCGATTTATTAAGTCCAGCGATGGCCCAGAAAAGTTTTTCAAAGTTAGTGTTTATTAGTATTACGTCTTAGCTACATTTTTATAGGAAGTTGATAAAGGAAGACTAAAGAACAACACCCTTGAATATCTATTGGGTTCTTATTGACTTCCGCGGTCTGCCGCGCCACGCAACGGTGGCCATCCGTACTATTTCCAGGCCCCACTTGTATGTTTGCCGTGGTCTGTCATCTCAGCAGACTGGAAGGAAGTCTCTCGGATTCCACATGTGTATTCTCTTTGGAGATGAGTATAAGGCGCATAATTTATTAAATACGTAAATTGATGCAAAGCTCTCTCTAAACTTTTTTCAAAAGTCATTCAGCATTATTTTAATAATTACACAGATGGTTATTCAATTATTGAAAGTTAAAAATAAAACATACAGTAGAACCTCGCATCAGAGGATACTCTCGCTAGAGGACACCTCTCTACAAAGGACAGTTGTCATTTGCAAAATTACCATTTTTACTAATTAGCAATTCTCTGGTAAGAGGACACCTCTCCCTAAAGGACACTTTGGCTTTACAACTAGGTGTTGTCCTTTACAGGGAGGTTCTACTGTATTTAGCAACTCTCTGGTAAGAGGACAACTCTCCCTAAAGGACACTTTGGCTTTACAACTAGTTGTTGTCCTTTACAGGGAGGTTCTACTGTATTTAGCAACTCTCTGGTAAGAGGACACCTCTCCCTAAAGAAAACTTTGGCTTTACAATTAGGTGTTGTCCTTTACAGGGAGGTTCTACTGTATTTAGCAACTCTCTGGTAAGAGGACACCTCTCCCTGAAGAAAACTTTAGCTTTACAATTAGGTGTTGTCCTTTACAGGGAGGTTATACTGTATTTAGCAACTCTCTGGTAAGAGGACACCTCTCCCTAAAGAGAAAACTTTGGCTTTACAATTAGGCGTTGTCCTTTACAGGGAGGTTCTACTGTATTTATCAACTCTCTGGTAAGAGGAAACCTCTCCTTAAAGAGAAAACTTTGGCTTTACAATTAGGTGTTGTCCTTTACAGGTAGGTTCTACTGTATTTATCAACTCTCTGGTAAGAGGACACCTCTCCTTAAAGAGGACACTTTGGCTCTGCAATTAGGTGTTGTCCTTTACAGGGAGGTTCTACTGTATTTAGCAACTCTCTGGTAAGAGGACACCTCTCCCTAAAGAAAACTTTGGCTTTACAACTAGGTGTTGTTCTTTACAGGGAGTTTCTACTGTATTTAGCAACTCTCTGGTAAGAGGACACCTCTCCCCAAAGAAAACTTTGGCTTTACAACTAGGTGTTGTCCTTTACAGGGAGTTTCTACTGTATTTAGCAACTCTCTGGTAAGAGGACACCTCTCCCCAAAGAAAACTTTGGCTTTACAACTAGGTGTTGTCCTTTACAGGGAGGTTCTACTGTATTTAGCAACTCTCTGGTAGGAGGACACCTCTCCTTAAAGGACACTTTGGCTTTACAACTAGGTGTTGTTCTTTACAGGGAGGTTCTACTGTATTTAGCAACTCTCAGGTAAGAGTAAATCTCTCCCTAAAGTACACTTTGGCTTTGCAACTAGGCGTCCTTTTCAGAGAGGTTCTACTGTATTTAGCAACTCTCAGGTAAGAGGACATCTCTCCCTAAAGGACACTTTGGCTTTGCAACTAGGCGTCCTTTACAGGGAGGTTCTACTGTATTATATTTTAAGTAATATTATTAATTTTATTTTAATTTTGGAAACAATTCCATTCAGGAACTTTTATACCTAATTCAATCTTTTCTTCGGATATTTTCACCAAAAAAGTTTGGAATTAATATCTTAATAAGAAAGAAAAATTGTTACATTTTTGGTTACTATTTACAAAGAGTTACAAGCAAAATAGGTTATGATTCAAAAGGGACACCTTCCTTTTATCATGATTTATTATGCATATTTTGCGTATCCCTAGTACACGTGGTACAGGCCACGATAATCATGGTGGGTAGAAGTAGGCAACTGCTTTTACTGTAAGTGCACCACATGTCTACACATATGAAAAGCAGTTCGACTTTGCACTTACAAATATGCCAGAGCCCAGTTTGATTACTTGCACTCGTGGTGGGGTTGGACTTTTGCAAGAAACGGGGACCATTGGAGCATATTTTTCGAATCAGAAAAAAAGTGTCCAATGCGGGAATCGAACCCGGGTCGTAGCGGTCGAAAACTAACGGTTTAGACCAGGGGTGGTAAACTCTGGCTTGCGAGCTACATACGGCTCTTTGGATGTGAAGTTCTTTATATAGTTCCATACGTAAATATTATTTATGTGAGTACTATTTATTGTTGGAATGAAAAATTGTTGTGACTCTTTTAAAATCTTTAAAATTTAGTAAATTGTAATTTTTGACTCTTACGATTCAAAAGTTTGCCAACTCCGCCTTTGCCGGTCCCAAGCCCAGATGAAAAAGGAGGAGGGGGAGCAGTAACAAGCTCACTAAAAAACCTGGGTTCAGCTGGCCATGCTGATAGTACCCTGTAAGGTCTCCAGGGATACAGGATGAGTAGCGCTTGTACTCCATGTTAGGAGCGGCTGTACATGGTGTCTGTTCCTCATGTCAGAGGTGGCCATTTCTTTTGGAGCTAAGTCGGCCTGCTACTGAGTAGTGCTTTCAGTCTTAATGACAAAGGTATTCTACTTCACCCAGTGTGGAGATAAGAAAGAAGAAGAAAAGTTTACTGAATTCTGGTTTAGACCATTCTTCCACCGATCCCCTTGAATGGTGGTACCTATACCAAACTAGCCGAATGACCCGGGCAACGCCCGGGTTTTACCCGATTAAATGTTTTATTAAAATACTATTCTTTACATTTATAAATTGGCGTCGTGGATGGCACTCTTTTGAAACGTCCCGCTTCGATCTTTGCGTGTTTTTAAAATACAAAAATAAAAATGTAAATTTTCATAACGATATTTGAAAATTGTATTATTTAGATTTTTTGTATGAATATATTTTAAATCTGATATATACATAAAATGATATGATAATGATAGCAAGTGATTTCTTGTTCCTACCCTGTCATTACGTCACTCAAGGTCACCGTCGCGCCACTTGGTGGCGCAGCAAACGGTGACAGAACGCATGACGCTGATAACTGTATATAGAATACGTCATGGTGATGAGTAAGCGACTGCCCAATACGGGATTCAATCCCAACTAGTGGATGTTCAAAATCAACGGTTTGTACCATTCCTTCCCCTGGAATGATTAGTAAAATTAAATAAACTCTATTTCCTTTCCTTATAGCTCTTTCATGAAAATTAGAAAAATAATACAAGGTTATCCCAAATGTTCGCACATACTGCAAAAAAATGAAATACCAATATTATTCGCCGTTATGTATAATGTCTTTGTATTATGTATAAAGTAATTGTATTATGCATTATACACTGAGTGACATTGAAAATGGAACACCAAGAAATAGTGGCCAGAAAATTATGCAAATTTCAGGGTAGACGCGCCTAACCGAGTTATGCAAATGATGTAAAATGCGCAGCTCTCGTGCGCACATGGAGTAAGATATATGGGAAGGAACTTGCAGAAAGGACAGTATTCGTGTCGTTATTTCTTCAAGGAAAATCATTGTAGAAATTTTGTTCTTGTGTCAAAAGACACGTGTAATAACAGAGAATGCCAGGTCATCGTAAACGGAGGCAGTTCAAGCAGACAGACGCTTTTACGAGGGGCATGGTGATCGGACTGAAAAGGGCAGGTTGGTCCATACGTCAAATCGCAGCTGATACACACCTTGGTGCGTCCACGGTGCACCGACTGTGGAGAAGATGGTTGGAACAAGGAAATGTGGCAATTTATAGGAATGTCGGTGCAACCAGAGTGACGTCAGCACGTGTGGATCGGCGTATCCTTCGACAAGCAGTGGCGGCCCACAAGCCACTTGTACCGCCATCCTGCAACATGTGCAAGACACCCTAGATCATTCCATCTCGACCAGAACCATTTCCCGTCGATTGGTTGCTAATGGCTTGCACTCATGCCGTCCGCTAAGAAGACTGCCATTGACCCCACCGAATAGGCGCCAACGTTTGGAAAGATGTACAGATGCTTCCCTGGCCACCGTACTCTCCTGATCTCTCACCAATCGAGCACGTCTGGGACATCATTGGACGCCGTTTGCATGCCTTGCCACAGCCGCGTTCAGAAGACGAACTGTGGCAAATGGTTGAGAGGGAATGGAGAGCCATCCCTCAGGACGCCATCCGTACTCTGATTGACTCTCTACCTAGACGTGTTGCTGCGTGCATCGCCGTCCGCGGTGGTCCTACTTGCTACTAAGCCGACGCCGTTCTCGCTCTGTATTATGACTATCATTTTGAAATAAAGATCACTTATTGTTCGTCCCTGTCTCTCTCTGTCTGCCGAGTTTCATCACTTTCTGGCCACTATTTCTTGGTTTTCCATTTTCAATGTCACGCAGTGTATTATATATTCGCCGTAATAATATTATTCACCACTATGTATAATGTATTTGTATTATGTATAAAGTACCAATTTACCAATTAAACAGATTTTATTGACCGCACAGTCAATTAGTACACTCCGGAGAGATAGGCTCAAAAATTTACAATTATTTTACAATTGTTTCAACAGGAGGTCGGACGGCAAGGCGGCCTTAAGCTCAGATAGGTCCCTGAGAGTAAGGGAGTGTAAGTCCCGAGTATGCTCGGAAAGCTTGTCCAGGATTTGGATGATAACTTTCTTGTCCCCCGGCGAAAGTCTCCTGAGGAAGCCCTTCCTATCCTCAGGGTATAGCACCGCTTCCACGAGGTCAGGGTATAAAGAGCCCAGTTTTGGCCAGAGGTTGAGTTCCTTCAATAATTGGATGGTTAAAAGTTGCAATTCATCGCAACGTTTATCGATTAGGTCAGCCTCCATTTGGGCAGACGTGGGAGACGGAGGTGTGGCCATGGCCGGCGTCGACTCCCTCTCTTGGGGAGCGGGTGGTGCTGGCTCGGCAGGCCAAGGCGCAGGCAGTGGGGGTGTTGGAGGCACTGCCGCCGGTCCTTTTTTCAATTCGGATTTGACCTGGTGTAAGATTTTATATACATTGGTATTGCCTGCGGGCTTCAGGCCAAGGATTTGTTTAATCAGACCGGCAAGAGCATCGGTCTGCGGAGGTGTCAGGAGCCAGCGTTTTCTTTGGGCCTTGGTCCTCGAGGAGAGGAGGTCCAAGACCTCCTCCCGCCCAAGACCAAGAGCGTCCGTCCCAGTAAAGGACACGGTGGGGCTTCTCCGGATGAACGCCACGAGGTCATCTCTCATGGATGTCCTGCTCGATGTTGTAGAGGAAGCGGAGGACTCCTCGATGGCGGTCATTTCAATGTCCTGAGCGGGGGGTCCCGACTTCGTTGATTGGGGGCTCACGGAACCCCCAGGAGCCCGCAAGGACGGAGCTGGTATCACAGGTGGAGGGGCAGGAGACGTGTCCTCCACAGGTAAGGCCAAAGGCGCTGGTGGTGGTGGCCGGGGTGCAGCAGGTGGAAGTAGCGCGGCACGGCTCGCGGGAGACACGTCGGAGAGCTCCATGGTTGGACTGGGAGACGCCGAAGGTGGAGGCTGGGCGGATGGCTGCTGAGGCAGGCCAGGCGCAGTCGCTGAAGGGACGCTGGTGGGAGAGGTAGGTGCGGGCCGGTCCAGGAGCGTTGGTTCGCCCTGTAAGCAGGGGGGCAGTTGGCCCGGCGATGTCCTTGGCCTCGGCACCTGGAGCACCTAATCCCGGAGGATAGGTATGCGGGCCAGGCCTCGCCCTTGATTGAGATGTCGAGGCGGGTGGGCAGCCTCTCGATAGTCATTCCTTCGCGGAAGATGATGAACGCCTCTCGGCGGCCGTCGTTGTAGATGTATGGGCCCGCTTTCATCAGCTTGGGGGCGATGGATGTAACTCGCCCAAGAGATGTAAGGGCGCTGATGACGGCTGCATCCCCCACGAAGAAGGGGAGGTTGCCCACCGTTATTCGCTCCGCCCTCTTGCGGAACGGGAAGGCCCTGTGGAGTGTTCCCTCCACCTCGAGGCCCTCGTTGACGAGGCGCTCGGCCATGCCTCTGTTTGCCAGTCCCACCAGGAAGTGGCCGTTCATCTTGGTCACTTGGAAGACCTCCCTGGTGCTCCCAAACATTCGATCCATGGCCCTCATGTAATGGTAGGGCTCCAGTTCAGGGCTGCGCTCTATATAGACGCAGTGGTCTTCTGTTGAGGACGCTTGCCGCGCCCTGGCCTCCACGATATGCGCTCGGGTAGTCCTGACTTCCTGGGCGCGCGGCGCCCATCCTGCCGAAGATTGCGGACGGCGGTTAGTTCTGGCACCTCCTAAATTGGAGGAAGGTGCGGCCGCTGGAGACGAATTCGCCGAGCCGCGACGTCTCTTTCTTTTCTGGACAATGGTGAAGTTGCCCTCATATTCGGAGTTGCTATCCTCCGTTAATTCTGCCCAGTTTCTATGGGCTTGGGCAGCAGCCTCAGAGGATGACGCGGCGGCAAAGTCGGTCGGCGCGGCCGGATTTGCATCCTTGCCGCCGGTAGCCGGATTTGCATATCTTTGATTCTTCGTCGATTTCATTGAAGAATTGAACTTCAAAGCGTTTTTCGCTGGTAATTCCGCACTGGACTGTGCTTTTGAGCCGAGCCTTACAGGCTTTTCCTCGGCTTTTGAAGGGCTTTCAGCCGTGCCAAACTCGGCGTATTGCCGGAACTCATACATCCGCCCGAGGCGAAATACGCGGAGGTCTTTGTATTATGTATAAAGTAATTGTATTATGTATTATATTATGTATTCGCAGTAATAATATTATTCGCCAAGTAATAAGAAAATAACGTTTTAAGGAAAACACGAACTTTTGGGACAAACTTTAAAAAAAAAACGTTATTTTCACACATAACCCTACAAAGATCTCTTTAAAATTCAAATAACTCTAAAAGGGTACTAAGCTATGTGATATTTATTCAAAGATATCCAATAGTTAAAATTTTACACAAATAAATTTACTGGCAATGTGTTTCTTTTAAATATCATCAAATATTATCTCTACCGACCTTACTGCAATGATATAAGTTATTGATTACTCGTATTACTCAATAACTTATATCATTACAGTAAGGTCTGTAGAGATAATATTTGATATTATTTAAAAGAAACACATTGCCAGTAAATTTATTTGTGTAAAATTTTAACGATAGATGGCAATTACATTTAATTTACTAATATATCCAATAGTAATTACGAAAACATCCCTGTTTCAAATCCTGGAACTTTCCCAGTTAGCATAAAGATAAACAAACAAAGACCGTAGTAACTACATAGAACACGACCAAGGGAATCTAAACTTATAGAGAATTTGTGGGTTTACTATGCAATAAAAAAGTTGACTTGTATCGTATATTTAGGATACATAGGAGCTTGCCTGAATTTCCGATTAACCGCAATTCCTTTACAACTCTTTGGTTTATGAATGGAATAAAAGAGTTTTATTGGCCCCTACAAGAAGACACGTGGGTAGATAAATCGAAGTTTATTGAGGCCGCTGGGGGTGTATCGGCAGGTTGTACTGACTCTCAGCTAAGAATAGCCGTTCGAGAGGCATCCATTTTAATACACACTCTAGTGACTGGAATATACAAAGAGGGGATTGAATAGCCGAACGGGATGAAAGTACACGTCACGTTCAACCTTAGGTACGTTTATGCCTTCGGTATAAGCTGTCAAATTATATTGACAAAGCACTTTTATCTTATCTCGGGTTTTAGTGGGAAGAATTTTGTTTTCGTTTGTTAGTGAACCAATCTCTCCCGCCTTCTCATTGGACGAATGTGGCCATGTTTGTATATAAAAGGGGGCTATGGTATTGCGAGAGACCGGGCAGTTGGCGTTTCTTGTGCTCCAGGGGCCCGGGTTATCCTTATTTTCTCTCTATTGCGAGAGACCTCTTCGAAAGCCTCCACCTCCTCCTGCCTCCTCAACTGGACTTCATCCCTGCTTCTCACTGCATCAAGGCGCTGTTTCCCTGACTTCTCCAGCTTCCTCCACCCCTGCGATGACACCTCCACTGCCTGATCTTAGGATCCCTTGCCACCAGTTCGCGTTCTGTAGCCATGTTGGGGCTAGAAGACCTTACACATTAGGCCAATTATCCCGGAAGTAAAGAAGAATTGCGAGAGACCAGTGTGGTTTATTATTGTGTGGAGACGTTTAAAGTGTTCTCTGTGTGATTTATCCGTGTCTGGTGATCTCCTCACATACCTGTGTAACCCCGGTCTGATCCCTACCAACGCTACAATAAAGATAAGTATTGCTTTGTTTTTATTTTACCAATCGTTAGTTTATTTACTTTTTTTGTTGTTGTTGGTGATGTACTCTTGAGTGTACGCTTTTCTGTGTAGTAAGTTACATTTACTTTAGGCCCTAGTATATTCCTTTTTTGTGTTAACCCGTACAAAGTAATTTTATTATAATATGATGCACTAGTACGCCATCTGTTATCAAAATTCGAAACTATTTTAAAGGGGTAAGATTCTTTTTGAAATTAAACAATATCTACTGCCCTTACTGCAATGGAAAAATTAATGGGAGGGCCTGGCTCATCAGTGATTTTGTCAAAACTTCTGGGTTAAGACTAAAGCATTGAGATTTGCACGACGTCAAATTTATATGGATTGCTGATGTTGGTTTTGTGATCATTATTTTATTAATATCTTGAGTGTGAAAAAATGATCCTTATTGATGGTTATAAAAGAGTGTCATATTTGGTAGATAACCGACTTAATTATCTAGAATTTAGTTGACTCTTGACATATTTCAGTTTAAAGTTGTCCCAAAAGTTCGTAAACATAATATGATTAATATTTTGCAAGTGTTTACAAACTTTTAGGACAACCTTGTAATTCTGAAACTTGGCCCACCTACTGATTGACCACCCTTGATATAGAACATCAGAGATTAAATCATTCTTCTATAAGAATTCTGTTATAATTTTATCAAGGTTACCAATATTACCAAGGTTGTCTCAAAAGTTCGTAAACACTTGTAAAATATAAATCATAATATGTTTACGAACTTTTGGGAGAGGCAACCTTGTAGTATAGTTTTGGGAAAATGTACTTACCTAAACATCTTCCAATCTCAGCCTTGATTTGTTTTATTGCCGTTGCTAGGATCCTTTCCTCTCTCCTCAACGTCTTCAAATCTGATAATCATACATGATACAGCAATATTGCCATCATCATTTTCTGACTAAAAAACAACTATCTTTGCCCAGAAACCTGTCAATTTCAATATTTTTTTGGCTAAATATCTCTTCCAGATTTTCTCTAATTCCTGTTAAAACAAGTTTTACATGTACATTTGGTCAGCTGATATTACCGCTAGAGGCGCTACTTACGAGCGAAAGGGCAAATTTGCAACGAAATTTGCAAATAACTCGAAGAATATTCGGGATAGAGACCTGAAATTTTCACTATATGTACTTACAGATTCTACTCTATATACTGTTAAAAATTCAGTCAGATTAGTTACGTATTGTGAACGTGTATAGCCGACAAACATACATACATACATCTATATTTAGAATGTGAATACACGAATAAGAAAATTAAAGAAGCTATAGAAGCAACGAAGCCTAGAAGATGTCAGGGCGTTGCCAGAGTGTACAATATCGCTTCCGATCCACGTCCTTGTTGCATCCTCTGAAATTCAATACTTCCTCTCGGCAAAGATATATGAAGCTGTCAATTCGCGGAGATATATAGTCACTTCACCATCAGCGGGAGCCCTCGTCGATTGTGTCCAAGGTCCACCTCATCGACCAGGTAGACCAGTAAGAACTCTTCTATCTCCATCTTTCGCTGCTTAGCTCGACTCCTATCTGTTCACGGAACTTTCCTACTACAACTGTGTCTCTTCGTTTTTTTTTTTTTTGTCTGGACATTCCCAAGTCTTCCACTCTGCCTCGACCACGACTGCCTGTACTCTGTGAGAACTGTTAAAGGTCTTCCAAGGTGCAGAGAGGTACTGGAAAACTCTCCACATCCTGACTGTTCCTCTCGGTTAACACAGTATAGCGAGAGTTGATAGGATCTTACACCATAGATTAAGTCGACAGGATTTCACAACGACAGGATTTCACAACGACAGGATTCCACAACGACAGGATTTCACAACGACAGGATTTCATAACGACAGGATTCCACAACGACAGGATTCCACAACGACAGGATTCCACAACGACAGGATTTCACAACGACAGGATTTCATAACGACAGGATTCCACAACGACAGGATTTCACAACGACAGGATTCCGCAACGACAGGATTTCATAACGACAGGATTCCGCAACGACAGGATTTCACAACGACAGGATTCCACAACGACAGGATTCCACAACGACAGGATTCTACAACGACAGGATTCCACAACGACAGGATTTCATAACGACAGGATTCCACAACGACAGGATTTCACAACGACAGGATTCCACAACGACAGGATTCCACAACGACAGGATTCCACAACGACAGGATTTCACAACGAAAGGATTTCATAACGACAGGATTCCACAACGACAGGATTTCACAACGACAGGATTCCACAACGATAGGATTCTACATATATACATATTATAAACACTAAATATACAGGTAAATACATAAACGAATAGAAAGAAAAAAGTAAAAGTGAGTTAAATATATATGAAAAGATAAATATTAAGTATATAGAACCAAATTAATTAATTAAAATATATATATAATATAGATAAAAATAAGAAATAGTTTGATTAAATGAACAATAAAGGGACAACCATATATGACCATCTATAAAAGCTGGTATAACAATACAGTCTACTAGGCAGAAACTAGGCAAGAAACCACCAGTACAAGACTCGCTATGTTCCACCCCATACCACTCTATACACACACGAGGGCGTGCCCGCTTTAAATTAATCTTTCTAATCTTCAATAACCCTTCGTTCAACTTAATATTGGATATCCCGCCCGTCGGCCGGATTCCACTCACCTCTTTAATGGCTTGTCCTCACCTAATGGCCAACAAACCCCTTTTTTCAACCCTTCACTTCATTAAATTGGCTTTGCTTTATGGCAAGTATAGTCACTCAATTTGTCACATCACACGGCCAGAAATACTTACATAAAAGAGGTCTATCAGAAAAACCAAATTGTTCCTGCGGAGAAACTGAACAAACTTCACCTTATCTATGACTGTCCGAACTTTACAGAAGTGAGATTGTTCCCTGATCTAAATGATTTAACTCTCTTACAGCAGCCACTTTGTCTATATACATTTTATGAACTCTGTCGATTAGTACATGTAAATTTGTAAATATTCAATTCTAAGTTCTGTTTGTTGTTTTGTTTGTTTCCTCTGTAATAGACGCAAATATTTCAATATCGCGCCTGGTTGATTAATAAATATATAAAAAACATATTTACGTGTTTTCATAGTCAAAAATCAACCAGAAAATTACAAGATTACAATTTTTTAAATTATTTTATTTTCAAAGCGCTATATCCCGATACTTGCTACAAACAAGGAGAAATGTTTATTTACATAAGTTATTTACATTATTCAACGCATGAAAACATTAGAGATCCAGATTTTGTAGAAAGTTTAGAATGTATTTACAAAATGAATTAAACTTTAAATATGTTTTTTTTATCGGATATCAAATCGTTAAGTTCACAAACAACTAGTTCATTCTATAATCTTGAAATGCTGGGCAATCGATCAGTAGATTACATGAAGATGTCTAGCAGAGGAAAAGAAGAAGGAATTCAAAGGTCAGACTTGATGAGACAAATATAGAGGTCATGAAGATGATTTAAAACACACAGTACCAATACTGTAAATAGACATTCTTTATACGCCAGACAATGATTCATAATATTCTAAAATAATACTGGAACATATAAACAATGCCCTTCATTTCTTATCTTTGAGGTCAACGTGTCAAGATGAGCTTTCAATTTTAGAATGATCATTTATGGTCTCTCCATGGAGAGTCTCTCCATACTTCCTCCGCCATCCTCTTCATCTCCTCGTAGGTGTGTCGTCCAGTCCATTGTTTTAGATCGTCTGTGTATCCCTGTCTTCCCCTCGACCTCTTCCCCCGGAGCTTTCCTTCCAACACTGTCAGCAATGTCTCTCCTGCTTATCCGCGCATCACATGTCCAACGTGCCACACTACTCATATTTCATTCATTTAAAAGAGTTTAATTGAATTTTTTTTTCGAACTCTCTTTTTAATCAAAACATTTAAAATAAATAAATTAATAAATCATTACTATTTATTCGTTAGTCGAAGTCAACGCGCATTACCTCCCACAATATCTATCAAGGTTGATATAGAGAGTAAGTGGAAAGAAACAATGGGACAAGACATATTAAACAAATATTCCCGTCCTCATGTGATCCACCAATCCTCCCTCCCGGGATGTCTACCGCCCGCCTGAAGACCTTGGCCCAGCCGCTGGGGCGGATAGCGCGTCCCAAGTACGTTCCCATCACCGGCGATCTCGCCTTCCGTACCAAAGAACGGGAACTAGTTGCTCAGCTGAAGGCATCCAAGAATCCGCAGTACTTCGACTTGAAGCAGCGAGACCCCGACTTGTTACGGCTGTTTGAGCCTCGGAAGCCCATACCGCCCGCTTCACCATACATCGCTAAGATCGCTGAGCCACAGCCTCGTCTGAAACAGGAGAAGTTTGTCATCCTGACTGGTGACATCGCACAGCGTGACAAGGAGCTGGGACTCCTGGCAGACATGAGGGAAAAGAAAACGCCGCAGTTCGAGGAGTTCTTACGTACCAAGCCGCTGGCCTTCCGCATGCTGATGCACTATCTCGAGCAAAATCTTAAAGAGAACTGATATTTCCACATCCATACTTATATAACGGTCCTAGCTCACAAATGTAACATCCTGTTGATAAAATATAACCTGAAAATTTCTTAGCATTAGTTTATAAACACCTTTATATATATATATATATTAAAAATAAAGAAGGCATCTCCTGACCACGAGCACATGTGCTTTTTAGATGGCAGAGCGCCATCTAGTGGTCGTGTGCTCGTGGTCAGGAGATGCCTTCTTTATTTTTAATATCAACACCTGACCCACTTATCTTTTATTTTTTTCTATTGTTTTTTCATATATATATATATATATATATATATATATATATATATCATAAGACAAAAGAAGACCCCACACATAGGAACATGGTTACCTTGATTTAGGGGTGGTTCCCGGGAAGATGAGACGGACTAAAGGGGAGTCCTAGGAACGCTCTGGTCAATCGGGCAGCATGGCGGCTAACCATTATCCTTTCCTGATGTCTGTCTGTGCTGGGTACCTCCCTGTCTGGGCTCAGAGAGCCCCAGCTTATATCCTAATGATGACGTCAGAGGGGGAGGACGTCCAAGCAGGGATCGCCACGACCAATGTCTATAAATCTTTCTTGTTCATACTTTCCTTCTCAATTCACCGTCCCTTTCTCTCCCGGGTATCTGTTTTATTGACGCCATTTTGTAGTTACACATGGGTTTGGTGAATTTATGTACTACATATATATATATTCAAAACAAAAGAGGCATATCCTGACCAGGTTCACATGATCATTTCTAGATGGCAGAGCGCCATCTAGTGGAGCAAAAATAAACTAAACGTTTATTTAACTTGTTCCGTGATATTTGGCCAACCCATATGTATATAGATGTTCGTCGGCTATACGCGTCCACAATACATAACTAATCTGACTGAGATTTTAACAGTATATAGAGTAAAATCTGGAAAAAACTAATTTAACCTGGGCTGGAGGAGGGGTTCCACTTGAAAGGCACTAACCCGTTATACCTCACTCTGCCGTCTTTAGAGGACTGTATTCTTTGTTTTCTCTGAGGGAAGATCCGACTGCCGGCGACCACTGGATGAGGGAGGCTCTGTTCTTTGGAGGATGCGGTACCTCTCACACGGGAGTAATTTTACCAACTCACAAGGATGAGACTGACACTACTAACTGGTGACTACTCCACTTTACTTTATTTTCCATCACCATTTATACATCTCTAAATACACACGTGACCAGACGTCCGTGGTCAAATTAAATTAAAACAATATAACATAAACAGAATAATAAATACATAGATTAAAAATAGAATAAACCCCAACAAACCTATAGGTAAATTTTCAGGCTTCTATCTCGAATATCCTTGGAGCTATTAATTTTTCCCCTATTTCCAGAAAAACAATTGTTGAACCTCCCCCTCCCACCTATGTCCATCTCCCCCCGACTGCTAAAGCTCGCGGCCCCCCTGGCCCGACTCCGCCGCGGCAAATACATCCACCTAACCGGGGACATTGCCTACCGGGAAAAGGAAATGGCCCAGCTAGAGAACATGCGAGAAGTCAACCATTCACAGTATCAGGAGCTCATGATGGAGCAACCTTTTGAGCTCAAAATTCTCATTGATCTTCTCAAGCAAATTCCTAAGAAGTGATCATCTGGTTTCGTACCACCGGAGAAGAAACAAATAAATTCCGGCAATAGAGGTTTGGTGGTGGTGATGTCTTGTCGATGGAGCAGTTATTACTCCATGGGAAGAGAGGTGCCATTGCCCTGTTATTCAGCCACATTTCAGAGTTCCCTTTAGGTCTTCGCGTTTACCGTAGCGGCTCACAAAGTCCCCACCGTACTTCGCCCTACAAGGCAGCCCCTTACTTGTGGTGCTTCTCCCACCCGCCACGTAGAGGAGGACTTCTGGGCTTTTTTACTTCGGTACTCAGAACTTGTTGTTGTTGTTTCTTATACCCTTGTGTAAATATTACATGAATTATATGAGTTCATGATATCATGGAATGGAGAGTAGGGGTGCAGCTTTCATTGATCATGGCACCATGATCCGGGCACATTTTGGTGAAAGTCTGACTTTGCCTGTAATTTGAGGCTGTTCCTAAAATGAAATCCTTTGCTGCCGACTCTAACATGAGTACAGACCTCCATATCCCTGGAGTAGGACCATTGCTGAGGTCCATCAACTGGGACAGTTGAACTCAGGATTTTTAAAGAGATCTTTCTCCTCTTCTAACAATACCGCTGTTGGTCCGCGACTGCTTATTGGTCAGAGTTATTCTGTTTGTTTCACAGCTGGCCTTCATATCTGAAAGTCGTTCCCCTATCCTGTGGACGTGCCCTGTAGCAGTTAGCTCTGCCGAGCATAGTAGCATAGATCCGTAGCATTAAGAAAACCTTTTTTCCACATATTATGTACAGAATCAAACACGAAGAATAAACAGTCTCTTTCATTTCCCAATAATGTTAAAAGTTACCATTACAGGTTATCACACAAAAAACAATAAACTAGGGCCTACAGTAAGAGTAACTTAAACACAGAAAGAGGTACACTCAAGAGTACAACACCAACAACAAAAAGGGGGTAAATAAAAAAAGCACGATTTGTCAAATAAAATAAAAACTACTTTTATTTGTAGCGTTGATAAGGAGTGGACCGGGGTTTCACAGGTATGCAAGGAGATCACCAGACAAACACACAGAGAACGACGTCTCCACTCGAAAACCACTATACGACTCCTCGCATTCCGTTTCAACTCTCTTTTATATACAAACATGGCCACATTCGTCCAATGACGTGGGAGATCACTTAACAAATAAACAACATTCTTCCCGCATAACTGTGAAGATTAAAACTGCTATGTTTGTTAAATAATTTCACAGTAATTTCCTTTATCTAATAACGAAGTAGAAAACGAGATAAAACAGTCAAGATCAGAACTAATTAAAATAAAATCGAAATTAAAACTACCGACATAAAAACTAAAATATTTAGTCGTATTTCGCTTTTATTTCACCTAGCTTTTAGCGAGAGCTTGAATCTTTTATTCTATCTTTTTTTTATATATATCACGTTCTATCATCTTTTTCGAATTTTGTCCCAGAGAATGAGGTTCATTCCTGAAAGTTTTAATGAAGTTAATTGGGAGATACATAACTCCACCTTTGCCGGTCCCAAGCCCGGATGAAAAAGGAGGAGGGGGAGCAGTAACAAGCTCACTAAAAAACTTGGGCTCAGCTAGACCGGCTGATAATACCTTGTAAGGACTCCAGGAATACAGGATGTACTCCATGTTAGGATCGGCTGTACATGGTGTCTGTTCCTCATGTCAGAGGCGGCCATTTCTTTTGGAGCTAAGTCGGCCTGCCACTGAGTAGTGCTCCCAGTCTTAATGACAAAGTCATTCTACTTCACCCAGTCATGATGGTTGTCAAGTCTCAAGCTTTACAAGCTTGATACCCTAATATGATTGAGTGGAGATAAGAAAGAAGAAAAAGAGGGAGATACATTCACTTTGGTAAGTATCCCTTCCTAACTCAAGTTTTGAAAATTCAAAGTGTGTGTGTGTGAGTATAGAATCACTTTGAAACTTGATTCCTCAGACACAACACGAAGCACGATATTATTTCTCTAACATAACAGTCGGCCTGCCATTGAGCATTCTGGTTGTCAAGAAGATTTCTTCGAGAAGATTTTATAATTACATATCCTAAAAGGTCAAGAAGTGATCAATATTTCATTTGTGTTGAGATTTTTCACTTTAATAGAATTTTTTCTCTTCGCATCGACAGAAATCTCTAGATTAGTCGAAAACCACCGATAATTTTAACGCTAAATCGAGAAAGCTACGAGTTTTATTTTGCTGTCAAATATCACAATCTTTAGGTAGGTTCTGGCCTTCGAAAGGTATTGTTACGTTGTATCCAGACGCTATTCGTGTACTTTGTCTACTCAGTATGCCACAAAGATACACATGTGAGTTCGAAGGGATTGCAGCTAAAGTTAGCGCTTTATTGTATCTCACTTAACAGAAGGAATACAACAGTGGGACTTGTCTTCAACCTCCCCGTCAGAAGAATCCTTGGCGCCGTGGATGTCACTCTTGTGTCCCGCTCCACACTGTACATGTCCAGCCTGGACTACACCGTCTTGTAGACCGCTCCGATGTCAGTCTCTCCTGGCACCGTCTTGTAGGATCATCCACACGCCCGGAGACAACTCCCCACGTCTTCTACTTGCCACAGATGTAACCAGACTCTGTCCTCCCCCACACAGGAATGCTGTTTTTGGCGCCTGCCACATGGCAGCTGGAGTCCACCCCTCTTTCCCCAACTTTACTCTGGTATCTTGGCCTTGTCATCCATGTTACAGTATTAAAATTAAAGCCATAAGAAGACTCTCTTTCATTCTAAATACCTTTTGAAGAAAAGGCATATCAGAAAAAAAGCTTATAATTAAGCGATAACAAAGTAAAAAAAAATGGTTATCCTTAGTTTTTCGATTTAATAATACAAGGTTATATCCCAAAAGTTCGTGAACATTTGCAAAACATTCAAATGCCAACATTATTCGCGGTTATGTATAATGTCTTTGTATTATGTATGAAGTAATTGTATTATGTATTATATTATGTATTCGCCGTAATAATATTATTCGCCGTTATATATAATGTATAAAATAATTGTATTATTATGTATACGCCGTAATATTATTCGCCAAGAAATAACAACGTTTTAAGTAAAACACGAACTTTTGGGACAACCTTATAGAAATCTTTTTGTTCCGTAGTCCTTGAGAGACCGACGGAATCTCTAAGTCTGGGTGCCGACAGATCCTAATTAACAGTCATACTCATTAAGCCGTGCCGCCAATTTAGGGCAAGGAGAAACACAGAAAATAGCTCTCTTCTTTCATAATAATATTTGCAACCATTCCTCAACGTTTTATTGATGAATCCGTAGCTTGGTGTTGCACTAGCTACAAAATCTCACTTTCCAACATAACATTTAGTAAGTGCACATGGGGAAGCTTTTGGCTCCCTCTTTATAGACTGGAGGGCGCAGGTGAACAGATTTACATCTGGCCAACTGTGTCGACTTCCTTCTGTTTAGTTGGAGGGTCTGTTTTTTTTTTTTTTTAGTATTCTTCAAGAATGATGGAAACTATCTCTATGGTTCCTTTTCAGTTGCAGTTTTAGTTTGTTAATATGGTGCAAACCCGAAGAGGCCACTTCCCAACATATACTAAATTGTATTGGAAAGGACAAAGGATCCCTGTACAGAGAACCAAGAAGAGTTCTTGAACTTCTTTATGAGCACGACCTCCAAGATCTTGTCTAATTTAGACTAATGAAAGGATAAGTTAAAAAAAAAAACATTTAGAAAGTAACGGTCAGAATGGTATATTTGAAGTTAAATCTTCTTTTAGATATTGTAAAATGGATGACAAGGCCAAGATTCCAGAGTAAAGTTGGGGGAAGATGAGTGGGGGATGGCCATGTGTTGTCAGGGGGGGGGGGGGGGGCAGGCGCCATAAACAGCATTCCTATGTAGGGAGGACAGAGTCTGGTGACATCTGCGGCAAATAGAAGACGTGGAAAGTTGTCTCCGGGCGTGTGGATGATCCTACAAGACGGTGCCAGGAGATCCTGACATCGGAGCGGCCTACAAGACGGTGTAGTCCAGGCTGGACATGTACAGTGTGGAGCGGGACACAAGAGTGACATCCACGGCGCCAAGGATTCTTCTGAAGGGGAGGTTGAAGACAAGTCCAACTTATTGTATTCCTTCTGTTCAGTACCACGTACACTGCGTGACATTGATAATGGAACACCAAGAAATAGTGGCCAGAAAATTATGCAAATTTCAGGGTAGACGCGCCTAACCGAGTTATGCAAATGATGTAAAATGCGCAGCTCTCGTGCGCACATGGAGTAAGATATAAGGGAAGGAACTTGAAGAAAGGACAGTATTCGTGTCGTTATTTCTTCAAGGAAAATCATTGTAGAAATTTTGTTCTTGTGTCAAAAGACACGTGTAATAACAGAGAATGCCAGGTCATCGTAAACGGAGGCAGTTCAAGCAGACAGACGCTTTTACGAGGGGCATGGTGATCGGACTGAAAAGGGCAGGTTGGTCCATACGTCAAATCGCAGCTGATACACACATTGGTGCGTCCACGGTGCACCGACTGTGGAGAAGATGGTTGGAACAAGGAAATGTGGCAATTTATAGGAATGTCGGTGCAACCAGAGTGACGTCAGCACGTGTGGATCGGCGTATCCTTCGACAAGCAGTGGCGGCCCCACAAGCCACTTGTACCGCCATCCTGCAACATGTGCAAGACACCCTAGATCATTCCATCTCGACCAGAACCATTTTCCATCGATTGGTTGCTAATGGCTTGCACTCATGCCGTCCGCTAATAAGACTGCCATTGACCCCACCGAATAGGCGCCAACATTTGGAATGGTGCCGGGCTAGATCAACGTGGATGACGGAATGGCACAGGGTCGTGTTCTCAGATGAGTCGCGTTTCTGCTTGTCCAGTGATAGTCGCCGTGTACGCGTGTGGCGTCGACGTGAAGAAAGGTCCAATCCTGCAGCAATTGTGGAACGCCCCACCGTGCGACAACGTGGAATCATGGTTTGGGGCGCAATCGCGTATGATTCCAGGTCACCTTTACTTCGTATTCAGGGCACTATGACGGCCCAACGATACGTTGATGATGTGCTGCGACCGGTGATACTCCCCTACCTTCAGGGGGTACCCAATGCCCTTTATCAGCAGGATAACGCCCGACCGCACACTGCTCGCATTAGCCAACAAGCTCTGCAAGGTGTACAGATGCTTCCCTGGCCACCGTACTCTCCTGATCTCTCACCAATCGAGCACGTCTGGGACATCATTGGACGCCGTTTGCATGCCTTGCCACAGCCGCGTTCAGAAGACGAACTGTATCAAATGGTTGAGAGGGAATGGAGAGCCATCCCTCAGGACGCCATCCGTTCTCTGATGGACTCTCTACCTAGACGTGTTGCTGCGTGCATCGCCGTCCGCGGTGGTCCTACTTGCTACTAAGCCGACGCCGTTCTCGCTCTGTATTATGACTATCATTTTGAAATAAAGATCACTTATTGTTCGTCCCTGTCTCTCTCTGTCTGCCGAGTTTCATCACTTTCTGGCCACTATTTCTTGGTGTTCCATTTTCAATGTCACGCAGTGTATAATGGAGCAATAACTTTAGCTGCATCCCTTCGAACTCACATGTGTATCTTTGTGGCATCCTGATTAGACAAAGAACAGCGTCTGGGTACGACGTAACAATATCCTTTCAGAATGTGTTGGTAAACCATGTATGTAATTATTTCAATATATTTCTGCCATTGTGAATAATATTTTTCGTTAAATTTCACATCGCATAATATATATATGCCTTTATATACGCATATATTTGCAAAAAAAAAAATGAAAAGATCACTTTTTTTTTCAGCGATAGAATATGTGAGAATACTTATTAGAGAATATATTGAATAATAATATGCAGATAATTAAAAAGATCATAGCAACTCCGCTTTTGCCGGTCCAAGCCCGGATGAAAAAGTAGGAGGTGGAGCAGTAACAAGCTCACTAAAAAATCTGGGCTCAGCTGGCCATGCTGATAGTACCCTGTAAGGGCTCCTAATCCAGGGATACAGGATGAGCAGCGTTTGTACTCCATGTTAGAAGCGGCTGCACATGGCGTATGTTCCTCATGTCAGAGGCGGTCATTTCTTTTGGAGCTAAGTCGGTCTGCCACTGAGTAGTGCTCCCAGTCTTAATGACAAAGGCAGACACATTCTACTTCACCCAATCATGATGGTTGTCAAACAGACACCATCAAGCGTCACAACTTGATACCTTAATATGATTGAGTGGAGATAAGAAAGAAGAAGAAAATATCATAGCTGATTACCGAAAAACTATGTTGGAAATTACAATGTCATTTCCATTGCAGTAAGGACAGTAGTATTCATGGTAAACGGTTTGCGGATTTCGAAATATTAGAAAGAAGGAATCATATATCGCCGCAACTCTTTTTATTATTCCTTCATTGCTTATCTTTTGTTTATCCTTCATAGTTTGTTCTTGCCTTAAATAAATTGCTGTGTCATCCTGAAGTTTGTCTTACCTAATTTTCTACGTGGCAATATGCAAATGTTTACGAAATTTCGAGATAACCTTGTAATAGAAAAGAGTAGTTTTCTGTGATCTACCAGTAAGATTCTATCTCTTTGTTCCAAGACGTCTACTAATTCTGTCGAGGTTCTGAGTGAAGCTCTTCGTGGTGCTCTATTTGTACAATATAATTAGCTGAAGAAGGGCTTGCCCGAAAGCTTCCTTAACCGCTATAATAATAAAAAGAGTTGCGGCGATATATGATTCCTTCTTTCTAATAAGGACAGTAGTAATTGTTTATTTTTAAAAAGAATCATACATGTCTATAATAGTTTCGAATTTTGATAACAGATGGCGCGCTAATGCATCATAATAATTGTATGTTATAGTTTCAGGTTAAATATAAATATGAATAAATATGATAATATAATGATTAATATATGAATAAATAGAAAGAGAGTGTGTGTTATATGGTTGTCCGCGAAATCTTATTTTAAGTAAGTTGATTTTTATAAAACCTAATATGCCATATATTCGAGCTCAAAGCATATCAAATTCTGAATATTATTATTTAAAATCCCCAATAGAAATATGAAGAAAAAATCGTTGAATAAAGCTAACTTGATAGGAACCTCAAAAACTCTTTTTAGAACTAACCTCCATGCTTTTATATAAGGTTGTCCCAAAAGTCCGCGTTTTTCTTAATTCTTGGCGAATAATATTATTACGGCGAATATATAATAATACATAATACAATTACTTTATACACAATACAAAGACATTATACATAACGGCGAATAATATTGGTATTTTCAATTATATGGTGGCAAAGTATCCATTTTATTAACAGAGTATAATTTTTTATGTTTATATTTTGTTACTCCGTAAACTTCCTTCATTGCTTATCTTTTGTTTATCCTTCATAGTTTGTTCTTGCCTTAAATAAATTGCTGTGTCATCCTGAAGTTTGTCTTACCTAATTTTCTACGTGGCAATATGCAAATGTTTACGAAATTTCGAGATAACCTTGTAATAGAAAAGAGTAGTTTTCTGTGATCTACCAGTAAGATTCTATCTCTTTGTTCCAAGACGTCTACTAATTCTGTCGAGGTTCTGAGTGAAGCTCTTCGTGGTGCTCTATTTCACCATTAGCTTTCCAAACAACGACTATTGACCAAGCTAATGGGAGGATCCTGACCCCCTAATACCTCCCCTAGAGACACAATAAGCTTTGAGTGGCTTCCATAAGGTTAATCTGCCAGTCATCTGCTTGACAAACTATTAGAGTGTTGCTTGCTCATCCATTATGATCTTGTCTAATTGAGCAGCAAAAGAGATAACCAGGATTCCTGCAAGTGTCAACTACCAGCGTATAGCATGCCTTGAAACATATAAATCTTCTTTTATTGTATTATTATACAATTTTCAAATGAAAACTGTCCTTTATAGAGAGGTGTCCTCTAGCGTAAGTGTCCTCTCATGGAGGTTCTATTGTATTTTGTAATGATTTTTTCAGGGTTTAGAATCCATAATACAGTAGAACCTCCCTGTAAAGGACAACACCTAATTGCAGAGCCAAAGTGTCCTTTAGGGAGAGGTGTCCTCTTACCGAAGAGTTGCTAAATTGTAAAAATGGTAATTTTTCAAATGAAAACTGTCCTTTGTAGAGAGGTGTATTCTAGCGTGAGTGTCCTCTCATGGGGATCTACTGTGTTTTGTATTGCTTTTTTCAGGGTTTAGAATCCATTGTATAATTATACAAGGTCATGGAGACTATATTCATAGATCAAATTCACAATCCTGGTAGGGTTGGAATATAGGACCTGTCTTGAGGTTCCCATACGTTCTAAGAGGTGGTCTGGTGAAGTCTATCTGGTCCTGCAGATTGTACATTGTGGGAAGGTCTTTACACCATCCTGGAAGAGTCTTGTATGGCCAGTTTTGAGCCTGGAAATACAGGTTGCTGCCTGTCTCCCACATTCCAGAATAGCTCCAGGCTTTTGGTCCAGATACCAATGATGGGATGTTGACTCCTGTAAACATATAAATCTGACAATGAACAGTGTGGGAACAGAAATGTCCCCTGTACAATTCATTCTCATCTAACAAGAAAATATATGGACTCTTCATGATGGAGGTGTTCTTTTTCAAATAAATAATTTAAATTCTTGATTTTATTGATGGCGCGCTATTACCTTGTATTTGAATAATGTCTATGAGGCTTATTTTCAGAAGAACAATGTTCGAAGCAAGTATTTGTTTTTATTCCTACTAGTTAGGGTCGGTGGAAGGATGGTCTAAACCGTTGGTTTTCGACCTCTATGACCCGGGTTCGATTCCCGCATTAGGCACTTTTTTCTGATAAAAAAAAATGCTCCAATGGCTCCCGATTCTTGCAAAAGTCGAACCCTACCAGCAAGTGCAAGTAACCAAACGAGGCTCTGGTACATTTGTAAGTGCAAAGTCGAGCTGCTTTTCACCTGTGTAGACATATGGTGCACTTACAGTAAAAGCAGTCGCCTACTTCTATCCAACCATGATTATCATGGGCTGTACCACTTGTAGGAACAAAAAAAAAATCCTACTGGTTACAAATTATTTTTTGTAATAATTTTCCTTAAAGGTACCCAGAATTTCTCTGAAGATATATGAAAACAACAACAAGCCTTTTATTGGGGACTCATGCCATACATACATCTTAAGATATATAAACAAAATCTAAAAAGATTCTAGTACAGCCGTTTGGTACAAATTAAAAAGATCAAACTACCTGGATGGTTAACCACTGATGAGCCAAAAATCCTCGAAATAATTTCATCATCGCAGCAAATGGGAATTATTTTCGATTTAAAAATAATAAGTTTTTTAGAGATAAGAAAGAAGAAGAAGAAAAAATAAGTTTTATTGCTATTTACGAGTACATTATATACAAGTTTTTAATTTAAAAGACATATATTGAATCAAAATATCATTTATTTTACCAATATTTCAGTTGGCTGAACGCCAACCTTTATCAAGGTATTAAAACATTTTAAAGTGTGTCAACAACAAACTCAGCGCCACATAACGTCAACAGCATTCGATAAAAACACCTTGATAAAGGTTGGCGTTCAGCCAACTGAAATATTGGTAAAATAAATGATATTTTGATCCAATATATGCCTTTTTAATTAAATATTTATTTATGGATTGCTCTATTCTCAAAATATATATACAGGTATTAGATATAAAAGAGGCATATCCTGACTAGGCTCGCATGAGCATTTTTAGATGGCAGAGCGCCATCTAGAGGAACAAAAATAAACTAAGCGTTTATTTAACTTGTTCCGTGATATTTGGCCAACCCAATTTCTTGATAAATCAAGAAAAGTCAACCACATTTTTTATAAACAAGTATGTACACCCATACCTCGCTTTGCCTCGGGGTTACGTTCCAAAAAAACACGACGCAAATTGAAACGACGCAAAGTGAAAATATGTGAAGGCGCGATCAAAAACAAAGGTGTTGCCATATTTTAGGAGAAAAAATTAAAAAAAAAAAAATTGAAGACTCGAATCCAAAACAACGCAACTTCGAAAATCTAACGACGCACAGTGAAAATCAGTAAAAATTAAGCAGCGACGCAACTTCGAAAAAACCGTAAAACGAAATGACGCAAAGCGAGGTATTGGTGTACTTTATACATTTTATACTTTACAATATAGCAGAACGAATTATAGTGTGAAAAGTAATTTTGTCAACTTTCCCCTTTTATATATTTCCGAGATCCCTTTTGGTACAAATATAAGGATACGAAAGAGAAATAGTCCATGATGGTATTCTTCAACCCTTTTTGTAATCATAAAGGTAAAATTTGTTAACAAATTTAGTCAATAAAATGATCTTTTATCAAATAAAAATGCATTACTGGTTAAAATAACTATTGAATAAGTTGATTGTAACATAAATATAATACAGTAGAACCTCCCTGTAAAGGACATCTAATTTCAGAGCTAAAGTGTCCTTTAGGGAGAGGTTGTCCTCTTACTGGAGAGTTGTTAAATAGTAAAAATGGTAATTTTGTCGATGAAAACTGTCCTTTGTAGAGAGGTGCCATCTAGCGAGAGTGTCCTCTCATGGAGGTTCTACTGTATTATGGATTCTAAACCCTGAAAAAAGCAATACAAAATACAGTTGAATCTCCATGAGAGGACACTCACGCTAGAATACACCTCTCTATAAAGGACAGTTTTCATTTGCAAAATTACCATCTTTACAATTTAGCAACTATACAGTAAGAGGACACCTCTCTCTGAAGGACACTTTAGCTCTGCAATTAGGTGTCCTTTACAGGGAGGTTCTACTGTATTATGGATTCTAAACCCTGAAAAAATCAATACAAAATACAGTAGAATCTCCATAAGAGGACACTCGCGCTAGAGAACACCTCTCTACAAAGAACATTTTTCATTTGAAAAATTACCATTTTTACTATTTAGCAATTCTCCGGTAAGAGGATACCTCTCTCTAAAGAACACTTTAGCTCTGTAATTAGATGTCCTTTACAGGGAGGTTATACTGTATTGTGTATTCAAAACCCTGAAAAAAAGCAATACAAAATATTATTATTATTTAAATAAGATTTTTTTTAACGCGAACAGTTGAAAATCAGCGAGGAAAATTTTCCGCAGGCTGATCCAACAGTAGAAATACCGGTCCATAGCATCCATGGTGGCGCCGCGGAGGCTGGGAGCCGGCATCTGCTAGCCAGACTGTGTGTCGCCAGGCCGATTACCCCCTAGCTCATCCCCGCAGCCCAATTATCTCCTCCCCAGTACATCATCTTACATGGCCTCTGATTGGCTGTGGCTTTGTAACAGCGCGAGACCTATTGGGATCATCGCGCTAAACAAAAAGGTCAAATATAATGTTGTCCCAAAAGTTCTGTTTTTCTTAAAACGTTGTTTTTCTTATTACTTGGCGAATAATATTATTACGGCGAATACATAATAATATAATTACTTTATACATAATATAAAGACATTATCCATAACGGTGAATAATATTGGTGTTTCAATTTTTTACAAAGGTTTACGAACTTTTGGGACAACCTTGTAGCAATAGGCTATTTTCAAACTTGAAATTTCAATTCAAAATTACTTCTACAAAATCGATTATGTGTGATATTATAAACTAAGATAATGACCCTGGCAATGGCAGGATCATCTCCAAGTGCATTTTTATCCGAATGTTCACATTTTTTTTTTTTTTTTTAATTCTGAGTTTTAAGTTTTTTTTTTTTTCTTAAAAATATTGTTTCCCTCTTTCTCCTCCTTCAATGCCTTTCTCTACTGAGGGTGGGCCACATGGTCTCTCCATATCTCCCTCCTTCAATGTCTTCCTCTACTGAGGGTGAGCCACATGGTCTCTCCATATCTCCCTCCTTCAATGTCTTCCTCTACTGAGGGTGAGCCACATGGTCTCTCCATATCTCCCTCCTTCGATGTCTTCCTCTACTGAGGGTGGGCCACATGGTCTCTCCATATCTCCCTCCTTCAATGTCTTCCTTTACTGAGGGTGGTCCACTTGGTCTCTCCATATCTCCCTCCTTCAATGCCTTCCTCTACTGAGGGTGGGCCACATGGTCTCTCCATATCTCCCTCCTTCAATGCCTTCCTCTACTGAGGGTGGGCCACATGGTCTCTCCATATCTCCCTCCTTCAATGCCTTTCTCTACTGAGGGTGGGCCACATGGTCTCTCCATATCTCCCTCCTTCAATGTCTTCCTCTACTGAGGGTGAGCCACATGGTCTCTCCATATCTCCCTCCTTCAATGTCTTCCTCTACTGAGGGTGAGCCACATGGTCTCTCCATATCTCCCTCCTTCGATGTCTTCCTCTACTGAGGGTGGGCCACATGGTCTCTCCATATCTCCCTCCTTCAATGTCTTCCTCTACTGAGGGTGGGCCACATGGTCTCTCCATATCTCCCTCCTTCAATGCCTTCCTCTACTGAGGGTGGGCCACATGGTCTCTCCATATCTCCCTCCTTCAATGCCTTCCTCTACTGAGGGTGGGCCACATGGTCTCTCCATATCTCCCTCCTTCAATGCCTTCCTCTACTGAGGGTGGGCCACATGGTCTCTCCATACTTCCTCCTTCAATGCCTTCCTCTACTGAGGGTGGGCCACATGGTCCCTCCATATCTCCCTCCTTCAATGTCTTCCTCTACTGAGGGTGGGCCACATGGTCTCTCCATACTTCCTCCTTCAATGCCTTCCTCTACTGAGGGTGGGCCACATGGTCTCTCCATATCTCCCTCCTTCAATGCCTTCCTCTACTGAGGGTGGGCCACATGGTCTCTCCATACTTCCTCCTTCAATGTCTTCCTCTACTGAGGGTGGGCCACATGGTCTCTCCATATCTCCCTCCTTCAATGTCTTCCTCTACTGAGGGTGGTCCACATGGTCTCTCCATACTTCCTCCGCCATCCTCTTCATCTCCTCGTAGGTGTGTCGTCCAGTCCATTGTTTTAGATCGTCTGTGTATCCCTGTCTTCCCCTCGATCTCTTCCCCCGGAGCTTTCCCTCCAACACTGTCAGCAATGTCTCTCCTGCTGATCCGCGCATTACATGTCCAGCAAACGTCAGTTTTGAATATTATTATAAACGTTATTATCTTTGATTATTCACTGATCTGTGTTGATCGCACCACAACTAACAGAATTTTATACATCTATAATTAGAGGAATGCCCGTTCCAGAAACAGATTTAGTACAACAGCGAACGAAAGAGTGCATTAAAACTGAAATTATATTATCATTTTTTTTCATAATTATTTGTGACTACAAGTGCTTCAATACATTTATAGATTATGAAATATTAAAATCGCTATAAAATAGATTAAAACAAGAGCAAGGATGATTTCTTAGTATATAAAGACTTTATTTATATTATAATAAAGAATCTTGTAGCTAAATGTTGCCTCCTTGTGTTCTAGAAATCATATATAGATATTTAATTTAAAAGGCATATATTGGATCAAAATATCATTTATTTTACCAATATTTCATTTTGCTGAACGCCAACCTTTATCAAGGTGTTATAACATATTAATGTGTTATATCATAAAGATAGAGGCTGCCTGGCCGGCATTCATATTTCTTCAAAAAAAAGACACTTCGGCCAGTGAATCTTTTTATTGTCTCTTTTATTTATTTATTTTTTAAAGATTTACTGGCCGAAGTGTCTTTTATTTGAAGAAATATTAAATCTAATACATCATAATATAATTGTTCCAATAAAAGACACAATTTGATATTTGCGGAAGAGCGATTGTTCGAAGCATTTTATATATTTATAAATGTATGTAATTCTGGTGACATCCTAGCTTATGTCCATAGTTCATCTAAAATACCCATTCCAAGAGTTTAACACCAGTATCACTATAAAAGGAAGTTCCAAAAATGCAATATAACAGCGGTATGGTAGATTAAACTGGCGAAACCGCTGGGAGGGTTCACCTCTGATGAACCAGGCCCTCCCAATAATTTTCCCATTGCAGTAAGGACAGTAGAAATTATTTATTTTTAAAAAGAATCATACGCGTCTATAATAGTTTCGAATTTTGATATTAATGTGTGTCAACAACAAACTCAGCGCCAGATAACGTCAATAGAATTAAGTTTTAAAATATTTTTGCTTATATTGTTACATCATGATTAATGGCGTATTTCTTATATTATTTTTAATATATTTGAAATTTAAATTATATATTTATTTATTTTTATATATAAAATATTCTATGATATTTATTTAAAACACAGATTATTTAGATTGTCATCATTTGTATTTAGGTACACGTGTAACTTCACTGCTCTCTTTGATGTGAGAAAATAAATAAAGGATTCGGGAGGCTACTAAAAGTAGACTTATCTCATTATTCCCTTTTATAAATTTGTAGGATGGTTGAAACACGCTCTGGTAAGATGCAAGACACGTCTGAGGAGAGAATCAAGGCTGAAGAGTCTGCCAAAGCCGCAACCTGGTGCAACAATTGGTAGAGATGCTAGTTCCGACCCAGTTGTCCTGAATCCCAACATCGACATCCCCAAGTATGATGGGACGGAAGACCCTCGCCCATGGATTGAATCTCTTGAAGAAATTGGCTTCCTGTACCATTGGGCAGACTACATTATCTCTCGTTATGCTGCCATGAATATGATTGGTAGCGCCAAAACCTGGCTGAACCTACACAAGATAAGTTTCACCAGCTGGGAAAATTTCAAGAGCCGCCTAATTGAGGATTTTGCCTCAGACGCCAACAAAGAAGAAATTAAGATGAGACTAAACAGGATGCAACAGTGGAATGAACCTGCAATCAGGTTCGCAGAGGATATCCTTGTACTGTGCAACAAGGTCGACCCCCAAATGGAAGAAGAGACTAAAATAAACTGGGTTATTGGAGGGTTAAAGAAAGAATACTCTTTTGCCCTTCACCTAAACCCTCCTAAAAATACCAATGAACTCTTAGAAATTTGTAAAAAGCTGGATTTGTTCGAAAAGAATTACCAAGAACGTGCAGAAAAATCAAAAGCTCTATATAATGGACCACGCTCTCCTCGTCCCCATCATCAAGAGCAATGGAAGAATGCTACGTCGTTCAGAAGACCATATCAGAACACCTCCAAGCCCCAGGCCCCCGCTCCGAGGTACTACCAGAACACCTCCAAGCCCCAGGCCCCCACTCCGAGGTACTACCAGAACAAGCCTCTGCCCCAGGTATCTGCCCCTAGACGATCTTACACTCCCAATCCTGAGCCAAAACCTGTCTACCCAAGTAAAACATACAATAAGAATCCAAATTCAAATAGGAATAGGACAGAAGACGGGAGACCAATATGTTTCAAGTGTAACAAGCCAGGACACGTAGCGCGGTATTGCAGAGTCAAGTTTGTGAGGATCGTAGAAGAGGACCCCTCAGTTTCCCAAGACAAGAGTCAAGAAAATCTTCAAATGGACGAAAGAAAAGATTATACACGGCCTCGCCTCTATGCGGATGTTCGTAATGACACACAAACGAATATTCCTACACGGAATAGATATTCCGTGTTGGAAGATTTAAACTAAGTGTCGCGCTTGATTCCTTCAATCAAAGCAAATCGACCATAAATGGAATTAGAAAGTTGGACCCTAGGTACAAAATTAATATTAATGTGGACAAGATAGGGTTATGCGAAGCTTTGATTGATACAGGCGCCGATCTTTCAGTGGTCGACCTAAGGACAGCACTTTTTGCTGGCCGTGAAATAAATAGTCTCACTAAAACATGTTCAGGACCCGATGGGAAAAAATTAGATATGGTAGGTAGCATTATTTTAGATTTAAAAATTGATGACACTGAATTATCCCACGAATTTGTAGTAATGGACGCGCATCTACGAACTCTTATTCTTGGACGAGATTTCCTTAAAAAAATGAATGCTAAAATTGATTGTAAACGAGAAACGATAAAATATAATTTGATGAGTAATCATGACGTAAGCAATTATGACCTAAAAAAATAAAGAGCACTACAGATACCGTTATACCTAAACTATCTATTAAATTGATTAGGGCCTCAATAGAAGCAGAGGATGGGGAATATGTCATCGAAGAGAACAACAAAATGACTCAAACAAATGGTCTTCGATTGGCAAGAAGTTTGCTTACTGTTACGGATAAGAAAACTCATATCTGGATAACGAACCCTTATCCTCGACCTTTAAAAATCATGAAAGACCAAACATTGGCTTATGGAAGTCTTCCTGCAGAGGTAAATTTTATAGAGAATATAGAGAAGCAGAATGAAAATGACGAAATACAATTTCAAATAAACAAAAAATTATCATATAAAGAACAAGAGAGGTTAAAACAAATTTTGGCCAATTATACTGATTTGTTCTCATCAAGGTTAGGCAGGACCAATTTGGCAAAACATCAGATTCATACAGAAGACGCAAAACCGATAAAGCACAAGCCTTACCGGGTAAGTGCTAAGGAACGAACCATCATAAAGGATCAAATAGACGAGATGCTTGAAGAAGGAATAATTAGACCATCTTCAAGTCCCTGGTCCTTTCCCGTTATATTGGTCAAAAAACGAGATGGCAAATACAGATTTTGTGTGGATTACAGGAAATTAAATGAAGTAACAGTGAAGGATGTTTATCCAATCCCAAGAATTGATGATGTAATGGACTCTCTCCAAGGATCCAAGTACTTCTCAGCAATAGATCTCAAATCGGGATATTGGCAAATCGAAATTGAAGAGAGAGACAAAGAGAAGACGGCTTTCACTACGGCACATGGGTTATATGAATTCAACGTGATGCCTTTTGGACTTTGTAATGCGCCTGCTACCTTTGAGAGAAATATGGAGAATATGCTTGGAAATCTGAGATGGCAAATTTGTTTATGTTATCTGGATGATGTTATCATATATAGCCCGGATTTTCCAACGCACCTCAAAAGACTCGAAGCTGTTTTTAGATGTTTTCGTGAATCTAATTTAAGATTAAACGACAAAAAATGCCGATTTGGTTTTGAAGAATTGGAGATTCTCGGCTATATAACGAGCAAACATGGTATAAAACCCGCGGAACACAACATCAAAGCTATCAGAAATTTCCCTCGGCCCACAAAGGTCAAAGAAGTACAATCATTTTTGGGAATGTGCTCATATTATAGAAAATTTATCAAAGATTTCTCAAAAATTGCTGACCCTTTGACCAACCTTATTAAAAAAAGTGTATCATTTACCTGGACAGAAAGGCAAGAGGAAGCGTTTCAAACCCTAAAAACAGCACTATTAAGTCCACCAATCTTAGGGCACTTCAATCCAAATGCGCCTACTTATATTCATACTGATGCGTCCAACATCGGCATAGGTGCAACTCTTGTCCAAGACATCGGTGGTGAAGAGAAGGTGATCTCATATTTGAGTCGTACCCTGCGTAAAGCGGAGCAAAATTATTCAACCACTGAAAAAGAATGTCTGGCCGTTGTCTGGTCAATGTCAAAATTACGACCCTACCTTTATGGAAGACACTTTAAAATAGTAACAGACCATCACGCCTTATGCTGGCTCAAAAACTTGAAGGATCCAACAGGTCGATTGGCAAGATGGGCATTGAAAATTCAAGAATATGACTTCGATATAATACATAAATCGGGAAAGAAGCATCTGGACGCCGATGGCTTATCTAGGGGACCCTTACCAGAAACTGATTGGGATGAGGATTTTGAAAGGCTATTTTTAAATCAAATAACAGACGAAGAGGATAAATTTATCGAAAGTGTTAAGAAAAACCTTAATGGAAGCAGGCGATCAATTGCGCAAAACTTTAAAGAAGAAGATGGATGCCTCTTTAAGAAAAACCCGAACCCTGAAGGCAGGGCGTGGTTGCTTGTGGTTCCAGAGAATAAAAAGAGAGAAATTATGAAAGAATATCACAATCATATGTCGAATGGCCATCTGGGCGTCGCCAGAACCATGTACCGAATAAAGAGTAAATACTTTTGGCCATCCATGCTAAAGGATGTCTCAGAATTCGTTAAGACGTGTTACCTTTGCCAAAGTAGGAAAGGCTCAAACCAATTACCTTCTGGACTACTACAGCCCATCCCCCAGCCAACTTTCCTTTCGAAAGAATTGGAATTGACTTTGTTGGTCCACTGCCATCTACGAAAAACAGGAAAAAATGGATAATCGTGCTAACGGACTACTACACTAGATATGCAGAAACAAGAGCAGTCTCGGAAGCAACAGTGAAAGAAGTTTCTAAATTTCTAGTAGAGGATATTTTTCTTCGGCACGGAGCCCCACAATATCTTATTAGTGACAGAGGCTCTCAATTTACCAGTAATTTAATGAAAGAGGTGATGAAAACGTGCAAGATTAAACATTGCTTCACAACGAGCTATCATCCCCAGACTAATGGATTGACAGAGCGGTTAAATAGAACATTGATCAATATGCTCAGTATGTATGTGAACACTGATCAGAAAAATTGGGACGAAATACTCCCATTCATCACTCACGCTTACAATACTACAATTCAGGAAACCACAGGATATTCTCCCTTTTTCCTGATGTTTGGAAGAGAACCCACGTCTCTTTTGGACGACAGGAATATCTCGGTGGACATTGACAAGGATGATTATGATGAATACATAAAACATCACTTAGACAAAATAAACAGAACAAGAAAATTAGTTATTAACAACACAATAAAGACTCAAGAAGAATGAAAAAGAACTATGACAAGAAACACATGGAAAGAAGCTACGAACCAGGAGAATTAGTAGCAGTTTGGACACCAATTAGGAAAATAGGAAAGTGTGAGAAACTACTGAGAAAATATTTTGGCCCATATAGAATATTAAAAAAGCTGTCTAACGTAAATTATTTAATTGAGCCAAAAGATAATCCTGGCCAAGACCCATTGATTGTCCATGTCTCAAGACTCAAACCCTATTTTGAGAGAATTGATGAGGTAACTCACGAGGACGTGACGACCTCTGGAGAGGGGGAAGTGTTACATCATGATTAATGGCGTATTTCTTATATTATTTTTAATATATTTGAAATTTAAATTATATATTTATTTATTTTTATATATAAAATATTCTATGATATTTATTTAAAACACAGATTATTTAGATTGTCATCATTTGTATTTAGGTACACGTGTAACTTCACTGCTCTCTTTGATGTGAGAAAATAAATAAAGGATTCGGGAGGCTACTAAAAGTAGACTTATCTCATTATTCCCTTTTATAAATTTGTAGGATGGTTGAAACACGCTCTGGTAAGATGCAAGACACGTCTGAGGAGAGAATCAAGGCTGAAGAGTCTGCCAAGCCGCAACCTGGTGCAACAATATTCAATGGGGAGAAAAAATATATAGATATTGTTAATAGCTCTAACTCTCTAGATAAAAATGTTAAGGATATAATCATTTGACCTTCATATACAGGTTGGCTTTTTGTCTGAATTTTCCAAAACTGGTTTTGTGGCTTATTTCTTATCATCTCTATTCCGTTTTGTACTGGATTAATAAACCAAATACATTGGTTTATTGCTTTTTAAACGGAGAGGTGTTTGGTGTACATATCTAATATATTAAATAAAAACAAAAAAAAAACGATAGCATTGCGTCTCTTTATACATGAAATTTATTATGCTTATATATATATATATATATAATAAATTTCATGTATAAAGAGACGCAATGCTATCGTTTGTTTTTATTTAATAAATTTATAGCAATTCTTTTGTCTATATATATCTAATATATCTTTATATATAAGATTTTAATTAGAAAGCCATTTATTGGATCAAAATACCATTTATTTTACCAATATTTCAGTTGGCTGAACTCCATGATAAAGGTTGGCGTTCAGCCAACTGAAATATTGGTAAAATAAATGATATTTTGATCCGATACATGCCTTTTTAATTAAAGAATTATTTATGGATTGCTAAATTTTAAAAATATATAAGATTGTCCCAAAAGTTTGTAAACATATTATGATTTATATTTTGTAAGTGTTTACGAACTTTTGGGACAACTTTGGTAATATTGGTAACCTTGGTAAAATTATAACAGAATTCTTATAGAAGAATGATTTAATCTCTGATGTTCTATATCAAGGGTGGTCAATCAGTAGGTGGGCCAAGTTTCAGAATTACAAGGTTGTTACTAAATTTCGTAAACACTTGCAATATATAAATCATAATATGTTTACGAACCTTTGGACAATCATATATATTCACACAAAGCTTTCATTATATATAACCAATTTACACTTTTAAAGTTTGGGAAAGTTTTAATTGAAATAAGTATGGAGGTAACAGGGCATAAACTAAGGAGAAGAACAAATGGAATGCCTACAAGATGAGTCATTGCCTTCGTCCAGTACAGGTTTGTTCCAGGAATCTGGGCTTGCCGAGAATGGATCAATACTATGTGAGGGGCTACCCGCCTGTTCCTCGGTACTGACAAAAGTTACTATTTACAAGTTAAAACACAAAGTTGCAATAAACTAGGGCCTAGACTCTATAGACACTCAAGAGTACAACACAAAAAATGAGCTAAACAATAACTAACAATTTGTTAAATAAAATTTAAAAACAGTACTTATCCTTTATTGTAGCGTTGGTAGGGATCGGACCGGGGTTATACAGGTATGTGAGGGGATCACCAGACACGGATAAATCACACAGAGAACACTTTAAACGTCTCCACACGATAATCAACCACACTCCTCTCTCGCCATGCCATAGCTCTATTATATATATAGACATGGCCGTATTCGTCCAATGACGTGAGAGATTGGTTCACTAACAAACGGAAACAAAATCCTTCCCACTAAAAGCTGAGATAAGATAAAAGTGCAAATATTTATCAATATAATTTGACAGTACAAGCGAATCTCCAAGATATTTACAGAACCACTTTAATATCATAGGATATTTGACTAAATGGCAAAGTAACTTGTTGTAAAAGTAATTGCTGGACCGTGACGGAGGGCGGCTAACTTCGGCAACACCGGAGCTGACGTCACACCCGTACTTTCACTTTCTGTTTTTGTATCCTGCATCGGCGTAGCCGCGCTGACTCATATTTTCTTTCCCCATGATTACCATTTCATCAATATATATAATCCTTTCACCTTGTTGTAGTTAATTAAAGAATAATTAACGTTAAGCGCTCTGTGTATGTAATCAAATTGAAATACAAAAGTAATCAAGTACAATTTCTAGTTTGACGATGTATTTTCAAGATAACGCAACCTTACCAAAAGACGTACTATTGTAACGTAGAAATTAGCAAAGATAAACTTCAGAATGAAACACGTCAAAAACCAAATTAAAACTAATAAAAGAGAGGCAATGAGAAATTTTTACAATGTATCAAAATACAAATATCGAAATTTAAAAATAATTTTATAGAATAATAAATAATCTGCTACCAAGCTTCTTCCCTATGGGAGCTGTGACCCACAGCATCTTGTTGCTACTGACATGGATCTGACGTGTTTCTGTCAAGTATTCTCTCGGAGTCTTGGACGTCTGTCCCTAGTACCATTGCATTCTTTTTCTTGCGGCGTGAAGAGCGGCTTTGTCGCCGTATCGTCTATAGGGACATCGTTATCTTGGAAGGAAGTCTTGGCTTTTAGCACGGCGGTGGAATCCTGAAGCAGTCTCTGAAAATAAAGATTATAGAACCCATGGCCTCTAGGTCTTTTCGGCGATCTTCAGTTTGTCTTCCCTAATTTACCCAGCATCTCCACCAAAATGTAAAGTAGAAAATTAGGAAAGTCAAACTTCAGGATGACACAGCAATTTATTTGAGGCACAGGCAATTGTGACTTTGCTACAATATCATCGGTTATTTCACTAAATGGTAAAGTAACTCATGTAAAAGGAAATCAAGTACATTTTCTAGTATAACGATATTTTTCAAGATAGCGCAACCTTACTAAGGGACTTAATATACCTATGACCTTGTTCATGTCAATAATTTTTTTTAAATGCTCAGGATTATTTAAAGGAAGGTCATGTATAGCTCCCACAGCCGTCACCATTGTTAAGTAATGATCGTCATGTTGCGGCGATTGTTCCCTGCTTACCTTACGAAAGCTACAGGTGAAGAATCCGACCTTCTCTTACAGGGCGGGCGTCCCATACATAGGACCTGTGAATGAAACTACATAGTCAATGGGACTTATTGACCCTCATATTACCATTTATAATCCCTAAAACATACTAAATTCCATTATAACTCTTTTATTTTAGATATTAACTCTGTTTAGAATAGTTTTGTATTATGAATAATTCTCTAAAATCTGGTATATTTTCATTCTAAAATACAAGGTTGTCTTAAAAGTTCGTAAACATATTATGATTTATATTTTGCAAGTGTTTAAGAACTTTTAGGACAACCTTGTAATTCTGAAACTTGACCCACCAGTTGATTGGCCACCCTTGATATTGTTGCACCAGGTTGCGGCTTGGCAGACTCTTCAGCCTGGATTCTCTCCTGTGCTGGGTCCTGCATCTTACCAGAGCGTGTTTCAACCATCCTAGAAATTTATAAAAGGGAATAACGAGATAAGTCTTCTTTAAGTAGCCACCAGAATCCCTTTTTTTATTTTCTCACATCAAAGAGAGCAGTGAAGTCACAGTGTACCTAAATACAAATGATGATAAATTAATAATCTGTTTTAAATAAATATCATAGAATATTTTATATAAAAATAAATAAATATATAATTTAAATTTCAAATATATTAAAACTAATATAAGAAATACGCCATTAATCATGATGTAACACTTCCCCCTCTCCAGAGGTCGTCACGTCCTCGTGATTGACCTCATCAATTCTTTCAAAATAGGGTTTGATTCTTGAGACATGGACAATCAATGGGTCTTGGCCAGGATTATCTTTTGGTTCAATTAAGTAATTTACGTTGGACAGCTTCTTTAATATTCTATATGGGCCAAAATATTTTCTCAGTAGTTTCTCACACTTTCCTATTTTCCTAATTGGTGTCCAAACTGCTACTAATTCTCCTGGTTCGTAGCTTCTTTCCATGTGTTTCTTGTCATAGTTCTTTTTCATTCTTTCTTGAGTCTTTATTGTGTTGTTAATAACTAATTTTCTTGTTCTGTTTATTTTGTCTAAGTGATGTTTTATGTATTCATCATAATCATCTTTGTCAATGTCCACCGAGATATTCCTGTCGTCCAAAAGAGACGTGGGTTCTCTTCCAAACATCAGGAAAAAGGGAGAATATCCTGTGGTTTCCTGAATTGTAGTATTGTAAGCGTGAGTGATGAATGGGAGTATTTCGTCCCAATTTTTCTGATCAGTGTTCACATACATACTGAGCATATTGATCAATGTTCTATTTAACCGCTCTGTCAATCCATTAGTCTGGGGATGATAGCTCGTTGTGAAGCAATGTTTAATCTTGCACGTTTTCATCACCTCTTTCATTAAATTACTGGTAAATTGAGAGCCTCTGTCACTAATAAGATATTGTGGGGCTCCGTGCCGAAGAAAAATATCCTCTACTAGAAATTTAGAAACTTCTTTCACTGTTGCTTCCGAGACTGCTCTTGTTTCTGCATATCTAGTGTAGTAGTCCGACAGCACGATTATCCATTTTTTCCTGTTTTTCGTAGATGGTAGTGGACCAACAAAGTCAATTCCAATTCTTTCGAAAGGAAAGTTGGCTGGGGGGATGGGCTGTAGTAGTCCAGAAGGTAATTGGTTTGAGCCTTTCCTACTTTGGCAAAGGTGACACGTCTTAACGAATTCTGAGACATCCTTTAGCATGGATGGCCAAAAGTATTTACTCTTTATTCGGTACATGGTTCTGGCGACGCCCAGATGGCCATTCGACATATGATTGTGATATTCTTTCATAATTTCTCTCTTTTTATTCTCTGGAACCACAAGCAACCACGCCCTGCCTTCAGGGTTCGGGTTTTTCTTAAAGAGGCATCCATCTTCTTCTTTAAAGTTTTGCGCAATTGATCGCCTGCTTCCATTAAGGTTTTTCTTAACACTTTCGATAAATTTATCCTCTTCGTCTGTTATTTGATTTAAAAATAGCCTTTCAAAATCCTCATCCCAATCAGTTTCTGGTAAGGGCCCCCTAGATAAGCCATCGGCGTCCAGATGCTTCTTTCCCGATTTATGTATTATATCGAAGTCATATTCTTGAATTTTCAATGCCCATCTTGCCAATCGACCTGTTGGATCCTTCAAGTTTTTGAGCCAGCATAAGGCGTGATGGTCTGTTACTATTTTAAAGTGTCTTCCATAAAGGTAGGGTCGTAATTTTGACATTGACCAGACAACGGCCAGACATTCTTTTTCAGTGGTTGAATAATTTTTCTCCGCTTTACTTAGGGTACGACTCAAATATGAGATCACCTTCTCTTCACCACCGATGTCTTGGACAAGTGTTGCACCTATGCCGATGTTGGACGCATCAGTATGAACATAAGTAGGTGCATTTGGATTGAAGTGACCTAAAATTGGTGGACTTAATAGTGCTGTTTTTAGGGTTTGAAACGCTTCCTCTTGTCTTTCTGTCCAGGTAAATGATACACTTTTTTTTATAAGGTTGGTCAACGGGTCAGCAATTTTTGAAAAGTCTTTGATAAATTTTCTATAATATGAACACATTCCCAAAAGGATTGTACTTCTTTGACCTTTTTGGGCCGAGGAAAATTTCTGACAGCTTTGATGTTATGTTCCGCGGGTTTTATACCATGTTTGCTCGTTATATAGCCGAGAATCTCCAATTCTTCAAAAGCAAATCGGCATTTTTTGTCGTTTAACCTTAAATTAGATTCACGAAAACATCTAAAAACAGCTTCAAGTCTTTTGAGGTGCGTTGGAAAATCCGGGCTATATATGATAACATCATCCAGATAACACAAACAAATTTGCCATCTCAGATTTCCAAGCATATTCTCCATATTTCTCTCAAAGGTAGCAGGCGCGTTACAAAGTCCAAAAGGCATCACGTTGAATTCATATAATCCATGCGCTGTAGTGAAAGCTGTTTTCTCTTTGTCTCTTTCTTCGACTTCAACTTGCCAATATCCAGATCTGAGGTCTATTGCTGAGAAGTGTGTAGATCCTTGGAGAGTATCCATAACTTCGTCTATTCTAGGGATCGGATAGACATCTTTTACCGTCACATTATTCAGTTTTCTGTAGTCCACACAAAATCTGTATTTACCATCTCGCTTCTTGACCAATATTACTGGAAAAGACCAGGGGCTAGAAGATGGCCTAATTATGCCTTCTGTAAGCATCTCGTCAATTTGCTCTTTTATAATATCTCGTTCTTTAGCACTTACCCGGTAAGGCTTGTGTTTAATTGGCTTCGCGTCTTCTGTGTCTATCCGATGTTTTGCCAAATTGGTTCTCCCTAATCTCGATGAAAAAAGATCTCCATACCTTTCTAAAACTTGTTTTAACTCCTTCTGTTCCTTTGGTGAAAGATTTTCGTTTATTTGGAATCTAGGTTCTTCGTTCTTTTCTACCTCTCTTTCTCGACTCACATTTATTTTCGCTGGACTACTTCCAAAAGCCAATGTTTGGTTTTTCATTATTTTTAACGGTCGAGGATACGGATTAGTTATCCAGATGTGTGTTTCCCTATTTATAACATTGATCAAGCTTCTTGCTAGACGAAGTCCATTTGTTTGAAACATTTTGCTGCTCTCTTCGATAATATATTCTCCATCCTCTGTTTCTACCAATGCCTTGATCAATTTCATGGAACATTCCGGTACAATGGAATCCTTGGCACTCTTTATTTTCAACATTTCAAAATTGATTTCGTCATGATTATTCGTCAAATCATATTTTATAGTTTCTTGCTTACAATCTATTTTTGCGTTCATTTTCTTAAGGAAATCTCTCCCAAGAATTAATGTCCGTAAATGCGTTTTCAATATCACAAAGTTGTGTGATAATGTTTCGTCATCAATTTTTATATTTAAAAATATACTTCCTACCATGTCCAATTTTTTTCCATCGGGTCCTGCACAAATTTTTGCGAGTTTACTTATACCATGGCCTGTATCGAGGGCCGTTCTGAGGTCGACCACTGAGAGGTCAGCACCTGTATCAACCAAAGCTTCAAAAGTCCCTATCTTGTCCACATTAATTTTTAATTTGTATTTAGGGTCCAACTTCTTGATTCCGTTTATGGTCGACTTGCTTTGATTGACAGATTCAGGCGCGACGCTTAGTTTAAATCTTCCAACACGGAATATCTATTCCGGGTAGGAATATTTGTCTGTGTGCTATGACATACATCAGCATAAAGCCGAGGTCCTGATTTCTCTGATGTTTCATTCATTTGGCATTTTTCTTCGACCTTCTCTTGGGTATCTGCTGGATCCTCTTCTAGGATTCTTATAAACTTGACCCTACAATAACGGGCCACGTGCCCTGGCTTGTTACATTTAAAGCAGATTGGTCTTCCATCTTCCGTCCTATTTTTGCTCACTTCTTGGCTTTTATTGTAAGTGTTCTCTGAAGGTTTGGTTTCGGCACAAAGTTAGGATTATAAGGACGTCTAGGGGTAGAGGGCTGGGGAAAGTTGTTTCGATACTGTCTGGGGGTAGGAGGGGAGTCGTTCTTGTAATTATTGGAAACAGGGGCTTGGGACCTGGAAGTGGTCTGGTAGTTTCGTGCGGCAGTCGGCGGCACGTACCTCGATTGTTGTTGGGGTCTAGAATAGCGTGGACCGTTATATAGGTTTCTGGATTTCTCCACACGTTCCCGATACTTCTTTTCAAAATAATCCATTTTCTTGCACACGACAAGAAGGTCATCGGTCGTTTTAGGAGGGTTCAGGTAGAGCGCGAATGAGTACTCTTTTTTCAGTCCTCCAATAACATGTTCAATTTTTGTTTCTTCTTCCATTGCGGGGTCAACCTTGTTGCACAACACTAGAATGTCTTCCGCGAACCTGATTGCTGGTTCATTCCAGTGTTGCATTCTGTTGAGCTTCATTCTAAGTTCTTCTTTATTCGCGTCCAAAGAAAAATCCTGAATGAGGCGGATTTTAATATTTTCCCAGCTCGTGAAACTAGCTTTGTGTAAATTCAACCAGGTTTTAGCGCTTCCCGTCATGTTCATGGCGGCATAACGAGAGATAATGTAGTCTGCCCAATGGTACAAGAAGCCAATTTCTTCAAGAGATTCAATCCATGGGCGAGGGTCTTCCGTTCCATCATACTTGGGGATGTCGATGTTGGGATTCAGGACAACTGGGTCGGAACTAGCATCTCTACCAATTGTTGCACCAGGTTGCGGCTTGGCAGACTCTTCAGCCTGGATTCTCTCCTGTGCTGGGTCCTGCATCTTACCAGAGCGTGTTTCAACCATCCTAGAAATTTATAAAAGGGAATAACGAGATAAGTCTTCTTTAAGTAGCCACCAGAATCCCTTTTTTTATTTTCTCACATCAAAGAGAGCAGTGAAGTCACAGTGTACCTAAATACAAATGATGATAAATTAATAATCTGTTTTAAATAAATATCATAGAATATTTTATATAAAAAATAAATAAATATATAATTTAAATTTCAAATATATTAAAACTAATATAAGAAATACGCCATTAATCATGATGTAACAATATAGAACATCAGAGATTAAATCATTCTTCTATAAGAATTCTGTTATAATTTTACCAAGATTACCAATATTACCGAGGTTGTCCCAAAAGTTTGTAAACACTTGAAAAATACAAATTATAATATGTTTACGAACTTTTGGGACAACCTTATAATTCTTTAAACTTTCTTCAATTTGTAAATTGTTTTCTTAGAATACACTACAATTGATTTTAGTTAAATAAATTTGCGTACCAACTTTTTGTACATATTTCAATTGTATTGATATTTTATTTCTTTTAATCTAACTAAATTGCATACCCATTCTTGTACGTATTTCAAATGATCTTTCTATTCTTTCTATGTTTAGTTTATCTTTAAAATGCAAGTGTACCTAGTGGTACATAGTGCTCTAAGTCGAAATAAATAAAACATGCTAAGAAATAACATGAAATCGAAATGTTTTATCCAATTATGAATTGAGCATCCGATTTCTTCAAATTCGGCCCATAGGTGGCGTTATGTTTTCATCATACTAAGTATTAAATAGTACTAGACAAACACATTTATATTAATATCAATATATTAATTTATTTTGTCATAATATTACAATGATCAATAAAATGATATCTTCTTTGAAACAATATCGAATACCCTCAAATTATCAGTATTGTCGTGGTCAATGGTCAAATAATATTAATATTAATATATTGTAGCGTCGTACCCAGACGCTGTTCTTTGTCTAATCAGGATGCCACAAAGATACACACGTGAGTTCGAAGGGATGCAGCAAAAGTTAAAGCTTAAATATACGTGGCACTAAACAGAAGGAATACAATCAGTGGGACTTGTCTTCAATCTCCCCGTCAGAAGAATCCTTGGCGCCGTGGATGTCACTCTTGTGTCCCGCTCCACACTGTACATGTACAGCCTGGACTACACCGTCTTGTAGGCCGCTCCGATGTCAGTCTCTCCTGGTACCGTCTTGTAGGATCATCCACACGTCCGGAGACAAGTCGCCACGTCTTCTATTTGCCGCAGATGTGACCATATTCTGTCCTCCCCCACACAGGAATGCTGTTTTTGGTGCCTGCCCACCCCCCCCCCCCCCCCCTGACAACACATGGCCATCCCCTACTCATCTTTCCCCAACTTTACTCTGGAATCTTGGCCTTGTCATCCATTGTACAATATACAACATATCCTCACTAAAAACTGTGACACAGAATTTTAAGTAATCAACTGATTGTTTCTCTATAAATAGTCTCTTTGTCTTGGATAGTTTTTTTCAGATTTCTCTATGTCCTGATTTTTTTTTTCATTTCTACCTCTGATTTTCTTGAGATTTTCTCTGTGTCTTCCATTATCCCCTTCATCTCTTTACTCCTTCTCATCAGTTGTGGCCCTGTTTATTTTCATTGTTAAGCCGCGGTTTCCCTCTGGTTCTTCGAGACGACGTCGCTTCCTCCACCGTGGATCATCTACCCTGGCTCCGTTACTTCACCTCTGCAGCTCTACCCTGCAGACAGGCTCTTGAAAACGCTACCACACTACCTGACCACCTAACTTTAGGATTCCTTCTGGTCAATCTCTCAGTCGTGAAGTCAATTCTGAACTCTAGGACTGGTAATTACCTTATCGACAGAGCTCTGCTTTTGATTTCGCGGCTGAACCGCAACGGGAACAGGTGTACCATCTAATGGATCAAGGAACACAGCGGGATTGTGGGTAACGACATCGCAGACACACTTGCAAAGCGGGGAGCGGAGTCTGCTAACCCAAGCTGCTACAAGCTCGCTCCTTTGTCGTATATAAAAGCGACAATCTACGAGCGGGAGCGTAAAGCGTGGGTAGAAAGATTCCTTTCTTTATCTCCTTCTATCCACACCCGCTTTGGCCTTACTCAAATGAGTTTCTTAGACAATAGTTATGAGTACATCGTCCCGAGCGAGCACATTGTGATTGGCCTGCTATCCGGACACACGTGGACGGACAGTTTTGCCTTTGACGCACATCGTGTTAGAGTGTAGCAGCCTTGATGCTCTTAGACTACGCCTCCTTTTCATTTGTGCAGTTGAATTGGGGTACACTCCGCGGTCACTTAGGGAATTTATCTACAATTGGAGCACTTGGCGAGCATGCTTGGAGTTCATGAAGGCCTCGGAAAGTCTTAAGCCACGTGTCCACGTGGAGGAGTCTGATCACTCAAGTGACTCGGATTCATAGCACGTAGCTGCAACTTTTGCATGTGCCGCCGTGCTTGCCCGGTTTCCCGACCGGCCCTGCATATGCGACCGCCCCTGACGTGTGATTGTGGCACTGTACCCTGGAACACTGCAACAGAGCATTGCGGTCTGTCTGCTTTCCACGGTCACCCTTGGGCTCAATACTATTGGACCCGTCTCTGCCTCCCCCTGATCTCCGCGGATCACCACCCTGCCCCCCTCCTCTACATGCCGGCTCTCCTGGCCTCACCCGGCGATGAATCCCTGGCCACCCATCCCCAGGCCCCCTCCAACAGTGCAATGTATATAGTGCTTTGTATATATTCCGCTTTATGCGTCCATCGGGGCTCTAAAATCATCCATTTTGGTTAGCAGCCCCGTAAATAAAGATATTTACGAAAACAAGGAAACCCAAGCCAAGGCAACTCTTATATCAATTGAGAACAAATTTAGAAAAAAAAATAAAAAAGAAAGAAAAAATGTACCTAGAAAAAATAAACGAGGATAAAAACCCCGCTTAGAAAAGAGAACACAGCGAATCCAAGACCTCGCACAAGGCTCTAACCTTGTAAATATGCGAATACACTGTATATGTTAAGAACCTTTACTGACTATTCATTATAAATACCACCATAAGCTAGGTTGCTCTTTTTGAGCGGCACATAGTAAAGTTATTCTGGAACAAGAACCCATTGAAAACTGATCCCAATCTGGTCAAAGGGTTCCCTTCCTATCAGGTTTTGGTCCAGACCTTCAGCTATTAGCATTTCCATGGTTAAATTCCTTTCATTTATCTTATCATCTATCATTATATCTTTCCCAAATATGTAGTTACTAGACGAATGGCCCGGGCAACGCCCGGGTTTTACCCGAGTGCGTATATATTTAAAAAACGTTTTAATTCAAATACTATTCGTTACAATTATAAATTGGCGCCATGGATGTCACTCTTGTGAAACGTCCCGTTCCAAACTGTGTGTTTTTAAAATGTTTTAATTAAAATACTATTCGTTACAATTATAAATTGGCGCCGTGGATGTCTCTCTTGTGAAACGTCCCGCCCCAAACTGTGTGTGTCTTGAAAATATAAAAATAAAAATGTGAATTTTCATAAAGATTTCATCATGTCGATTTTTTTTTTTTTTTGCATTTCACCTACTAAATCGATAAAGATAATTACATTTGCAACATGAACTTAGGTATATTGACTAAATAGAAAACTGCATAGTAATAAAGATCATTTTTTAAAGGCACCATATCGTTTTTTTTTCAATAAAATCGAAACAAAATTAACGATAAATAACGATAATTGCCTTAAAAAGAAATTGCCTTAAAAAAAGAAACATTCGCGGTGATTTTGTCTTGCATTCGTTTATACAATTATTATATACGAATGACCCGGGCAACGCCCGGGTTTTACCCGATTAAATGCTTTTATTCAAATACTATTCGTTACAATTATAAATTGGCGCCGTGGATGTCATTCTTGTATAATATATAAATGAGTTTTAAAAATTGTAAAAAAAAAAAAAAAAATGCATCGGCCGGGAATCGAACCCGGGCCGCCCGCGTGGCAGGCGAGCATTCTACCACTGAACCACCGATGGTTATGAAAATTCCCATCCCTGAGCTTCAGACAAACAAACAGACAGAATAAGGCAAATATATAAGTAGATACGAATGACCCGGGCAACGCCCGGGTTTTACCCGATTAAATGCTTTTATTCAAATACTATTCGTTACAATTATAAATTGGCGCCGTGGATGTCATTCTTGTATAATATATAAATGAGTTTTAAAAATTGTAAAAAAAAAAAATGCATCGGCCGGGAATCGAACCCGGGCCGCCCACGTGGCAGGCGAGCATTCTACCACTGAACCACCGATGGTTATGAAAAATCCCATCCGTGAGCTTCAGACAAACAAACAGACAGAATAAGGCAAATATATAAGTAGATGTAGTTATATTCCACTGTATCAATTTTGTAGTATCATTCTCTATTATTAGCCCTTCTGGTTCTGTCCATGCTTCTTTGTATACTTTCTATAAATATAGTAGAGCTTGGATAATTTCAACGTCTTTCGAATATTTATCTTGGTCCTCAGACTTTTAAGCATTTTATTCAAAACTTTTCAAATCGAATTTTTGGATAATTTGATTTTTTTTTTTGGTGCCTTGGGCTTTGAATTATCCAAGTTCAGCTGTAATATCTTTCCCCATTCCAGAGTCAATTAGCATATTTATTGTTTGTCCACTAGTCTTTACCTAAATCACATAGTTATGGGGAACCTATTTTGTGTTCTCAAATTGGTTCATATTGAAAAGGCAATTGGCTTCAATGTTATACTCATTTTCTATTAAGTACGTATATTTTATATTTAACTTTATATAATCTTATATGAACGATAAATAGAAGTATATTATGTTGCATTAGCGCGCCATCTATTATCAAAATTCGAAACTATTATAGACGCGTATGATTCTTTTTAAAAATAAACAATTTCTACTGCCCTTGCTGCAATCAAAATCAATTAATTTTTCCATTGCAGTAAGGGCAGTAGAAATTGATTATTTTTAAAAAGAATCATACGCGTCTATAATAGTTTCAATTTAAATAAAAGTATATTCAATCTCAATCTCTCTCTCTCTCTCTGTTACAAAGACAAGTGACAATTGATAATGTGGCACATTGTCTGCAGATTAATCATGGTTCTCCCTATGAAATCGTTTACAACAGACTTAGGGTTCATAAAGTATGTGCAAGATGGGCCCCAAAACAATTCATACATTTGCCTAAACAACAGCGCTTTAACATCTGGTAAAAATATATTGATCGCTATACTTCAATGAACTTAGCATTTTAAACAGAATTGTCACAGTTAAGAAACATAGATCCATTATTACGAGTCGGAGAGAAATGGCAGAGTATGTAATGGTAACATCTAAATTCGCCATGCAAAAAAAGTTCAAAATCCAATCATTCGCAAAAAAAAATCAAGCTTACAGTTTTTTGGGACTTACGAGACATAGTAATGGAACATCCTCAGGAGAAAGGGGCATAACAATAAGCAGTATGCTACAGTGAGATGCTTATTGACAAGTTGAAGCCTAATTTTTCGAAGAAAACACCGAGGACTGCTGTCAAAAGGTGTTTGTTTTTGCGCGTCAATGCTCATACTTACTGCTGCACGCAGTGTTGAAACGCTTCGCAAACATAATTCTGAAGTACTGGCTCATTCTCCATAGAGTCCTGACCTTGCCCAATTGGATTTCTACTTGTTAGGTTTACTTAAAGACGCATTAAGGAGCACAAGATTTACTTCAGATGAAGCAGTGAAAGAAGTGGTGAATTCTTGGCTCACAGCACAACAAAAAAGTTTATTTTATGAGAATCTCAGGAGGCTTCAGCAACGTTGAACCAAGTTCATTGAAAAGCAAGGGGACTATGTTTAAATAATGCTTAGGCGAGTTTCATATTTGTATTACAATTAAAGTTTAACCACATTGCAAATAATAGTTGACTTTACCCTCGTATTTATTCCAAGGCTTGCTTACTGAAAGGTCTCAGATCAGGTTACTTCATCTATGGGGCCTGGAGATGGTCCTCAACTAGATCACCATTTCTATGAAACAATATATTCGGGGGAAACTTGAAGTAAAATTATCTCATCGTTGGGCTTCCTCTCTCGCATATGCATACAAAAAAATAAAAATATTATTTTCACAAATATAAATGTCTTTAATGGAATCACACTCACAGAAAGTAGTTATTAAAAAAATATTTTTATATAAATTCAAATATTAAAAATAAATAACTTGATAAAATTATAATAATTATAAAAAATCTTATTCAATTTAGATATCATCAATAGAGTTATTCAATTAAAAATGAATTAATATGTATCATTTATTTTTCAAAATTATTATATAGTTTATAAAAACATCTTTATACACTGTAAAGTATGTTTACAAACAACAAAATTTTGCCAATTTAATGATTTTTTACAAAAAATGATAGAAATGTAGTAGCATAGGCATCTTTTAAAATTTACCCATACAGAATCAATTATGTCGAAGGAATTTGGAGGTATTTAATTTTTTTTTTGTTCATAAGTGTGTTTAATCAATATCAACTTTGTCGTCTGTCTTATGGTAGAATACGAGAACAATGAAACACTGCTTTAGTCGCATTGTCGTTTATTTTATAAAGACATTTTAAAACTAATGAATAAATTTTATACAAGTGTTTATTTTAATTTGAATCCTTAAAAAAAGTAGCAAACCTTGCAGCGATGGTAGAAAAATTGATAAGAAGACTTAGTTTGTTTTTGTTTTTAGTGATAAACCCTCTCAACGGTTTTGCCAAATTAATATCCAGAAAACTCTAATTTCTAATCAGACTGTTTTTATTATAATTTAGACTTTTCTAAGTGTCAAAAGAATATTTATAGTATATATAGTTTATCTATTAACATAGTAATTTTTGGATAGATAAATAAATTCATGACTTCAAATATGTAAATATTTCTTTTAAGAAATAGACAATTATTTTAAATAGGCCTGTTGAAGAGTGATAATCACTTGAAAGCCTGTAATTTAAAATAAAAAAAGAAATCATTGTGAGAAATATTTATAGTTTTTTAAAATATTAAAGAAATATCCCTAATACAGTAGAACCTCTCTGTGAAAGACACTTAATTGCAGAGCCAAGGTGTTCTTTAGGGAGAGGTGCTCCTAACATGGAGTACAAATGCTGCTCATCCTGTATCCCTGGAGCCCTTACAGGGTACTATCAGCCGGACCAGCTGGGCCCAGGTTTTTTAGTGAGCTTGTTACTGCTCCCCCTCCTCCTTTTTTTATCCGAGCTTGGAACGGGCAAAGGCGGAGTTATCACTCCAGTTGATGTGTCAGGATAACTGTCCAATGAATGCTGGCATGATGACATCAAATACGACCATCATGGTGTTTGGGCTTTGGACTGGCAAAGTTGAAATTTCTTGTAATAATGAATATCTTTACCCTCGGCAGAGCTGACTGCTACAGGGCGCGTCCCAAGTTGGCGGATAGGGGAACAACCTTCAGATATGAAGGCCAGCTGTGAAACAAGCAGAATAACTGACAAATTAGCAGTCACAGATCAACAACAGCATTGTTAGAAAGAGAAGAAAGACCTCTTTAAAAATCCTGAGTTCAACTGACCTGGTTGATAGACCTCAGCAAGGGTCCCACTCCAGGGATACGGAGGAGCTGTGTCTGTACTCATGTTAGAGTCGGCGGCAAAGGCATCTGCTTCCATGTTAGGAACAGCCTCAAATTACAGGCAAAGTCAGACTTTCACCAAAGTGTGCCATGGTGCCATGATCAATGAAAGCTGCACCCCTAAACCCCATTCCATGAGATTTACTCATGGAATTCATGTAAATCTTTACACAAGGGGATAAGAAACAACATGAATATCTTTGACTTTTCCAAGACTTTTCACCATAGCCTGGTATTTGTGTTGCAGATGGACCAAATCATCAAGAGGAATGGATCCATACAAGGTGAGTAGTGTCACCATTTGTCACACTGACACCATTTGGACTGCTTATTTCACTTGTATGGCTTCTACTTGTTACACTTTAAAATATATTTATTTTATCTTGGATAAATATTTGCAAGGTGCACAATGTTTGGTTGCAATTACAGTAGAACCTTCATGAAAGGACACTCCCGCTAGAGAACATCTCTCTATAAGGGACAGTTTTCATTGACAAAATTACCATTTTTACTATTTAGCAACTCTCCGGTAAGAAGACACCTCTCCCTACAGGAGACTTTCTATCTGTAATTAGATGTTGTCCTTTACAGGGAGGTTCTATTGTATATTAAACTTTTTAGTTAAAAAAAAAGGACTAAAAAGTAATTTCTATTTAAAAACTTGTAGGTAATGTTAGATTTAATATTTCTATTTAAATATAGTAGAACTACCTCCTTGTAAAGAACACCTAATTGCAGACCTAAAGTGTTCTTTAGGGAAAGGTGTCCTCTTATCAGAGAGTTAAGAGTGCTAAATAGTAAAAATGGTAAATTTGCAAATGAAAACTATCCTTTGTGGAGAGGTGTCCTCTCATGGATGTTCTACTGTATTCAAATTTTTAGTTAAAAAAAAAAAAAAGCACTAAAAAGTAATTTTATTTAAAACTTGTTGATGGTATATTTAATATTTCTATTCGAATACAGTAGAATCTCTATAAAAGACAGTTTTAATTGCCAAAATTACCATTTTTACTATTTAGCAACTCTCCAGTAAGAGGACAACTCTCCCTAAAGGACACTTTGGCTCTGTAATTAGGTGTCCTTTACAGGGAGGTTCTACTGTACCTAAAATTTCTTAAAAGGAAAAATTATATAAAAATAATTATTTAAAGACCATGTGTGCACATCATCTTCTGTAAGGGGAGATGATATGCAAATAATTATGGCCCCCACTTTACGCATTTTCTATTTAATTCTTTGAAATTTTGAATTTGATTGTAGCTATAGTTAATTGTGGGGGTCGGTAGAAGGATGATCTAAACCGTTGGTTTTCAACCGCTACGACCCGGGTTTGATTACCACATTGGGCACTTTTTACTGATATAAAAAAAAAAATGCTCAAATGGCCCCCCGATTCTTGCTAAAGTCAAACCCCACCAGCGAGTAAAAGTAACCAAACAAGGCTCTGGCACATTTCTAAGTGCAAAGTCGAACTGCTTTTCACATGTGTAGACATGTGGTGCACTTACAGTAAAAGCAGTCGCCTACTTCTACCCACCGTGATTATGATGGCCTGTACCACGTGTACTAGGAATAAGCAAAAAAAAAAACTTTATATTCATGTTCCTTTTTCTACTTCTATATAAATTCAGCCTAATGGTAGCTTCAGCCTTAATACTCATGATCACACATATAAGTTCTCCCTCTATTTTGGCATTATATAATGCATGGAAATAGGTGTGCGGCCAGAAAATGTAGAAGGAAATATATTGATAAAGCACAATTTGGATTATAGATTATCTTCTTCTTCTTTCTTATCTCCACTCAATCATATTAGGG
>CP092864.1:152289528-152427068 GCA_030710605.1 Cordylochernes scorpioides
CTTGATGGTGTCTGTTTGACAACCATCATGACTGGGTGAAGTAGAATGTGTCTGCCTTTGTCATTAAGACTGGGAGCACTACTTAGTAGCAGGCCGACTTAGCTCCAAAATAAATGGCTGCCTCTGACATGAGGAACAGACACCATATGCAGCCGCTCCTAACATGGAGTACAGACTCATCCTGTTTTCCTGGAGTCCTTACAGGGTACTATCAGCATGGCCAGCTGAACCCAGGTTTTTCAGTGAGCTTGTTACTGCTCCCCCTCCTCCTTTTTTCATCCAGGCTTGGGACCAGCAAAGGTGGAGTTTCCGATATTAGTGATATTGTGTGGTGAACCTGGACTCTAGTGAACAATGGCTATAGTCCCATTGGCTCTGTAGTGAGGTTATACTTTATGTTACTATAACTTGTACATAGAAACCTCTTTGTGACAAATGATGTTTCTGTGAATATTCCCTCATTTAGAATTAACCAAAGATAATCTCCAATATATTAGTGATATTAACACAAGGCAATAACACGCCATCTATACATATAAAATGAAAAGATTTAAAAGCACGAATGTTTCTTTTATACAGAATACAAACTTCCACTGTCCTTACTGCAATGGAAAAATATACAGTAGAAGTAACAACAATCTTTGATTTCCACCAGACTTAAGTAGGTCATCTACCGACAACGACTTTCCAAAATGGTTGCAAGGTTTTCCCACTATGTACTAAGTGCAATTCTCAGCCTGCAACCCCAAGACATATTATTGACTTTATTGACTCATTCATTGATGAGCTCTACTCTTTCCCGGCAGACACCATCAACAAGCTTTACAAGCTTGATCCCTTGGTGTGATTGAGTGGAGATAAGAAAGAAGAAGACAGTAGAAGTTTGTATTATGTATAAAAGAAACATTCGTGTTTTAAATCCTTTCATTTTATATATATTAGTGATACTGTATAGTCTTCTTTTTTCTTATCTCCACTCAATTACACTAAGGTATCAAGCTTGTAAAGCTTGAGATTTTTTATGGTGTCTGCCGGGGAAGTGTAGAGCTCATCAATGGATGAGTCAATACAGTCAATAATATGTCTTGGGGTTGCAGGCTGAGAACTGCACTTAGTACATAGTGGGAAAACCTTGCAACCATTCTGGAAAGTCATTGTCCGTAGATGACCAGACTTAAATCTGGAAATCAAAGACTGTTGTTCTCTTGGGAGGACAGAACCGGTGCTTGTTCCTCCTGCTCTGTACCAGTCATGTGCAGCATCAGATTTCCATTCCTGCAGGCATTGGGTTTTGATGTTACAGAGATACTGTGTAGTGACCCTTGTGAACAATGGCTATTTATGGCAAGGTAGTGAACACAATGGCTATAGTCCCATTGGCTTTATAGTGAGATTATACTGTATGTTACTATGACTTACACACAGAAACCTTTGTGACAAATGATGTTTGTGTCTAATGTGATTGTTGTCTCCTCAGATCCAGAGTTCCAGCACCAACAACAGAGCTGCCTGGAGCGACACAGCGAGGTATTTGAGAACAGCCCTGGGGATGGAGAGAACAAGCTGGAGTACACAACCGCCTTCAACGACTACACCCACTTCATCGAAACACACCTGGAGGAATCTCTCAAGAAGAAAATCCCAACGTTCTCCATGTCACAGTTCCTATGTCTCCTAGGGTATGTCTTGTTTGTCACATCCCATCAGTACTGCTGACTTCACCATGGTCCAGGTCCAAGAAACCAGATGAGCTTGATGGAGAAATCTTCGACTTACTCATCAGCTTTAGTAGCTTCCTACATTTCAAGGAACTCATGCTAGATTACAAAGCTGTAAGTTGGTCACTTCTTATACCCCAGTTTGATAATTGTGTGTGAACATGGCTGTCTTCTTCTTCTTTCTTATCTCCACTTAATCGTATTAAGGTATCAAGCTTGTAAAGCTTGACAGCCATCATGACTGGGTGAATTAGAATGCCTTTGTCATTAAGACTGGGACCAGTACTCAGTGGCAGACCGACTTAGCTCCAAAAGAAATGGCCGCCTCTGACATGAGGAACAGACGCCATGTGCAGCCGCTCCTAACATGGAGTACAAACGCTGCTCATCCTGTATCCCTGGAGTCCTTACAGGGTACTATCAGCCGGGCCAGCTGAACCCTGTTTTTTATCGAGCTTTTTACTGCTCCCCCTCCTCCTTTTTCATCCAGGCTTGGGACCGGCAAAGGCGGAGTTTACATGGCTGTTCAAATGATAAGGCACAATATGGAATATAATTATAAACATAAGGTAATAAGACCAAATAAATAGTGTGTGATATATCAGTAACAACGCTGTTACCGAAACGTCACACACTATTTATTTGGATTTGGTCTTATTACCTTGTGTTTATAGTTGTTCAAAAAAATATTCTTTTACTTTCCTACAGCCCAGCCTTGTTATAACACCAATACTTGGTACCAAGATTGTTAAATGGCCTTTTCTGGTCCAAGCCCGGATGAAAAAGGAGAAGGGGGAGCAGTAACAAGCTCACTAAACAACCTGGGCTCAGCTGGCCATGCTGATAGTACCCTGTAAGGGCTCCAGGGATACAGAATGAATAATATGGCAAACATTATGCCCTTCTTCTTCTTTCTTATCTCCGCTCAATCATATTAGGATATCAAGTTGTGGCCCTTGATGGTGTCTGTTTGACAACCATCATGACTGGGTGAAGTAAAATGCGTCTACCTTTGTCATTAAGACTGGGAGCACTACTCAGTGGCAGACCAACTTAGCTCCAAAAGAAATGGCCGCCTCTGACATGAGGAACAGACACCATGTGAAGCCGTTCCTAACATGGAGTACAGACTCATCCTGTATCCCTGGAGCCCTTACAGAGTACTATCAGCCGGGCCAGCTGAACCCAGGTTTTTTAGTGAGCTTGTTACTGCTCCCCCTCCTCCTTTTTCATCCAGGCTTGGGACCGGCAAAGGTGGAGTTACATTATGCCCTTAAAGAATAGAAGCGACAATCAGCCAAAATACATAAACAATACCAAAAGTTATGGAAACAAGCACAGAACTCCAATTAACATATTGATGAGACTAAAGCAGGGATGTGATGTTCAGATGGTTTATTTGGTGCAATGCTGAACTCGTAGTTCAGTCCAGGAAGGTCTTGATGTTCGGGGTCTCACCGGGCCGGTTGTAGGAGGGGATGGAGCTATAACTGTACATTCTAATCACCGGGTTAAAAATCCAAAAATAGACGAAGGGTAAAATGATAACTGACATGTTGTATTTAACGCATTACCTTTTGGCTTGCATTAGATGCACTAAACAGGACCTTTGGGAGAGGCCGCTGCTCATCATAAAGGAGCATGAACTCATGGAATTCGTGTAATCTTTACACAAGGGGATAAGAAACAACAACAGCAACAACGCATTGCCGTGAAACAGTGGTCAATGGCCAAATACAATTTATAACCTGTCATCTCTGTGGTGCCGTTTCTCTGATTAAATAATTAATTAACATAAAAATTAAATAATTTTTACTGTTCCTGTGTACCATTGGTGGCTTACTTGTTGACACACAATATTTAATTGAGAATCTTCAAGACTTCAATGCTGTCATCCATCCCTCCATTGCAGTTGGCACTTGGCCCTCTGTAGATTCTTTAAACTCCACCTTTGCCGGTCCCAAGCCCAGATAAAAAAGGAGGAGGGGGAACAGTAACAAGCTTACTAAAACCTGGACTCAGCTGGCCTGGCTGATAGTACCCTGTAAGAGCTCCAGGAATACAGGATGAGTCTGTACTCCATGTTAGTAGCAGCTGTACATGGTGTCTGTTCCTCATGTCAGAAACGGCCATTTCATACTGAAGCTAAGTCGGCCTGCCACTGAGTAGTGCTTCCAGTATTAATGACAAAGGCAGATGCATTCTACTTCACCCAATTATCTTCTTCTTTCTTATCTCCACTCAATTATATTAAGGCATCAAGCTTGTAAAGCTTGAGACTTTTGATGGTGTCTGCCGGGGAAGATTAGAGCTCATCAATGGATTTGTCAATACAGTCAATGATGTATTCTTCTTTCTTATCTCCACTCAATCATATTATGGTATCAAGCTTGTAAAGCGTGTTGATGGTGTCTGCCGGGGAAGAGTAGAGCTCATCAATGGATTTGTCAATACAGTCAATAATGTCTTCTTCTTTCTTATCTCAACTCAATCATATTATGGTATCAAGCTTGTAATGAGTGTTGATGGTGTCTGTCGGGGATGAGTAGAGCTCATCAATAGATGAGTCAATACAGTCAATAATGTGGTTTGGGGTTGCAGGTTGACACTTAGTACATAGTGGGAAAACCTTGCAACCATTCTGTCATTGTCCGTAGATGACCAGACTTAAGTCTGGAAATCAAAGACTGTTGTTCTGTTTCACCCAGTCATGATGGTTGTCAAACAGACACCATCAAGAGTCACAACTTGATACCCTAATATGATTGAGTGGAGATAAGAAAGAAGAAAAAGCAGATTCATGAGGACACCACCAGTGTATTTTCATTCTGCAACTGAAAGAAGATATGAGGAAAAGTTGGGGTATTCTTGTCATGTAAATGTTTATCCCTGACTTAATACTAACAAGCAATCCAGGGCTAAGTTTATTGGACCATAAAAACAAGGTAATAAGACCAAATCCAAAGAAATACATTGGATTTTGTCTTATTACCTTGTGTTTATAATCTACTAGACGAATGGCCCGGGCAACGCCCGGGTTTTACCCGAGTGCGTATATATTTTAAAAACGTTTTAATTCAAATATTATTCGTTACAATTATAAATTGGCGCCGTGGATGTCTCTCTTGTGAAACGTCCCGCCCCAAACTGTGTGTGTCTTGAAAATATAAAAATAAAAATGTGAATTTTCATAAAGATTTCATCATGTCGATTTTTTTTTTTTTGCATTTCACCTACTAAATCGATAGAGATAATTACATTTGCAACATGAACTTAGGTATATTGACTAAATAGAAAACTGCATAGTAATAAAGATCATTTTTTAAAGGCACCATATCGTTTTTTTTTTTTCAATAAAATCGAAACAAAAATTAACGATAAATAACGATAATTGCCTTAAAAAGAAATTGCCTTAAAAAAAAGAAACATTCGCGGTGATTTTGTCTTGCATTCGTTTATACAATTATTATATACGAATGACCCGGGCAACGCCCGGGTTTTACCCGATTAAATGCTTTTATTCAAATACTATTTGTTACAATTATAAATTGGCGCCGTGGATGTCATTCTTGTATAATTTATAAATGAGTTTTAAAAATTGTAAAAAAAAAAAAAATGCATCGGCCGGGAATCGAACCCGGGCCGCCCGCGTGGCAGGCGAGCATTCTACCACTGAACCACCGATGGTTATGAAAATTCCCATCCGTGAGCTTCAGACAAACAAACAGACAGAATAAGGCAAATATATAAGTAGATTTACTCTTCATTGTTGGCTTTTTATCTTACATTTATTCTTCATTGTTGGCTTTTTATATTACATTTACTCTTCATTCTTGGCTTTTTATCTTACATTCATTCTTCATTGTTGGCTTTTTATATCATATTTACTCTTCATTGTTGGCTTTTTATCTTACATTCATTCTTCATTTTTGGCTTTTTATATTATATTTACTCTTCATTGTTGGCTTTTTATCTTACATTTATTCTTCATTGTTGGCTTTTTATATTATATTTACTCTTCATTGTTGGCTTTTTATCTTACATTTATTCTTCATTGTTGGCTTTTTATATTACATTTACTCTTTATTGTTGGCTTTTTATCTTACATTCATTCTTCATTGTTGGCTTTTTATCTTACATTTATTCTTCATTGTTGGCTTTTTATATTACATTCACTCTTCATTGTTGGCTTTTTATCTTACATTCAATCTTCATTGTTGGCTTTTTATATCATATTTACTCTTCATTGTTGGCTTTTTATCTTACATTCATTCTTCATTGTTGGCTTTTTATCTTACATTTATTCTTCATTGTTGGCTTTTTATATTACATTCACTCTTCATTGTTGGCTTTTTATCTTACATTCAATCTTCATTGTTGGCTTTTTATATCATATTTACTCTTCATTGTTGGCTTTTTATCTTACATTCATTCTTCATTGTTGGCTTTTTATATTATACTAATGATGATGCACGCGCATCCGTGACAGCGATGAGGAATTGAGGAAAGACGGTCGTGACTATATATGTTGATAATCCAAATTGTACCTTATCATTAGATTTGGTCTTATTACCTTCTGCTTCTAATCTATATTCCAAATTGTACCTTATCAGTAGATTTGGTCTTATTACCTTCTAATCTATAATCCAAATTATTTGGATAATGATAATGATCATAATGATGATGCGCGCGCATCCGTGACAGAACCGGCCAGCCGGCCAGCCCGCCCATGACGGTCATGACTATATATAGGGATGGATAATAATAATAATATAATAATAATAATAATAATAATTATTATTATTATTATTATCATTAGAAAATGATAATGATCATAATGATGATTCGCGCGCATCCGTGACAGAGGCCATGACGGTCGTGACGAAATATGTTGATAATAATAATTATCATTAGATAATGATAATGATCATAATGATGATGCGCGCGCATCCGTGACAGAACCGGCCGGCCGGCCCATGACGGTCGTGACTATATATGTTGATAATCCAAATTGTGCCATTTCTTGTACCTTTTTTAAACACAAGGTAATAAGACCAAATCCAAATAAATAAATAGTGTGTGACGTTTCGGTAACAGCGTTGTTACCATCTTCAGACAAAAGTACTGAATGTAGTTTTAGTCATTCAGTACTTTTGTCTGAAGATGGTAACAACGCTGTTACTGAAACTTCACACACTATTTATTTATTTGGATTTGGTCTTATTACCTTGTGTTTATAATCTACTAGCCGAATGACCCGGGCAACGCCCGTGTTTTACCCGATTGAATGTTTTTATTCAAATACTATTTGTTACAATTATAAATTGGCGCCTTAAATAAATGCATATCCTAATCCTAATCAATCAGTCATAGGCCGCCTCTGTCACGGATGGCCAGCGCCCTCCTATTGGACGGCTACGATCATGTGTCATCGTTGGCGCGTAGGTGACCTTGAGTGACGTAATGCCCCCCCCCCCCCCTGCCGGCGGCACGCGCCCGTTGGCTGCCCGCGAGCACGTGACCTCCCTGTGCGCGCGCATCCGTGACAGAGGCGGCCGGCCAATGACTGACTGATCAGGAAAGACTCTCGTGACTATATATATATAATATAATATAATATATGTATGAGTACATTTTGTGTAGAAATAGGATTAGTTGACTTTATAAGGTAAACTTATTCATACAGTTTGTATCCCTCGATAGCTCAGTTGGCAGAGCGGAGGACTGTAGATGTTACAACGGTGATCCTTAGGTTGCTGGTTCAAATCCGGCTCGAGGGAGTTTTTTTTTTTAATTTTTATTGGCTGCCGGCGAGCACGTGACATCCCTGTGCGCGCGCATCCATGACAGAGGCCGATGAGGAAAGACGGTCGTGACTATATATATTAATAATCCAAATTGTTCCATTCCTTGTACCATTTCTAGTTCTCTAGCTTTCGGGTAACATATCCTTCCTTACTTTAACAGGGTTTCCAGTTGAGGGACATGTAAGCTCAAAAAGTAGATAAATAAAAATGGTACAAAAAACTTAACCCTGGATTTCTTGTTAATACAGTAGAACCTACCTGTAAAGGACACCTAATTGCAGAGACAAAGTGTCCTTTAGGGAGAGGTGTCCTCTTACCGGAGAGTTGCTAAATACAGTAGAACCTCCGTGTAAAGGACACCTAATTGCAGAGCCCAAATGTCCTTTAGGGAGAGGTGTACTCTTACCGGAGAGTTGCTAAATACAGTAGAACCTCCCTGTAAAGGACAACACCTAATTGCAGAGCCAAAATGTCCTTTAGGGAGAGGTATCCTTTTACTGGAGAGTTGTTACATAATAAAAATTGTCATTTTGACAATGTGTGACAACTGTCCTTTGTAGAGAGGTGTCTTCTTACTGGAAAGTTGCTCAATAGTAAAAATGGTAATTTTGCAAATGAAAACTGTTCTTTATAGAGAGGTGTCTCTCTTGGAGGTTCTACTGTATTCCTGTTGTCTTCCTAGAGGATTATATCTGGAGAATGGGTGCATTGAGGAAAAAGCAGCTCAGGGAGGAGAGCAGGATGGTCACCAAGACAAGAGTATCAACTCTTATGAAGTTCTGTTGTTGTTTCTTATCCCCTTGTGTAAAGATTACACCAATTCCATGAGTCCATGCTCCTCCAGCTGTTTATAGACAGTGTTGTTGTTTCTTATCTCCTTGTGTAAAGATTACACCAATTCCATGAGTTCATGCTCCTCCAGCTGTTTATAGACAGTGTTGTTGTTGTTTCTTATCCCCTTGTGTAAAGATTACACCAATTCCATGAGTTCATGCTCCTCCAGCTGTTTATAGACTGTTGTTGTTGCTTCTTATCTCCTTGTGTAAAGATTACACAAATTCCATGAGTCCATGCTCCTCCAGCTGTTTATAGACAGTGTTGTTGTTGTTTCTTATCCCCTTGTGTAAAGATTACACCAATTCCATGAGTTCATGCTCCTCCAGCTGTTTATGGACAGTGTTGTTGTTTCTTATCTCCTTGTGTGAAGATTACACGAATTCCATGAGTCCATGCTCCTCCAGCTGTTTATAGACAGTGTTGTTGTTTCTTATCCCCTTGTGTAAAGATTACACGAATTCCATGAGTTCATGCTCTTCGAGCTGTTTTATGATAAGCAGCGGCCTCTCCCAAAGGTCCTGTTTAGTGCATCTAATGCAAGCCAAAATGTGTTCTGGAGCTGAAGGTGCCAAGCTACATTTTGGGCAAGTGGGGCAGATTTTGTTGTTGAAGTAGAACCTCTCTGTAAAGGACACATAGTTGCAGAGAAAAGGTGTTCTTTAGGGAGAGGTGTCCTCTTACCGGAGAGTTGCCTAAATTGTAAAAATGGTAATTTTAGTGATGGAAACTGTCCTTTGAAGAGAGTTGTTCTCTAGCAGGAATGTCCTCTCTTGGAGGTTCTACTGTATTTTCTTTCTTCAATGAATTGAGATGGCCTGTTGTAAATCTTGTTAGTGTTGTTTGATGCTGTCTGAGGTTCAGAGCTCCGAAATCAATAGTTGTGACAGTATAGATGTCTAAGGTTTACTTCACCAACATCTCAAACACATGGATTCTCTTCTCTAGCGATGATGTTATAGTCCAAGACTCTGAAGTATCCACTGAGAAAACTGGTGCCTGGACTCTTCTTGGTTATCATCGTTATACTGGGGTCACAGTTTTGTTCCCATTGCTGCTTTTCCCATCGCCATCCTTCTCCGGACCTTTCACCCAGATCCTCCCTTATGAAGTAGAGCTTCCATTTATATATACAGTACATATACACACATCTAAATAGACAAAGGTCGCCTCTCCTGTCAAAATAGACGTCAAAACTAGACACCATCTATTGACCGTCACCGCAAACTAGCGGCCTCGGGTCGGCGACAAAGCCACAACACCAGCTTTGGCAAACTGAGAAGTGTCCACCTAGAGACCATGGTTTCGGGCTAATGGCCCTCGTCAGTCTAGGGCGGACTTTATTCCATGAGATCCACATGGGATCTAATGGAATCTTGACAATCTGCCAAAGAGGTGTTTAGCTGGCAAAGTGGCTGGGCCAAATCTATGGCTATAATATAGATGGAAATTTTGCCGGGAGGATATTGATCTAAAGAGACAAAGGTCGCCTCTTCCGTCAAAATAGATGTCAAAACTAGACGCCATTGTCTCTTTAGATAAAATATCCTCCCGGCAAGATTTCCATCTATAGTAAATATACAGTCACACTGACACACACAATTTGGACTGCTTATTTCACTTGTATGGCTTCTACATGTTACACTTTAAAATATATTTATTTAAACTTTGATATATATTTGCAATGTGCACAATGTTTGGTTGAATTTATACAGTAGAACCTCCTTGTAAAGGACACCTAATTGCAGAACCAAAGTGTCCTTTAGGAAAAGGTGTCCTCTTACCGGAGAGTTGCTAAATACAGTAGAACCTCCCTGTAAAGATCACCTAGTTACAGAGCTAAAGTGTTCTTTAGAGAGAGGTGTCCTCTTACTGGAGAGTTGCTAAATACAGTAGAACCTCCCTGTAAAGGACACCTAATTGCTTAGCGAAGAGCTAAAGTGTTCTTTAGGGAGAGGTGTCCTCTTACTGGAGAGTTGCTAAATAGTAAAAATGGTAATTTTGCAAATGTAAACTATCCTTTATAGAGAGGTGTCCTCTAGCGTGAGTGTTCTCTCATGTAGGTTCTACAGTAGCTAGAGATGATATCTCCATCTTGGACTATGTATTCCCCCTATGACTTGAGTTTGTCCAGGCCAAGGCGGACCATTCCTCCAATCTGGCAGAAGGCCTTCTCATCACAGAACCCTACACTCCAAGATGACACCCCACCTATGTGAGCCAATAAACCACCACCACCACATTTCCTGGCAATCAGGTTTTATTAGGTTATTCACATTTCCATATCACTCATAGATGAGATGCAAGTGATAATCACTAACAAATCATATTTGAAAATATTTGTCCACATAGTCAACAGTCAAACTTGACTTAAAGAAATCTTTTTTTTTTTTGTTGCTTATCCCTAGTACACAAGGTACAGGCCATGATAATCATGGTGGGTAGAAGTAGGTGACTGCTTTTACTGTAAATGCACCACATGTCTACACATGTGAAAAGCAGTTTGACTTTGCACTTACAAATTTGCCAGAACCCCGTTTGATTACTTGCACTCGCTGGTGGGATTGGACTTTTACAAGAATCGGGGGCCATTGGAACATTTATTTTTTAAACAGAAAAAAGTGCCCAATGCAGGAATCGAACTCGGGTTGTAGTAGTCGAAAACCAACGGTTTAGACCATCCTTCAACCGACCCCCTAAGAATACTAACAACATTCACATTAGCAATTTTTATATTCAAAATTTTGTCAAATTATTTTTATGCCTATGAGCTGAGAGGGATAATAACTAACAGATCATATTGGAGAATTTTTGTTCACATAGTCACCAGTCAAACTTGACTTAAAGAACACAAACAACATTCACGTTAGCTGTTTTTATATATTCAAAATTTTGTAAAATTATTTATATGTGCAATAAATATATACTTCAAATATAATTAGTCTTTTAATTAATGTCAAATTAATGACCTGTGTAATGTAGTTTTTAAATAAAAATATTCTCATGTCCAGCAATGGCCGCAGCCTTGCAGAAAATTGACATGGACCCAGAAAAGCAGCTTTACACACCCAAGATCAAGATAGAGGACATTGCAACTGCTGTGATAGAGATGTATGGAGATATCTGAGACTCTTCTTTGGACACGACAACAACAACAATACAGTATACACACCCAAGATAGTGGACATTGCTGTGATAGAGATGTATGGAGACACCTGAGGCTCTTCATTGGACACGACAATAACAACAATACAGTATACACACCCAAGATAGAGGACATTGCTGTGATAGAGATGTATGGAGACATCTGAGGCTCTTCATTGGACACGACAATAACAACAATACAGTATACACACCCAAGATAGAGGGCATTGCTGTGATAGAGATGTATGGAGACATCTGAGGCTCTTCATTGGACACGACAACAACAACAATACAGTATACACACCCAAGATAGAGGACATTGCTGTGATAGAGATGTATGGAGACATCTGAGGCTCTTCATTGGACACGACAACAACAACAATACAGTATACACACCCAAGATAGAGGACATTGCTGTGATAGAGATGTATGGAGACATCTGAGGCTCTTCATTGGACATGACAACAACAACAATACAGTATACACACCCAAGATAGAGGACATTACGACTGCTGTGATAGAGATGTATGGAGACATCTGAGGCTCTTCATTGGACATGACAACAACAACAATACAGTATACACACCCAAGATAGAGGGCATTGTGACTGCTGTGATAGAGATGTATGGAGACATCTGAGGCTCTTCATTGGACATGACAACAACAACAATACAGTATACACACCCAAGATAGAGGACATTGCGACTGCTGTGATAGAGATGTATGGAGACATCTGAGGCTCTTCATTGGACACGACAACAACAACAATACAGTATACACACCCAAGATAGAGGACATTGTGACTGCTGTGATAGAGATGTATGGAGACATCTGAGGCTCTTCATTGGACACGACAACAAATAAACTGACATAATACAAAAAGTGACAAGGCCCTATCCAAACTTCTAATATGGAAATATCTAGTTGGTAGCATTTAAATCATCATGGCAGTGTCCGGTCAGTAGTAATTCTGCTACATATTTATTTGCATATTTAGATTTAGGCTTGTTAAGAAAGAAAAAAAAAAGGCATCTTCTTACTTGCAACTAAAAGTTGCTTATGGCTTGCGCCATCTATCGGAATAAATATCAACTATTCTCATTGATTTTTAATTATTCCAGAATTGGCCAAATACCCATTCTTGATTAATCAAGAAAAGCTAACCACGGACGCATTTCGGGCTGTTGGCCCTCGTCAGCGTGGTACAAGCTGTATCTCAAAGGCCAAATAAACTGGTCTTTCATGGGACATCCTGAAAAATCATGCAACGGGTAGTTAAGGCCAGAATTGCGTGAGAATATGAAACAATGTGAAAAAATAGTACAAATGTGATATTGTATTGGGATAAGGTGCATAAATTAAATAAAATAGATTTGTACTATTTTTACATTTTTCGCGTTCTCACACAATTCCGGCCTTAACTACCCATTTCATGATTTTTCAGGATGCCTGAATGACCTGTTTTTTGGTCGTTGAGGTACAGCTTGTACCACGCTGATGAGGGCCAATAGCCTGAAATGCTTACCTACTTCAACCTCCCCGTCAGAAGAATCCTTAGCGCCATGGATGTCACTCTTGTGTCCCGCTCCACACTGTACATGTCCAGCCTGGACTACACCGTCTTGTAGGCCGCTCCGATGTCAGTCTCTCCTGTCACCGTCTTGTAGGATCATCCACACGCCCGGGGGCAAGTCGTCACATCTCACTGCAGATGTAACCAGACTCTGTTCTCCCCACACAGGAATGCTGTTTTGACGCTTTACTCTGGTGTCTTGGCCTTGTCATCTATTTTACAATATCTAAATGAAGAATTAACTTCAAATATACCATTCTGACCATTACTTTCTAAATGTTATGTAGGAAAGTGAGATTTTGAAGCAAGTGCAACACCAAGCAATGGATTCATCAATAGAACGCTGAGGAATGGTTGCAAATATGATTATGAAAGAAGAGAGATATTTTCTGTGTTTCTCCTTGCCCTAAATTGGTGGCACGGCTTAACCAGACTCCAAGTCAGTCCATACGGCCACACACCCAAAGCCCACTTCCCGTAGTCAACTTGTCTCCTGTTACCGCAGACCTGTCTATAACTGTCCTGCTCCCCCCACATTGGAATCCCGTCGTGGCACCTGTCCTCTCTTCACACATGTGGGCCATTCTCTTGTAGCTGATGGAGTCTATCTTTCCATAACTTCATTCTGATATCTTGGCCTTGTCATCCATGTAACAATATAAACTGAAGACTGTGGAATTCTAGAATATTGTTGTGTAACCACGGCGCGACCCTGAACCCCGGACACGTGGGCGCGACTAACACACGCCCGCTATCTTAACTAGCAAGGCTCACCATTTTGAAATTTTTTTTTTATTTTAATTAATTTTTTTTTTAATTTTAATTAATTTTAAACTCTCTCTGTGAGTCATCGAACAACAGAGTTTGGCGAGAAATTGCACTTTGACCATGGACCAACTTTCTTGCTTGCTCTCTTTATTTTTTTATTATTTTTTTTTTGGACTTAAGTTCCATTTTTTGGATCAACGCAAAATGAAGACGGCCCGAGTGCCAAGAAGCTACAGACAAGATGCATCCCCGGACCAGCCCCAACCCTGGCACCAATAAAAAGTTACATCCCTTAGTCCCTGTGACTTCCAGGCTCCCACACAACAATATTGACCAAAACTTTATCCTATTATAATCTGCTACACATTAAATCTCCTTTCCCAAAATTCTTGAATACAAAAAAATCAATATATACAGTTAAACCTGTCTATAACACCCACTCTTGGGACTCACCAAATTAGGGTGCTATAGAGAGGGGATGCAATAGACAGGTTACTTTTAATGTAAAATATTTAATTTTAATGTTAAAAATCGGGCGTTATAGAGAGGAAGTTGCTATTTAGAGGGGGCGCTATAGACAGGTTTAACTGTATGTAAGAAATAAAATAGAAGATTAATTGAGTCACCGAATGCCGTGGTCCATTTGGATGAGAAAAGCGAAGACTAAAACGTGGCTGATTCTACACTCGTCTTTTCAGTGATACGTTAACCTATGTACGGTGGATTCTGTGGCCACTGGACATATGTTGGACCTGAAGGCTGTTGTTGGGTTCTGTGCTGCCTGGATTATAGGAGTTCCATCTATGCTTCCTTCCTGTGGTGAATCTGTATAAGACCCTGGAAGCTGTTGTTGGGTTCTGTGCTGCCTGGATTATAGGAGTTCCATCTATGCTTCCTTCCTGTGGTGAATCTGTATAAGACCCTGGAGGCTGTTGTTGGGTTCTGTGCTGCCTGGAGTATAGGAGTTCCATCTATGCTTCCTTCCTGTGGTGAATCTGTATAAGACCCTGGAGGCTGTTGTTGGGTTCTGTGCTGCCTGGAGTATAGGAGTTCCATCTATGCTTCCTTCCTGTGGTGAATCTGTATAAGACCCTGGAGGCTGTTGTTGGGTTCTGTGCTGCCTGGATTATAGGAGTTCCATCTATGCTTCCTTCCTGTGGTGAATCTGTATAAGACCCTGGAGGCTGTTGTTGAATTCTGTGCTGCCTGGAGTATAGGAGTTCCATCTATGCTTCCTTCCTGTGGTGAATCTGTATAAGACCCTGGAGGCTGTTGTTGAATTCTGTGCTGCCTGGAGTATATAAGCTCCATCTATGTTTCCTTCCTGTGGTGAATCTGTATAAGACCCTGGAGGCTGTTGTTGAATTCTGTGCTGCCTGGAGTATAGGAGCTCCATCTATGCTTCCTTCCTGTGGTGAATCTGTATAAGACCCTGGAGGCTGTTGTTGAATTCTGTGCTGCCTGGAGTATATAAGCTCCATCTATGTTTCCTTCCTGTGGTGAATCTGTATAAGACCCTGGAGGCTGTTGTTGAATTCTGTGCTGCCTGGAGTATAGGAGCTCCATCTATGCTTCCTTCCTGTGGTGAATCTGTATAAGACCCTGGAGGCTGTTGTTGAATTCTGTGCTGCCTGGAGTATAGGAGCTCCATCTATGCTTCCTTCCTGTGGTGAATCTGTATAAGACCCTGGAGGCTGTTGTTAGGTTCTGTGCTGCCTGGAGTATAGGAGCTCCATCTATGCTTCCTTCCTGTGGTGAATCTGTATAAGTCCCTGGAGGCTGTTGTTGGGTTCTGTGCTGCCTGGAGTATAGGAGCTCCATCTATGCTTCCTTCATGTGGTGAATCTGTATAAGTCCCTGGAGGCTGTTGTTGAATTCTGTGCTGCCTGGAGTATAGGAGCTTCATCTATGCTTCCTTCCTGTGGTGAATCTGTATAAGACCCTGGAGGCTGTTGTTGGGTTCTGTGCTGCCTGGAGTATAGGAGCTCCATCTATGCTTCCTTCCTGTGGTGAATCTGTATAAGACCCTGGAGGCTGTTGTTAGGTTCTGTGCTGCCTGGAGTATAGGAGCTCCATCTATGCTTCCTTCCTGTGGTGAATCTGTATAAGTCCCTGGAGGCTGTTGTTGGGTTCTGTGCTGCCTGGAGTATAGGAGCTCCATCTATGCTTCCTTCATGTGGTGAATCTGTATATGTCCCTGGAGGCTGTTGTTGAATTCTGTGCTGCCTGGAGTATAGGAGCTTCATCTATGCTTCCTTCCTGTGGTGAATCTGTATAAGACCCTGGAGGCTGTTGTTGGGTTCTGTGCTGCCTGGAGTATAGGAGCTCCATATATGCTTCCTTCCTGTGGTGAATCTGTATAAGTCCCTGGAGGCTGTTGTTGGGTTCTGTGCTGCTTGGAGTATAGGAGCTCCATCTATGCTTCCTTCCTGTGATGAATCTGTTTAAACCCTGGAGGCTGTTGTTGGGTTCTGTGCTGCCTGGAGTATAGGAGCTCCATCTATGCTTCCTTCCTGTGGTGAATCTGTATAAGTCTCTGGAGGCTGTTGTTGGGTTCTGTGCTACCTGGAGTATAGGAGCACCATCTATGATTCCTTCCTGTGGTGAATCTGTATAAGACCCTGGAGGCTGTTGTTGGGTTCTGTGCTGCCTGGAGTATAGGAGCTCCATCTATGCTTCCTTCGTCTGGTGAATCTGTATAAGTCCCTGGAGGCTGTTGTTGGGTTCTGTGCTGCCTGGAGTATAGGAGCTCCATCTATGCTTCCTTCCTGTGATGAATCTGTTTAAGACCCTGGAGGCTGTTGTTGGGTTCTGTGCTGCCTGGAGTATAGGAGCTCCATCTATGCTTCCTTCCTGTGGTGAATCTGTATAAGTCCCTGGAGGCTGTTGTTGGGTTCTGTGCTGCTTGGAGTATAGGAGCTCCATCTATGCTTCCTTCCTGTGATGAATCTGTTTAAACCCTGGAGGCTGTTGTTGGGTTCTGTGCTGCCTGGAGTATAGGAGCTCCATCTATGCTTCCTTCCTGTGGTGAATCTGTATAAGTCTCTGGAGGCTGTTGTTGGGTTCTGTGTTACCTGGAGTATAGGAGCACCATCTATGATTCCTTCCTGTGGTGAATCTGTATAAGACCCTGGAGGCTGTTGTTGGGTTCTGTGCTGCCTGGAGTATAGGAGCTCCATCTATGCTTCCTTCCTCTGGTGAATCTGTATAAGTCCCTGGAGGCTGTTGTTGGGTTCTGTGCTGCCTGGAGTATAGGAGCTCCATCTATGCTTCCTTCCTGTGATGAATCTGTTTAAGACCCTGGAGGCTGTTGTTGGGTTCTGTGCTGCCTGGAGTATAGGAGCTCCATCTATGCTTCCTTCCGGTGGTGAATCTGTATAAGACCCTGGAGGCTGTTGTTGGGTTCTGTGCTGCCTGGAGTATAGGAGCTCCATCTATGCTTCCTTCCTGTGGTGAATCTGTATAAGACCCTGGAGGCTGTTGTTGGGTTCTGTGCTGCCTGGAGTATAGGAGCTCCATCTATGCTTCCTTCCTGTGGTGAATCTGTATAAGACCCTGGAGGCTGTTGTTGGGTTCTGTGCTGCCTGGAGTATAGGAGCTCCATCTATGCTTCCTTCCTGTGGTGAATCTGTAAGACCCTGGAGGCTGTTGTTGGGTTCTGTGCGGCCTGGAGTATAGTAGCTCCATCTATGCTTCCTTCCTGTGGTGAATCTGTATAAGACCCTGGAGGCTGTTGTTGGGTTCTGTGCGGCCTGGAGTATAGTAGCTCCATCTATGCTTCCTTGCTGGGGTGAATCTGTATAAGACCCTGGAGGCTGTTGTTGAGTTCTGTGCTGCCTGGAGTATAGGAGCTCCATCTATGCTTCCTTCCTGTGGTGAATCTGTATAAGACCCTGGAGGCTTTTGTTGGGTTCTGTGCTGCCTGGAGTATAGGAGCTCCATCTATGCTTTCGACCTGTGGTGAATCTGTATAAGACCCTGGAGGCTGTTGTTGAGTTCTGTGCTGCCTGGAGTATAGGAGCTCCATCTATGCTTCCTTCCTGTGGTGAATCTGTATAAGACCCTGGAGGCTGTTGTTGGGTTCTGTGCTGCCTGGAGTATAGGAGCTCCATCTATGCTTCCTTCGTCTGGTGAATCTGTATAAGTCCCTGGAGGCTGTTGTTGGGTTCTGTGCTGCCTGGAGTATAGGAGCTCCATCTATGCTTCCTTCCTGTGATGAATCTGTTTAAGACCCTGGAGGCTGTTGTTGGGTTCTGTGCTGCCTGGAGTATAGGAGCTCCATCTATGCTTCCTTCCTGTGGTGAATCTGTATAAGTCCCTGGAGGCTGTTGTTGGGTTCTGTGCTGCTTGGAGTATAGGAGCTCCATCTATGCTTCCTTCCTGTGATGAATCTGTTTAAACCCTGGAGGCTGTTGTTGGGTTCTGTGCTGCCTGGAGTATAGGAGCTCCATCTATGCTTCCTTCCTGTGGTGAATCTGTATAAGTCTCTGGAGGCTGTTGTTGGGTTCTGTGCTACCTGGAGTATAGGAGCACCATCTATGATTCCTTCCTGTGGTGAATCTGTATAAGACCCTGGAGGCTGTTGTTGGGTTCTGTGCTGCCTGGAGTATAGGAGCTCCATCTATGCTTCCTTCCTCTGGTGAATCTGTATAAGTCCCTGGAGGCTGTTGTTGGGTTCTGTGCTGCCTGGAGTATAGGAGCTCCATCTATGCTTCCTTCCTGTGATGAATCTGTTTAAGACCCTGGAGGCTGTTGTTGGGTTCTGTGCTGCCTGGAGTATAGGAGCTCCATCTATGCTTCCTTCCGGTGGTGAATCTGTATAAGACCCTGGAGGCTGTTGTTGGGTTCTGTGCTGCCTGGAGTATAGGAGCTCCATCTATGCTTCCTTCCTGTGGTGAATCTGTATAAGACCCTGGAGGCTGTTGTTGGGTTCTGTGCTGCCTGGAGTATAGGAGCTCCATCTATGCTTCCTTCCTGTGGTGAATCTGTATAAGACCCTGGAGGCTGTTGTTGGGTTCTGTGCAGCCTGGAGTATAGGAGCTCCATCTATGCTTCCTTCCTGTGGTGAATCTGTAAGACCCTGGAGGCTGTTGTTGGGTTCTGTGCGGCCTGGAGTATAGTAGCTCCATCTATGCTTCCTTCCTGTGGTGAATCTGTATAAGACCCTGGAGGCTGTTGTTGGGTTCTGTGCGGCCTGGAGTATAGTAGCTCCATCTATGCTTCCTTGCTGGGGTGAATCTGTATAAGACCCTGGAGGCTGTTGTTGAGTTCTGTGCTGCCTGGAGTATAGGAGCTCCATCTATGCTTCCTTCCTGTGGTGAATCTGTATAAGACCCTGGAGGCTTTTGTTGGGTTCTGTGCTGCCTGGAGTATAGGAGCTCCATCTATGCTTTCGACCTGTGGTGAATCTGTATAAGACCCTGGAGGCTGTTGTTGAGTTCTGTGCTGCCTGGAGTATAGGAGCTCCATCTATGCTTCCTTCCTGTGGTGAATCTGTATAAGACCCTGGAGGCTGTTGTTGGGTTCTGTGCTGCCTGGAGTATAGGAGCTCCATCTATGCTTTCGACCTGTGGTGAATCTGTATAAGACCCTGGAGGCTGTTGTTGGGTTCTGTGCTGCCTGGAGTATAGTAGCTCCATCTATGCTTCCTTCCTGTGGTGAAGCTGTATAAGACCCTGGAGGCTGTTGTTGGGTTCTGTGCTGCCTGGAGTATAGGAGCTCCATCTATGCTTCCTTCCTGTGGTGAATCTATATAAGACCTGGAGACTGTTGTTGGGTTCTGTGCTGCCTGGATTATAGGAGCTCCATCTATGCTTCCTTCCTGTGGTGAATCTGTATAAGACCCTGGAGGTTTTGTTGGGTTCTGTGCTGCCTGGAGTATAGGAGCTCCATCTATGCTTCCTTCCTGTGGTGAATCTGTATAAGACCCTGGAGGCTGTTGTTGGGTTCTGTGCTGCCTGGAGTATAGGAGCTCCATCTATGCTTCCTTCCTGTGGTGAATCTGTATAAGACCCTGGAGGCTGTTGTTGAGTTCTGTGCTGCCTGGAGTATAGTAGCTCCATCTATGCTTCCTTCCTGTGGTGAATCTGTATAAAACCCTGGAGGCTGTTGTTGGGTTCTGTGCTGCCTGGAGTATAGGAGCTCCATCTATGCTTCCTTCCTGTGGTGAATCTGTATAAGACCCTGGAGGCTGTTGTTGAGTTCTGTGCTGCCTGGAGTATAGTAGCTCCATCTATGCTTCCTTCCTGTGGTGAATCTGTATAAAACCTTGGGGGCTGTTGTTGGGTTCTGTGCTGCCTGGAGTATTGGAGCTCCATCTATGCTTCCTTCCTGTGGTGAATCTGTATAAGACCTGGAGGCTGTTGTTGGGTTCTGTGCTGCCTGGAGTATAGGAGCTCCATCTATGCTTCCTTCCTGTGGTGAATCTGTATAAGTCCCTGGAGGCTGTTGTTGGGTTCTGTGCTGCCTGGAGTATAGGAGCTCCATCTATGCTTCCTTCCTGTGATGAATCTGTTTAAGACCCTGGAGGCTGTTGTTGGGTTCTGTGCTGCCTGGAGTATAGGAGCTCCATCTATGCTTCCTTCCGGGGGTGAATCTGTATAAGACCCTGGAAGCTGTTGTTGGGTTCTGTGCTGCCTGGAGTATAGGAGCTCCATCTATGCTTCCTTCCTGTGGTGAATCTGTATAAGACCCTGGAGGCTGTTGTTGGGTTCTGTGCTGCCTGGAGTATAGGAGCTCCATCTATGCCTCCTTCCTGTGGTGAATCTGTATAAGACCCTGAAGGCTGTTGTTGGGTTCTGTGCTGCCTGGAGTATAGGAGCTCCATCTATGCTTCCTTCCTGTGGTGAATCTGTATAAGACCCTGGAGGCTGTTTTTGGGTTCTGTGCTGCCTGGAGTATAGGAGCTCCATCTATGCTTCCTTCCTGTGGTGAATCTGTATAAGACCCTGGAGGCTGTTGTTGGGTTCTGTGCGGCCTGGAGTATAGTAGCTCCATCTATGCTTCCTTCCTGTGGTGAATCTGTATAAGACCCTGGAGGCTGTTGTTGGGTTCTGTGCGGCCTGGAGTATAGTAGCTCCATCTATGCTTCCTTGCTGTGGTGAATCTGTATAAGACCCTGGAGGCTGTTGTTGGGTTCTGTGCTGCCTGGAGTATAGGAGCTCCATCTATGCTTCCTCCCTGTGGTGAATCTGTATAAGACCCTGGAGGCTTTTGTTGGGTTCTGTGCTGCCTGGAGTATAGGAGCTCCATTTATGCTTCCTTCCTGTGGTGAATCTGTATAAGACCCTGGAGGCTGTTGTTGGGTTCTGTGCTACCTGGAGTATAGGAGCTCCATCTATGCTTTCGACCTGTGGTGAATCTGTATAAGACCCTGGAGGCTGTTGTTGGGTTCTGTGCTGCCTGGAGTATAGTAGCTCCATCTATGCTTCCTTCCTGTGGTGAAACTGTATAAGACCCTGGAGGCTGTTGTTGGGTTCTGTGCTGCCTGGAGTATAGGAGCTCCATCTATGCTTCCTTCCTGTGGTGAATCTGTATAAGACCTGGAGACTGTTGTTGGGTTCTGTGCTGCCTGGAGTATAGGAGCTCCATCTATGCTTCCTTCCTGTGGTGAATCTGTATAATACCCCGGAGGCTGTTGTTGGGTTCTGTGCTGCCTGGAGTATAGTAGCTCCATCTATGCTTCCTTGCTGTGGTGAATCTGTATAAGACCCTGGAGGCTGTTGTTGAGTTCTGTGCTGCCTGGAGTATAGTAGCTCCATCTATGCTTCCTTCCTGTGGTGAATCTGTATAAGACCCTGGAGGTTTTGTTGGGTTCTGTGCTGCCTGGAGTATAGGAGCTCCATCTATGCTTCCTTCCTGTGGTGAATCTGTATAAGACCCTGGAGGCTGTTGTTGGGTTCTGTGCTGCCTGGAGTATAGGAGCTCCATCTATGCCTCCTTCCTGTGGTGAATCTGTATAAGACCCTGGAGGCTGTTGTTGGGTTCTGTGCTGCCTGGAGTATAGGAGCTCCATCTATGCCTCCTTCCTGTGGTGAATCTGTATAAGACCCTGGAGGCTGTTGTTGGGTTCTGTGCTGCCTGGAGTATAGGAGCTCCATCTATGCTTCCTTCCTGTGGTGAATCTGTATAAGACCCTGGAGGCTGTTTTTGGGTTCTGTGCTGCCTGGAGTATAGGAGCTCCATCTATGCTTCCTTCCTGTGGTGAATCTGTATAAGACCCTGGAGGCTGTTGTTGGGTTCTGTGCGGCCTGGAGTATAGTAGCTCCATCTATGCTTCCTTCCTGTGGTGAATCTGTATAAGACCCTGGAGGCTGTTGTTGGGTTCTGTGCGGCCTGGAGTATAGTAGCTCCATCTATGCTTCCTTGCTGTGGTGAATCTGTATAAGACCCTGGAGGCTGTTGTTGGGTTCTGTGCTGCCTGGAGTATAGGAGCTCCATTTATGCTTCCTTCCTGTGGTGAATCTGTATAAGACCCTGGAGGCTGTTGTTGGGTTCTGTGCTGCCTGGAGTATAGTAGCTCCATCTATGCTTCCTTCCTGTGGTGAAGCTGTATAAGACCCTGGAGGCTGTTGTTGGGTTCTGTGCTGCCTGGAGTATAGGAGCTCCATCTATGCTTCCTTCCTGTGGTGAATCTGTATAAGACCTGGAGACTGTTGTTGGGTTCTGTGCTGCCTGGAGTATAGGAGCTCCATCTATGCTTCCTTCCTGTGGTGAATCTGTATAATACCCCGGAGGCTGTTGTTGGGTTTTGTGCTGCCTGGAGTATAGTAGCTCCATCTATGCTTCCTTCCTGTGGTGAATCTGTATAAGACCCTGGAGGCTGTTGTTGAGTTCTGTGCTGCCTGGAGTATAGTAGCTCCATCTATGCTTCCTTCCTGTGGTGAATCTGTATAAGACCCTGGAGGTTTTGTTGGGTTCTGTGCTGCCTGGAGTATAGGAGCTCCATCTATGCTTCCTTCCTGTGGTGAATCTGTATAAGATCCTGGAGGCTGTTGTTGGGTTCTGTGCTGCCTGGAGTATAGGAGCTCCATCTATGCCTCCTTCCTGTGGTGAATCTGTATAAGACCCTGGAGGCTGTTGTTGGGTTCTGTGCTGCCTGGAGTATAGGAGCTCCATCTATGCTTCCTTCCTGTGGTGAATCTGTATAAGACCCTGGAGGCTGTTTTTGGGTTCTGTGCTGCCTGGAGTATAGGAGCTCCATCTATGCTTCCTTCCTGTGGTGAATCTGTATAAGACCCTGGAGGCTGTTGTTGGGTTCTGTGCGGCCTGGAGTATAGTAGCTCCATCTATGCTTCCTTCCTGTGGTGAATCTGTATAAGACCCTGGAGGCTGTTGTTGGGTTCTGTGCGGCCTGGAGTATAGTAGCTCCATCTATGCTTCCTTGCTGTGGTGAATCTGTATAAGACCCTGGAGGCTGTTGTTGGGTTCTGTGCTGCCTGGAGTATAGGAGCTCCATCTATGCTTCCTTCCTGTGGTGAATCTGTATAAGATCCTGGAGGCTGTTGTTGGGTTCTGTGCTGCCTGGAGTATAGGAGCTCCATCTATGCCTCCTTCCTGTGGTGAATCTGTATAAGACCCTGGAGGCTGTTGTTGGGTTCTGTGCTGCCTGGAGTATAGGAGCTCCATCTATGCTTCCTTCCTGTGGTGAATCTGTATAAGACCCTGGAGGCTGTTTTTGGGTTCTGTGCTGCCTGGAGTATAGGAGCTCCATCTATGCTTCCTTCCTGTGGTGAATCTGTATAAGACCCTGGAGGCTGTTGTTGGGTTCTGTGCGGCCTGGAGTATAGTAGCTCCATCTATGCTTCCTTCCTGTGGTGAATCTGTATAAGACCCTGGAGGCTGTTGTTGGGTTCTGTGCGGCCTGGAGTATAGTAGCTCCATCTATGCTTCCTTGCTGTGGTGAATCTGTATAAGACCCTGGAGGCTGTTGTTGGGTTCTGTGCTGCCTGGAGTATAGGAGCTCCATTTATGCTTCCTTCCTGTGGTGAATCTGTATAAGACCCTGGAGGCTGTTGTTGGGTTCTGTGCTACCTGGAGTATAGGAGCTCCATCTATGCTTTCGACCTGTGGTGAATCTGTATAAGACCCTGGAGGCTGTTGTTGGGTTCTGTGCTGCCTGGAGTATAGTAGCTCCATCTATGCTTCCTTCCTGTGGTGAAACTGTATAAGACCCTGGAGGCTGTTGTTGGGTTCTGTGCTGCCTGGAGTATAGGAGCTCCATCTATGCTTCCTTCCTGTGGTGAATCTGTATAAGACCTGGAGACTGTTGTTGGGTTCTGTGCTGCCTGGAGTATAGGAGCTCCATCTATGCTTCCTTCCTGTGGTGAATCTGTATAATACCCCGGAGGCTGTTGTTGGGTTCTGTGCTGCCTGGAGTATAGTAGCTCCATCTATGCTTCCTTGCTGTGGTGAATCTGTATAAGACCCTGGAGGCTGTTGTTGAGTTCTGTGCTGCCTGGAGTATAGTAGCTCCATCTATGCTTCCTTCCTGTGGTGAATCTGTATAAGACCCTGGAGGTTTTGTTGGGTTCTGTGCTGCCTGGAGTATAGGAGCTCCATCTATGCTTCCTTCCTGTGGTGAATCTGTATAAGACCCTGGAGGCTGTTGTTGGGTTCTGTGCTGCCTGGAGTATAGGAGCTCCATCTATGCCTCCTTCCTGTGGTGAATCTGTATAAGACCCTGGAGGCTGTTGTTGGGTTCTGTGCTGCCTGGAGTATAGGAGCTCCATCTATGCCTCCTTCCTGTGGTGAATCTGTATAAGACCCTGGAGGCTGTTGTTGGGTTCTGTGCTGCCTGGAGTATAGGAGCTCCATCTATGCTTCCTTCCTGTGGTGAATCTGTATAAGACCCTGGAGGCTGTTTTTGGGTTCTGTGCTGCCTGGAGTATAGGAGCTCCATCTATGCTTCCTTCCTGTGGTGAATCTGTATAAGACCCTGGAGGCTGTTGTTGGGTTCTGTGCGGCCTGGAGTATAGTAGCTCCATCTATGCTTCCTTCCTGTGGTGAATCTGTATAAGACCCTGGAGGCTGTTGTTGGGTTCTGTGCGGCCTGGAGTATAGTAGCTCCATCTATGCTTCCTTGCTGTGGTGAATCTGTATAAGACCCTGGAGGCTGTTGTTGGGTTCTGTGCTGCCTGGAGTATAGGAGCTCCATTTATGCTTCCTTCCTGTGGTGAATCTGTATAAGACCCTGGAGGCTGTTGTTGGGTTCTGTGCTGCCTGGAGTATAGTAGCTCCATCTATGCTTCCTTCCTGTGGTGAAGCTGTATAAGACCCTGGAGGCTGTTGTTGGGTTCTGTGCTGCCTGGAGTATAGGAGCTCCATCTATGCTTCCTTCCTGTGGTGAATCTGTATAAGACCTGGAGACTGTTGTTGGGTTCTGTGCTGCCTGGAGTATAGGAGCTCCATCTATGCTTCCTTCCTGTGGTGAATCTGTATAATACCCCGGAGGCTGTTGTTGGGTTTTGTGCTGCCTGGAGTATAGTAGCTCCATCTATGCTTCCTTCCTGTGGTGAATCTGTATAAGACCCTGGAGGCTGTTGTTGAGTTCTGTGCTGCCTGGAGTATAGTAGCTCCATCTATGCTTCCTTCCTGTGGTGAATCTGTATAAGACCCTGGAGGTTTTGTTGGGTTCTGTGCTGCCTGGAGTATAGGAGCTCCATCTATGCTTCCTTCCTGTGGTGAATCTGTATAAGATCCTGGAGGCTGTTGTTGGGTTCTGTGCTGCCTGGAGTATAGGAGCTCCATCTATGCCTCCTTCCTGTGGTGAATCTGTATAAGACCCTGGAGGCTGTTGTTGGGTTCTGTGCTGCCTGGAGTATAGGAGCTCCATCTATGCTTCCTTCCTGTGGTGAATCTGTATAAGACCCTGGAGGCTGTTTTTGGGTTCTGTGCTGCCTGGAGTATAGGAGCTCCATCTATGCTTCCTTCCTGTGGTGAATCTGTATAAGACCCTGGAGGCTGTTGTTGGGTTCTGTGCGGCCTGGAGTATAGTAGCTCCATCTATGCTTCCTTCCTGTGGTGAATCTGTATAAGACCCTGGAGGCTGTTGTTGGGTTCTGTGCGGCCTGGAGTATAGTAGCTCCATCTATGCTTCCTTGCTGTGGTGAATCTGTATAAGACCCTGGAGGCTGTTGTTGGGTTCTGTGCTGCCTGGAGTATAGGAGCTCCATCTATGCTTCCTCCCTGTGGTGAATCTGTATAAGACCCTGGAGGCTTTTGTTGGGTTCTGTGCTGCCTGGAGTATAGGAGCTCCATTTATGCTTCCTTCCTGTGGTGAATCTGTATAAGACCCTGGAGGCTGTTGTTGGGTTCTGTGCTACCTGGAGTATAGGAGCTCCATCTATGCTTTCGACCTGTGGTGAATCTGTATAAGACCCTGGAGGCTGTTGTTGGGTTCTGTGCTGCCTGGAGTATAGTAGCTCCATCTATGCTTCCTTCCTGTGGTGAAGCTGTATAAGACCCTGGAGGCTGTTGTTGGGTTCTGTGCTGCCTGGAGTATAGGAGCTCCATCTATGCTTCCTTCCTGTGGTGAATCTGTATAAGACCTGGAGACTGTTGTTGGGTTCTGTGCTGCCTGGAGTATAGGAGCTCCATCTATGCTTCCTTCCTGTGGTGAATCTGTATAATACCCCGGAGGCTGTTGTTGGGTTCTGTGCTGCCTGGAGTATAGTAGCTCCATCTATGCTTCCTTGCTGTGGTGAATCTGTATAAGACCCTGGAGGCTGTTGTTGAGTTCTGTGCTGCCTGGAGTATAGTAGCTCCATCTATGCTTCCTTCCTGTGGTGAATCAGTATAAGACCCTGGAGGTTTTGTTGGGTTCTGTGCTGCCTGGAGTATAGGAGCTCCATCTATGCTTCCTTCCTGTGGTGAATCTGTATAAGACCCTGGAGGCTGTTGTTGGGTTCTGTGCTGCCTGGAGTATAGGAGCTCCATCTATGCTTTCGACCTGTGGTGAATCTGTATAAAACCCTGGAGGCTGTTGTTGGGTTCTGTGCTGCCTGGAGTATAGGAGCTCAATCTATGCTTCCTTCCTGTGGTGAAGCTGTATAAGACCCTGGAGGCTGTTGTTGGGTTCTGTGCTGCCTGGAGTATAGGAGCTCCATTTATGCTTCCTACCTGTGGTGAATCTGAAAAAAACCTGGAGGCTGTTGTTGGATTCTGTGCTGCCTGGAGTATAGGAGCTCCATCTATGCTTCCTACCTGTGGTGAATCTGAAAAAAACCTGGAGGCTGTTGTTGGGTTCTGTGCTGCCTGGAGTATAGGAGCTCCATCTATGCTTCCTTCCTGTGGTGAATCTGTATAAGACCCTGGAGGCTGTTGTTGGGTTCTGTGCTGCCTGGAGTATAGGAGCTCCATCTATGCTTCCTTCCTGTGGTGAATCTGTATAAGACCTGGAGACTGTTGTTGGGTTCTGTGCTGCCTGGAGCATAGGAGCTCCATCTATGCTTCCTTCCTGTGGTGAATCTGTATAAGACCCTGGAGGCTGTTGTTGGGTTCTGTGCTGCCTGGAGTATAGGAGCTCCATCTATGCTTTCGACCTGTGGTGAATCTGTATAAGACCCTGGAGGCTGTTGTTGGGTTCTGTGCTGCCTGGAGTATAGTAGCTCCATCTATGCTTCCTTCCTGTGGTGAAGCTGTATAAGACCCTGGAGGCTGTTGTTGGGTTCTGTGCTGCCTGGAGTATAGGAGCTCCATCTATGCTTCCTTCCTGTGGTGAATCTGTATAAGACCTGGAGACTGTTGTTGGGTTCTGTGCTGCCTGGAGTATAGGAGCTCCATCTATGCTTCCTTCCTGTGGTGAATCTGTATAAGACCCTGGAGGCTGTTGTTGGGTTCTGTGCTGCCTGGAGTATAGTAGCTCCATCTATGCTTCCTTGCTGTGGTGAATCTGTATAAGACCCTGGAGGTGTTGTTGAGTTCTGTGCTGCCTGGAGTATAGTAGCTCCATCTATGCTTCCTTCCTGTGGTGAATCTGTATAAAACCCTGGAGGTTTTGTTGGGTTCTGTGCTGCCTGGAGTATAGGAGCTCCATCTATGCTTCCTTCCTGTGGTGAATCTGTATAAGACCCTGGAGGCTGTTGTTGAGTTCTGTGCTGCCTGGAGTATAGTAGCTCCATCTATGCTTCCTTCCTGTGGTGAATCTGTATAAGACCCTGGAGGGTTTGTTGGGTTCTGTGCTGCCTGGAGTATAGGAGCTCCATCTATGCTTCCTTCCTGTGGTGAATCTGTATAAGACCCTGGAGGCTGTTGTTGGGTTCTGTGCTGCCTGGAGTATAGGAGCTCCATCTATGCTTCCTTCCTGTGGTGAATCTGAAAAAAACCTGGAGGCTGTTGTTGGGTTCTGTGCTGCCTGGAGTATAGTAGCTCCATCTATGCTTCCTTCCTGTGGTGAAGCTGTATAAGACCCTGGAGGCTGTTGTTGGGTTCTGTGCTGCCTGGAGTATAGGAGCTCCATCTATGCTTCCTTCCTGTGGTGAATCTGTATAAGACCCTGGAGGCTGTTGTTGGGTTCTGTGCTGCCTGGAGTATAGTAGCTCCATCTATGCTTCCTTGCTGTGGTGAATCTGTATAAGACCCTGGAGGCTGTTTTTGAGTTCTGTGCTGCCTGGAGTATAGTAGCTCCATCTATGCTTCCTTCCTGTGGTGAATCTGTATAAAACCCTGGAGGTTTTGTTGGGTTCTGTGCTGCCTGGAATATAGGAGCTCCATCTATGCTTCCTTCCTGTGGTGAATCTGTATAAGACCTGGAGGCTGTTGTTGAGTTCTGTGCTGCCTGGAGTATAGTAGCTCCATCTATGCTTCCTTCCTGTGGTGAATCTGTATAAGACCCTGGAAGTTTTGTTGGGTTCTGTGCTGCCTGGAGTATAGGAGCTCCATCTATGCTTCCTTCCTGTGGTGAATCTGTATAAGACCCTGGAGGCTGTTGTTGGGTTCTGTGCTGCCTGGAGTATACGAGCTCCATCTATGCTTTCGACCTGTGGTGAATCTGTATAAGACCCTGGAGGCTGTTGTTGGGTTCAGTGCTGCCTGGAGTATAGGAGCTCCATCTATGCTTCCTTCCTGTGGTGAAGCTGTATAAGACCCTGGAGGCTGTTGTTGGGTTCTGTGCTGCCTGGAGTATAGGAGCTCCATCTATGCTTTCGACCTGTGGTGAATCTGTATAAGACCCTGGAGGCTGTTGTTGGGTTCTGTGCTGCCTGGAGTATAGTAGCTCCATCTATGCTTCCTTCCTGTGGTGAAGCTGTATAAGACCCTGAAGGCTGTTGTTGGGTTCTGTGCTGCCTGGAGTATAGGAGCTCCATCTATGCTTCCTTCCTGTGGTGAATTTGTATAAGACCTGGAGACTGTTGTTGGGTTCTGTGCTGCCTGGAGTATAGGAGCTCCATCTATGCTTCCTTCCTGTGGTGAATCTGTATAACACCTGGAGGCTGTTGTTGGGTTCTGTGCTGCCTGGAGTATAGGAGCTCCATTTATGCTTCCTACCTGTGGTGAATCTGAAAAAAACCCTGGAGGCTGTTGTTGGGTTCTGTGCTGCCTGGAGTATAGGAGCTCCATCTATGCTTCCTACCTGTGGTGAATCTGAAAAAAACCTGGAGGCTGTTGTTGGGTTCTGTGCTGCCTGGAGTATAGGAGCTCCATCTATGCTTCCTTCCTGTGGTGAATCTGTATAAGACCCTGGAGGCTGTTGTTGGGTTCTGTGCTGCCTGGAGTATAGGAGCTCCATCTATGCTTCCTTCCTGTGGTGAATCTGTATAAGACCTGGAGACTGTTGTTGGGTTCTGTGCTGCCTGGAGCATAGGAGCTCCATCTATGCTTCCTTCCTGTGGTGAATCTGTATAAGACCCTGGAGGCTGTTGTTGGGTTCTGTGCTGCCTGGAGTATAGGAGCTCCATCTATGCTTCCTTCCTGTGGTGAATCTGTATAAGACCTGGAGGCTGTTGTTGGGTTCTGTGCTGCCTGAAGTATAGGAGCTCCATCTATGCTTCCTTCCTGTGGTGAATCTGTATAAGACCCTGGAGGCTTTTGTTGGGTTCTGTGCTGCCTGGAGTATAGGAGCTCCATCTATGCTTCCTTCCTGTGGTGAATCTGTATAAGACCCTGGAGGCTGTTGTTGGGTTCTGTGCTGCCTGGAGTATAGGAGCTCCATCTATGCTTCCTTCCTGTGGTGAATCTGTATAAGACCCTGGAGGCTGTTGTTAGGTTCTGTGCTGCCTGGAGTATAGTAGCTCCATCTATGCTTCCTTCCTGTGATGAATCTGTATAAGAACCTGGAGGCTGTTGTTGGGGTCTGTGCTGCCTGGAGTATAGGAGCTCCATCTATGCTTCATTCCTGTGGTGAATCTGTATAAGACCTGGAGGCTGTTGTTGAGTTCTGTGCTGCCTGGAGTATAGGAGCTCCATCTATGCTTCCTTCCTGTGGTGAATCTGTATAAGACCCTGGAGGCTTTTGTTGGGTTCTGTGCTGCCTTGAGTATAGGAGCTCCATCTATGCTTCTTCCTGTAATGAATCTATATAAGACCCTGGAGGCTGTTGTTGGGTTCTGTGCTGCCTGGAGTATAGGAGCTCCATTTATGCTTCCTTCCTGTGGTGAATCTGTATAAGACCCTGGAGGCTGTTGTTGGGTTCTGTGCTGCCTGGAGTATAGTAGCTCCATCTATGCTTCCTTCCTGTGGTGAATCTGTATAAGACCCTAGAGGCTATTGTTGGGTTCTGTGCTGCCTGGAGTATAGGAGCTCCATCTATGCTTCCTTCCTGTGATGAATCTGTATAAGACCCTGGAGGCTGTTGTTGGGTTCTGTGCTGCCTGGAGTATAGGAGCTCCATCTATGCTTCCTTCCTGTGGTGAATCTGTATAAGACCATGGAGGCTGTTGTGTTCTGTGCTGCCTGGAGTATAGTAGCTCCATCTATGCTTCCTTCCTGTGGTGAATCTGTATAAGACCCTGGAGGCTGTTGTTGGGTTCTGTGCTGCCTGGAGTATAGGAGCTCCATCTATGCTTCCTTCCTGTGGTGAATCTGTATAAGACCTGGAGGCTGTTGTTGGGTTCTGTGCTGCCTGGAGTATAGGAGCTCCATCTATGCTTCCCTTCTGTGGTGAATCTGTATAAGACCCTGGAGGCTGTTGTTAGGTTCTGTGCTGCCTGGAGTATAGGAGCTCCATCTATGCTTCCTTCCAGTGGTGAATCTGTATATGACCCTGGAGGCTGTTGGGTACTGCGCTGACTGGAGTATAGGAGCTCCATCTATGATTCCTTCCTGTGGTGAATCTGTATAAGACCCTGGAGGCTGTTGTTGGGTTCTGTGCTGCCTGGAGTATAGGAGCTCCATCTATTTTTCCTTCCTGTGGTGAATCTGTATAAGACCCTGAAGGCTGTTGTTGGGTTCTGTGCTGCCTGGAATACAGGAGCTCCATCTATGATTCCTTCTTGTGGTGAATCTGTATAAGACCCTGGAGGCTGTTGTTGGGTTCTGTGATGCCTGGAATACAGGAGCTCCATCTATGATTCCTTCTTGTGGTGAATCTGTATAAGACCGGTGTTTTCAATAAAACTATGTGTATTTATAATAAATAAAAGCATTTAAAAGCCTGAATGTTTCTTTTACACATAAAACAAACTTCTACTGTCCTTACTGCAATGAAAAATATGGGGAGGGCTTGGCTTATTAGTGGTGAACCCTCCCAGTGGATCAACCAATTTAATTTACCCAGCTGCTTTTTAGAGATCTAATACTGTTTAGGATCATTCTGCTTTTATATGCTACACTGAAGGGTGGAATCTTAGAAATGTATTTAAGAAAACTATGGAAATAAGCACAAGGTAATAAGATCAAATCCAAATAAATAGTGTGTGACGTTTCGGTAACAGTGTTGTTTCCATATTCAGACAAAAGTACTGAATGAGAAATTTTACCACAGCATGTTTTAAGCAACTTGCACCACGCTGATGAGGGCCAACAGCCTGAAACGCGTCCGTGGTTAACTTTTCTTGATTAATCAAGAATGGGTATTTGGCCAATTCAGGAATAATTAAAAATCAACGAGAATAGTTGATATTTATTCCGATAGATGGCGCAAGCCATCAGCAACTTTCAGTTGCACGATAAGGAGATGCCTTTTCTTAATGTTTTAAATAGTTACTGTTATCAAATGTGTAAACAAGATAGCAGATAAGAAGAAATCTGCTATCTTGTTTACACATTTGATTACAGTTACTATTTAAAAAATGCTGTGGTAAAATTTCTCATTCAGTGCTTTTGTCTGAAGATGGTAACAATGCTGTTACCGAAATGTCACACACTATTTATTTATTTGAATTTGGTCTTATTATCTTTTGTTTATAATCTATAATCTAAATTGTTCCTTTATCATAATAAAAAATAATTAAACAGGATTGTTTGAAAAAGGAACAATAAAATCCAGAAATAAAATAGAAATATTAATGCCGGCCAGACAACCTCTATCTTTCGGACAAGATCATTGTCTTTGACAAGTTTAATATTTGTTTTTGACTCGCGCTTTAGATGTTGTACTGAATTCGAAAAATCGCGTGAGAACGCCCTTGCAACCTCAGAACAATTTTTAACGTCTTACCAAATGCTTTATTTTTATTTATTTCTGTTGTTTATTGTTGCATCATGATTAATGCGTGTATTTTAAAAATTATTTATAATAATATTTTTAATATATTTAAAATTTAAAATATATTTTTATTTATTTTTATTTAAAACAGATTATTTAGATTATCATCATTCCTTTTAATAGTTTCATTCCTTTTGTAATATTTTATTGTACATATATCTTGATTGGTTATTGGAGCGAGAGAGGACCTAGAGGAAGACTGAGGATCGCGACCTACGAGGAAGACAACAAAATAAATAAACGCAATAACTTCAAAAGGTAATTTATTTAATTTCATTTATTTACTTTATTTATTTGCTTTGACTATGGAAACCCGCTCGGGAAACGTGTATAACACCGAGAAGGAAGAAACCAAGGTCGACGACCCTGCAAAGCTGCAACTTGGTGCAACAATATATTTATTAATTAATTGTTACCACAAAGTTTTTGTAATCTCACAGGTAAATAGGCTGAAGCAAAAAGTTGAATATTCTTTGAGTGTGAAAGCTTGTGAAAAATAGGAACTTACCCTCTATTATTAATTTGTTTATTTTTTGCTTTGTCGTCTGTTTGCACAAGTTGAATCTGGTTAGAAAATGTATAAAAATTAGATGAATCTTTTGTTGCCTTAAATACGAGATAATTAACTCGTTTCTATATATATCTAAAAATGTTTAATCTATATATATATATAATTGAATGTCTGTCTGTCTGTACTCTATAGATTCAAAAACCATACATCCAATCGCCGTGAAATTTTGGGATATTATTAGGTATATCACCGGGAAGGTTTTTGAAAAATAATTTCATGAATATCTTGAATATCCTTAGAGTTATTTGCAGATATGTAGATTTAACTCGCAAGCAGCGCCCCCATTGTGACGATGTTAACAAGTTTTCTCATCACTAAGTTTGTTATCTTAAATATTATTTATCAAAAGTAAGATTATCTCAGGATGACACGGCAATTTATTTGAGACAAGAATAATGATACAATTCCAAGGCGAAGATACTATTCCTTTAACTTCCAATTACCGAGGGAACCAATTAATATTGATTTTATTCAACTTATCGAGTATTTTTCAAGGGACCGGGAAAAAATGTTCACTAGATAAAACTATGATTTTCTAATGTAGAAAATTAGGAAAGAAAAAATTCAGGATGACACGGCACACAGGGACCGGGAAAAAATGTTCACTTTATCGAGAGATTCAAATTTACGAGTTTCAAATTATCAAAATATATCTTCTTTTTTTTAAATAAGTTTTTAGAGAATTGTTTTAACAAATGTTCGCTAGACAAACCTTTACTCGGGTAAAACCCCGGGCGAAGCCGAGTACGTCCGCTAGTGTTTAATAAAATAATTTTATAAATCTGAGAGTTGTCTTCACAAACGATCCAACATAGGCGCTACCCGAAATAAAAAGGTTCCTTTGTTGAAAATTAGTTTCCATTTTATATTTTGTTCTCTTTCTTGTAAATCAATAAATATAATGTTTAATTAATAATTATTGGAATCAGTTTCATTAAATTCGAAGCAAAGTCAACAATTTCTCTTGACGAAGACAAAATATATTTTTAAAAAGAACATTAAGCACAACCAGGGAAAAGTTTATTTTTCTTAGATAATGACGAACCAACATTAAGAGCCAGATACATTTCTACTCCTGACATCATCTCAAAGATTGATGCCCAATTAGAACCTTCCACGACAACGAAGGTGGTGTTATTCTAATTCAAAATAAATTTCCGCCATTCTATATAGGAATTCCCCGACGACAGAATCTTATGGGGGGCCATCAATCTGGATGCTTAATGTTCTTATTTTAATATTGATTCAAGGAATTATATAATCGAACAAAAGTTTTTTGTCGAAACGTTGAGAAAATAAAAAAAATCTAACTGGTCAAAGTGTCTATTTTTCATAGAAATATGAATGACGGCCTGGCAGCTTCTATATTCAGAATAAAATTCAGGTAAAGAGTTTCTTTTTATTTTCGTCTTTGCAAAATTTGAAGGAAAATTTCTGTTCTTCAACGGGCAAATATTTCTATGTACAATATTAAGATGATCTTTATACAAGATAGAGGACATTGCGACTGCTGTGATAGAGATGCATGGAGACATCTGAGGCTCTTCATTGGACACGACAACAACAACAATACAGTATACACACCCATGATAGAGGACATTGCGACTGCTGTGATAGAGATGTATGGAGACATCTGAGACTCCTTATTGGACACGACAACAATACAGTATACACACCCAAGATAGAGGACATTGCGACTGCTGTGATAGAGATGCATGGAGACATCTGAGGCTCTTCATTGGACACAGCAACAACAATACAGTATACACACCCATGATAGAGGACATTGCGACTGCTGTGATAGAGATGTATGGAGACATCTGAGGCTCTTCATTGGACACGACAACAACAATACAGTATACACGCCCAAGATAGAGGACATTGCGACTGCTGTGATAGAGATGCATGGAGACATCTGAGGCTCTTCATTGAACACAACAACAACAATACAGTATACACGCCCAAGATAGAGGACATTGCGACTGCTGTGATAGAGATGCATGGAGACATCTGAGGCTCTTCATTGGACACACCAACAACAATACAGTATACACACCCAAGATAGAGGACATTGTGACTGTTGTGATAGAGATTTATGGAGACATCTGAAGCTCTTCATTGGACACAACAACAACAATACAGTATACACACCCAAGATAGAGGACATTGTGACTGTTGTGATAGAGATGTATGGAGACATCTGAAGCTCTTCATTGGAAACAACAACAACAATACAGTATACACACCCAAGATAGAGGACATTACGACTGCTGTGATAGAGATGTATGGAGACATCTGAGACTCTTCTTTGGACACGACGACAACAACAATACAGTATACACACCCAAGATAGAGGACATTGCTGCTGATGTGATAGAGATGTATGGAGACATCTGAGACTCTTCTTTGGACACGACGACAACAACAATACAGTAAACACACCCAAGATAGAGGACATTGCTGCTGCTGTGATAGAGATGTATGGAGACATCTAAGGCTCTTCATTGGACACGACAACAACAACAATACAGTATACACACCCAAGATAGAGGACATTGTGACTGCTGTGATAGAGATGTATGGAGACATCTGAAGCTCTTCATTGGATACAACAACAACAATACAGTATACACACCCAAGATAGAGGACATTGTGACTGCTGTGATAGAGATGTATGGAGACATCTGAAGCTCTTCATTGGAAACAACAACAACAATACAGTATACACACCCAAGATAGAGGACATTACGACTGCTGTGATAGAGATGTATGGAGACATCTGAGGCTCTTCATTGGACTCGACAACAACAACAATAGAGTATACACACCCAAGATAGAGGACAATACGACTCCTGTGATAGAGATTATGGAGACATCTGAAACTCTACATTAGACACGACAACAACAATACAGTATACACACCCAAGATAGAAGACTTTGTGACTGCTGTGATAGAGATGTATGGAGACATCTAAGGCTCTTCATTGGACACGACAACAACAACAATACAGTATACACACCCAAGATAGAGGACATTGTGACTGCTGTGATAGAGATGTATGGAGACATCTGAGGCTCTTTATAGGACACGACAACAACAACAATACAGTATACACACCCAAGATAGAGGACATTGTGACTCCTGTGATAGAGATGCATGGAGACATCTGAGGCTCTTCATTGGACACGACAACAACATCCCTATACAAAAATAATTGAAAAAATGTGTTATTGGCATGTGCTCTCGTGGTCGTGTACAATAACACATTTTATCAATTATTTTTTGTATAAAGATCATCTTGATATTGTATATAGAAGTATTAGTCCGTTGAAGAACAGAAAATCTGCTAGGAAGCTTGTAAAAATCTAAATTAAAAAGGAAAATCTTTACCTATCGCTAACATAAATCAGGATTGTAACTTATCTAAATTACTTCTGTTTATGGATACATACTTTGGTATTTAGTGTGACACATATCGGGGGTTGGTGAAAGGATGGTCTAAACCAGAGGTCTCCAAACTTTCCAGCCTTAGGGCCATACTGATGGGGTCTTTCCAGCCTTAGGGCCATACTGATTACTCCAGTAAGTTCCGAGGGCCAAGATGGCAACACTGCATATTATTAATTTTCCTGTATTAATTGTTATGTTTATTTGTTATTAAATGTTATTATTAATTGTTGCTTTTGTGTGTGATTTAGCAGAATGGAAAAGAAGCGAAAAATTGATAGTGAATGCAGAAAATTCAAAGATCAGTGGAACATTCAGTATTTCGTAATTGAGTCCAGTAACAAGGCGCTATGTTTGATTTGCAATGAAAGCATAGCCGTTCTCAAAGAATATAACATGAAACGTCATTATGAAACAAAACATTCTCAAAATTACTCAAAATATACAGGAATTGTGCGGACAGAAAAATTCGAAGCTTTGAAGCGCGGATTGAAATCGCAGCAATCTTTATTTACAAAAGTCAAAACTGAACAAGAGGCGGCAACTCGTGCCAGCTTTCGTGTGGCTCTTGAAATTGCAAAACGTGGAAAACCATTCACCGATGGAGAAATGATCAAGGAATGCATAATTGCAGTAGTCGAAGAAATGTGCCCTGAAAAGGTAAATTTATTAAAAACTGTCAGTATGTCAGCAAACACTGTGGCTCGAAGGGTAGAAAACATCGCTGAAAATATATCCTCTCAACTGTTCGACAAAAATGGACATGTTGAGTGGTTTTCTTTGGCCTTGGATGAGTCAACGGATGTGTCAGATACTGCTCAGGTGTTGATTTATATTAGAGGAGTAGATAAAAGCTATGAAGTGCACGAAGAACTTCTTGATATGTATAGTATTCATGGCACAACTACTGGTACCGATATTTTTAAAGGAGTTGAAATGGCCATTAATAAAAAGAACCTTCGATGGAAAAACTTGAAATGTATTACAACTGATGGAGGCAAAAACATGAGTGGGAAAGATAAAGGAGTGGTCGCTCTTGTGTCAAAGGCTGTAGAAAATGACGGCGGCTCAAAACCATTAGTCTTACATTGTATCATTCATCAACAGTCTTTGTGCGGAAAATGTTTGGATATGTCTGACGTTCTGAAACCAGTCATATCAACTGTTAATTTCATCAGATCTTTTGGGCTGAATCACCGACAATTCCGACAATTTATTGCAGAGATTGGAGAAACAGACTTACCTTATCATACTGCCGTACGCTGGCTTAGTTGTGGGAAAGTCCTTCAGCGCTTTTTTGAACTTCGAGCAGTGATCGAAATTTTTTTGAATGAAAAGCACCGCCCTCTTACTGAATTACAAAACAACGCATGGCTATGGAAGTTAGCATTCTATGTTGATTTGACAAAACATGTGAACGAACTGAATTATACACTAATATCAAGTCATTCCGGATGAAATTGATACTGTTTCAATCACAACTACGAAGTAAATGTTTTTCACATTTTAAAACATGTGAAATATTCAGCCACACTACTGAGACTGAGTTTCCTATCGATTTTGCAATCGAAACTTTGAGTGCTTTGAAGATAAATTTTGATACTCGTTTCTCGGACTTTGATGCCATTGCGAATCAAATTAAGATTTTTCAGAATCCTTTTGATGCTGACATTGAAACCCTAGCCCCGGAACTTCAAATGGAAATGATTGATCTTCAGTGCAGTGATATAATTAAGAACAAATATGAAAACTCATCTTTGTTGGAATTTTATAAGAGTCTTCCACTGACACAATTTGATAATTTGCATAAATTTGCTCGTGGGCTGTTTTCCGTTTTTGGTACTACTTATTTGTGTGAGAAAACCTTCTCCAAAATGAAGTACACAAAAAAATGTATACAGATCTAAATTAACTGACGAGCATCTTAAATCTCTTTTAATAATTGGTACAAGTAAAATTAGTCCACAACTACAAACTATTGTCGGTGGAAAATCTCAATTACATACATCTCATTAGCATTTCATATGTCATGTTATAAGGTATGTGTTGTTCATTACTTACAATGTATAAAATGTAAGTTGGATTCATTTCAATAATTTGTTATTTATTATATGCTGAAGTTAAATTTACTGCATAAATTATACATGTCTTTACTCATTACCATTCTGTGTTTCTTTATCCAACTTATCACAAACATTTTATTTGCTCTAAAAAATATTTGTTCTCTAAAAGGAGTTTTCAAGTATGTCTCCGCGGGCCGGACAAAATCTGTCTGCGGGCCGGATGTGGCCCTCGGGCCGTAGTTTGGAGACCCCTGGTCTAAACTGTTGGTTTTCAACCGCTACGACCCAGGAACGAATCCCGCATTGGGCACTTTTTTTCTGATAAACCCTCTTTGGAACACATTTCTTCGCACCCTTTATCCTATTCAGGAAGCTATATAAACATTTTTATAATTAAAAATTCTTGTAAATTGATTTAATCTGCTTTTATGTATTAGGTAGAGTGTTGGGATCGGTGGAAGGATGATCTAAACCGTTGGTTTTCGACCGCTACGACCCGGGATTGAATCCTGCATTGGGCACTTTTTTTTTTCTAATTGAAAAATGCTCCAATGGCCTCCGATTCTTGCTAAAGTTCAACCCCACCAGCGAGTGCAAGTAAACAAACGGTGCTCGGACACATTTGTAAGTGCAAAAGTCGAACTGCTTTTCACATGTGTAGCTATGTGGTGTACTTACAGTAAAAGCAGTCGCCTACTTCTACCTACCATTATTATCATGGCCTGTACCACGTGTACTAGGGATAAGCAAAACTGCTTTTCACATGTGTAGACATGTGGTGCACTTACAGTAAAAACAGCCACTTACTTCTACCCACCATGATTATCATGGCCTGTAGCACGTGTACTAGGGATAAGCAAAACTGCTTTTCACATGTGTAGACATGTGGTGCACTTACAGTAAAAACAGTCACTTACTTCTACCATCCATGATTATCATGGCCTGTAGCACGTGTACTAGGGATAAGCAAAACTGCTTTTCACTTGTGTAGACATGTGGTGCACTTACAGTAAAAACAGTCACTTACTTCTACCCACCATGATTATCATGGCCTGTACCACGTGTACTAGGGATAAGCAAAACTGCTTTTCACATGTGTAGAAATGTGGTGCACTTACAGTAAAAACAGCCACTTACTTCTACCATCCATGATTATCATGGTCTGTACCACGTGTACTAGGGAAAAGCAAAACTGCTTTTCACATGTGTAGACATGTGGTGCACTTACAGTAAAAACAGTCACTTACTTCTACCATCCATGATTATCATGGTCTGTACCACGTGTACTAGGGATAAGCAAAACTGCTTTTCACATGTGTAGACATGTGGTGCACTTACAGTAAAAACAGTCACTTACTTCTACCATCCATGATTATCATGATCTGTACCACGTGTACTAGGGATAAGCAAAACTGCTTTTCACATGTGTAGACATGTGGTGCACTTACAGTAAAAACAGTCGCCAACTTCTACCTACCATGATTATCATGGTCTGTACCACGTGTACTAGGGATAAGCAAAACTGCTTTTCACATGTGTAGACATGTGGTGCACTTACAATAAAAGCAGTCACCTACTTCTACCTACCATGATTATCATGGTCTGTACCACGTGTACTAGGGATAATAATAAAACAAAAATTATACATTAGCGCGTCATATGTTTTAAGAGATTTAAGCTATTTTTTTTAACGTTTATGTTATTTTTCAAATAAAATAATTTTCTACTGTCTTTACCGCAGTGCTAAAATATTTAGTTTATTTTTTTTTATAACAGAAGACTCGCTAATACACCATTATAATATTACAGTTGAACCTGTCTATAGTGCCCCCTCTTGGGACTCACCAAAATAGGGTGCTATAAAGAAGGGGTGCTATAGACAGGTCACTTTTAATGTAAATCGCATCGTACTACGTATTTAAAATCGGGCGCTATAGAGAGGGAGGCCCTATTCAGATGGGGCGCTATAGACAGGTCCCTTTTAATGTAAATCGCATCGTACTACGTATTTAAAATCGGGCGCTATAGAGAGGGAGGCCCTATTCAGATGGGGCGCTATAGACAGGTCCCTTTTAATGTAAATCGCATCGTACTACGTATTTAAAATCGGGCGCTATAGAGAGGGAGGCCCTATTTAGAGGGGGGGGGGGGGGGGGACTATTAACAGGTCACTTTTAATGTAAATCGCATCGTACTACGTATTTAAAATCGGGCGATATAGAGAGGAAGGCCCTATTTAGATGGGGCGCTATAGACAGGTTTAACTGTATTTTAAAAATATACTTTAATATCAATTTACAGAAGAGCAATGCTAAAAGCATGTTATATACAGTAAAAACTTCATGAGAGGACACTCCGGGTAGAGGGCATCTCTCTACAATGGACAGTTTTTATTGTCAAAATTACCATTTTTACTATGTAACAATTCTCCGGTAAGAGGATACCTCTTCCTAAAGGACACTTTGGCTCTGTAGTTAGATGTCTTTTACAGGAAGGTTTTACTGTATTATATATTCACCGTAATAATATAATTCGCCAAATAATAAGAAAAACAACCTTTTAGGAAAAACATGAACTTTTGGGACAACCTTATATGTAGTTTATGGTAGGCATTCGAGATAAATTTATGGAAGCAGTTGAATAAATCACATTGATAAAATAAAATTTGACAATGGTCAAGATAATTAGCTCTTAAAATTAAAGATACTTCGGACAGTAAATCTTTTTATTATTATATCATTTTTGTTCGCTCTGATGAGGATAAAAGATTTTTGTCGAAACGTCGAGATAATAAAAAGATTTACTGGCCAAAGTATCTTTAATTTTGAAGAGCTATGAATATCGGCCAGGCAGTCTTAATCTTTATGAATCAATATAATTATGCTTAAACTTTCTAATTATATCGAAAAATATTCAGTCTGATATCCGTACTATATGGTTCTGGATACTTTCAATATTACGTTGGCGATGAGCACCTGGCAATGAAAGGGCTGATTCACTGGCTAAAGCAGGAGCATCTAAAGAAAATAACCCAAAAATATCCTCAACCCTTCCAATAGCAAATGATCACTCTAACAGACTGAAAATAAAATTTAATTAAGATTGGCAAAATAACATTAAACACCGCTGGTTCGATGGGAAAACTCTCCTCCTGAAAACCAACTCACAACAGATCAGACTTCACCATGCTTTCCCATCTTAGAACAGGTCATCTACTTCCAATGATTTTCACAAGTGGATCCAAAACAGAATTGCACCAAATGTCAGGATTCTCCAGCGAGCCCAGAACACATCGGCATTGCCGAACAGACATCTACACCAGCTGTGGTCATAGAGGCGATAAAGAGGCCTTTAGGATCTGGTCTAGACTACAGACATGGGACAAGAAAGAAAAAAAACGTTGGTTCTAAACTGATTACGAAAGAGAAGAAATTGGCCACCAGACGATCGCCATAGAAAGTGAGAGCAGACGACCATACATCTCCCTGGAAAGGAAAGTTGAAGAACCAGATCTAAATCTGCGGCTTTAAAAAGTAACAATAACGCTAAAATAGATCGCGTCTGGCTTGAGGGCTTCGTGACCTGCGGGCGAGAGACTTTCTGTCAGATTTGAGCAGTTTCGTGGGGAAGACACCTGCAATCGTCTAGGATGATGGAACGTGGCCATTGCTCTGAGTGACCGACTTTCCTAATAAAGATGAATGAGCTCAATTTCTTATTGTCAGTGCTCGCTCATGGCTATCTCACACACAACTCTCTCTTTTTTTTTTTTAATTAATGGACTACTTAAATAATAAAAGATCCCCAAACAATAGTTATGGGATAAGTCTTTACAATGTTTGGCAAAGGAAATTCATAATTTCATTTTTATTTAATATAAGGTTGTCCCAAAAGTTGGTGTTTTTCTTAAAACGTTATTTTTATTATTTATTAACAGTTGCAAATAAGACACGCTTATATCCGATCTGGATAATTGCGCGTGAAACTATTTACAATAATTGTAGTAGAGTATAGAACGCTTCACGATTTTGCGTGTCATCCTTGCGCAGGGGCCATGCTAATCTTCTCTGTATCGTTCCAATTTTAGTATATGTACCGCCGAACAAGCGTATATTGTAGTAGAGTAGGTAACTACTTGGCGGATAATATTATTACGGCGAATACATAATATAATACATAATACAATTACTTTATACATAATACAAAGACATTATACATAACGGCGAAAATATTATTATGGCGAATACATAATAATACATAATACAATTAATTTATACATAATACAAAGACATTAAACATAACTGCGATTAACATTGGTATTTCAACTTTTTGCAAGTGCTTACGAACTTTTGGGATAACCTTGTAATTAAATAATAAAGACCTCCGAACAATAGCTATGGGATAAGTTATTACAATGTTTAGTAAAGGAAATTCATAATTTTATTTTTATTTAATAATTAGGTACATACATTAATGAATAGAACTTTTTATTTCTTTCCTCGGGAAAATGATAAAAACAACAAATCCTCACGTTCTCTTCTGTAAAAAGTAAACGGATTCTCAGATCAATGTCTATGACACATCATCAAATTTGGAAAATGCTGAAAAATCTGACTGTTTCAAATACTTTGACTTAATGCCCACATTTAGCACAGATGAACAGAAACTTTTCAAACATTATTACGGAAAAGTGACGAATTTTGCCAATTTTTGCCAAAAAAAAAAAAAGTTTTATAAATATTGCCACGTATTAGGAAAGTCAAGTTTCAGATAAGTTTCAGAATTACAAGGTTGTCCTAAATGTTCGTAAACATTTGCAAAATATAAATCATAATATGTTTATGAACTTTTGGGAGAACCTTGGTAATATTGGTAACCTTGGTAAAATTATAACAGAATTCTTATAGAAGAATGATTTAATCTCTGATGTTTTATATATCAAGGGTGGTCAATTAGCAGGTGGGCCAAGTTTCAGAATTACAAGGTTTACGAACTTTTAGGATAACCTTGTATGAATGAAGAGATGTAAGTAGAGAGTGCAAACCAAAAATGCGAGCTGGCAGGTGATCGGGGCGATGTCACCGCCCAGGGCAGTGGGACAGCTGCGACATTTATATGCCACACGGACGTCTCCTGACTGACCCACGCGGAAGTCCAAGGAGATGAATATAGATGATGGCGGTGAGATGGTCTAAAGATGTGGTCACAGCAGGGTTGTGTCCTACGTGATCACCATACATTCTCTCTTTGCCCTTTGGCATCACCGGTGTTCCTCCTTACCGAGCCTTAACATGGAGAAAGTGGTTAGTTTACTGTGAGGTTTACTGGCTGAGCGATGAATATTCGTGTCTGAATGGATGCATACTTAGACCAGGGTGGAAATGGGGGTTGTGCTGGTTTCCAGTGAAGTTGAAGGGTGCGGTGACTGTCACGGAGAGATGGCTGTTGCGTTCCTAAGCATCGTTCCGGTGAAGCGTTTAGACTAGCGAAGAATACCTCCTGCCAGGCTGTCTCATAGCCATGCCCTTAGCAGTGCATGGAGAGTACCTGAACCAGGGTGAGAATAGGGCTCGGGCTGGTTTCCAGTGAAGTTGAAGGTTGCGGTACCTATCGCGGAGAGGCGGGTGTTGCGTCCCTAAGCATCGTTCCAGTGAGGCGGTGGGGACTGAGGAAGGATACCTCCTGCCAGGCTGTCTCAAAGCCATGCCCTAGCAGTGCATGGAAAGTACCTGAACCAGGGTAAGAATGGGGGTCGGGCTGGTTTCCACTGAAGTTGAAGGATGCGGTGACTGTCACGGAGAGGCGAATGTTGCGTCCCTAAGTATCGTTCCAGTGAGGCGGCGGGGACTGAGGAAGGATACCTCCTGCCAGGCTGTCTCATAGCCATGCCCTAGCAGTGCATGGAAAGTACCTGAACCAGGGTGAGAATGAGGTCGGGCCGGTTTCCAGTGAAGTTGAAGGGTGCGGTATCTGTCATGGAAAGGCGGGTGTTGCGTCCCTAAGCTTCGTTCCAGTGAGGCGGTGGGACTGGCGAAGTATATCTCCTACCAGTAGTCATATGGCTGTCTCAAAACCATGCCCTAAGGGTGCTCTGCAAATAATACATTAAATTTATCTGTATTTTTGCATTTTTATAAAGAAGTTCCTATTCTTGTGTATTTTTATATGGAAGATGTTATTTTTTTGTGTATTTCTGTATTTTTATATATTAGATCATTTTATTCATGATCGAACGTTGTACTGTACGTATTACATCCCAAACACGACCATCTCTGTCTTGAGCTCGATGTACCATCTCGGCGACCGTTAAACCAGTGAGTTCCTTTACTGATAGTAATATAATTTTATTCACGATTGAACGTTGTACTGTACATATTACATCCCAAACACGACGTCAGCCATCTCTGTCTTGAGCTCAATGTACCATCTCGGTGACCGTTAAGACTTTTCATATATGAGTGAATAAATAATGATGCACTTAAGTAAAGCAGGAAGGGAAGCAGTAACAAGCTCACTAAAAACCTGGACTCAGATGACCTGGCTGATAGTACCCTGTAAGGGCTCCTAATCCAGGGATACAGGATGAGCAGCGTTTGTACTCCATGTTAGGAGCGGCTGTACATGACCTCTATTCCTCATGTCAGAGGCGGCCATTTCATATTGGAGCTAAGTTAGCCTGCCACTGAGTAGTGCTCCCAGTCTTAATAACAAAGGCAGACGCATTCTACTTCACTTAGTCATGATGGTTCTCAAGCTCTACAAGCTTGATACCCTGATATGATTGAGTGGAGATAAGAAAGAAGAAGAAGAGTACAAATCATTCTCATCACCAAGAATATTTAAGACAGATTTCTTCAAAGAATAGGAGTAATTACTATATATAGTCACGACCGTCTTTCCTCATAGGCCGCCTCTGTCACGGATAATATACAGTTATCATCGTCATGCGTTCTTAATTCTGTCACCGTTTGCTTTTGGTTCAGTGGTAGAATGCTCGCCTGCCACGCGGGCGCCCCGGGTTCGATTCCCGGCCGATGCATTTTTTTTTTTACAATTTTCAAAACTCATTTATATATTATACAAGAATGACATCCACGGCGCCAATTTATAATTGTAACGAATAGTATTTGAATAAAAGCATTTAATCGGGTAAGCCCCGGGCGTTGCCCGGGTCATTTGGCTAGTATAAATATAATATTTTATAGAAAATATTTTGCAAATTTGTATCTTATAAAATAAAAAAAGCTTCTAGGGTTAAGTTTCTTGTTCAAATTTTTATTTTCAAGCTTTCAGACTTGTCAGTCCTTCAATAGGAGTATCACGATAATAAATTGATGATAAATACTCTTTTTATATAAAAACCTTTATTTAGGGTCACTGACCCTATACAGGATTCACCAGAGGTATGCATAAGAACAAAGCAGTGAGACAAAGGAAATAACAATATAGACAGAAGAAAAAGAAAAAAAAGAGAAAGAGGGAGGCAAGAAAAAACAACACAAAAAGAGTAGCAGTAAGAAAGTGAGGAGTGAGTGTCACTTGGCCTTCTTCCGAGATATGGACTTGTGGAAACCATAAAAAGCCGTAGCAATATACTTTTCTGGGTCATATTGTCAATTATTGATGGAAGTGAAGCACAGAGTTGCCCAGTTTTGAGCATAAGGGTTCTTCTTTCAGAGCAGAGCAATCAAAAATACTATTTTTATATACAAATTAATGTTTACATATTTAAATATTAATATCCTGTCAAGCACATCCCTCCGCAGGTGGTGGAGGTCCCCAATCTGATTCTAAATTTTATTTTCCCTCAATCTCTGTAAGCTACAGAGGTTTGAATAAAAATTGTTGTTGTTGTTGAAAATAAAAATTTGAAAAAGAAACTTAACCCTGGAAGTTTTATTTATTTTATAATATAATAAAACAGGGAAGAAAATTTGTATACTCTTTACCAAAAGGTTCTCATGATTATCACCCAGTTCATCCGTTTCTATAGCGGCCTAATTAAGTGACTTGATTCATTCTATCAAGTGGTTGCATTGCCATCGTGAGTGATCAATCAAAGCTGTTAGTGTAACTGCCAATTAAAAAGGAAACTTGATTCCAAAGCACATAAGTTATTAAGCTGTCTCATTATTTCTCATATAAGCGGTGTGTAAACATGAGAAATATGTCTTCCGAAAATACATTATGACATGTGTAAATTATTAATTTAATATTTATATTATTTTTCTTATAATGTGTTATAAATACTCATGGACAAAAATTAAGGAAGTTTCATACTGCCACGTGGAAAATTAGGGAAGACAAAAACTTCAGGATGAGACAACAATTTATTTCAGGCAAGAACAAACTATGAGTGATAAACAAAAGAGGGAAGTATACAGAGTATAGCAAAATATAAACCTAAAACATAATACTCTGCTAATAAAATTATATTTTTGTTACAATATACTAACTAACTAAAAGCTGCCTAGAAAGAGGTAGAAAAGTTCGGTGTAGTTATATTCCGTGTTTAAAAATAGACGTTATTTATATCGGCCAAACCGGCCGTTTCTCTACTTTCTAAAAGTGAAAGTGGATCCATCAATGGTCAACAAAAACTCCAAGAAGAAGGGATGGAGACAGGAAGGCCGGCAGTAGGGCAGGGAGGGGCCACGTCTGTACAATGGGAACAAAACAAAAAGCCGATGACACTGATGTGGATCATTAGTATTGTGGGCCTAGAGGCTCCAAAAAGAAAATTTTATTAAACCCTTGCGGTTCCCGGAAGATAGAAATGGGAGAGCTAATGAAGGATATCTGGGCCAGAGGTGATGTGTAAAGCACGGCCATTGTCCGCCCCAGTCATTTACACGCCTGCTTTCTGGGATATCGATAAAGCCATGACTTTATTCTTGCGACATCCGCCGGCCTTCTGTCTGGGTCGTGGGATCTGGTACTGCCATGGCGTTGTCTTTGCGCCTTTATTTTATCGTTATTTCGAAAAGTATTGGATGATAGAGATATATACAGTAGAACCTTCATGAGAGGACACTCACACTAATGGACATCTTTCTATAAAAAACAGTTTTCATTAGAAAAATAGACATTTTTACTTGGTTCAGCTAGCCCGGCTGATAGTACCCTGTAAGGGCTCCTAATCCAGGGATACAGGATGAGAAGCGTTTGTACTCCATGTTAGGAGCGGCTGTACATGGTGTCTGTTCTTCATGTCAGAGGCGGCCATTTCATACTGAAGCTAAGTCGGCCTGCCACTGAGTAATGCTCCCAGTCTTAATGACAAAGGCAGACACATTCTACTCCACCCAGTCATGATGGTTGTCAAACAGACACCATCAAGGGTCACAACTTGATACCCTAATATGATTGAGTGGAGATAAGAAAGAAGAAGAAGAAGCAACTATCCTTTAAGTGGAAACCTCTTCCTAAAGGACACTTTGGCTCTATAATTCTTTACAGGAAGGTTCTACTGTAATTAATTATTTTTTTTTTATATTTATATCACAAAATATTGTATGTGGCAAACCATATATAGTGCTAATTTAGATTTAAAAAAAGAAACATACAAAAGGAGACTATTTCTAATATCTATATCAACCTTTTGATAAAAGCCATTCGTTTAGTTCAGGGTAAGACAATTATAAAATGTCAAACTATTGAAGTATTTATTAATTTTACCTGTTTTCTTTCCTATTTTCGCTCCCCTCTTCTCCCATCCATATTTCCAAAAAACTCTTTTTTTTTTTCGAATCCATATTCTTATTTTCCATAGGATTATTCAAATAATAATCTGTATATATTTATCATGTGTATATAATCTTTCTCCATTTTTATCCCTTTATATATATCCTACTTTCATTGGTTTCTCCGTCTTGTAACCCCAAGGAGAATCCTCTGTAAGACCTGTGTGTCTTAATAAAGGTTTTGGTGTGTGTGTGATTTTATTAATTTATTAATTATCAAATCAGACGTGATATCCCCACAAAGGATGCTTGTGCGTCAAGAAACAACACTAATTACATAAACAATTGAATAATTACATGGTTTGAGTAGAGTTTAAAGAAGAAAATAAAGGAAAGGACATTAAAATCATGCTTGAATTTACAACCAACTAATGAAATAAAACAAACAAAAGTATAGATAAAGAATTCTTCCTGGATTGAAATTAGACGAAAAACATGGTGAAGGAAGAAGAGTTTCTTTTATTGATGCATAGGTGCAAGCTTTCGGTAAAAACCCTTCAACAGGCGAGCAATGAAGCGCGACTTATAAGAACTATGGTACAAATGGTAGGAAGGAATATATATATATATATAAAAGGAAAGTTTTTGAACTATTTATATAAGTTAATATTAACAGAAGACCGCTTTTTGAGAAAAGTAAATATTAAATCTGCAGTCTGAAACCACAAGACAGCGCATGATTAGGGCTATTGAAATAAACATGTGGGAGGTTTAAATAAAGGACAGAAGAGGATGATAAGCTTCTGGTAAATCTATTTTTCTGTTGATGCTGTTCAGTTTGTGGGATACTATGGATTCTAGGATAAGTCTTTGGTGTAAGATATGTATGTGCCTGTAATGTATGGTGGGGTTTTTGATGTTGAAACAAAAGTATTCGAAAAATTAAATTTGAATTCTTCAAGTTGGACTATGTGGCAAGCAGGAGCTCGCGGGTGTGTAGTCGGGTACATAGCGTTGTGGTCGAGGTAAGGAAATTGGGTACTCAGGGCAGCAAGTCTGCCTGGTAGGGTACTGTAAAATGGATGACAAGGCCAAGATTCCAGAGTAAATTGCGATACTATTGTTACGTCGTACCCAGAAGCTGTTCTTTGTCTACTCAGGAAGCCACAAATATACACATGTGAGTTCGAAGGGATGCAGATAAAGTTATCGCTTTATTATATCTCTCTTAACAGAAGGAATACAACAGTGGGACTTTTCATCGACCTCCCCGTCAGAAGAATCCTTGGCGCTGTGGAAGTCTTCTTGTGAAGCGTTCCACTCCACACTATACACAGGCAGCCTGGACTACGCCGTCTTGTAGGATCATCCACACGCCTCGGAGGTAACTCGCCGCCGTTTTCTCCTTGCTGCAGATCTCGATGTCACCAGACTGACTTCTCCCGACACTGTGATGTCCTCCGGGCGCCCAAACCCCCTTCAGGCCGACCGTTCTCCCGGCTCCTTCTTTCACGACGGCACCAGCTGGTCTCTCTCTCTCTGTCAATCCACACTTCCTTGTGGAGGGGGGCCTGCATACCTCCTATACTGGGTTTCCCACTTATTCTCTTCATCTTCTTTGCTGCACCGTTTCAATATGAAATAAGCTCATTTTTGTTCATTTATATTATCACAATATAGTCAGGATAATCAAAAAAGTTGTTCTCTACATTCCAGAGTAAAGTTGGGGTAAGATGGATGGACTCCAGCTGCCCCATGTGGCAGGCGTCAAAAACAGCATTCCTGTGTGGGGGAGGACAGAGTCTGGTTAGATCTGTGGCAAGTAGAAGACGTGGGAGTTGTCTCCGGGTGTATGGATGATCCTACAAGACGGTGCCAGGAGAGCCTGACATCGGAGCGGTCTACAAGACGGTGTAGTCTAGTGTAGCCGTATGGGCATAATGATCCGAGAAACAGGAGCTGTTCAGTTAACGACAGACGAAGGAAAATTGATGGTGGACCTCAACCATTCCAGGAACTATGAAGACCATCTAGTTTCAGGTTTATGATGATATCATTACTACTAATGATGAAGGGAAAGCTGCTAATGGTTCTTTTCTCAGCTTTCTTTTGTAGGCCAGAGCTTTAAGGAAGGCTACCCTCATTTCTATCCCGTTCTCTACAATAATGTCTGCCATCTCTGATGTTCTATATCAAGGGTGGCCAATCAGCAGGTGGGCCAAGTTTTAGAATTACAAGGTTGTCTTAAAAGTTAACACTTTCAAAATATAAATCATAATATGTTTACGAACTTTTGGAACAACCTTGGTAATATTGGTAACCTTGGTATAATTATAACAGAATTCTTATAGAAGAATGATTTAATCTCTGAGTGAGAACGATCAGGATTTGTTCGGAGACCTTGCCCAGCTTCACCATACAGCTTCTCCAGAGCTAGAATGTAATCCATTGGAGCAAACTCTGGGAAGTATTTCAAGTAGACTATTTGGACGAAGGCTCGGCCGCTGCTTTCTTCCGACGCTGACCGAACAAATATTGAAACATCTTGATCTTCTCGATGGCGGTTTACAGAAGGAATTTCTTTTGGCACCGCGCCTCCTTATTCTTAGTGGTTTTGAACTGGCCAGATGGTTCATGCTGAGATTGGCGTTTCTTACTTGAGGAAGATGCATGCTTTCTCTTCATGCGTTGGTAGGCGTAATTTTCAGAGCCACTTTCCTTTATTTCATTTAAGCACATAGGTTAATGTTATAATCCCTTTGGTAAAATCTATATATATATAAATCAATGTTTCTATGTTTGTATGTCCGGTATACAAATTCGCAGTAGTTCACTAATTCAAACCAAAATTTCCATACATAGGTAAAAAAAATACGGGGAAGACGATAGGCTATTTTAAAAAAATATATAAATCAATTATTAAAACTATATATTCAAATTATTCTACTTAGCTCACGAACACAGCGCCCTCTATCAAAGATTAGATTAAATTATGCTGATGCAAACAAATAGATAATGCTAATAACAAACAATTATTTAAAAAATCTTATCTAAATATATATCACTCGGGTAGATATGCACACGGGTCAATCCCGGGGCGAAGCCCGGGTCACCCGTCTAGTTATAAATAAAAGAAAATTCGCCGAGGGAAGAGTTTCTTTTAAGAAAAGTTTTAGAAGAATAGTTAAACCTGTCGAAGGGCTGTTGAGCCTGAAAACTTGTATTGTTCCGTTATATATAAAAATGAACTCTACCCTAAGCGACTTGTATTTTAGTTATAATATCCCAAAATTTGTATCTTCGCGGTTCGTATACTTTTAATACAATTTAAAAAAAAATAATTACTTGAATTCGTTTTTGTTATCTAATTTTTTTTCCTATATGTCGATTTCTCAGCGTGGATGGGAGAATCACCAACGTGGCCGCTGTATTTCTGGCTACCCGTCAGTACTACATTATATCATAATATGTTTACGAACTTTTAGGATAACCTTATAAGATAATGTCTTTAGAATCCCCAGCGAGAAATTCTAGACATGGTGAAAGTGTTGTAAAATATTTCTAAGAGATACCGCCTCTAGATACGAAGGGAGGTTGTGCAACCTAACTAATTGTGGTTAGCACACTGCGCCAAGCCTTAACTACTTTATTCAGCCGAGCTAACCAACGCCCGGTCTAGACATTGTCCCCATATAGGGCGGTAAAGTTGGCTTTTGCTTTCAAGATTTTTTCATTGTCGTCCAATGGCACAATTTTATTGTCCTGTCTAGAGATATTGCTTTCAGAGATCCCATTGTCTCCCAACTACGAGTGAGCAATTGACCTGAAACGACATTATATCCAACTGCAATTAGACTTTTCCTGCATGCGCCATCTATAGACAGAACCCACTCTAAGGAACATAGGGGGACTCCAGAATTGATGACTTCATCAAGTGATTGATTGATTATGTCTGGAGGAGCATCGCGAGCCTTTATTTAGAGGGAACGCTATAGACAGGTTTAACTGTATGCCTTTTTAATATCTAATGATTTAAATATGGATTGCTCTATTTTCAAGACAAATCAAAATATGTTTATGAACTTTTGGGACAACCTTGGTAATATTGGTAACCTTGGTAAAATTATAACAGAATTCTTATAGAAGAATGATTTAATCTCTGATGTTCTATATCAAGGGTGGTCAATCAGTAGGCGGGCCAAGTTACAGAATTATAAGGATGTCCTAAAAGTTCGTAAACATATTATCATTTATATTTTACATGTGTTTACAAACTTTTCGGACAACCTTGTCATTCTGAAACTGCCCTTATTGCAATGAAAAATTGAGGGCAGTAGATATTTTTTAATTAAAAAGAATCATGCACGTCTATAATAGTTTCGAATTTTCATAACAGATGGCGCGCTAATGCATCATAATATTATGATTTATATTTTACAAGTGTTTACGAAATTTTGAGACAACCTTGTAATTCTGAAACTTGGCCCACCTGCTGATTGGCCACCCTTGATATAGAACATTCTAAAAAAAACACGACGCAAATTGAAACGACTCAAAATGAAAATATGTGAAGGCGCAATCAAAAACAAAGGTGTTGCTATATTTTAGGAAAATAAATTAAAAAAAAAAAATTAAAGACTCGAATCCAAAACAACGCAACTTCGAAAATCTAACGACGCACAGTGAAAATCAGTAAAAATTAAGCAGCGACGCAACTTCTAAAAAAAAAAACGCAAAACGAAACGACGCAAAGCGAGGTATTGGTGTATTTCAAATTTCTTTAGCATTCAAGTTTCTCTCGAGTAGATTCCGGCCATTGCCTACGCAACTCAATTCAGCTAGCTTGCCGGACATCCCAGGCGGCCTACATCCGGCTCCCACCCTCCAGTTCTGGGCATGCCATGCTAATACACCGGCTCCCAACCCAACGTGTTGTAATATATCAAATGTTGTTGAGAAATCTCACACGGGTGGAACTATACCGGTTTTACTTAACAATATTCCATAGTAATTCATGCAAATTTAACGCGTTTATGGATGTCTTTTCTTGTTTTATCAAGAAAATTGGGTTGGCTAAATATCAGGGAAAAGGCTAAATCAATATTGTAACAAAGTATTTATTATTTTTATTAACAGAGTGGTCATTTTTATGTTTATATAAATTTGATAACGATCGATTAATATTATTTCTAAAGAGTTTAAATAAATATATATAATCTTACCTTTTGAAAAATTCAGCGTGTAAATTGACATTCATCGTGTAAACAAAATAAGTGTAAAATTATTAACCAATCAAATTCATTTATCGTCGCGACCAGTGCGGCGCCAAGCGGTAAAAGGCGAAAACTAATGCATTTTAGTTTTACATTTGAAAAAAAAAAAGCACATTAACCTTTGTAGTTTTTTTGAATAGCCTATATGTTAAACGAAATCTTCAGCTACCTACATGCGAAATTTCATAATGATTGAGTCTGTAGATTTTACGCAAGGCGATAACAAACATCGATTTTGCATTTCATTTTTATAAATATAAGGATTTTGCTACTCTGTAAATTTCCCTCGTGGCTTATCTTTTGTTTACCATTCATAGTTTGCCCTTGCATGAAATAAATTGTTGTCTCCTCCTGAAGTTTTTGTCTTCTCTAATTTTTCACGTGGCAATATTTAAACAAGAACATTAAGCCTCCAGGCAAAAGTTTATTTTAAAAATATTTTGTATTTAAAAGTCTCTCAAGCTTTCAGGCAATTACAATTCAAGGGATTATTTTTATCGAATTGTGAAATCAAGTCATGAATTTATCGCCAAAAATGAAAAAAAAATATTTTTAAAAGAAAATTTTCCCTGGAGGCTTAATGATCCTATTTTAATACTGTTTCAAGGGATTATTTTATTAAAAAGGCTAAATCAATGTTTAGTTGATTTCTGTTCCACTAGATGGCGTTCTTCCATCTAAAAAACACATGTGCTCCTGGTCAGGATATACCTTCTTTATTTTTATGATCAATACCTGACCTTCTTATTATTTTTTCAATTATTTTTTCAGTAATTATATATTTATAATTGTATATATTTTTTATACTGTCCTCAAAGCTTATGTCCATAGTTCATCTAAAATACCCATTCATAGAGTCTAACATCAGTATCACTATAAAAGGAAGATCGAAAAATGCAATATAACAGCGGTATGGTAGATTTAACTGACGAAACCGCTGGGAGGGTTCACTACTGATGAGCCAGGGCAGTAGAAATTGTTTAATTTGTAAAAGAATATCAAAAAGAATCTTACGCGTTTAAAATACTTTCGAATTTTGATATTACACAAGGGATAATAATAATAAAAAATAAAATCACGGTTTAAAATAGGTCATATAAAAGTGATAAAAAGTAAATTATGAAAAAACAAATAGAATCAATGAGGGGAACACAACGTATTACAGGCTACTAGCTCAATCACTATGAACGATACATCTACCGACCTAACAACCCGCTCTGAACAGCCCCGTTACATACCTAATTAAATGAGGCATTCTCCTGTCTCAGGGCTGAAAAATTGCTCCGGAAGAACGCTGTCAATGGCAAATTTTAATTGAAGAGAACCGCCGTTCATTGGGAGCCTGGTGGTAGTTCTTTTGAAACAGTCTTACGCTCAATAACCATTCTCTTAGTGTTTCTGAATCTTTCCGACGTCTTTTTCTATCAATAGAAAAAACCCTGTTATATTCATAAATAAGTTAAAACAAAGCATCTAGGGCTGCGTATCATTTATGGTATAATAAAAGATACGCAGCCCTAGATGCTTTGTTTTAACTTATTTATGAATATAACAAGGTTTTTTCTATTGATCTTAAGATACGTTATTTATGAATTTTACGCCATCTAATACAACAACAACAACAACAAAAAGCCTTTATTTAGGGTCACTGACCCTATACAGGATTCACCAGAGGTATGCATAAGAACAAAGCAGTGAGACAAAGGAAACAACGATATAGACAGAAGAAAAAGAGAAGAAAAAAAAAAAAAGAAAAAAAACAAGAAAGAGAAAGAGGGAAGCAAGAAAAACAACACAAAAAGAGTAGCAGTAAGAAAGTGAGGAGTGAGTGTCACTTGGCCTCCTTCTGAGATATGGACTTGTGGAAACCATAAAACGCTGTAGCAATATACATATTCTGGGTCATATTGTCAATTATTGATGGAAGTGAAGCACAGAGTTGCCCAGTTTTGAGCATAAGTACGCCATCTAATATATATTTTTATATCAGGAATTTAACCAACAAATCATTGCAGCTAGTGAGATGGAGATATCATCTGGCATTCAATATTCGATGTGAAGAAACAAATTTTATCCCGCCTGCCCTGAGAATCAAAGATCCAGTCAAGAATCCATATTCAGCAAAATTGATCCAAGAAACTCAATACAAATTATTAAGAACCAGAATCAAAGGATGTTTTTTTCTATGAGCGTTTAGTATTTTATAAAATGAGAGAAATTATTCTATCTTTCGCTTTCTTGAGGTAACACCCTCGATTCCCGACAGCCATGAACCGGGATTGTATCCCACGTTAACATTTTATTTAACATGTGAATAACCTTCACACATTATTCATTGTTGTAAATATCATAAACTAGGTTGTTCTTGTTGAGCGGTACCTAAAAAGTGATTTTGGAACTGTTTAAAATAAGCGTTTTATTTACATATTGTCTCCATCGCATTGCATAAAGAGAACCGTTGAAGTTCCCTATCATTATCACAACTCAAGTCCTTTTATTGTGCACAAAGTATGTATTTACTATCTTGATGTCTATATTTTTTCTTTATTTCCTAGATTATCTTGAGCGGGGTTAGAGTTCAAGAGTGCACACGAAGGCTAAGAAAATACCCACATTTATAATAATTTAAATATATAAAGATTATATTTTCTCGCTCTCTCTCTCTCCACACAAATTAATAGAAGATTAAATAATATTTTAATATAAAATCCGTTTTATATAGAAAACCAAAATTGAAAAATGGGAGAAATGACATTCTCTATAGAAAGTCAGATAGCAGTGGAGCAAAGAAGAGCGGTACATAATAAAGTGATTTTGGAACAAGAGAAAAAGGTGTCTTAATATTCCTGTCGTCTCCTAACTTGTTCCTTGAATTTGGGATGGTTTAAATGAGGTTAAGGAAATCTAAATATGGCGTGTAGTATGATTTAGTACTTCCTTCTTGGCTTCCCTATAGGGAGGAGCATCATTGGGGTTTAGTACAACCGGGGGGAACCGTTTATTACATGTACTACAATGTCTTAGCAGCTCAATTGTTTTATGGTATTGTTATAGACATTGTGTGTATAAAAAAGTGAAAGTTGTATAAGCTTATTTTATATATATTTTATTAATTATCCCATGTACACGTGGTACAGGCCATGATAATCATGGTGGGTAGTTAGCAACTGCTTTTACTGTAAGCGCACCACATGTCTACACATGTGAAAAGCAGCTCGACTTTGCACTTACAAATGTGCCAGAGCCCTGTTTGGTTACTTGCACTCGCTGGTGGGGTTGGACTTTTGCAAGAATCGGGGGCCATTGGAGCATTTTTTTAAAATCAGAAAAAAGTGTCCAATGCGGGAATCGAACCGGGGTCGTAGTGGTCGAAAACCAAACGGTTTAACCAGCCTTCCACCGACCTCCCCCCCCCCCCCCCCCCAAGCTTATGATTTTGCTTTGTTTTAAAAATGAATCGATGTTGGTTCCATATGCTTCAATTGAATATTACACCTTGGTTCTATATATTTTATTGCTTAAAAAGGAACACAACAAAACAAAAAAGAAACTACAATTACAAAATGATTTGAAACTAACAAAGGAAAAAAACAATAATTATAATAATGCTGATGATGATTAAAAAATTGAATATGTCTGCCAGAAAAATGCTTCTATGAATAAAAAAATAAGAATAATTACAAAATAAACATATAAACTTTAAACACTGTGGTTTACATATTTCACTGTGGGGGTTGGTGGAAGGATTGTCTAAACCATTCGTTTTTGACCGCTACAACCCGGGTTCGATTCCTGCATTGGACACTTTTTTTCTGATAAAAAAAAAAGTTCCAATGACCCCCGATTCTTGCAAAAGTACAACCCCACCAGCGAGTGCAAGTAACCAAACGGAGCACTGGCATATTTGTAAGTGCAAAGTCAAACTGATTTTCACATGTGTAGACCTGTGGTGTACTTACAGTAAAAGTAGTCGCCTACTTCTACCCACCATGATTATCATTTATTTATTTCGACTTAGAGCGCTATGTCCCCCCTAGGGACACTTGTACTTTAAAGATAAACAAAACATTTTGAAAGAAAAGAAAGAAAGATATTTAAATATGTACAGAATTAGTATGCAAGTTAGTTAGATGAAAATATAAAAAAATATCAACACAATTGATATATGTACAAAGGGTTGGTATTCAAATTTAGTTAAATGAAATCAAATTGGAAAGTATTGTGTGTATTTTCGAGAAAAGCAATTTACAGATTAAAAAAAAAAGTTTTAAGGAATATTTTTGAATAAAAATATGTTAGATATTAGAGAATTCTTCAATGATTATCATGGCCTGTGTGTGTGTGTGTGGTACAGGCCACGTGTACTAGGGATAAGCAAAAAATATATGTTTCACTTATAATGACAATCCATTAGAAGAGAAAATTGCTACAAAGCATGATGAATATAAACAGTAGCAATGTGTTTTTATTGAAGAAATTGTTAATACAAGTTAGGTATAATACTTATATACAAGGTTGTCCCAAAAGTTCTTAAACGCTTGCAAAAATTGAAATGATGCATTAGTGCGCCATCTGTTATCAAAATTCGAAACTATTATAGACACGTAAGATTCTTTTTAAAATAAAACAATTTCTACTGCCCTTACTGCAATGGAAACATTAATGGGGCCTGGCTCATCAGTGGTGAACCCTCCCAGCGGTTTCGCCAGTTTAATCTACCATACCACTGTTATATTGCATTTTTGGAACTTCCTTTTATAGTGATACTGATGCTAGACTCTTGGAATGGGTATTTTAGATTAACTATGGACATAAGGTTTGAGGATAGCAGAATTACATATAACAAACTTTTATGACAATCTTATTTATTAATCCAGAGGTGAATAAGAGTTTCTTATCTCCTGTCTGTGTTCAGCAGTCCAATGATAATCATGGCTTACTTATGCTAAGTTAAACTACCAATAATTTAGCATAAATTTCATAGATGGTCTTGCACCATCACTAAGGATCCCGAATCTGGCATCAATAGATCAATATGTAGTCACGCTGTAAGCGGTGTTGGATTACACCTGCCACTTATCGCGTAATTTCTGGAGTAGGGAAACGTGACGGCCAGTAACCTAACTGGACGTCGTTTCCTGATAATCCATATCGGGTGAGTTAGGGTGCTGTAAAACTGGTATCCCACAACCATGGTAATTGGTACTGCATTTATTTAGAGGGGTAAACTGTTGCAATCACGAATGTTTTGCATTTTTATATATACAGTAGAACCTCCCTTTAGCAGACACCTCGCTAAAGGATACCTCTCTGTAGACAGTTTTCATTTGCAAAATTACCATTTTAACTATTTAGAAACTATCTGGTAAGAGGACATCTCTCGCTAAAGGACACTTTGGTTCTGCAGTTAGGTGTTCTTTACAGGGAGGTTCTACTCTATTTAGCAACTCTCTGGTAAGAGGACACCTCTCCCTAAAGGACACTTTGGCCCTGAAATTAGGTGTCCTTTACAGGGAGGTTCTACTGTATTTAGCAACTCTCTGGTAAGAGGACACCTCTCCCTAAAGAACACTTTGGTTCTGCAATTAGGTGTCCTTTACAGGGAGGTTCTACTGCATATGTTATAATGATAATATTTTGAAAATCTTTTATTTTTAAAAGGGGCTATGTTTGGTTGAAGAAGGATTTGAATATTTTATATAAATCAATTTTGCTTTTGGAATTTTGAATAAACTGGTTAGATGCTGTCGGCTACTGTTATAAAAGGTTTCATCTCCGGCTTTGCCGGTCCCAAGCCCAGATGAAAAAGGAGTAGGGGGAGCAGTAACAAGCTCACTAAAAAACCTGGGCTCAGCTTTCCCGGTTGATAGTACCCTGTAAGGTCTCCTAATTCAGGAATACAGGATGAGCAGCGTTTGTACTCCATGTTAGGAGCAGCTGCACATGGCGTCTGTTCCTCATGTCAGAGGCGGCCATTTCTTTTGGAGCTAAGTCGGCCTGCCACTGAGTAGTGCTTCCAGTCTTAATGACAAAGGCATTCTACATCACCCAGTCATGATGGTTGTCAAACAGATACCAACAAGGATCACAACTGTAGAACAGTAGAACACAAAACCCAAATGTGTTTGAGTGGAGATAGGGAAGAAGAAGATAAAAGGTTTCTGTTGATTTTTTTGAATATTGTTGAGAATTATTACTTGCTGATGCTGATTGTCTTGAGTTTGTAAGAATTTTGGTATTGGTTTGCAATCGTGATATTTTGAAAATATTGTCACCTAAATATTAGAAAAGAAAACCTCAGAATAACATAATAATGCCACGTGGAAAATTAGGGAAGATCAACTTCGGGAGGAGACAACAATTTATTTAAGGCAAGAACAAACTATGAAGGATAAACAAAAGATAAGCAACGAGGGAAATTCACAGAATAGCAAAATATAAACATAAAAAAATGACCACTCTGTTAATAAAATTAATAAATACTTTGTTACATTAACATAAAGGTAACCCAGGCAACTGGAGTGTATCCATAGATCGCCAACTACCTGGGCTGTCCCGGCAATTTATTTAAGGCAAGAACTAAATCAAAATTTATAAGATACGAGATAAGCAATGAGGGAAGTTTCCCCAGAGTAGCAAAATATAAATATTATAAATTAAAGAATATTTAAGAATGAAAATATACAAGATATTAGAAAAATATTCACTTTTAAAACTATGATAAACAGAGTTAATTTCTAAATAAAAGCTTTCCAATGGAATTAGTAGGTTTTTATAAAATTCAAAATATATCTGAAAAAAAATCTTTTAAAAAAGGGGGTCGGTGGAAGGCTGGTTAAACCGTTTGGTTTTCGACCACTACGACCCGGGTTCGATTCCCGCATTGGGCACTTTTTTCTGATTAAAAAAAAATGCTCCAATGACCATTGATTCATTCAAAAGTCCAACCCCACCAGCGAGTGCAAGTAACCAAACGGGGCTATGACATATTTTTAAGTGCAAAGTTGAACTGCTTTTCACATGTGTAGACATGTGGTGCGCTTACAGTAAAAGCAGTCGCTAACTACCCACCATGATTATCATGGCCTGTACCACGTATAATTAAAAAAAAAAAATCTATATATTTGTCTTTTCTCGAAATTAGATCAAACAGGTTTAATATATTTGTTACATATGTTACGGGTTTGATACATTGTTATTTGAATAGAAAATATAAATAAAAATTAATCCATAGAAGCACAGGTCGCCTCTCCCGTCAAAATAAACGTCAAAACCTGAGGCCATCTATTGACCGTCGCCGCAACTAGCGGCCTCAGGTCGGTGACAAAGCCACAACACCAACTTTGGCAAACTGAGAAGCATCCACATAAAGACCATGGTTTCGGGCTAATGGCCCTCGTCAGTCTAGGGCGGACTTTATCCCATGAGATCCACACGGGATCTAATGGAATATTCACAATCTACCAAAGAGGTGTTTTGCTGGCAAGGTGGCTGGGCCAAAATCTATGGCTAAAATATAGATGGAAAATTTTCCGGGAGGAAAATGATCCATAGAAGCATAGGTCGCCTCTCCCGTCAAAATAGACGTCAAAACCTGACGCCATTTATTGTATATTGTTGCACCAAGTTGCAGCTTTGCAGGGTCGTCGACCTTGGTTTCTTCCTTCTTGGTGTTATACACGTTTCCCGAGCGGGTTTTCATACTCGAAGCAAATAAATAAAAGTAAATAAAAATAAATTACCTTTCAAAGTTATTGTGTTTATTTATTCGTGGTCTTCCTCGTAGGTCGTGATCCGCCGTCCTCGTCTAGGTCCTCTCTCGCTCCAATAACCAATCAAGATATATGTACAATAAATATTACAAAAGGAATGAAACTATAAAAAGGAATGATGATAATCTAAATATTCTGTTTTAAATAAATATTAAATATCATATAATATTTTGAATAAATGTAAGGAGCATTAAAATTGATATAAAATGAAAGGATTGTTTGCACGATTGTTTCTTTTATACACATAATACAAACTTCTACTGTCCTTTCTGCGACGAAAAATATATATTGGGAGGGCTTGGCTCATCAGTGGTGAACCCTCCCAGTGGTTTCGCCAATTTAATCCACCAGACCGCTTCTCAGAGCTCTAATACTGTATTGGACGATTCTGCTTATATACGCAGCACTGAAGGATGGAATCTCAGAAATGGTTTTCAAGAAAACTATGGACATAAGCTTATAGGACAGTAGAATTTCATTCAAATATTTGCATCGAGCAATGCTCTTCCGCAAACAATAAAGACAAGGCCAGTTAAGCATAAATTAATACAAAGCAATAACGATCAATCTATACATATAAAATGAAAGGATTTAAAGGACAGTAGAAGTTTGTATTATGTATAAAAGAAACATTCGTGCTTTTAAATCCTTTCATTTTATATGTATAGATGGCGCGTTATTGCTTTATGTCAAGATATATGTACAATAAATATTACAAAAGGAATGAAACTATAAAAAAGGAATGATGATAATCTAAATGATCTGTTTAAAATGAATATTAAATATCATAGAATATTTTGAATAAATGTAAGGAGCATTAAAATTGATGTAACAATATAAATATATACAATTATAAATACACCTATCCCCCGATTTACACGGTACTTGTTTTACATGTTTTCGCTTTTACACGGTTTTCCAAATAAGTTTTTTTTTTGTTTTTATCGCACTATACTAAATGCTACTGTGTTTGAACACATGCGCTGTGTACACATCTCACGAGGAATCCCGAGCTTATGTGCTGACTACATATTTTAACCTGTCAATGCATTTTATGTTTATTTCTGTGTACACCTATCCCCCGATTTACACGTTTTTCTCAGGAACGTATCTACCGTGTAAATCGGGGGATAGGTATATTCCTTTTCTTGATATGACAATATCACCCCGGTCAATAGTCAATAAACAGCTCATCAAGTCAATAATGAAGTCAAGTGGAAGAGAGGGCAAACATCATTGCATTCCCGCATCGCAAGCAGCAAACCATCTTCGTCCCGAGCTACACTGTTAGAAACCTCATATCTTCCATTTTAATGGAGGAAGATTTTCTTATTAGTGAACATATAAAGTTGTCCAAAGATTTTATTTTATTTATTGGTGGTGGTGGTGGTGTCTTGTACATTTTTTTGCTCCATGGAAAGGGGGGTGCCCCATTAGGCAGCCACATTTCCCTGTTCACGGTTACCGTAGCGGCTAACGACACCGTACTACAGGGCAGTCCCTTACTTGTGTTGCTCCATGGAAAGGGAGAGGCCATTGCCCCGTTAGTCAGCCACATTTCAGAGTTCCCTGTTCACGGTTACCGTAGCGGCTCACGACACCGTACTACAGTGCAGCCCCTTACTTGTGTTGCTCCATGGAAAGGAGAGGTGCCATTGCCGCGTTAGTCAGCCACATTTCAGAGTTCCCTGTTCACAGTTACCGTAGCGGCTCACGACACCGTACTATACAGTGCAGCCCCTTACTTGTGTTGCTCCATGGAAAGGAGAGGTGCCATTGCCGCGTTAGTCAGCCACATTTCAGAGTTCCCTGTTCACAGTTACCGTAGCGGCTCACGACACCGTACTATTGGACAGTCCCTTACTTGTGTTGCTCCATGGAAAGGAGAGGTGCCATTGCCCCGTTAGTCAGCTACATTTCAGAGTTCCCTGTTCACAGTTACCGTAGCGGCTCACGACACCGTACTACAGGGCAGTCCCTTACTTGTGTTGCTCCATGGAAAGGAGGGGTGCCATTGCCCCGTTAGTAAGCCACATTTCAGAGTTCCCTGTTCACGGTTACCGTAGCGGCTCACGACACCGTACTACAAGGCAGTCCCTTACTTGTGTTGCTCCATGGAAAGAGGGGTGCCATTGCCCCGTTAGTCAGCCACTTTATTATTTTTTTACTTATATTTTTATTAGTCTAAATTAGACAAGATCTTGGAGGTCGTGCTCATAAAAAAAAATCAAGAACTCTTCTTGGTTCTCTGTACAGGGATCCTTTATCCTTTCCAATACAATTTAGTATATTTTGGGGAGTGGCCTCTTCGGTTTCGCACCTAGTGCACATGGGGAAAGCTTAAAGATTTTATTAACTTTGAGGAATAATAATCTTAGAGGAAAGATAGTGTACCGTAACATGTTTGGGAGACAAAGCGATGTTCTGTAAACTTGACTCGACTTTCTTAGACTAATTGGCCATTAGAGAATGGTTTTCTAGTGTTAATACTAGGACGCATCAAGCAGGCTGATCAAAATGCACTTTGGCAATGAAGCAAGCAAGCATTAAGCCACAAGAGATGTGTAGCGGCTCCCAAATATTAATTTTTCATATTTTCATCATAAGTTTTAATTTGTTTAATAACTATTTAATTCAAAAATTAAATTAAAATATTCATCTAATAAATATATAATGCTCATAAAATATACTTTATTGAAATTATATAAATTAACATTAATATCACATTATTTGTTGTCATAATAATATAATAAAATAATTATATATCATTCTAAATATAAATCATGTAAAATAAAAATATTTATATATAATATATCAAACACATATATTTTATAATATTGAAATGTTATTTGACCACCACAGAAAAAAAAAAAACCAAAAGAACGTCAACAAGTATACAACAATTTAACCCCTTCTGATAATTTGTATTAGATGAATGTAATTAAAAGTTGATTTTACGAAAAATAATTTGTTGTCGGACTCCGCTTGGAATTACAAAACAACCAGTAACAGATGCAACAAAAACATCCCCGGGTCAGGAAGGAAGAGAAAAAGAGTAAAAGAGTTCCTAAAACCTAATAAAAAAAATTGACAGAGAGAAGAGATTTTGAGGGGTAATTTTTAAATTAAAATAATAAAGATAGAGGCTGCCTGGCCGGCATTCATATTTATATTTTAAAAAATAGACACTTCGGCCAGTTGGAGTTTTTTATTTTCTCAACGTTTCAACAAAAATCTTTTGTCTTCGTCAGGAGAAGTAAATAAAAATAAAGCATTTGGCAAGGCGTTAAAATTTATTTTTAGAACAATTTTTAACGCCTTGCCAAATACTTTATTTTTTTTTACTTCTCCTGACGAAGACAAAATATTTTTGTCGAAACGTTGAGAAAATAAAAAACTCCAACTGGCAGAAGTGTCTATTTTTCATGGAAATAAAATAATAAAGATACAGAAGAAAAGAAAAAGATAGTCTAGAGGTATCAGAAAAAATTCTGAATACGATGGTAATACCCAAAGTTAAAATATCTATCTCAAAAAGGACCTTTTACAGGAACCATAATATTTTTAAAATGAAAATTCACAAAATTCATGGTGCCCAGCCAATATAAATGAGCGGCCATCAAGCCATATGACCCAGAGGTGAGATGGTTTGTAGGGCCCCTGGATAACCATGGAAAAGAACATTTGATGATGCCCAACCATTTCCCAATGCATAAGCTTTCTCAGTCGAGGCCGAATGTAATGGGCAAATAATGGCCGTGGGTTTCCCCCGCTTAGTGGCTGTCCAGGGCTTAGTAGTATGGTAGCTTGTTATCAAGGAAACTCTGTCTATATTGTAACAAAGTATTTATTATTTTATTAGCAGAGTATTATTTTTTTATATTTTGCTATACACTCTGTACACTTCCCACTTTTGTTCATCTTTTGTTTATCATTCATAGTTTGTTCTTGCCTGAAATAAATTGTTGTCTCATCCCGAAATTGGTCTTCCCTAATTTTCCACGTGGCATTTTGGTGGAAATGCTAGGAAAATTAGGGAAGAAAAACTGATGATCGCCGAAAAGATCTAGAGGCCATGGGTGCTGTGATCTACATTTCAGAGACTGACTCCAGGATTTCACCGCCGTGTCAAAGCCAAGACTTCCCTCCAAGATGACGATGTCCCTATAGACGATACGACGACAAAGCCGCTCTTCACGCTCCAAGAAAAAGGACGCAAAGGTACTAGGGACAAAGTTCCAAGACTTCGATGGAATCCTTGGCAGAAGCACGTCAAATCCATATCAGTACCTACAATAATTGCTAGCTGTGGGTCACAGCTCCCATAGGGAAGGAGCTATGTAACAAAGCATTTATTATTTTATTAGCAGAGTATTATTTTTTATGTTTATATTTTGCTATACTCTGTACACTTCCTATTTTGCTTATCTTTTGTTTATCACTCATAATTTGTTCTTGCCTGAAATAAATTGTTGTCTCATTCTGAAGTTTGTCTTCCTTGATTTTCCACCGTGACAATAGTTTACTTGCACTGAAAAGTTACAAAAACAGTCAATCTACAAGGTTGTCCCAAAAGTTCATAAACACTTGTAAAAATTGAAATACCAATATTATTCGCCATTATGTATAATATCTTTGTATTATGTATAAAGTAATTGTATTAGTATGTTTTCGCCGTAATAATATTATTTGCCAAGTAATATAGGTAACCTTGGTAAAATTATAATAGAATTCATATAGAAGAATGATTTAATCTCTGATGTTCTATATCAAGGATGGTCAATCAGTAGGTGGGCCAAGTTTCAGAATTATAAGGTTGTCCCAAAAGTTTGTAAACACTTGCAAAATATAAATAATAATATGTTAACGAACTTCTGGGACAACCTTGTAATTCTGAAACTAGGCCCACCTGCTGATTGGCCACCCTTGATATAGAAAACATCAGAGATTAAATCATTCTTCTATAAGAATTCTGTTATAATTTTACCAAGGTTACCAATATTACCAAGGTTTTCCCCAAAGTTCGTAAACACTTACAAAATATAAATCATAATCATATGTTTAGGAACTTTTGAGACAACCTTGTATTTGAGAGTATAGAGTGTTTAGATATTGTACCCAGGTACTGGCTTCTATTGTTATGTTTGGTTCGATCCGTCATTATCGAAGTGAGGTTAGTCAATCGAGGAAATGAATATGTTAAGATTGTGTTTTGTATCGATGTTTTATTCCTTTATTGTTATGTATATATCTTTAACCTTTTTTCTCTTTGTTGTGTTAGTGTTGTGTTCAGCTTGTTCGTATAATACTAGCCCGGACAATGATTGAGAGGTATTGATAAAGCGGTGGTTTAGCATAGATTGCTAAAGTGTGGTGGTGTCTTGTACATTTGTTGCTCCATTGAAAGCGGGGTGCCTCGTTAGTCAGCCACAGTTCCCTGTTCACGGTTACCGTAGCGGCTCACGACACCGTACTACAGGGCAGCCCCTTACTTGTGTTGCTCCATGGAAAGGGAGATGCCATTGCCCTGTTAGTCAGCCACGTTTCAGAGTTCCCTGTTCACGGTTACCGTAGCGGCTCACGACACCGTACTACAGGGCAGCCCCTTACTTGTGTTGCTCCATGGAAAGGGAGATGCCATTGCCCTGTTAGTCAGCCACGTTTCAGAGTTCCCTGTTCACGGTTACCGTAGCGGCTCACGACACCGTACTACAGGGCAGCCCCTTACTTGTGTTGCTCCATGGAAAGGGAGATGCCATTGCCCTGTTAGTCAGCCACGTTTCAGAGTTCCCTGTTCACGGTTACCGTAGCGGCTCACGACACCGTACTACAGGCAGTCCCTTACTTGTGTTGCTCCATGGAAAGGGGGGTAACATTGCCCCGTTAGTCAGCCACATTTCAGAGTTCCCTGTTCACGGTTACCGTAGCGGCTCACGACACCGTACTACAGGGCAGTCCCTTACTTGTGTTGCTCCATGGAAAGGAAGGTGCCATTGCCCCGTTAGTCAGCCACATTTCAGAGTTCCCTGTTCACGGTTACCGTAGCGGCTCACGACACCGTACTACAGGACAGTCCCTTACTTGTGTTGCTCCATGGAAAGAGGGGTGCCATTGCCCCGTTTAATGTAATTCTACTGTCCTATAAGCTTATGTCCATAGTTTTCTTGAAAACCATTTCTGAGATTCCATCCTTCAGTGCTGCGTATATAGGCAGAATCGTCCAATACAGTATTAGAGTTCTGAGAAGCGGTCTGGTGGATTAAATTGGCGAAACCGCTGGGAGGGTTCACCACTGATGAGCCAAGCCTTCCCAATATATATTTTTTCATCGCAGTAAGGGCAGTAGAAGTTTGTATTATGTATAAAAGAAACATTCGTGCTTTTAAATTCTTTCATTTTATATGTATAGATGGCGCGTTATTGCTTTGTGTTAATCTTTATATATATAAAATTGAATGTCTGTCTGTACTCTATAGACTCAAAGCCCATACATCCAATCAACGTGAAATTTTGAAATATTATTAGGTATATTCCCGGGAAGGTATTTAAAAAATAATTTCTTGAATATCCTTAGAGTTATTTGCAGATTTGTATATTTAACTCGAAAGCAGCGCCCCCATTGCGACGATGATAACAAGTTTTTTTTATCTATAAGTTTTATTATCACTAAGTTTATTATCTTAAAGATTATTTATCAAAAGTAAGATTTTCTATCTATTAATTGCGCACAAGTCAAAGTTAGTTGGGAGAATAGATAAATTGATGATTTTGTAATGTAGAAAATTAGGAAAGACAAAATTCAGGATGACACGGCAATTTATTTGAGACAAGAATAATGATACAATTCCAAGTAAAGATATCATTCTTTTAACTTCCAATTACCGAGGGAACCAATTAATATTGATTTTATTCAACTTATCGAGTATTTTTCAAGGGACCGGGAAAAAATGTTCACTAGATAAAATTATGATGTTGTAATGTAGAAAATTAGGAAAGACAAAATTCAGGATGACACGGTAATTTATTTGAGACAAGAATAATGATACAATTCCAAGGCAATATACTATTTCTTTAACTTCCAATTACCGAGGGAACCAATTAATATTGATTTTATTCAAGTTATCGAGTATTTTTCAAGGGACCGGGAAAAAATGTTTACTTTATCGAGAGATTCAAATTTACGAGTTTCAAATTATCAAAATATATCTATTATTTTTTATATAAGTTTATAGAGAATTGTTCTAACAAATGTTCGTTAGACAAACCTTTACTCGGGTAAAACCCGGGCGAAGCCGGGTACATCCGCTAGTCTATATATATAAAATTGAATGTCTGTGTGTGTGTCTGTGTGTGTGTGTGTCTGTCTGTCCTCTATGGATTCGAAAACCATACATCCAATCGCCGTGAAAATTTGGGATATTATTAGGTGTATCCCCGGAAAGGTTTACGAAAAATAATTTCTTGAATATCTTTAATATCCTTAGAGTTATTTGCAGATTTGTAGCTTTAACTCGCAAGCAACGCCACCTTAGGCTTAGGTCTGCCCCCCCGTCCGGCCGCCGGCCATTGGACAGTCCAAGTTCCCACCGACCAATCAGTGGGATCAAGAGCCCCCCCTCCCCCCCCTCCCCCCCCCTCCCCCCCACCCCCGTCCGGCCGCCGGCCAATCAGAGGGATCAAGAGGTCCTGGCGCTGGGGGGGCGGGTAACCTCCGGGAACTACGTCCATCTTCCATAAACGATCATGATTCTATTCAACTTATCGAGTAATTTTCAAGGGACCGGGAAAATATGTAGATAAAACGATGATTTTGTAATGTAGAAAATTAGGAAAAACAAAATTCAGGATGACACGGCACACAGGGACCGGGAAAAAATAATCACTTTATCGAGAGATTCACGACCATGATTTTATTCAACTTATCGAATATTTTTCAAGGGACCGGGAAAATATGTTCACTAGATAAAACGATGATTTTGTAATGTAGAAAATTATGGAAGACAAAATTCAGGATGACACGGCACACAGGGACCGGGAAAAAATGTTCACTTTATCGAGAGATTCAAATTTACGAGTTTCAAATTATCAAAATATATCTTTTTTTTAATCCGTTTATAGAAAATTGTTTTAACAAATGTTCGTTAGACAAACCTTTACTCGGGTAAAACCTCGGGCGAAGCCGGGTACGTCCGCTAGTATATATATATATTAAAACACGAATTTTTCTACTCATTAAACAAATTTCTACTATCCTTACTTTGATTAAAAATATTAGAAGAGCTTGGCTTATCAAGTGGTGAACCCTCCCAGCAGTTTCGTCAATTTAATCTACCAGACCGCTTCTTTAGAGCTCTAATACTGTATTAGATCATTCTGATTTTATATATTAAACCGGAAGAGTGGAATTTCAGGAATGATATTCACGAAAACTATGGACTAAATTCAGGACAATAAAATTACATAGAAATAAATAATGAGCCAAGCCCTTCCAATGTTTTTGCACCGCAGTAATGATAGTGGAATTTTGTTTTATGTCTAAAATAAACATTCGTGCTTTAATTCTATCATTTCCTATCTATGGTGGTGATGGTAGTGTCTTGTCCATGGAGCAGATCAGATCGTTCCATGTACCCTGATCACAATACCGGCCAACTGAGGTGGTGGTGTCTTGTCCATGGAGCAGATCAGATCGTTCCATGTACCCTGATCACAATACCGGCCAACTGAGGTGGTGGTGTCTTGTCCATGGAGCAGATCAGATCGTTCCATGGACCCTGATCACAATACCGGCCAACTGAGGTGGTGGTGTCTTGTCCAAGGAGCAGATCAGATCGTTCCATGGACCCTGATCACAATACCGGCCAACTGAGGTGGTGGTGTCTTGTCCATGGAGCAGATCAGATCGTTCCATGTACCCTGATCACAATACCGGCCAACTGAGGTGGTGGTGTCTTGTCCATGGAGCAGATCAGATCGTTCCATGGACCCTGATCACAATACCGGCCAACTGAGGTGGTGGTGTCTTGTCCATGGAGCAGATCAGATCGTTCCATGGACCCTGATCACAATACCGGCCAACTGAGGTGGTGGTGTCTTGTCCATGGAGCATATCAGATCGTTCCATGTACCCTGATCACAATACCGGCCAACTGAGGTGGTGGTGTCTTGTCCATGGAGCAGATCAGATCGTTCCATGGACCCTGATCACAATACCGGCCAACTGAGGTGGTGGTGTCTTGTCCATGGAGCAGATCAGATCGTTCCATGGACCCTGATCACAATACCGGCCAACTGAGGTGGTGGTGTCTTGTCCATGGAGCAGATCAGATCGTTCCATGTACCCTGATCACAATACCGGCCAACTGAGGTGGTGGTGTCTTGTCCATGGAGCAGATCAGATCGTTCCATGGACCCTGATCACAATACCGGCCAACTGAGGTGGTGGTGTCTTGTCCATGGAGCAGATCAGATCGTTCCATGTACCCTGATCACAATACCGGCCAACTGAGGTGGTGGTGTCTTGTCCATGGAGCAGATCAGATCGTTCCATGCACCATGATCACAATACCGGCCAACTGAGGTGGTGGTGTCTTGTCCATGGAGCAGATCAGATCGTTCCATGGACCCTGATCACAATACCGGCCAACTGAGGTGGTGGTGTCTTGTCCATGGAGTAGATCAGATCGGTCCATGCACCCTGATCACAATACCGGCCAACTGAGGTGGTGGTGTCTTGTCCATGGAGCAGATCAGATCGGTCTATGCACCCTGATCACAATACCGGCCAACTGAGGTGCTGTATTGATGTCCTCTTCTGGATTGATGTCTGCCATATAGAGAGCTGCTAGGATGGTCGGGTATATATGGTCCGGAGTGAGTTGGGTGTTGTAACAGTTATTGCAGTTCCTGTAGGATCTAGTCATGTCTGGGTTTATCTTCATTCCTTTAAAATGTCCTGTTCTGATTCTTGAAATTGTCGTTAATTCTCTGTTAATGCTGAGGTTGCATATGGGCTGGGGTATTTAGGTTTTAGTAATGAGTTTTGCTTTTGCTATTGTATTTGCGTCTTTCAATGGTATTGACTGGTTTCCATTGAACAGGGAACTCTGAAATGTGGCTTACTAATGGGGCAATGGCACCTCCCCTTTACATTGAGCAACAAATTTTCCTATCTATAAATGACAATTGACAATTAAAAATATTTTATCTATAAATGATGCGTTATTTATATATTAATATATACAGATTTCATTTATCAACGGAAAATCTTGGAATGGAGTTTTGACGGATAGAAATTCGTGCATTCAAATACTTAAAGAAAACATATTTTGCAGAATCATAACAAATATAATTTAAAATGGTGTTGATAATGATGAATTTAGTTTAAAATTGTGTGTTATCTCAATAAAATAAATTGCTGAACATGTTTATCTGTTAGGCTAACATTTGATGATTAACGTATGTTTTATGATGCATTAGCCCATCATCTATTATGAAAATTCGAAACTATTATAGACGCGTATGATTCTTTTAAAAGTTAAAAAAATTCTACCATTCTTACTGCAATGGAAAAATTAATGGGAGGGCCTGGCTCATCAGTGGTAAAAATAAGAGAAAATGGTAGATTAAACTGACGAAACCTCTGGGAGGGTTCACCACTAATGAACCAGGCCCTCCCATTAATTTTTTCCATTGCAGTAAGGGTAGTAGAAATTAGTTAAATGTATGTTTTAACGATACACTCGTTTTGCCTCACGGCATTAAAATATTTCACCATCTTTAAATTATTCATTCTTCCCTAGATGATCTTGCTTCATACAATGAAGAAAAGATTGCTCAATTCTTTAAAAGAAAGTTATTTTCCAGAGAGAGCATCGTGACGATGCATGTTGAAAGTTTGGTCTTGAAGTATGTACATCTGGCATAAATGTCCAAATTAAATTTCCCGGCATGTAGACAATGGAGATTGGGAAAGACGCTTGCAAATTGAGGTCTTCAGCGTGAGGAGATAGCAACATTTCTGAATTATGTAGATCCTATCTTCCTCATTGTACAGAGCTGTCCAACCAATACCGGAAGTGTATGATTAATCTGCTGCCTTTTTTTTTTTTTCATTCAAAGTCGTCTGGCTTCCTTTCCCTTCAATAGCCTCAGGACACTCTCGTTCGTTTGATGGCAGAGAAAAAAAAGCGAAAGTCATTTTTAATCCTCACATACAAACGGGTTTTGATACCTCGATACAATGATTGATCGCTTGATTCCTATTTTTATAGCTGTGAAGGTAGTTGAAATAAATTAGGTTTGAAAAGATTTCTAAGAGGCCTGAATTCATTGTCTGAAAATTTATCTAAATTTTGTGTTAAAAAAAATAAATAAAATCATACCGATGTACATTTATCATTTTACCTTCCTCAGACGAAACATATACAATCATTTTTTTTGCTTATCCCTAGTACACGTGGTACAGGCCATGATAAGCATGGTGGGTAGAAGTTGGCGACTGCTTTTACTGTAAGTACACCACATGTCTACATATGTGAAAAGCAGTTCGACTTTGCACTTAAAAAACATTGTTGACACTTCTTTTTTTTTTGCTTATCCCTAGTACACGTGGTGGAGCCCATGTTAATCATGGTGGGTAGAAGTAGGCGAATGCTTTTACTGTAAGTACACCACATGTCTACACATGTGAAAAGCAGATGATGGACAAAACTTAAGGAATTGGAATGTCTTTGATGTCGCCCATCATCCTTTTTTTTTTTTTTTTGAGGAGACAGAGGCACTTTTTTCACATTTGGTTATCTCGCGTATCGTTAATAAAGGTCACTGTAATATCTTTCAGATTTATTGTCCCAATCTCAATACACATGCTAAAAGGTACAACTTCCTTAAGTTTTATCCATGAGTGTATCTTTCAGAGTTATTGTCTGAATCCTGATATACATGCTAAAAGGTACAACTTACTTAATTTTTGTCTATGAGTGTATATAAATTACTTTTGTCGGTAGAAAATTATCCCATAAAAATTCTTCTGTTGTCAAAATAAATGCAAAAACTATGGTGCCTCCACACTTCTTTATCGTGGAACATATAAGGTTGTCCTAAAAGTTCGTAAACAAATTCTGATTTATATTTTGAAAGTGTTTGCCAACTTTTGGGACAACCTTAGTAAAATTGTTAACCTTGGTAAAATTATAACAAAATTCTTATAGAAGAATGATTTAATATCTGATGTTCTATATCAAGGATGGCCAATCCGCAGGTGGGCAGTTGTTTCAGAATTAACAAGGTTGTCCCAAAAGTTCGTAAACACTTGCAAAATATAAATCCTAATATGTTTACGAACTTTTTTGGGACAACCTTATAATTATATTTCAAACCAAGAATCTTTGGCTACTTTTCCTTTTGCTCTAATATTCAAATATCGCGAGATGGATAATAAAAATGAATTGACGCCAAGAAAATAAATCTCTCATATCATTCACTTTTTTCGAATTTTCGCTGTGACTTCCTGGAAATTTCCTTCGTTGTTCTCTAGCATCACCCCCCTTTGGAAACAAAGAGGAAGGGGGGGGGGGGGGTATTGTAGGTCCTTGGAACAGGAAATTTTCCAATGGTTGCTTCATACTGGATGATGATGAAGTTACATTGGTGCCTCTAGAATTATGGAGATTAGTTCCTGAAAGTCTTATCCATGAGTTTTTACTGAAATATAAGGTATGAACTTTAGAACAAGGTAACCTTTATCTATCTTCTTTTTCTTCTTTCTTATCTCCACTCAATCATATTAGGGTATCAAGCTTGTAGAGCTTGTTGATGGTGTCTGCTGGGGATGTGTCTTCTTCTTCTTTCTTATCTCCACTCAATACTATCAGGGTATCAAACTTGTAGAACTTGTAGATGGTGTCTGCTGGAGATGTGTCTTCTTTCTTATCTCCACTCGATCATATCAGGGTATCAAACTTGTAAAGCTTGTTGATGGTGTCTGCTGGGGATGGGTAGAGCTCATCAATGGATGAGTCAATACAGTCAATGATGTGGTGTTTGACAACCATCATGACTGGGTGAAGTAGATCACCTACATCGAATAATAATTTTAATTGGAATCTCTGTAATTTCACTCGCTCACGCACGATGGAAATGTTAATTACAATATTACTATGACGTTTCTACTTGAAAATCTCTACAGGCGTTTCTTCTGGTAATGCTCAATACTCTGAAATACAGTAGAATCTCCCTGTAAAGGACATATATTTGCAGAGCCGAAGTGTCCTTTAGGGAGAGGTGTCCTCTTACCGGAGAGTTGCTAAATACAGTAGAAATTCCCTGTAAAGGACACGTAATTGCAGAGCCAAAGTGTCCTTTAGAGAGAGATGTTCTCTTACCGGAGAGTTGCTAAATAGAGTAGAACCTCCCTGTAAAAGACACATAATTGCAGAGCCAAAGTGTCCTTTAGGGAGAGGTGTCCTCTTACCGGAGAGTTGCAAAATAGTAAAAATGGAAATTTTGCAAATGAAAACTGTCCTTTGTAGAGAGGTGTCCTCTCTTGGAGGTTCTACTGTATATATCTTGAAAAACTATATATAGTTGGCTCAATATTAGGGAGACTATTCTCTCCATTTTGAAAAGAAGAGGAAGAACTTCTAGTATCCAGTCGCTGCCGGGGCTGGTTTACCTTGTAGACAGCGACTACAAGGAAACTGTGCCCAGTGGCTACTGAGCTAATGAATGCACTACCGACATTACAATGAAGTAATGCTGCTTCTATTGCAGATTTCATAGCAATATTTCTGCTTTGTATTCCTCCGTGAACTCGCTAATTGGGAGGTAGGGTCATCTACAGCGTCTACAAGGAAACTGTGTCCAGTGTCTACTACAGTAATGAATTCACTACCGACATTACAATGAAGTAATGCTGCTTCTATTGCAGATTTCATAGCAATATTTCTGCTTAGTATTCCTCCGTGAACTCGCTAATTGGGAGGTAGGGTCATCTACAGCGTCTACAAGGAAACTGTGTCCAGTGTCTACTACAGTAATGAATTCACTACCGACATTACAATGAAGTAATGCTGCTTCTATTGCAGATTTCATAGCAATATTTCTGCTTAGTATTCCTCCGTGAACTCGCTAATTGGGAGGTGGGGTCATCTACAGCGTCTACAAGGAAACTGTGCCCGGTGTCTACTACAGTAATGAATGCACTACCGACATTACAATGAAGTAATGCTGCTTCTATTGCAGATTTCATAGCAATCTTTCTACTTAGTGTTCCTCCGTGAACTCGTTAATTGGGAGGTGGGGTCATCTACAGCGTCTACAAGGAAACTGTGCCCGGTGCCTACTACGGTTATGAATGCACTACCGACATTACAATGAAGTAATGCTGCTTCTATTGCAGATTTCATAGCAATATTTCTGCTTTGTATTCCTCCGTGAACTCGCTAATTGGGAGGTGGGGTCATCTACAGTGACTACAAGGAAACTGTGCCCGGTGTCTACTACAGTAATGAATGCACTGCCGACATTACAATGAAGTAATGCTGCTTCTATTGCAGATTTCATAGCAATCTTTCTACTTAATATTCCACCGTGAACTCGCTAATTGGGAGGTGGGGTCATCTACAGCGTCTACAAGGAAACTGTGCCCGGTGCCTACTACGGTTATGAATGCACTGCCGACATTACAATGAAGTAATGCTGCTTCTATTGCAGATTTCATAGCAATCTTTCTGCTTAGTATTCCTCCGTGAACTCGCTAATTGGGAGGTGGGGTCATCTACAGCGTCTACAAGGAAACTGTGCCCGGTGCCTACTACGGTTATGAATGCACTGCCGACATTACAATGAAGTAATGCTGCTTCTATTGCAGATTTCATAGCAATCTTTCTGCTTTGTATTCCTCCGTGAACTCGTTAATTGGGAGGTAGGGTCATCTACAGTGACTACAAGAAAACTGTGCCCGGTGTCTACTACAGTAATGAATGCACTGCCGACATTACAATGAAGTAATGCTGCTTCTATTGCAGATTTCATAGCAATATTTCTACTTAATATTCCACCGTGAACTCGCTAATTGGGAGGTGGGGTCATCTACAGCGTCTACAAGGAAACTGTGCCCGGTGCCTACTACGGTTATGAATGCACTGCCGACATTACAATGAAGTAATGCTGCTTCTATTGCAGATTTCATAGCAATCTTTCTGCTTAGTATTCCTCCGTGAACTCGCTAATTGGGAGGTGGGGTCATCTACAGCGCCTACAAGGAAACTGTGCCCGGTGCCTACTACGGTTATGAATGCACTGCCGACATTACAATGAAGTAATGCTGCTTCTATTGCAGATTTCATAGCAATCTTTCTGCTTAGTATTCCTCCGTGAACTCGCTAATTGGGAGGTGGGGTCATCTACAGCGTCTACAAGGAAACTGTGCCCGGTGCCTACTACGGTTATGAATGCACTGCCGACATTACAATGAAGTAATGCTGCTTCTATTGCAGATTTCATAGCAATCTTTCTGCTTTGTATTCCTCCGTGAACTCGCTAATTGGGAGGTGGGGTCATCTACAGCGTCTACAAGGAAACTGTGCCCGGTGCCTACTACGGTTATGAATGCACTACCGACATTACAATGAAGTAATGCTGCTTCTATTGCAGATTTCATAGCAATATTTCTGCTTTGTATTCCTCCGTGAACTCGCTAATTGGGAGGTGGGGTCATCTACAGTGACTACAAGGAAACTGTGCCCGGTGTCTACTACAGTAATGAATGCACTACCGACATTACAATGAAGTAATGCTGCTTCTATTGCAGATTTCATAGCAATCTTTCTACTTAGTGTTCCTCCGTGAACTCGCTAATTGGGAGGTGGGGTCATCTACAGCGTCTACAAGGAAACTGTGTCCAGTGTCTACTACAGTAATGAATGCACTGCCGACATTACAATGAAGTAATGCTGCTTCTATTGCAGATTTCATAGCAATCTTTCTGCTTAGTATTCCTCCGTGAACTCGCTAATTGGGAGGTAGGGTCATCTACAGTGATTACAAGGAAACTGTGCCCGGTGTCTACTACAGTAATGAATGCACTGCCGACATTACAATGAAGTAATGCTGCTTCTATTGCAGATTTCATAGCAATCTTTCTGCTTAGTATTCCACCGTGAACTCGCTAATTGGGAGGTAGGGTCATCTACAGTGATTACAAGGAAACTGTGCCCGGTGCCTACTACAGTAATGAATGCACTGCCGACATTACAATGAAGTAATGCTGCTTCTATTGCAGATTTCATAGCAATCTTTCTACTTAATATTCCACCGTGAACTCGCTAATTGGGAGGTGGGGTCATCTAGCAGCAACAATACCTGCTGCTATTGTCTGACCCCCAGACAGATTAGGAAAGCCTATACTCTCTTTACCTTTTCTTACGTAACTGTTGCTTTAATAAACTTTTTCTTCACTTCGTGTACTGCCTCTTATCTCAAGGCGATGGGGAAATAATGGCCACTTTACCTTTCAGACGTGAGACGTGCTTTATTAGATTTTGCCTTCATAGATTTTTACAATGCAGATAAATAAACACTTCTGTAAATACAAACAACAACAAAAGCCTTTATTGAGGACCTCTCGTCCTATAAAGGATTCGCCAGTTTACAGAGTAATTGAAGAGAACTAAGAATACAGAGATATATGTAGTAGGTATAGTATGGTATTTTCTACACTGTGACTATATACCACAACAGCAACAAGCCTTTTACTGGGATCAAAGTCCCATACAGGATTCGTCATTCTAATCCTGACAAAGATTATTTACATATAATTATTTACATCAATTAGATTATGTATATAACTTCCTCTTCTCTTCAGCCGTCTTCCAAAATTTGAACAACGCAAACGCTCCAGCTCTGTTTCTCACCACCTCATTCAACAGGAGCTCCAAAGAGAGTCCCTCAAGGCCTATTTCACTGAGGAGCACTTCTCGTTCGTCTTTCAGCCCCATACATGAGAGTATATGGTGATGTAGCCCCGGCTCCATTCTTGTCCCCCAAATACACTTCTGTAAATACATTTCTACGCTTTGTTTCGAATTTTGTGTCTTAGAAATAATATCAGACTAATCCTTCTCTAGTGATTTGTGTCTTTTTTTGTGTCTTTCTGTGATTCAGATGATGCGCTAATGCATTATAATATATAGATGATGTGTTTTACATCTTTCACTTATAATGACAATCCATTAGAAGAGAAAATTGGTATAAAGCATGAAGAATATAAACAGTAGCAATGTATTTCTATTGAAGAAATTGTTAATATACAAGGTTGTCTTTAAAGTTCGTAAACATATTACGATTTATATTTTGCAAGTTTTCATGAACTTTTGGGACAACTTTGTAATTCTGAAGCTTGGCCCACCTACTGATTGTCCACCCTTGATATAGAACATCAGAGATTAAATCATTCTTCTATAAGAATTCTGTTATAATTTTACCAAGGTTACCTATATTATTAAGGTTGTTCCAAAAGTTAGTGAACATTTGTAAAATATAAATCATAATATGTGAGTAACAGAGAGTTACCTAGATATTATTTGAAAAAGAAAGAATAAACAATATTAAGGTGAAGGGTTTTTTTTAATTTTGATTTTCGCAAGTTTTCCAGCCAATTTCTGTTCTTCAACGGGCATATACTTCTATGTACAATATCTCTTCTATATCTCTATATATAAAAATGAATGTTTGTATGTCTGTCTGTATGTCCGGTATACAAATTCGCAGTAGTTCACTAATTCAAACCAAAATTTCCATACATAGGTAAAAAAATACGGGGAAGACGATAGGCTATTTTAAAAAATATATAAATCAATTATTAAAACTATATATTTTTATTCAGAAAATGATGATGACGATATTGCTGTATCATGTTTGATTATCAGATATAAAATTATATCGGGAAAAATTCCAAAAAGCAGAGACCATGGGTGAAACCAGTTCATTATTTTGTACGCAGGAACAAAATTCTAACAGAAAAATATTCATTCGAGCAGAAAACAAAAGCTAGATCATCTTTCTATAAAAATATCGCTTCTCAGACACAAAGTTTGGAGCGGGACGTTTCACAAGAGTGACATCCACGGCGCCAATTTATAATTGTAACGATTAGTATTTGAATAAAAACATTTAATCGGGTAAAACCCGGGCGTTGCCCGGGTCATTCGGCTAGTATTTAATTAAAAAGACATATATTGGATCAAAATATCATTCATTTTACCAATATTTCAGTTGGATGAACGCCAACCTTTATCAAGGTATTATAACATTTTTGACACACTTTAAAATGTTATAACACCTTGATAAAGGTTGGCGTTCAGCCAACTGAAATATTGGTAAAATAAATGATATTTTGATCCAATATATGCCTTTTCAATTAATAGGTATGTGTGTAGCAAAAGAAGCACTTTCCTCTTTAAATATACATTTGAACAATGCCTTACTTCTCTCAATCTATAAACAGCGTTGCTAGTGGTGATAATGGATGATCCACATTATAACCAGTTTTGACAAGAAGCCAACCTGTGTAACATGGTTTGTGGCCATTTGTCTTAACTGGTGTTGTACCTCATTCCTTATCAACACTGGAGAAGTCTTGACTAGGGTGTTATAAAAAGCATTGTTCTAATGAATAATATCCTCTCTCAACTTTTTATGCTATATATTATATATTGAATTTTACAATATACTTAGTTATATTTTAAAAATAAAGATTATTTTGGATTTTAATAAGATTTTTTATTAATCCAATATTTCGATGGACCAATCGTCCATCTTTTACAAGAGTTTTGTTATGAAGCATACAGCAGGTCGCGTGCTTCAGGTGAGCCCCGACGTCTTACAAGCTTGTTGGGTGATAAACCATCTATTATAATCCTACAAGTATTTTCTTGTATTATAATCTATAATCCAAATTGTTCCTTATCACATTATATACTTAGTTATATAGTACGTGCATATTTTGTATAATTTTTTTCCATAACAGATGGCTCGCTAATGCTTCATATTGATGGTGGTGGTGTCTTGTCCATGGAGCAGATCAGATTCAGGAACCCAAAAATTTGAGCCAGTATTTGATGCTGATTCTTTAGAGAAATACAAGATAATTTAACAAAAGATAAGAAGATATCAAATATGCGGAATAAACTCTGAGAGAAGAATTAAAAAAACGATAACAAGACTCAGAACAAAACACTATAAAGGAATGACAATACATCCAGATGGCACAAGAACCTATAGAACATGTAACAACTGTCCTGGTGTGAAACTAACACCTACCCACATATTCTCATGCCCAGCAATGGCCGCGGCCTTGCAGAAAATTGGCCTGGACCCAAAGCAGCAGCTTAACACATCCAAGATAGTGGACATTGCGACTGCTGTGATAGAGATGTATGGAGATATCTGAAGCTCTTCATTGGACACAACAACAGAAAATTGACACGGACCCAGAGCAGCAGCTTTACACACCCAAGATATAGGTCATTGCGACTGTTGTGATAGAGATTTATGGAGATATCTGAGGCTCTTCATTTGACACAACAACAGAAAATTGACATGGACCCAGAACAGCAGCTTTACACACTCAAGATATAGGACATAGCGACTGTTGTGATAGAGATTTATGGAGATATCTGAGGCTCTTCATTGGACACAACAACAACAATACAGTATACACATCCGAGATAGAGCACATTACGACTGCTGTGATAGAGATGTATGGAGAATCTGAGGTTCTTCATTGGACACGACAACAACAATACAGTATACACACCCAAGATTGAGGACATTGCTACTGCTGTGATAGAGATGTATGGAGAAACCTGAGGCTCTTTATTGGACACGACAACAACAATACAGTATACACACCTAAGATAGAGGACATTGCGACGTCTGTGATAGAGATGTATGGAGACATCTGAGGCTCTTCATTGGACACGACAACAACAATACAGTATACAAACCTAAGATAGACGACATTGCGACTTCTGTGATAGAGATGTATGGAGATATCTGAGGCTCTTCATTGGACATGACCAGTGTAGAATAGGATGGATTCTAAGGGTAGCCATGGCAGTTAGCATTCCACTCGTCTAGTTCAGATTTACGAGCGGGACATACTTTCCCCAACTGCTGTTTTATTACCAGACGTCTCCTGAGGATCTTAGAAATTATGGCTACCTGAGAGAAATGAGGACTCTCGTTTGTATTTCTTTTAAATCTCATTTCGTAAGTTCTTTTCACGACATCATAAAGTTACAAATGTAACGTTTGAAATGTAACACATCTGTTTGTCAACATCCCTTTTGATGTAACTAATCTCATAAATATACAACATATATGTTATATTAAAATATTATTTTATTTAAAATTATAATTTCATAGAATCAAATACTCTGTTTAATCGACCGCCAAAGGTCACGCTTCCCCTATAAAACTTATCGTTGTTGTTTTCCCGATTGCCGGCTCAAAACTTTTGTACATTATGTAAATAAGTATTTCATTTTTTTATTCTTACGCCTTAAGCCAGGCAGGACTTTATCAAATTATGTTTTTATATATATATTCCTTAAGCTCAATTAAAGCTATTTTTGCTAACTAATTTTATTATAATCTTTTCCACGACTGCATACCAAAATCAAACAACAGCTAATAATATATAAATAACAATCAAAATACACAAGCAGAAGATCTCTTTTTATTTATATAATATATATATATATATGTCATATTGACCATTAAATATTGTGACGAAGAAATAATTTATTATTTAATTTAATTCAATGAAAATAATCAACAGATTATAAAAATATATATTACTCTGTATTTGTAAAGTCATCTTAAAATATTTCTTTGCTTGTTTTTGTTCAATATTCTCTAGTTGTAGATAGTTTGGTTGATTTGTTAATATTTTCCGCTGGTCCTGGTGACGTTATCAATAAATACTTTTACATCTTCAGATATACAAAGACTTGATTTCTACACTACAATATTTTAAGGTAGAAAATCAGGAAAAAAATTGTTAATGTAGTACTTGGCTTAGTTTAGGGGACGTCAGGTTTGTCACGTTCCAAGATGCCATCTCTGTCTTGAGCTCGATGTACCATCTCTGTGACATTGACTTTGTAGGTGATATCATTTTATTCGTGATCGAACGTTGTACTGTACGTATTACATCCCAAACACGACGCCAGCCGTCTGAGCAAAACTCGTAAACCAGGTTGATGTTATGTTCATGGTAAACGGTTTGCGGATTTCGACAAATTAGAAAGAAGGAATCATATATCGCCGCAACTCTTTTTTTTACGTGGCCACGCGGTGCTATTGAAACGAGGGCGATAGGGCCGTGGTAAATTTCTTTTCGTTTATTTTGATTTATATTAAAAACGATATATAATCTCTCTTTGTTTGTACAATATAATTAGCTGAAGAAGGGCTTGCCCGAAAGCTTCCTTAACCGCTATAATAATAAAAAGAGTTGCGGCGATATATGATTCCTTCTTTCTGATGTTATGTTGTTTGGTCGATAATGGGTTTTATGGCTTCAATATAACGGTGATCCTTGGCCGGCTGTGTTCTCGTTGGGGATGAGCATTCAGGAACCGATTTTGGAACATCGACCCTTTAAATTGCTATTTCTGCAATGCTGTCATCCAAGACAATTTGGTCCATTATCTATTCCATTGCCCATATCTACAGGAAAAGCGACTGGAAATTCACGAAATTTCGGGGCTAACTCACTATAATGAACAACATGTATATAAAAATTTTAATTCTCTCCTGCTGGATAAAACATTTGTTTATAAATATTTAAAAATTTTCAAGACGATTGATAAAATGAGGGAAGAAGTGCAAACTCCGTCTTTGCCGGTCCCAAGCCCGGATGAAAAAGGAGGAGGGGGAGCAGTAACAAGCTCACTAAAAAACCTGGGTTCAGCTGGCCCGGCTGATAGTACCCTGTAAGGGCTCCCAATCTAGGAATACAGGATGACCAGCGTTTGTACTCCATGTTAGGAGCGGCTGCACATGGCGTCTGTTCCTCATGTCAGAGGCGGCCATTTCTTTTGGAGCTAAGTCGGCCTGCCACTGAGTAGTGCTCCCAGTCTTAATTGCAAAGGCAGACGCATCCTACTTCACCCAGTCATGATGGTTGTCAAATACCATCAAGGGTCACAACTTGATACCCTAATGATTGAGTGGAGATAAGAAAGAAGAAGAAGAAGGGAAGAAGTGCTCAACTCCACAGACAACGGCTGATTGCTCCCCTTCCCCTCTAAAATGCTTTTCCTCCTCACTCATGTACATACTGTCACAGCCGACATAGACTCATGTAAATATTTTCATTAATAATTTAACTTATTAAACAAATCAAGGTTTGTTTGTTTATTCTTTGTTAACATAGTGCAGCCACAGCGTTTTTCATTCTTGTTGTAACCTTACCAAAATAAAGCGTTAGCTTTTTGATGAGAACTCGTTCTGGTTTATTCTACTGTACAATGGGAAACCGCTGAACAAAACCCATCTACATCTCAAGGTGTAACAATCTATAGCCTTTTAGGGGAATCCCTTTGTAAGACAATAGTGTCTTAATAAAGGTTTTTGTTGTTGTTGTTGTATTCAGGAACCGTGATTATAAAAATTCCTTTTAAAGCGCCATCTTGCGATCTCACTTTATATTAAGAAGCTATTTGATACAGTTTGAATGTTAATGGAGATACTGACCATTACTGGAATGGCAGAAGACTTCCTTGATGACTATTTGTTGCAGTAATAGTTGTGGCGTTAGGAAAGTAAAATTATTTTTTGTGTTGATTTAAACGTTGCAATTGAGGCTCCTGTTTGAAACACACGTAGGGCGTTCGAAATATTTCTGTAAGATCCCAATGGCCGGGGAATCGACAATAGCTCAAACCAGCAGATAATTAAACAAAGTATTTATTAACAGAGTAAAAATTTTGATATTTATTTTTTGTTACTCTGTAAACTTCCCTCTTTGCTTATCTTTTATCATTCATAGTTTGTTCTTGCCTTAAGTATATTGCTGTGTCATCCTGAAGTTTGTCTTTCCTAATTTTCTACGTTACATTTTGGTGGAGATGCTGGGTAAAATAGGGAAGACAAACTGAAGATCGCCGAGAAGACCTCGAGTCCTTGGGAGTGCTGTTATATACATTTTCAGAGACTGACTCCAGGATTCCACCGCCATGTCAAAGCCAAGACTTCCTTCCAAGATGACGATGTCCTTATAGACGACGATACGACGACAAAGCCTCTCTTCACGCCGCAAAAAAAAAAAAAAAAGGACGCTAAGGTACTAGGGACAAAGTTTCAAGGCTCCGATGGAATCCTTGGCAGAATCACGTCAAATCCATGTCAATAACTACAATAATTGCAAGCTGTGGGTCACAGCTCCCATAGGGAAGGAGCTATGTAACAAAGTATTTATTGTGATAAAACGTGTACGTGGTTAGCTTTTCTTTATTAATCAAAAATGGCAACTTTCAGTTACACGATAATGAGATGCCTTTAATTTCTTAAAGTATTTATTATTTTATTAACAGAGTATCAATTTTAATAATCATATTTTGCTACTCTGTAAACTTCCCTCATTACTTATCTTGAATTTCATCATTCATAGTTTGTTCTTGCCTTAAATAAATTGCTGTGTCATCCTGAAGTTTGTCTTTCCTAATTTTCCACGTTGCAGTATCAACTAATCGCGGAGCTTTGGTTGTTGCTACCCTGTTTTAGAATATTGTCAAGGAGCTCCATCCAGATGGGACACCTGTCAATCATTCCTGGACCCCCGGGGGGGGGGGGGGGACCACAGGTGTGAGGGGTTCTCGGAAGCTGATCTGTAAATAAGGAAAACGGGACGGTGGCTGACGTCGCTCATTAGGATTATCTTTAACTTGGGGTAAGTTGTACACTCTCTCTCCCTATAAATACCCACCTTTATAATAAATTAATTATTCCCAAATTTGCCCTTGCTTTATTTATCTCCGCGACAATATCATGAGAAATATATTCAAGTAGATCCAACAGTCACATATAACCTACTTTAACTGAAAAGAAACACAATCTACCTCTATAATTACATTCGTTCATGTCACAATGCTATAGAAATTCTTACTGTCAGAGCTATTAAAGTAGGAATTATCCAGTGTGCTAATGTATGCCGGGTGATAACTATTGTTTGCTTCCTTTTAGCAGTAAGACTCATTAAGAATGATAATTATATGTCTTTATTTGTTTTGTAAGTTGTTGTTAGACATATTGCATGTATATGGTAAATGGAACAATAAACAATGGTGTTTAGCATATATGAGTCTTTGTATCATTTTATTTTAAAATCTAAATTGACTAGCTATATACAGTTAAACCTGTCTATAGCCCTCCCTCTTGGGACTCACCAAAATAGGGTGCTATAGAGACAGGGTGCTATAGACAGGTCACTTTTAATGAAAAACGTTTAATTTTAATGTTTAAAATCGGGCGCTATAGAGAGGAAGGCGCTATTTAGAGGGGGCGCTATAGACAGGTTTAACTGTATAATTCTATTATATATAGTTAAACTTGTCTATAGCGCCCCCTCTAAATGGCGCTTTCCTCTCTATAGCACCCTATTTTGGTGAGTCCCAAGAGGGGGCGCTATAGACAGGTTTAACTGTATATAATATATATGAAAGATAGTTGGTATCAGCTGAGAATCAAAATTACATTTGTTTATTTTCTTATCCCTAATACACGTGGTACAGGCCATCATAATCATGATGGGTAGAAGTAGGTGACTGCTTTTACTGTATGTACACCACATGTCTACACATGTGAAAAGCAGTTCGACTTTGCACTTACAAATGTAACAGAGCTCCTTTAACTCCGCCTTTGCCGGTCCCAAGCCCGGATGAAAAAGGAGGAGGGGAAGCAGTAACAAGCTCACTAAAAAACCTTGGCTCAGCAGATAGTACCCTGTAAGGGCTCCTTATCCAGAGATACAGGATGAGCAGCGTTTGTACTCCATGTTAGGAGCAGCTGCACATGGCGTCTGTTCCTCATGTCAGAGGCGGCCATTTCTTTTGGAGCTAAGTCGGCCTGCCACTGAGTAGTGCTCCCAGTCTTAATGACAAAGGCAGACGTATTCTACTTCACCCAGTCATGATGGTTGTCAAACAGACACCATCAAGGGTCACAACTTGATACCCTAATATGATTGAGTGGAGATAAGGAAGAAGAAGACAGAGCTCCTTTTAGTTACTTGCACTCGCTGGTGGAGTTGGACTTTTGAAAGAATCGAGGGCCATTTGAGCATTTATTTTTTAAATCAGAAAGAGTATACAACGTTGTAAACTCCTGTAGAAGGGTTTGTGATACCAGAAAACTTGAGAGAGATCTTTTAAATACAACAAGTAACTTATACTCGGGGTGTTTTTAAAATTACAAAATATTTCCTCACAATGAGTTTCCTTTTATTACAAAACGCTAGCTTTCAAGTGATAATCGCTCTTCAACGGGCTTAATAAAACATCGACTATATCTTACAAGAGATTTTTCGGGAAGCCATTGTGACCAAAAATCTTTTTGGTAGCAGTGGTTACAGCCTTCTCCGCGCTGACGAGCGCCAACAGCGCGAAACGCGTTCGTGGATGGCTTTTCTTGATTTATCAAGAAATTGGGTTGGCCAAATATCACGGAGCAAGCTGAATAAACGTTTAGTTTATTTTTGCTCCACTAGATGGCGCTCTGCCATCTAAAAAGCACATGTGTTCGTGGTCAGGAGATGCCTTCTTTATTTTTAATATCAACAACTGACCCACTTCTCTTTTATTTTTTTCTATTGTTTTTTTCATTTACAAATATATACGCGCGCAGTGTGGATATTTATAACTGAAATTTTAAATTGATATGTAATTTAACATTTTTATGGAATATGTCTATTTACATTTTTTAGGGCATCCAGAACCTATAAAATTGATCTATTGATTTCTTCTAAGATATCTAAGGTATTGTGATGTTCTCTGTTATATTCATTGGAAATGAGAGATTCTAAGAGTAACCGTTGATATTTGTTCTTAATGTTCTTGTAGTGGTTTCTGTTATGTTGAATTGGTGACCGGTCTGTGCAATATGTTGATAGATCATGGAGTCTTTTGTTCTGATATTTCTATTGTTGTGTTCGTTAAGTCTAATTTGTATTGATCTTCCTGTAGGATATAGTCGATGTTTTATTAAGCCCGTTGAAGAGCGATTATCACTTGAAAGCTAGCGTTTTGTAATAAAAAGAAACTCATTGTGAGAAAATATTTCGTAATTTTAAAACTTTTTTCACAATTTTATCATGAATGGAAATTTATCATCGGTGTTTTGTTACAATTTATATTTCAGTGGATTCTATCTTCCGATTTTGCAAAAAATAGTTTTAAGAATGTATTCTTTTGATGACAAGATGAATCGATATATGAATGTTGTCCATAGGAAATCCCTGGTAAAATGGAGGAAACATCTCTTAGTCAATAGAGGATGTGAAGAAAACAGTTTCGTACCTCTCTAAGAATAAAATAAAGCTAGAAACGTATTTTTGCATCATAGCTAATGCACCTATTTTATTTTTATTTGTAATATTATTTTTTTATATATTAAAAAAAAGAAGGTATATCCTGACCACGAGCACATGAGCTTTTTTGATGGCAGAGCGCCATCTAGTGGAGAAAAAATAAACTAAACGTTTATTTAACTTTTCCCTGATATTTGGCCAACCCAATTTCTTGATAAATCAAGAAATGCCCCCCCCATCCACGAATATATATTTATATATTTTTAATTCAAATTTATATTTTATATTTATTCATTTTATATATTAAACAGAATATTAAAAATTGAAAAGACATATCCTGAACAAGAGAACATGTGCTTTTCAGAAGGCAGAGCGCCATCTAGTTTAACAGAAATCAACTAAACATTGATTTAACCTATTTCCTGATATTTGGCCAACCCAATTTCTTGATAAATCAAGAAAAGCCATCCACGAATCCATTTATAAACAGAATATGTATTATAATTAGATATCTATATATATAAAAATGAATGTCTGTATGTTTGTGTTTGTTTGTATGTCCGGTATAAAAATTCGCAGTAGTTCACTAATTCAAACCAAAATTTCCATACATAGGTAAAAAATTCGGGGAAGACGATAGGCTATTTAAAAAATATATAAATCAATTATTAAAACTATATATTCAAATTATTCTACTTAGCTCACGAACAGCGCCCTCTATCAAAGATTAGATTAAATTATGCTGATGCAAACAAATAGATAATGCTAATAACAAACAATTATAATAAAAAAAATCTTATCTAAATATATATCACTCGGGTAGATATGCACACGGGTCAATCCCGGGGCGAAGCCCGGGTCACCCGTCTAGTGTACTATAAAATCACCATTTGTATATTGGTATACAGTGTGATTTCAAATCTCTCTAAATTTTGTTGTGAGAAATAAATACTGGAGGCTACTTAAAGTTATCTCATTATTTACTTATCTAACTTTAGTTCACCAGATCGTTTTTCGGAGCTCTGATACTGTATTGGATTGATCATATGTGCTACAATGAAAGATACAAGCTTTGTTATGGTATTTCAGGAAACACACACACACACAAAAACTTTATTAAGACACACAGGTCTTACAGAGGATTCTCCTTGGGGTTACAAGACGGAGAAACCTATGAAAGTGGGAAATATACAAAGGGGTAAAAATGGAGAGAGATTATATATCCACATGTTCCATATGTAAATACCTGTTTTCTTTCCTCTTTTCGCTCTCCACTTCTCCCATCCATATTTCCATTTTTTTTTTCTTTCTTATAATCTGTATATATTTACCATATGTATATAATCTTTCTCCATTTTTTATTTCCCACTTTCATAGGTTTCTCCGTCTTGTAACCCCGAGGAGAATCCTCTGTAAGACCTGTGTGTCTTAATAAAGGCTTTTGTGTGTGTGTTTGTATATATCCACATATAATAAATATATACAGATTATCATTTGAATGATCCTATGGAAAATAAGAATATGGATTTGGAAAGAAAAAAACAATTTTTTTTTTTTGGAAATATGGATGGAAGAAAGTGGAGAGCGAAAAGAGGAAAGAAAACGGGTATTTACATATGGAACCTACATATAATGGAACAAGTCAATTTAAGCTCTTCTGCTCACACTATTTCAGAAAACAATGGAATCAAGATATTTGAGAATAGTATTATTACATATTGTATAGCGGAGTATTTATTATTTTATTAACAGAGTATCTTTTTTTCATGTTTATATTTTACTACTCTGTAAACTTCCCTCATTATCATTACTCTTCACAATTCATCCTTTCATACCTCATTCATAAGGTTAGAAATAATCACTATTTCTTCTTGGAATGAATTTTAATTTTTCGTTGAAAAGAAACTCATGAGGGATAATCTTTAAATGTCGTTTTACAATCACAAGCCGTATTATATTGTATTATAAATTACTTTATGTATTATTTACGAACGGAAAAAATATGTCCAGGGTAGCCTAGTGGACATGGAATCTGCCCGGTAAGCGGAACATTGTGGGTTCGATTCCCATCCCTGGACACTTTTATTTTTCCGTTTATCATTACTCTTCACAATTCATCCTTTCATACTTCATCCCTAAGGTTAGAAATAATCGATATTTCTTCTTGGAATAAATTTTGATTTTTCGTTGAAAAGAAACTCATGCGGGATAATCTTTAAATGTCGTTTTACAAACTTCCCTCATTGTTTATCATTTTTATATCACTTATAGTTTTTTCTTGCCTTAAATAAATTTCAGGGATATTTTAAAGTTTGTCTTTTCTAATTTTCCACATGGCAATATTTGAATTAGTTTTGAATTTTATGAAAATCTGTCAAATATTATGGAAACCGATGCTGTGTGACTTCACAGCTATCTTTGATGTGAGAAATAAATAAATAATACTGGAGGCTACTTAAAGTTATCTCATTATTCCCTTATATAACCTTGTAGGATGGTTGAAACATGTACTGGAAAGATACAAGACGATTCACCTGCATGCACTTGTGGAAACGAAAAACAAACCCCTGAACACCTTCTGATAAACTGTCCATTAACTTCTGATCTAAGGGAAGAAAACCAACTTTACTTGACTAATACAAAACAAGTTGTTTACAATAAAGACCAATATATTAAGTTTAATAGATTCTGCAGGATGTATATTTTAAGGCGAAAGTATTGACTGTACATATTTCAAGCTACTATTTCTAATTACTATATGCAAAATTTGACATCGAACGTGTAATTTTTAAAGCTTCCCAATGTTCAATTGTGTTAATTGTATATAATTTAAGATATACACGCAATTATCCTGATTGTGGATATGGCGTGTCTCTCCCAACTGTTAAATAATAAATGGTTGAAACATGTACTGGAAAGATACAAGACATGTCTGAGGAGAGAATCAAGACTGAAGAATCTGCCAAACCGTAACCTGGTTCAACAGTATTCTCCGAGGGAGTGTATTACTACAATTTCTTCCTTAGATATATCATAATGAAGACTAAAAACCTTTGGTTTTTGACTGCTACGACCCGGGATTAAATCCCGCATTGGGAAACTTTTTCAAATTAAAAAAAAAATGCTCCAATGGCTACCCCGATTCTCGCAAAGTTCAACCTTACAAGCGAATGCAAGTAACTAAACGGGACACATTTGTAAGTCTTTAATAAAAAATACATATATTGGATCAAAATACCATTTATTTTACAAATATTTCAGTTGGCTGAACGCCAACCTTTATCAAGGTATTATAACATATTAATGTGTGTCAACAACAAACTCAGCGCCACATAACGTCAACAGATTTAAGTTTTAAATATATTTTGTTATATTCAATGGGGAGAGAGAAAAAATTATACATATATTATATATTTATATTATGGAAAAAATAAATTTTGTAAAACACCTTGATAAAGGTTGGCATTCAGCCAACTGAAATATTGGTAAAATAAATGATATTTTGATCCAATATATGCCTTGATTTATTTATGGATTGCTCTATTTTCAAAACAATTGTAAGTGTAAAAATCGAATTTGATAACAGTACATAAAATTACTTACTTCTTGAAATATCTAAATGCCATCACTTCCGATTATTTTATGAGTTATAAAAAAGGTGGGTAATTATCCTTTATGTTGCGTGAGGTTTCTCTTTGATGGATCGCTGCCCCACTTCCTGTTGAGATTATTCCACAAAATTTCCCTTAACAGCAGCTGATTGGTTTGTTGCCGCCACTGGGAACTTCTCTTGAGAAATTGCTTGACTTTATAAGGATAAGTAAGGGGTAGGTAATTGGAGTTTCTATGGAAAAATGGTCTAAATCGTTGGTTTTCGACTGCTACGACCCGGGTTCGATTCCAGCATCGGACACTATTTTTAATAATAATAATAATTTTAAAAAATGCACTAATGGTAACCCGATTCTTGTAAAAGTTCAACCACATCAGAGAGTGTAAGTAATCAAACAGGGCTCTGGCATATTTGTAAGTGCAAAAATCGAACTGCTTTTCACATGTGTAGACATGTGGTGTACTTACAGTAAAAGCAGTCGCTAGGACAAGTGAACGAAGAGGTGTAAAGAGATGGATTTTGTCAGTTTCAATTGACTCGGAAATGAGATAGAATCTGGATACAAAGATTTGCATAGTCCTTATCTTGATTCTTGTAAAAGTCCAACCTCATCAGCGAGTGCAAGTAACTAAACGGGTTTTTGGCATATTTGTAAGTGCAAAAATCGAACTGCTTTTCATATGTGTTGACATGTGGTGCACTTACAGTAAAAGCAGTCGCTAGGACAAGTGAACGAAGAGGTGTAAAGAGATGGATTTTGTGAGTTTCAATTGACTCAGAAATGAGATAGGGTCTGGATACAAATATTTGCATAGTCATTATCTTGATTCTTGTAAAAGTCCAACGTCATCAGCTAATGCAAGTAATCAAAGACTCAGAAATGAGATAGGGTCTGGATACAAATATTTGCATAGTCATTATCTTGATTCTTGTAAAAGTCCAACGTCATCAGCTAATGCAAGTAATCAAACAGGGCTCTGGCGTATTTGTAAGTGCAAAAGTTGAACTGCTTTTCATATGCGTAGACACGTGGTGCTCTTACAATAAAAGCAGTTTCTAATTACCACCCCATTGCTGCTGCTGTGATAGAGATGTATGGAGACATCTGAGGCTCTTCATTGGACACCACAACAACAACAATTTCTACCCCACCATGATTATCATGGCCTGTACCACGTGTACTAGGGATATAAACTAGGCCAAGTGAAGAAAGAGGTGTAAAGAGGTGGATGTTGTGAGTTTTGGTTAACTCGGAAATGAGATGGGGTCTGAATACAAAGATTTGCATAGCTCCTATCATCTTTGATTCATGATTTAGGCGTGTGATAAACTTCTCTACTGATGAACCACCACTCTTGCTAACCACGAACGCGTTTCAAGATATTGTTGCATCGTGGCTAATGAACATATTTTATTTTAATTTGTAATATTATTTTTCATATATTTTAAATTCAAATTTATATTTTATATTTATTTATTTTATTAAACAGAATATATGTATTATAGAATCACCATTTTTATTTAGGTACACTCTGTGACTTCACTGCTCTCTTTGATGTGAGATATAAATTCTGGAGTCTACTTAAAGTAGAGTTATCTCCACTTATATAAATTTGTAGGATGGTTGAAACACGCTCTGGTAAGATACAAGACCCAGCACAGGAGAGAATCAAGGTTGAAGAGTCTGCCAAGCCGCAACCTGGTGCAACAATATAATATGAATATTTTTATATAGAACACCTCCCCCCTTCTCCTGTTCAGCTTTTGTACTACACAGGCTACAGACACTGCTTGGAGTACAAGACTTCAGTCCTGTCCCTACTTCCTGACTCACTGCCGGCCTGGAACTACCAGGTTCACCTCAGTCCTCCCCATGACTAGACTTCTAGACTGTAGCTGTCCAACCCGGGTAGTTGGTGATTTATGCTCCAGTAGTCCGGGTTACCTCTATGTTCTCTCTATTTTTATATATTAATATATTAAATCTTAATTTAGTTATTATTCCTTGAAAATGTTTATATATACACCTATCCCCCGATTTACACGGTAGATACGTTCCTGAGAAAAACGTGTAGATCGAAAATTAAAAATATTCGCGAAATTTTTATGCGAATAAATACAGACACAGTGTGCGTGTGCAGCAAGTCAGCACATAAGCTCGGGATTCCTCGTGAGATGTGTACACAGCGCATGTGTTCAATCACAGTAGCATTTAGTATATTGCGATAAAAACAAACAAAAAAAACTTATTTGGAAAACCGTGCAAAAGCGAAAACGTGTAAAACAAGTACCGTGTAAATCCAGGGATAGGTGTATTTGACTATTTGTGAAATTCTTTTGAATTTTCTTACACACGATGATAATGCGATTATATTTCAAACTCTTTTTAGGTCATTTTAAGTAATGGAAATACATCTCTATTGCAGTAAGGACAGTAGAAATTGTTTTATTTTTAAAAGAATCATACGCGTCTATAATAGTTTCGTATTTTGATTACAGATGGCGCGCTAGTGCATCATAATATAATTGTTCTAATTAAGACACAAATTGATGTTTGCTGAAGAGCGATTTCTCGAAGCATATTATATATTTATAATTATATGTAATTCTACTGTCCTCAAAGCTTATGTCCATAGTTCATCTAAAATACCCATTCCAAAAGTCTAACAACAGTATCACTATAAAAGAAAAATCGAAAAATGCAATATAACAGCGGTATGGTAGATTAAACTGGCGAATCCGCTGGGAGAGTTCACCACTGATGATCCAGGCCCTCCCATTAATTTTTCCATTGAAATAAGGGCAGTAGAAATTGTTTAATTTTTAAAAGATTCTTACGCGTTTATAAGAGTTTCGAATTTTCATAACAGATGGCGTGCTAATGCATCATAAAATAATGCCTTTGTATTATGCATAAAGTAATTGTATTATGTATTATTATATATTCGCCGTAATAATATTATTCGCCGTTATGTATAATGTCTTTGTATTATGTACCAATTTACCAATTAAACAGATTTTATTGACCGCACTGTCAATTAGTACACTCCGGAGAGATAGGCTCAAAAAATGTATAATGTATAAAATGTATAATTTCTTTGTATTATGTATAAAGTAATTGTATTATGTATTATTATGTATTCGCCGTAATAATATTATTCGCCGTTATGTATAATGTCTTTGTATTATGTACCAATTTACCAATTAAACAGATTTTATTGACCGCACTGTCAATTAGTACACTCCGTAGAGATAGGCTCAAAAATTTACAATTATTTAACAATTGTTTCAACAGGAGGTCGGACGGCAAGGCGGCCCTAAGCTCAGATAGGTCCCTGAGAGTAAGGGAGTGTAAGTCCCGAGTATGCTCGGAAAGCTTGTCCAGGATTTGGATGATAACTTTCTTGTCCCCCGGCGAAAGTCTCCTGAGGAAGCCCTTCCTATCCTCAGGGTATAGCACCGCTTCCACGAGGTCAGGGTATAAAGAGCCCAGTTGTGGCCAGAGGTTGAGTTCCTTCATCAATTGGATGGTTAAAAGTTGCAATTCATCGCAACGTTTATCGATTAGGTCAGCCTCCATTTGGGCAGACGTGGGAGGCGGAGGTGTGGCCATGGCCGGCGTCGACTCCCTCTCTTGGGGAGCGGGTGGTGCTGGCTCGGCAGGCCAAGGCGCAGGCAGTGGGGGTGTTGGAGGCACTGCCGCCGGTCCTTTTTTCAATTCGGATTTGACCTGGTGTAAGATTTTATATACATTGGTATTGCCTGCGGGCTTCAGGCCAAGGATTTGTTTAATCAGACCGGCAAGAGCATCGGTCTGCCAAGGTGTCAGGAGCCAGCGTTTTCTTTGGGCCTTGGTCCTCGAGGAGAGGAGGTCCAAGACCTCCTCCCGCCCAAGACCAAGAGCGTCCGTCCCAGTAAAGGACACGGTGGGGCTTCTCCGGATGAACGCCACGAGGTCATCTCTCATGGATGTCCTGCTCGATGATGTAGAGGAAGCGGAGGACTCCTCGATGGCGGTCATTTCAATGTCCTGAGCGGGGGTCCCGACTTCGTTGATTGGGGGCTCACGGAACCCCCAGGAGCCCGCAAGGACGGAGCTGGTATCACAGGTGGAGGGGCAGGAGACGTGTCCTCCACAGGTAAGGCCAAAGGCGCTGGTGGTGGTGGCCGGGGTGCAGCAGGTGGAAGTAGCGCGACACAGCTCGCGGGAGGCACGTCGGAGAGCTCCATGGATGGACTGGGAGACGCCGAAGGTGGAGGCTGGGCGGATGGCTGCTGAGGCAGGCTAGGCGCAGTCGCTGAAGAGACGCTGGTGGGAGAGGTAGGTGTGGCCGGTCCAGGAGCGTTGGTTCGCCCTGCAAGCAGGGGGCAGTTGGCCCGGCGATGTCCTTGGCCTCGGCACCTGGAGCACTTGATGCCCGAGGACAAATATGCGGGCCAGGCCTCGCCTTTAATATGGATCTCAAGGCGGGTGGGGAGCCTCTCAGTTGTCATTCCCTCGCGGAGGACAATAAATGCCTCGCGGCGGCCGTCGTTGTAGGTGTATGGGCCGGCCTTCATCAGTTTGGGCGCAATTGATGTTACGCGCCCATAAGGTTTTAGGGCGCTGATGATGGCGGAGTCCTCCACGAAGAAGGGGAAGTTGCCGACTGTTATCCTCTCCGCTCTTTTGCGGAAAGGAAAGGCTCTGAGGAGTGTGCCCTCAACCTCGAGGCCCTCGTTTATGAGGCGCTCGGCCAGGCCTCTGTTCGCCAGTCCCAGGAGTTGGTGGCCGTTCACCTTGGAGACTTGGATGACTCCGGCGGTTCCTCCGAACATCCTGTCCAGCGCCCTCAGGTAGTGGAAGGGCTGTAGCTCGGGGCCGTGCTCCAGGTACACACAGTGGTCCTCAGATGAGGATGCCTGCCGCGCCCGGGCCTCTGTGATGTGGGCCCTGGTTGTTCTTACTTCCTGTGCCCGGGGCACAGATCCTGCCGAAGATTGCGGTCGGCGACTGGTTCTTGCACCTCCGATGTTGGAGGATGGTGCAGCCGCTGTAGGCGAGTTTGCAGATTCGCGGCGCCTCTTTTTGGTCCTCACGACGGTAAAGTCGTCGTCCGCTCCAGGGCCTTGATCTTCAGGGCAGTCCGCCCAGTTTCTCAGGGCACGGGCAGCGCCATTGGATGACGTAGCCGGCGGCAAGCCGGACGTGACGTCACCGCGCGCGACGGCCAGATTTGCATTTCCAACGCCTGTCGGCGGATTTGCATAATCTTTATTTGCAGAACTCTCTCTAAATATTTCTTGATGTAATTCGTTTTTCAGCGAATTCTTGCCACCGGTTGGAGATAGGATGCTGGGCCTTCCAGGCTCTTGTCCAGCAGGTCCTGGGCTCCTTGGTGATGCCGAATTCGGCATGTTTATGAGTGATTCATCGCTCGCCAGAAGCGAAAAATGCGGAGCTCGCGCGACGCGTGGCCGCACGGTCTTTGTATTATGTACCAATTAAACAGATTTTATTGACTGCACAGTCAATTAGTACACTCCGGAGAGAAAGCCTAAATATTTACAATTATTTTACAATTATTTCAACAGGAGGTCGGACGGCAAGGCGGCCCTAAGCTCAGATAGGTCCCTGAGAGTAAGGGAGTGTAAGTCCCGAGTGTGCTCGGAAAGCTTGTCCAGGATTTGGATGATGGCTTTCCTGTCCTCCGGGAAAAGTCTCCTGAGGAAGCCCTTCCTATCCTCAGGGCATAGCACCGCTTCCACGAGGTCAGGGTATAGAGTGTCCAATTGTGGCCAGAGGTTGAGTTCCTTCATCAATTGGATGGTTAAAAGCCGCAATTCATCGCAACGTGTGGCCATGGCCGGCGTCGACTCCCTCTCTTGGGGAGCGGGTGGTGCTGGCTCGGCAGGCCAAGGCGCAGGCAGTGGGGGTGTTGGAGGCACTGCCGCCGGTCCTTTTTTCAATTCGGATTTGACCTGGTGCAAGATCTTGTATACATTGGTATTGCCTGCGGGCTTCAGGCCAAGGATTTGTTTAATCAGACCGGCAAGAGCATCGGTCTGCGGAGGTGTCAGGAGCCAGCGCTTTCTTTGGGCCTTGGTCCTCGAGGAGAGGAGGTCCAAGACCTCCTCGCGCCCAAGACCAAGAGCGTCCGTCCCAGTAAAGGACACGGTGGGGCTTCTTCGGATGAACGCCACGAGGTCATCTCTCATGGATGTCCTGCTCGATGATGTAGAGGAAGCGGAGGACTCCTCGATGGCGGTCATTTCAATGTCCTGAGCGGGGGGTCCCGACTTCGTTGATTGGGGGATCACGGAACCCCCAGGAGCCCGCAAGGACGGAGCAGGGGTCACAGGTGGAGGGGCAGGAGGCGCCATCTCCACAGGTACGGCTGGGGCCACTGGTGTAGATGGCCGAGGTGCTGCAGATGGGGTCACAGCCCGGGCCGCAGGAGAAGCGCTGGGGATCTCCATGGCTGGACTGGAGGACGCCGGAGGTGTAGGGTGGGCAGATGGCTGCTGAGGCAGCCCAGGCGCGGTCACTGGTGGGACGCTGGTGGGAGAGGTAGGTGTGGCCGGTCTAGGAGCGTTGGTTCGCCCTGCAAGCAGGGGGCAGTTGGCCCTGCGATGTCCTTGGCCGTGGCACCTGGAGCACTTGATGCCCGAGGACAAATAAGCGGGCCAGGCCTCGCCTTTAATAGGGATCTCAAGGCGGGTGGGGAGCCTCTCAGTTGTCATTCCCTCGCGGAGGACAATGAATGCCTCGCGGCGGCCGTCGTTGTAGGTGTATGGGCCGGCCTTCATCAGTTTGGGCGCAATTGATGTTACGCGCCCATAAGGTTTTAGGGCGCTGATGATGGCGGAGTCCTCCACGAAGAAGGGGAGGTTGCCCACAGTTATCCTTTCCGCTCTTTTGCGGAAAGGAAAGGCCCTGAGGAGTGTGCCCTCAACCTCGAGGCCCTCGTTTATGAGGCGCTCGGCCAGGCCTCTGTTCGCCAGTCCCAGGAGTTGGTGGCCGTTCACCTTGGAGACTTGGATGACTCCGGCGGTTCCTCCGAGCATCCTGTCCAGCGCCCTCAGGTAGTGGAAGGGCTGTAGCTCGGGGCCGTGCTCCAGGTACACACAGTGGTCCTCAGAAGAGGATGCCTGCCGCGCCCGGGCCTCTGTGATGTGGGCCCTGGTTGTTCTTACTTCCTGTGCCCGGGGCACAGATCCTGCCGAAGATTGCGGTCGGCGACTGGTTCTTGCACCTCCGATGTTGGAGGATGGTGCAGCCGCTGTAGGCGAGTTTGCAGATTCGCGGCGCCTCTTTTTGGTCCTCACGACGGTAAAGTCGTCGTCCGCTCCAGGGCCTTGATCTTCAGGGCAGTCCGCCCAGTTTCTCAGGGCACGGGCAGCGCCATTGGATGACGTAGCCGGCGGCAAGCCGGACGTGACGTCACCGCGCGCGACGGCCAGATTTGCAATTCCAACGCCTGTCGGCGGATTTGCATAATCTTTATTTGCAGAATTCTCTCTAGAGATTTCCCGTTGTAATTCGTCTTTCGGCGAATTCTTGCCACCGGTTGGAGATAGGATGCTGGGCCTTCCAGGCTCTTGTCCAGCAGGTCCTGGGCTCCTTGGTGATGCCGAATTCGGCATGGTTACGGCTGATTCATCACTCGCCAGAAGCGAAATACGCGGAGCTCGCGCGACGCGTGGCCGCACGGTCTTTGTATTATGTATAAAGTAATTGTATTATGTATTAATATGTATTCGCCGTAATAATATTATTCGCCGTTATGTATAATGTCTTTGTATTATGTATAAAGTAATTGTATTATGTATTATTATGTATTCGCCGTAATAATATTATTCGTCAAGTAATAAGAAAAACGACGTTTTAAAAAATACACGAACTTTTGGAATAACCTTATACTTATTATATTAATAAACATTTGTTGAAATCACATTGGTTGGGAGAATATTCATTTGAGAATTACACGGGCAAAGCCAGATAAATTGCTCAGAATATTTTAAATGATTCGTTTAAAAGTCTTGATTAGAAGAGAGAGAGAGAGAGAGAGAGAGTAAATTATGTCTATGTCCAATATCTAACACACAAATTGATATTTACAAACAAATATCAATATTTTCCATTACAAGGTTGTCCCAAAAGTTCGTAAACATATTATGATTTATATATTGCAAGTGTTTACGAACTTTTGGGACAACCTTGTAATTCTGAAACTTGGCCCACCTACTGAATGACCACCCTTGATATAGAACATCAGAGATTAAATCATTCTTCTATAAGAATTCTGTTATAATTTTACCAAGGTTACCAATATTACCAAGGTTGTCTAAAATTTCGTAAACACTTGTAAAATATAAATCATAACATTAGATAATAAAAAGGCATATATTGGATTGAATAAAATATTTATTTGCCAATATTTCGGTTGGCAGAACGCCAACCTTTATCAAGGCATTACATGTTTGTATAAACAAACTCAGCGCCACATAGTGTTGATATATCAGAGTTGAAATAACTTTTTGAGATTTTATCTTTCTCAAACTAATGCAACGTTCAAGATTTTATACTGAGAATTGTACCAATCTTCATTACTCCTGATATATACACTACTTTGTTTTTCACAGGCAAAGGACCCTTTTTGAGTTTTCTCTTTGACTTGAGAGTTATAAATGATCCAACTTGTGAATGCCGTCTAGATGTTGAAACACCATCTTTTGTTGGCTTACCCTCTGACTAACCAAATTGTACTTGCTTACTTTGACATAATGCCATCTTTCTGTATATACTCAATCTTATGAAAACTTTGGTAAGTTTAGAGCTATTTGTACACAGATTTATAAATCACTACATCGTGTAAATAATTAAAGATATGTAAATAATTCTAATATAGCACAATAGTCTGATAGACTTCGTGCTTCTGTAATAGTAAAATAAAATTAAAAATATTCAATCCAATATATGCCTTTTTATTATCTAATGATTTAAATATTGATTGGTCTATTTTTTAGAATGATCATGATATGTTTACGAACTTTTGGAATGTTGACTTTGCTTAGAATTTTTAATGAAACTGATTCCAAAAATTATTAATCAAACATTATATTTATTAACACAAAGCAATAACGCGCCATCTATACATATAAATTGGAAGGATTTAAAATCACGAATGTTTTTTTATACATAATACAAACTTCTACTGTCCTTACTGCGATGAAAACATATATTGGGAGGGCTTGGTTCATCAGTGGGCAGAATCGTCCAATACAGTATTAGAGCTCTGAGAAGCGGTCTGGTAGATTAAATTGGCGAAACCGATGGGAGGGTTCACCACTGATGAGCCAAGCCCTCCCAATATATTTTTTTCATCACAGTAAGGGCAGTAGAAGTTTGTATTATGTATAAAAGAAAAATTCGTGCTTTTTATTCCTTCCATTTTATATTATATTTATTGATTTACATGAGAGAGAACAAAATATAAAAGGGAAACTAATATTAAACAAAGAAAACTTTTTTTTCTTTTGGTTAGCGCTTATTTACCTGTGAGCTTACACATCTTCTGTGGTAACAATTAATTAATATACACTGCGTGACATTGAAAATGGAACACCAAGAAATAGTGGCCTGAAAATTATGCAAATTTCAGGGTAGACGCGCCTAACCGAGTTATGCAAATGATGTAAAATGTGCAGCTCTCGTGCGCACATGGAGTAAGATATAAGGGAAGGAACTTGCAGAAAGGACAGTATTCGTGCCGTTATTTCTTCAAGGAAAATCATTGTAGAAATTTTGTTCTTGTGTCAAAAGACACGTGTAATAACAGAGAATGCCAGGTCATTGTAAACGGAGGCAGTTCAAGCAGACAGACGCTTTTACGAGGGGCATGGTGATCGGACTGAAAAGGGCAGGTTGGTCCATACGTCAAATCGCAGCTGATACACACCTCGGTGCGTCCACGGTGCACCGACTGTGGAGAAGATGGTTGGAACAAGGAAATGTGGCAATTTATAGGAATGTCGGTGCAACCAGAGTGACGTCAGCACGTGTGGATCGGCGTATCCTTCGACAAGCAGTGGCGGCCCCACAAGCCACTTGTACCGCCATCCTGCAACATGTGCAAGACACCCTAGATCATTCCATCTCGACCAGAACCATTTCCCGTCGATTGGTTGCTAATGGCTTGCACTCATGCCGTCCGCTAAGAAGACTGCCATTGACCCCACCGAATAGGCGCCAACGTTTGGAATGGTGCCGGGCTAGATCGACGTGGATGAAGGAATGGCACAGGGTCGTGTTCTCAGATGAGTCGCGTTTCTGCTTGTCCAGTGATAGTCGCCGTGTACGTGTGTGGCGTCGACGTGGAGAAAGGTCCAATCCGGCAGCAATTGTGGAACGCCCCACCGTGCGACAACGTGGAATCATGGTTTGGGGCGCAATCGCGTATGATTCCAGGTCACCTTTACTTCGTATTCAGGGCACTATGACGGCCCAACGATACGTTGATGATGTGCTGCGACCGGTGACACTCCCCTACCTTCAGGGGGTACCCAATGCCCTTTATCAGCAGGATAACGCCCGACCGCACACTGCTCGCATTAGCCAACAAGCTCTGCAAGATGTACAGATGCTTCCCTGGCCACCGTACTCTCCTGATCTCTCACCAATCGAGCACGTCTGGGACATCATTGCACGCCGTTTGCATGCCTTGCCACAGCCGCGTTCAGAAGACGAACTGTGGCAAATGGTTGAGAGGGAATGGAGAGCCTTCCCTCAGGACGCCATCCGTACTCTGATTGACTCTCTACCTAGACGTGTTGCTGCGTGCATCGCCGTCCGCGGTGGTCCTACTTGCTACTAAGCCGACGCCGTTCTCGCTCTGTATTATGACTATCATTTTGAAATAAAGATCACTTATTGTTCGTCCCTGTCTCTCTCTGTCTGCCGAGTTTCATCACTTTCTGGCCACTATTTCTTGGTGTTCCATTTTCAATGTCACGCAGTGTATATTCAACATGGGACAACCCTATATATTCAATCATACGCAAATATCATTTACGGGTTATGCATGTGCGTAATCAAATTTAAATTTGAAATCGCCGCGCTATAAAAATGAAGTATATATTTTTTATGGGTAATTCAGCCGATTCTACGTAAATTATGTTGTAAGAGGCTCAATCCAGGTCATGCAAGGTAGAGAATGTGTTCATAGATGCGACTTGCTCAAAATCTCCCTTAGGTTATATGTCATAGTAAATGGTCTCTCGCAGATATAAACGTTCTAAATTTTCCCTAAGGATATATGCCATAGTAAATTGACTTGCATAGAAACTTTATAGAATATCCCTAAAAGGTTAAATGACTTAAAAAATGGGTTTATATAGAGGAACTTTATAAAATTTCCCTGAGGTTATGTGTCATAGTAAATGGTCTCGCAGATATAAACGTTTTAAATATCCCCTAAGGATATATGCCATAGTAAATTGACTTGCATAGAAATTCTATAAAATATCCCTATAATGTTAAGTGACTTAAAAAATGGGTTTATATAGAGGAACTTTATAAAATCTCCCTGAGTTTATGTGACATAGTAAATGGTCTCGCAGATATAAACGTTCTAAATTTTCCCTAAGGATATATGCCATAGTAAATTGACTTTCATAGAAACTTTATAAAATTTATCTATAATGTTAAGTGACTTAAAAAATTGGTTTATATAGAGGAACTTTATAAAATTTACTTAAGGTTATGTCTCATAGTAAATGATCTCGCAGATATAGATGTTCTAAATTTTTCCTAAGGATATATGCCATAGTAAATTGACTTGCATAGAAACTTTATAAAATATCCCTATAATGTTAAGTGACTTAAAAATGGGTTTGTATAGAGGAACTTTATAAAATTTACTTAAGGTTATGTGACTTAAAAATGGGTTTCTATTAAGAAACTTTATAAAATTTCCCTGAATTTAGGTGCCATAGTAAATGTTCTCGCAGATATAGACGTTCTAAAATTTTCCCTATGGTTATGTACCATTATAAATGAGCCCGCACATAGAAACTTATATTTATAATTGTATGTAATTCTGCTGTCCTCAAAGCTTATGTCCATAGTTCTTCTAAAATAAAAGTCTAGCGTCAATATCACTATAAAAGGAAGATCGAAAAAAGCAATATAACAACGGTATGGTAGATTAAACTGGCGAAACCTCTGGGAAGGTTTACCTCTGATGAGCCAGGCCCTCCTATTAGTTTTCCATTGCAGTAAGAACAGTAGAAATTATTTCTTTCAAAAAAGAATCATACGCGTCTATAATAGTTTCCGATTTTGACATAGAAACTTTATGAAATCTCCCCGAGGCTATGTGCAATAGTTAATGTTCTCGCATTTAGTAACTTTTTAAAATTTTCCTTAGGTTATTTGCCATAGTATATAGGCTTCCACATGGGAACTTTATAAAATTACCCCAAGGTGTGTGTGTGTTATATTCCATAGTAAATGTTCTCCCAGATATAGCAGTTCCAAAATTTTCCCTAAGGTTATTTTCCAAGATATATGAGCACAAATATATGTATGTTACTGAAAATAGAGCAATCCATACTTAAATCATTTTATAACAAAAAGACATATATTGGATTGTTTTATATTGACATATACACCTATCCCCCGATTTACACGGTAGATACGTTCCTGAGAAAAACGTGTAAATCGGGGGATAGGTGTACACAGAAATAAAAATAAAATGTATTTACAGGTTAAAATATGTAGTCAGCACATAAGCTCGGGATTCCTCGTGAGATGTGTACACAGCGCATGTGTTCAATCACAGTAGCATTTAGTATAGTGCGATAAAAAAAAACTTATTTGGAAAACCGTGTAAAAGCGAAAACGTGTAAAACAAGTACCGTGTAAATCGGGGGATAGGTGTATTGTCATATATAAGGCATATATATTGGATACCTTTTTATTATATATATGATTGTATCAAGGATATGTAAAATAAAATCAATTTTGAATATTCTTGATGTACTTTGATCAGGACGTTCCAGATTTAGAAACCTGATTCTCTAGCATGAACGATATAAAACTCTTTCTGAAATATTGCCACGTGGAGAATTAGGGAAGACAAGCTGAAGATCGCCGAGAAGACCTAGAGGTCATATGTGCTATAATCTACATTTTCAGAGACTGGCTCCAGGATTCCACCGCCGTGTCAAAGCCAAGACTTCCCTCCAAGATGACGATGTCCCTATAGACGATACGACGACAAAGCCGCTGTTCACGCCACAAGAAAAATATCGCAGAGGTACTAGGGACAAAGTTCCAAGACTTCGATGGAATCCTTGGAAGAAGCACGTCAGATCCAGGTCGGTAACCACAATAATTGCAAGCTGTGGGTCACAGCTCACATAGGGAAGGAGCTATGTAACAAAGTATTTATTATTTTATTAACACAGTATCATTTTTGATGTTTATATTTTACTACTCTGTAAACTTCCCTCATTGCTTATCTTTTTTAATCATTAAAAGTTTCTATTTTCCCTAAATAAATTGCTGTGTCATTCACGAAGTTAGTCTTTCCTAATTTTTCATATGGCAATATGAAAGAGCCTAGGAAAATAGAGTTTAAAAAATGGTGTCTTCGGTGTAAAGTCAAAATGTAACCTCAAGGTAAGTAATTGAGACATACCTCATTGATTTTATTTCAAATCAATTTGCCAAAGGAGACTTTGACAGGTTAATTGGACTAATTAAACTTTTTTGTTATTAATAACGATCACTCAGCTAAAGAGTCCTTAAAGAAAGACATACATTTGTAGCATTTTGGCTGGTGTAAAGAATCATTTGGCATTTATACTCATTGACAAGATTTAAGGAAATTTCTGTGGTGTATTTAGGTTGATTTAAAAGTAGAAATATATTTTAGGTTTTATTTATTTAAATGTCTTTTATTATATTACACCGTATTAGATGTAAGCTTAAGAATTACAAGTTAACAATCGAAATATATATGATGATAAATTATATGTTATGATATATACAATATATTGCAGAATCTGTGGATTTAATATTATTATTACATTGATATTATATATACAATATCTTCTATATATATAAAAATGAATATTTGTATGTTTGTTGGTTTGTATGTCCGGTATACAAATTCGCAGTAGTTCACTAATTCAAACCAAAATTTCCATACATAGGTAAGAAAATACGGGGAAGACGATAGGCTATTTTAAAAAATATATAAATCAATTATTAAAACGATATATTCAAATTATTCTACTTAGATCACGAACAGCGCCCTCTATCAAAGATTAGTTTAAATTATGCTGATGCAAACAAATAGATAATGCTAATAACAAACAATTATAAAAAAAATCTTATCTAAATATATATCACTCGGGTAGATATGCACACGGGTCAATCCCGGGCCGAAGCCCGGGTCACACGTCTAGTTATATTATATAATTGAAATATAAATATACACTACAGTTTCATATTTTGATATCGCTTGTTGCCTGTTTTAAGGAGCCATAGGCAATTTTGTTCACACCTTGTTATTTAGTGTGTCTTCTTAAGGCTAATTTATTAATTATTATCACATCAAATCAGACACGATATCCCCACAAGAGATGCTTACGTCAAGCAACAACACTAAGATACTATATTACATAAACAATTGGTGAATTACAAGGTTTAAGTAGAAGTTTAAAGAAGAAAAGGACATTAAAATCATGTTTAATTCCACATCCTACCTAGGAACAACCAATGAAATAAATACATAGTTTAGCAATTACGGTTTTTTAACCAAGAGAGAAAACCATAGATATAATTACAGAATTTCCTACATTTAAAATATGAGTCCTTATTATTTATAAACATAAAAATATCCTTGTATTCAATATCTTCCAGATTTCTGTAGTTCTGGAAGATTGTGTATCAAATTAATGTATATTAAATATCCTTCAGAGTTATTGTCTGAATCCCGATATACATGCTAAAATGTACAACTTCCTTAAGTTTTGTACATGAGTGTATCTTTCAAAGTTATTGTCTGAATCCCGATATACATGTTAAAAGGTACAACCTCCTTAAGTTTTGTACATGAGGGTATCTTTCAGAGTTATTATCTGAATTCCGATATACATGCTAAAGGGTACAACTTCCTTAAGTTTTGTACATGAGTGTTTATTTCAGAGTTATTGTCTGAATCCCGATATATACATGCTAAAATGTACAACTTCCTTAAGTTTTGTACATGAGTGTATCTTTCAGAGTTTTTGTCTGAATCCCGATATACATGCTAAAAGGTTCCACTTCCTTAAGGTTTGTACATGAAGGTATCTTGCAGAATAATTGTCTCAATCCCGATATACATGCTAAAAGGTACAACTTCCTTAAGTTTTGTCCATGAGTGTATCTTTCAGAGTTATTGTCTGAATCCCGATATACATGCTAAAAGGTACAACTTTCTTAAGTTTTATCCATGAGTGTATATTGGTTATCTCGTGTGTCTTCAATAAAGGTCACTGTAATATCTTTCAGAGTTATTGTCTGAATCCCGATATAAATACTGAAAGGTACAAATTCCTTAAGTTCTGTCCATGAGTGTATATTGGTTATCTCATGTGTCTTCAATAAAGATCACTGTAATATCTTTCAGAGTTATTGACTGAATCCCGATATACATGCTAAAAGGTACAACTTCCTTAAGTTATGTCCATGAGTATATATTGGTTATCTCATGTGTCTTCAATAAAGGTCACTGTAATATCTTTCAGAGTTATTGTCTGAATCCCGATATACATGCTAAAAGGTACAACTTCCTTAAGTTATGTTCATGAGTATATATTGGTTATCTCATGTGTCTTCAATAAAGGTCACTGTAATATCTTTCAAAGTTATTGTCTGAATCCCGATATACATGCTAAAAGGTACAACTTCCTTAAGGTTTGTCCATGAGTGTATTCATTTTTATCGGTTCAAAGAGATAAGTTTTTTTCCTTAAAGATAAATAAATTATTGATGATTTTTAATTCGATATCCCGGAATGAAATATATAATCTACTTGTATATATAATATTGAAAGAGCTTTTTTTTACTTATCTTTTTATTAGTCTAAATTAGACAATATCTTGGAGGTCGTGCTCATAAAGAAGCTCAATAACTCTACTTGGTTCTCTGTGTACAGGGATCTTTTGTCCTTTCCAATGCAATTTAGTAAATGTTGGGGAGTGGCCCATAAAAGTCGGTGGATGAGAGGGTAACACGCTCGATTCCCGACAGTCATGAACCGGGATTGAATCCCGCGTTAAAATTTGTTTAATATGTGAATAACCTTCACATATTATTCACTGTTTTAATTATCATGAACTAGGTTGCTCTAGTTGAGCGGTACCTATTAATGTGAATTTGAACCGGGGGAGTGGCCTCTTCGGTTTTGCACCTAGTGCACATGGGAAAGCTTTTGGCTCCCTCTTTATAGACTAGAGGGCGCAGGTGACCAGATTTCCAACTGGCCAACTGTGTCGATTCCCTTTTGTTTAGTTGGAGGGTCTGTTTTTTGGGGTTTTCTATTTGGTACCAAGAATGATGGAAACTATCTCTATGGTTCCTTATCAGTTGTAGTTTTAGTTTGTTATTGAGAGAGCTGATTCCTCTAAACCTTTGTTTTTTTCTTGATGAATATTGAACTGGATATTTTATTGAGAACATGATATACAGGATATATTTTATTTTAAAATATTTTATAGGAATAAAAATAAGTCTTAAGGTATAGTTCAATTTTTCAAAAGGAGCCAAAAGCTTCCCCATGTGTACTAGGTGCAAAACCGAAGAGGCCACTCCCCAACATATACTAAATTGTATTGGAAAGGATAAAGGATCTCTGTACAGAGAACCAAGAAGAGTTCTTGAACTTCTTTATGAGCACGACCTCCAAGATCTTGACTAATTTAGACCAATAAAAGGATAAGTAAAAAAATATATATTAAAATGATATATAAATTATTTTCGGAACAAATATTGGAATTATATATACAGTTAAACCTGTCTAAAGCGCCCCCTCTAAATAGCGCCTTCCTCTCTATAGCGCCCGATTTTAAACATTAAAATATAAACATTTTAACATTAGAAGTGACCTGTCTATAGCACCCCCCTCTCTATAGCACCCTACTTTGGTGAGTCCCAAGAGAGGGCGCTATAGACAGGTTTAACTGTATTCACAAATTATCCAAATTTGATAATACGACCGTATATTAATTTAAAGAAGTAGCTAAAAACACTGAGGGAATTAATTCTATATAAAATGTCAACTTTTTATTTAACATTATTAGAACATTTATTTCAACAGACAAAACGCGATATCCCGGCTAGGAATAATAGTTAATAGTGTCAGTTAACATTTATTTTCCCTAGTACACGTGGTACAAGCCATGATAATCATGGTGGGTAGTTAGGGACTGCTTTTTACTGTAAGTACACCACATGTCTACACATATGAAAAGCAGTTCGACTTTGCACTTACAAATATGCCAGAGCCTCGTTTTGTTACTTGCACTCGCTGGTGGGGTTGGACCTTTTCAAGAATCGGAGGCTATTGGAGATTTTTTTTTAATCAGAAAAAAAAGTGTCCAATGCGGGATTTGAACCCGGGACGTAGCGGTCGAAAACCAACGGTTTAGACCATCCTTCTACCGACCCTCTCAGTTAACATATGATAATTGTTATTTAAACTTGGTCAAATACTTTATGCTCACGTGTTCTTATTGCGAATCATTATCATGAAATTTTGAACTGTTTTAAAGATCGTAGAAAAATCTGAGACCAGCGTTTTCTGATGAATTTTGTGAAATAATAGAAGTGTCGGCAGAACATATTTTGTAACTTCAAGATAATAAACTTTACAGATGAATTGTCTGATCCATCGATGAGCTCTACTCACCTTCATCAGTCGCCATTGAAACTTCAATACCCACAGACCTGATAGCTTAAAAGGATTGAGTGAAAATAGGTAAGAAAATGCAAGTAATAGACCGAATACAAGCAAGCGCAGCTAAAATCATCAGCATGTTTCGAGAATCCTGCCAAAATCACATTGCTGAACTCGAATCAAAACTTAATCCCCTGAACCCAAGAAGAAAAAATCGCTTCTCAAAATTTGTATAAAAAAATTAATTCTCCAAAAGAACATCTTACAGGAAATTTTATTAGAAATTTGATCCAAAATCAAAGATTAAAACCCCCCACTCCTCACAACATGGCTCACAACTCTAATCTTTTAGACATCCCAATTAATCCCAAACATAGAACTTCCTATCGCCCACACAGGAATCGCAACAAACTCATCTGTTTCCCTCATCTACCAGACAATCCCCACAAACATTAAACTCAGCCAGAATTGCTTAAAACTCTTGGCCTCCAAAAAATAGTTCCCTCTTCGACATCACAATTTACACTGACGGTAGCCAACTTGAAACTGGACTGTCTGGCAGTGGAATTGCTATCTACAAAGATAAGATCCTGGAAAAGGTTAGGGAAGACCTTTTCAAACATCGAAGCTAAGTTTTGTGAATTCTATTCAATAACTTTAATATCGCCAACTTTAGGAGACACAATCAGATTTGCAAAGGTGTATCAAAAATAAAATTTACAATTAAAGTATCAACCTAGTAATAAAGACAAAAAAACGGATTGTCATCAAATTCTACTATGGTAGGACACTTTGACATTTTAGCACGAGAGCAAATCATTCGAGAGGAATTATTGATATTGAAGAAATCAACGGACCTAGGCTCTCTCTGGAAACAATAGAAATATATTTGTCGACTCTCGATAATTTGAAACTCGTTAATTTAAATCTCCCGATAATTTGAAATGTTTTCTGTGCCCTTTGAAAAATACCCGATAAGTTGAATAAAATCAATATTAATAGGTCCCCTCGGTAATTTGAAGTTGAAGGAATAGTAGTTTGCCACAAATGAACATTTGTGAATAACTATACAAATGTTTAAAATAATAAATCACGAATTTTGATCAAACTCTTGTTTGAGAATAGGCAAGACCCAAAAGCGCTCCCAAAATATGTATTACTTTAAAAACTTGCGGTAAGTCACTTATTTAATTTTGTATCAACACAGTATGTATATCCTGAAACTGCCAAAACGTCAAATTCTTGTTTACTTGATTTTTCCCTCCCTCTTAGTTGTTTAAACTCCTGTTATTTTGAACTCTTGATAAAGTGAAATTTTCATCTGGTCCCTTGAGTTTCAAATTATCGAGAGTCGACTGTATATATATTTGCATCGAGCATGGCTTTTCCGCGAATAATTCACAAAAGGCCAGTTAAGCATTAGCTGTTACGTGCAATTTCTATAAGAAATGAAATGATATTTGGTGAATATTCTTTCCTTTTTAAATATTTATTCATCTCAACAAACAAAACGCGATATCCCGGCTAGGAATAATTGTGTCGATTTACATTTTTAAACAGGAACAATTATAAACAAATTCTACAAAAAAAAAAAAAAGAGAGAGAAACAATAAGATATATAAGGAACCTGATCCTTCCAGGTTAGAAAGATAATCATAAATATATTTACAAAAATAGATAAATCTGTGATAATTATCTCTAGTAATTACAAATAGATCTACAACATTGTTTACTGTCTGTTGTCTAGCGATAAAGAAGAATGGACATTCCAGCAGTAGGTGTCTCGAGTCCTGGATTTCCTTGTCACAGATAGTCCTCAATAAAAACAACTTTTACTGTTCTGTTGCGAAAGAAAATTCAAGTATTTATATATGTCATCAAAGTTGTTGTCCATAGTTCGCCTTAAACAAATAATATATCGGTGGCTGAGAGGGTAACACGCTCGATTCCCGATATAAGTCGGTGGATGAGAGGGTAACACGCTCGATTCCCGACAGTCATGAACCGGGATTGGATTCCGCGTTAAAATTTGTCTAATATGTGAATTACCTTCACATATATTATTCACTGTTTCAATTATCATGAACTAGGTTGCTCTTGCTGAGCGGTACCTATTTATGTGATTTTGAACCAGGCCTTTAACAAGAAATCCTATATAGTGTCGGGCATATAAGAGAATAGACCAATACAATATTAGAACGGTATGAAGGTTTAACTGGTGAAACTGATGTGAGTTTATTACACTGATGAGGCAAGCCATCTCAAAATATTTCTATTATTATTTGAATATCAGGAAAAGATCGCGTTAAATTGCTTCATATCCTATTATCTATTAAACTCGAACTTTACCGGAATTTTTCTCCGCGTGATAAGCTTCTTTTTAACTTGATAAAACAGATATCATTCGAGTATATTCAAGTTTGACAGCCAACGATAAAATGCCGTTCACAGATTCTATGAGAATTCTTCATATGAGAAATAGGTGTTGGGTTAAATCAAACGGTCATATGAGAATGAAAAGGTTAAAAGAGCGGAATAATTCAATAAAGGTCACTTTGAATCAAATATCTTTTAGAATTATTGTCTGAATCCCGATATACACGCAAAAAGGTACAGAATCCTTGAATTTTGTCCATAAGTGTATCTTTCAGAGTTATTGTCTGAATCCCGATATACATGCTAAAATGTACAACTTCCTGAAGTTTTGTACATAAGTGTATCTTTCAGAGTTATTGTCTGAATCCCGATATACATGTTAAAAGGTACAACTTCCTTAAGTTTTGTACATGAGTGAATCTTTCAGAGTTATTGTCTAAATCCCGATATACATGCTGAAAGGTACAACTTCCTTAAGTTCTGTCCACGAGTGTATTTTGCAGAGTTATTGTCTGAATCCAGATATACATGCTGAAAGGTACAACTTCCTTAAATTCTGTCCATGAGTGTATCTTGCAGAGTTATTGTCTGAATCCCGATATACATGCTAAAAGGTACAACTTCCTTAACTTCTGTCCATGAGTGTATCTTGAAGAGTTATTGTCTGAATCCAGATATACATGCTGAAAGGTACAACTTCCTTAAGTTTTGTCCATGAGCGTATATATTGGTATGGAATTAATGCTAGTGTTTGTTTTGAAAAATAAAAAATAAAAGACTACTACATAGAAAGATATATATATAATTTTTAGATAGTAAAAAGGCATATATTGGATTAAATAAAATATTTATTTGCCAATATTTTGGTTGGCTAAATGCCAAACTTTATAAAGGCATTACATTTTTGTATGAAATTCTTTGTATAAATGTAATGCCTTGACAAAGGTTGGCGTTCAGCCAACCAGAAATATTGGCAAATAAATATTTCATTCAATCCAATATATACCTTTTTATTATCTAAAGATTTAAATATGGATTGCTCTATATCCAGAAATATATATATATTAAAATAAAGGCATATCTTGGATCAATATAATTTATTAAATATATCCGATAATTCAATGAGGCTGTTCGCCTATCTTCCTCTAGGAATTCAAACTCCTTCTAAGCCCATCATCCGTGTGATGCATGAGAAGTATTGTTTATATAAGTTGGAGTGACCGAAACATTCTGAATGAATCAATTAAACAACCAGAAATAAAATGCTATATCTATTATATTTAACTAGTTTTGTTTTAACTGTAGGTATTATTGCGGTATGTCTATTTTCCTATTAATACTGTTTTGATCATCTATAGATGCCCAGCTCTCCAGAAATAATGTTTGTCCTGTATGTTGCTGTATAAAACTATTGCATTTTCAAAATCTGGAATATGTCCTTGATTGCATGATCTACAAGTAATGACAAAGGTCTATGGTTTCTGAAGGCTGTTTTGTGTTGATTAAGTCTCTCTATTAGGGGTTTTCCAGTTTCTCCAATGTAAGATGATGTACAGGATTTGCATTATATATATTTAACCAATGATTTAACCTGTTCCCTGATATTTAGCTAACCCAATTTCTTGATAAATCAAGAAAAGCTATCCACGAAGCGTTTCGCGCTGTTGGCGCTCGTCGGCGTGGAGTAGGACTGCGACCAAAATTAATTAAAAAGACATATAGTAGATCAAAATATCATTTATTTCACCAATATTTCAGTCGGCTGAACGCCGAACTTTACCAAGGTTATAATATAATATGTATATAGGGTATATATATATATATAAGAAGTTTATAATATAAAACATTATAATATAATATGTTATAATACCTTGATAAAGGTTGGCATTCAGCCAACCAGAAATATCGGCAAATGAATATTTTATTCAATCCAATATATGCCTTTTTATTATCTAAAGATTTAAATATGGTTTGCTCTATATTCAGAAATATATAAAAAGCATATCCTGACCAGGAGCACATGTGCTTTTCAGATGGCAAAGCGCCATCTGGTGGAACAGAAATCAACTAAACATTGATTTAGCCTGTTCCCTGATATTTGGCCAACCCAATTTCTTGATAAATAAAGAAAAGCCATACACGAACACGTTTCGCGCTGTTGGCGCTCGTCAGTGTGAAGCAGGCTGTACCACTGCGACCAAAAAGATTTTCGGTCCCAGAGGCTTATTGAGAAACCAAGAAATAGGTATTTCAGGCCAAAATTACGTAAATACGCTTAACACATGATAAAAATAATATAAAAAATACAGTTAAACCTGTTTATTGCGTCCCCTCTTGGGACTAACCAAAATAGGATACTATAGAGAGGTGGTGCTATAGACAGGTCACTTTTGAAGTTGAATGTTTACATTTTAATATTTAAAATCGGGCGATATAGAGAGGAAGACGCTATTTTTAGAGATGCGCTATAGACAGGTTTAACTGTATATATATATTTATTCTAAAGTTTATTAAAATCTATAAAAAAAAAAACATATTCCTATAAAAAATAGACACTTCGGCCAGTTGGAGTTTTTTATTTTCTCAACGTTTCGACAAAAATCTTTTGTCTTCGTCAGGAGAAGTAAATAAAAATAAAGCATTTGGCAAGGCGTTAAAAATTGTTGAGATTGCAAGGGTGTTCTTACGTGAATTTTCGAATTTAGCACAACATCTAAAGCGCGAGTCAAAAACAAATAATAAACTCGTCGAAGACTATGATCTTGGAAATACAATTTTTGTCGAAACGTTGAGAAAATTAAAAACTCCAACTGGCCGAAGTGTCTATTTTTTATATAAATATGAATGCCGGCCAGGCAGCCTCTATCTTTATGACTATAAAAAAAAAACAGTAAAAAGAAAGTAGTATTATAAATATACGCTTAACACATGAAAAAACAATAGAAAAATATAATATATATTCTAAATTTTATTATAATCTATAGAAAACAGTTAAAAAGAAATTTGTGAATATAAGGAAGATACAAAGAAAGATTTGATATGATTGACTATTGGAGGGCGTGGGCAGCACCAAGGGTTGAACGATAGGGTTGAAGCTGCCTGGGGTGCTTGAAGAGAGGTGTAACCGGGTCAGATGGCGCGGTATAAATACTGGACCCAACTGTCTACTGGCAGTCCGCTCCCAGCATTGGTGGTAGCATGAAGTTCCTGGTAAGTCCGCCTTGGATTACTCCTTCACCTCTCTACCTTTCTTCAGAATCTTCCATTCCATTCCTATGTCTCACTCTTCAAACCATAGAAATTCACATAGAATCTCGTCTATAAACATCCTTAATTAAGATAAAAACATTAGATCTTCATGGTCAGGAAAGCCTTTCTACTGGAGAAATTACGATAGGGTTGAAGCTGCCCGGGGTGGTTGAGAGAGGTGTAACCGGGTCAGGTGGCGTGGTATAAATACTGGACCCAACTGTCTACTGGCAGTCCGCTCCCAGCATTGGTGGTAGCATGAAGTTCCTGGTAAGTCCACCTTGGATTACTCCTTCACCTCTCTACCTTTCTTCACAATCTTCCATTCCATCCCTATGTCTCACTCTTCAAACCATAGAAATTCACATATAATCTCGTCTATAAACATCCTTAATTAAGATAACATTATATCTTCATGTAAAATTTTCTCTTTTTAAGTATCTCTATTCACAAACTTCTCAAGTTTTCGTGGAAGGAAAGCCTTTCTACTGGAGAAATTATTCTCAATTCAAACTCTAATAAAGTGCTTTCCTGCCCGAAAATCTTTAGAGATTTGTAAATGAAATTATTCAAAAAGAAACTTTTCCCTAAAGGTCTAATAATCTTATTTAAATATTGATTCAAGGATATATTTTATTGAATTTTAAACGCCCTTATATCGATAATCTTAAAATTCTCGCTGATCTCTGAATATATTCTACAATTCTGAAACTTGGCCCACCTACTGATTGACCACCCTTGATATAGAAAACATCAAAGATTAAATCATTCTTCTATAAGAATTTTGTAATAATTTTACCAAGATTACCAATATTACCAAGGTTGTTCCAAAAGTTCGTAAACACTTGTAAAATATAAATCATAATATGTTTACAAACCTTTGGAACAACCCTTTAGCTTCTCTTTTAGTAATTGTCATTTAACCTATAAATCTGAAAATAATATTACATTTTTCTCTTAATCAATATCTAAAATGAATCGAGATCTGATTGATCCTCTGTTATAAACTTCTGATATTTCCAAAAGAGCTTGTTTATATAGAGCAGTTTGAAAAGTTAAGACAGTTAAGCTGATAAACATATAAATTTATTCAATTGTAATCAAAGATAACCTTTTCGAAAGAAATTATTACAGCATATTTCAGTTGAAAAAATATTTTTCATTACTTTGAATTAGTATTATCTTTTTTAAGTATATATGAATGAATTTGAAAACACAAAATATAAATATAAATTGTAATTAGCATTCTTATGTGGCATTACATTCAAGTTAAAGTATAGGCCATATAGATAAAATTATAAATATATATAATCTAATACAAATGAAAACATTAAGACGCGGATGTTTCATTTCACAAATAAATCAAACTTCTACTGTCCTTACTGCGATGGGAAAATATTGGGAGGGCTTGGCTTATCAATGGTGAACCTTCCAAGCGGTTTCACCAATTTAATCTACCAGACCGCTTCATTAGAGTTCTAATACTGTATTGGATCATTCTGCTTTTATATTCTACACTGAATATCATCTGAATCATCTCTTTCTTGATAGTATTCATCTATCTGTGCCAAATTAAAACCTCTTTCTTTTATCGAATGCATGAAAAGTGCATTTATTAAATGCACCAAAACTGCGTCTATTTTTTTTCTGTGTTCTTCTATCTGTGTATTAAGACGAAGAATTCTCTTTCTCGCAACTTGTTTCTAGTTTATTCTGTATAGAAATGGCGTCGATCTCTCTGAATATAGTCTTGAAATGTTACAAGTGGATACAAGTTACTTTAGGTATTCATACATCTTTTAATATACACCTATCCCCCGATTTACACGGTAGATACGTTCCTGAGAAAAACGTGTAAATCGGGGGATAGGTGTACACAGAAATAAAAATAAAATTCATTGACAGGTTAAAATATGTAGTCAGCACATAAGCTCGGGATTCCTCGTGAGATGTGTTCACAGCGCATGTGTTCAATCACAGTAGCATTTAGTATAGTGCGATAAAAACAACAAAAAAAAAACTTATTTGGAAAACCGTGTAAAAGCGAAAACGTGTAAAACAAGTACCGTGTAAATCGGGGGATAGGTGTATAGTTGCGGATAGCAACCATTAAAAACTATCTCTTTCCATTTACCTTATAATTCTTTATATTGAAGATTTGCGCTAAATTGAATATATACCTTTATATCGAGTTATACTTTGCTCAATATTTATCTGAAACTGCCTATATACAGTTAAACCTGTCTATAGCGCTACCTCTAAATAGCGCCTTCCTCTCTATAGCCCCCGATTTTAAATACGTAGTATGATGCGATTTACATTAAAAGTGACCTGTCTATAGCACCCCCTCTCTATAACACCCTATTTTAATGAATCCCAAGAAGGAGCGCTATAGACAGTTTTAACTGTATATTAAATAAGAATATGCTAATACAGAATTAGAAAAGAAACCCTCACACATATCTTTTTAATAATCTAAAACATATTTTTTCTGATTTTGTAGCATATTATTATATCCATAGATATCCTCTTCGAATTTTGAAAAAGAAAATCCTTTTCTTTCTATCCTTTTCTGATATCGTCATATCCTTTCATAATTCTCGCATATATTTCCTCTTTTTACGCCATACATAGCTTTTAGAATCCTCACATATAACCTAAGGGGTCAGTGGAAGGATGGTCTAAACCGTTGGTTTTCGACCGCTACGACCCGGGTTCGATTCCCGCATTGGGAATTTTTTTCTGATCAAAAAAAAAAAAAAAAAAATGCTCCAATGGCCTCCGATTCTTGAGAAAATCAAACCCCACCAGCGAGTGCAAGTAATCAAACAGGGCTCTGGAATATTTGTAAGTGCAAAAGTTGAACTGCTTTTCATATGTGTAGACATGTGGTGTACTTACAGTAAAATCAGTCGCTTATTTCTACCCACTATGCATATCATGGCCTGTACCATGTGTATACTAAGGATAAGCAAAAAACAACATATACCTTTCATAATACTCTGACACATATCCTTCAGTTAAATCAACGGAACATTAATGAATAAATATATTTTTATGCTATAAGAAGTCACTTCACTTTTAAAAATTCATAAAAGCAATGCATTTCTATTGATGCATTTCTACTTGAAAATATAAGGTTGTCCCAAAAGTTCATGTTTTTTTTATTACCTGGCGAATAATATTATTCCATCAAATATTTACATCAAAATATTATTCAATTATCATTATTAATAAAAGAGAAGAGAAACAAGATTTATGTAAGAGATTAAACATTCTAAGAAGACAAATGAAGCTCTTTAATCTTAACGAGAACAGAGAACTGTGTACAAAAGAAAGAAATGTCTGGCAATATGTACAATCAACATAATATAAATTATCAGTTTCTTAAAATATATTTGTTGCTATATAATTTTAAATATATCTACAAAAGATATTGAATTTAATATAGATTTTTTACTGGATATAAAAATATTTGGATCTGTTACTATTAAATTATTGTATAATCTATAGTCTTGAAAAACAGGACAATCTAGTAAAATATGTATTGAGGTTTGTTACTCATGTCCACAAAACAACTCGAGTCTTTCAATAGATGGGATATGATAAAATAAGGTTTTATAGTCATAACCGAAGGGTAAAGGGTCCTTAGGATAGTCCTCTAATATGTTTGCAAGTGTTAAGGCCAAGATTTCAGACAAATATTTTCTATAAGTGAAGAACAGCCGTTCAGACATGAAGTATGAAGAATACAGAACTATCTTATCCTAAGATGAGATCAAATTTCAGCTAGACATTGTAGACATGTCAATCAACAGAACAAAGATAGCTTCCTCTGACATCCATAGTTGAAGACTTCGCAATCAATCAATCCATTAGCCGATTCTTCGATCCAAGAAAGCTGACTATCTCAATTTTCCTTCCAGCCATATTTTTCTCCATTGTCCATTTCATTAAAAAATAGTAATAGAATACATGAGGGTCGGTAGAAGGATGAGCTATACCGTTGGTTTTCGATCACTACGACCCGGGATGGAATCCCGCATTGGAAATTTTTTCTAAAAAAAAAAATGCTCAAATGATCCCTGATTCTTGAAAAATTCCAACCTCACCAGCGAGTGCAAGTAATCAAACGGGGGCTCTGGTAAATTTGTAAGTGCAAAGGTCGAACTGCTTTTCACATGTGTAGACATGTGGTGCACTTACAGTAGTAAAAGCAGTCGCCTACTTCTACCCACCATGATTATCATGGCCTATATCATGTGTACTAAGGATAATAATAAAAAAAATATATATATCCCCACAAGGGATGCTTACGTCAAGAAACAACACTAAGATACTATATTACATAAACAATTGAATAATTACAAGGTTTAAGTAGAACTTTAAAGAAGAAAAGGACATTAAAATCATGTTTGATTCCACATCTTACCTAGAAACAACCAATGAAAGAAATCAAATACATAGTTTAGCAGAAATACATGTTTCTAATAAAATAAACGTCTCTGCGCAGCTACTTTGATAGAAAACGCAGTCACCTGTGTATGTATTACGCGCATCCAATAGCAATAAAAGATAATATAACTGAAGCTTTTAAAATGCACTAAGGAAATTTCAATCCTTCCATACAGAATCAGTAGCAATTGAAATGTATCCAACCATTTTGATATATACCAAATACGTCTTGATTATATTTTATTGATAAAATATAAGGATGTCCCAAAAATTCGTATTTTTCTTATTACTTGGCGAATAATATTATTATGGCGAATATACATAATAATACATAATACAATTACTTTATACATTATACAAAAACATTATACATAACGGCGAATAATATTGGTATTTCAATTTATTTGCAAGTGTTTACAAACCTTGTAAATGATTATTATATAGAAAATCATGTTATAACATATTCCTTAATTTATAAATCACAAATTCTCAACAATATTTTTCTATTTTTAAAACTACAGGATAAACGGAGAGAGCTGTAAAAATAGTAACCAAGAAAGAAATTCTAAACATGCGCTTTTCTCTAGTGTAATTGAATTCTCTCGGCGTAAGTTGTATTTGCCTAATTAACTTGGGAAATACAAAAGGTAAAAAAAGAATAAAGATGTAGGAAGTGGTAACATTTAGCTAAATAGCCATGTAATAAATCTGTTTATATCGTAAAGTCCATGCTGACCTGGTTAAGGTTTCCTTTTCTATCTTGTATCGCCAGTGCATTGACCTCTGGGTGCTTCGAGACGGATGCTAGCGGTGGGAAACCTTTTACTACTTTCTTATCTCCACGATGGCCGATGCAGCATAGTGGGGAGATTTGACAACCATCATGATTGGGTGAAGTAGAATGCGTCTGCCTTTGTCATTTAGCGTAGTTTTCATTTACAAATAAAAATAATTATCTACTCTTATCCTTTCTGCCATGAAGAAATATTCGTCTGACTTATCACTGGCCTTATTCTTCTTTCTTATCTCCTCTCAATCATATCAGGGTATCAAGCTTGTAGAGCTTGTTGATGGTGTCTGCTGGGGATGAGTAGAGTTCATCAATGGATGAGTCAATTCAGGAAATTGACAGCCATCATGACTGGGTGAAGTAAAATGCGTCTGCCTTTGTCATTAAGACTGGGAGCACTACTCAGTGGTAGGCCGACTTAGCTCCAAAAGAAATGGCACCTCTGACATGAGGAACAGACGCCATGTACAGCCGCTCCTAACAATGGAGTACAGACTCATCCTGTATCCCTGGAGCCCTTACAGGGTACTATCAGCTGGGTTTTTTATTGAAATTAGATTCGCCTTTATGAAATATTGAAAGTTTTCTCTAACTCTGTATGAAATAACATTCAATATGAATGCTGAACGTCCCCTCTACACGTTTGAATTTTGAACAAAAAGAACCATTGTGATTTTATTTCAATTTCTTTATTCTTTCATCAGACTTTTTAGACACGGTGTACTACAATTTCGCTTTTATATTTAAAATACTTTTTATTATTATTATTATTCCAAGCACACGTGGTACAGGCCATGATAATCATAGTGGGTAAAAGGCGACTGCTTTTACTGTAAGTACACCACATGTCTACACATGTGAAAAGCAGTTTAACTTTGCACTTATAAATGTGCCAGAGTTCTGTTCGGTTACTTGCACTCGTTGGTGGGGTTGGACTTTTTCAAGATTCGGGGGACATTGGAGAATTTTTTTAAATAAAAAAAAAGTGCCAAATGCGGTATTCGACCCCGGGTCGTAGCGGTCGAAAACCAACGGTTTAGATCATCCTTCCACCGACCCCACTAAATTACTTTAATTATTTATAGTCTTCCTCAATAATCAATTTTCACATATCGAGGAATGCATGAAATGACTTTGCCAATTTGTGTCTCCTTTCTTTCTTTTAGATATTCCTTAATTAAATATTTATCAGAATGCCTAAAAAATATCGTTATATATTATATAATTTCTGGGCATTAACACACTTTTTTCTCTCTTTTATTCCCTCTGACATGAGGAACAGACGCCATGTGCAGCCACTCCTAACATGGAGTACAGACTCATCCTGTATCCCTGGAGCCCTTACAGGGTACTATCAGCTGAGCCCAGGTTTTTTAGCGAGCTTGTTACTGCTCCCCCTCCTCCTTTTTTATCACTGGTGAACCTCACCTGCGGTTTCTGTGTATTTTTATTTCTAAGAAATGGAAGTTTTTCTATATCAACTAAGATTTCAATTAATGTTTTTCCTCATTTAGATGAAATGTTTTGACTCGAATGAAGAGGCGGATATATAAATTTTGATGCTTCTATCTCTGCGTCCCTGTAAATGAGAGGTTTAAATTTTTTTCAAATGCGTGTGTTTGCGCAGGTTGTATTTTCCGCGGTAGCCGTGGTTGTGTCCGCTAGCGGCTACGGAGGAGGAGGTGGAGGCTATGGCGGTGGTGGAAGTGGAGGCTACGGCGGTGGTGGTAGCGGAGGCTATGGCGGAGGAGGCCTGGGTGGAGGCTACGGAGGCGGTGGCGGAGGCTACGGCGGCGGTGGTAGCGGAGGATACGGCGGCGGTGGTAGCGGAGGCTACGGCGGTGGAGTCATCGTGGTGAAGACCATCAGCGGCGGCGGTGGTGGTGGATATGGCGGTGGAGGTCTCGGTGGAGGCTACGGAGGTGGCAAAGGAGGCGGTGGTGGCGGCTATGGCGGTGGAGGACTCGGTGGCGGCTACGGAGGTGGAAGCGGTGGCTACGGAGGTGGAGGATACGGCGGTGGTCTCGGAGGCGGACTCGGTGGTGGCTACGGAGGCGGTCTCGGTGGTTACGGCGGAGGTGGCAAGGGATCCGGCGGTGGCCTTGGAGGTTATGGCGGTGGAAGCGGCGGCTACGGAGGCGGTGGTCTAGGCGGAGGATACGGCGGTGGAAGCGGTGGCTACGGAGGCGGTGGACTCGGCGGAGGCTACGGAGGTGGAAGCGGTGGCTATGGAGGCGGTGGTCTAGGCGGAGGATACGGCGGTGGAAGCGGCGGCTACGGAGGCGGTGGACTCGGCGGAGGCTACGGAGGTGGAAGCGGCGGCTATGGAGGCGGCGGACTTGGAGGCGGCTACGGCGGTGGTAGCGGTGGATATGGCGGCGGTGGCCTCGGTGGAGGTTACGGCGGAGGCAGCGGAGGCAAGGGAGGCGGATACTAAACCAGAAAGCCTGTAGCAGTCTGGAAATCATCTTCTACGGTAAGTTATAGTTCTCTTTTGCTTCTCATCGTCTTTCTAGACTTTCTAGACTTTACAACTGAAACCTTCTTCTCTCTCAAATCAGTGCTACCAAAAAACAAACTTAAATAACTTTCATTCAGCACAATATTCTAATTTATCTTTGTTTGTTGCAGATAGAAGAACTGTAATAAATTGTAAATGGAAATTTTGAAGATTTTGTAAAATAGAGAGTTGATGTTAAAATAAAAAGATAAAAAAGATTTTGTTTTGTTGTTTATAAATCCCATATTTTACACCAGTTTGAATGGTTTCACATCATTTTCACTCATTTCTTCTAGTATTTTTCTCGAGTGAGTGTTCACATTATTAAATATAAAGATATATATATATATTTGAGGGTGTGCCACATGGTCTCTCCATATCTCCTCCTTCAATGCCTTCCTCTACTGAGGGTGGGCCACATGGTCTCTCCATATCTCCCTCCTCCAATGTCTTCCTTTATTGAGGGTGGGCCACATGGTCTCTCCATATCTCCCTCCTTCAATGTCTTCCTCTACTGGGGGTGGGCCACATGGTCTCTCATATCTCCCTCCTTCAATGTCTTTCTCTACTGAGGGTGGGCCACATGGTCTCTCCATATCTCCTCCTTCAATGTCTTTCTCTACTGAGGGTGGGCCACATGGTCTCTCCATATCTCCTCCTTCGATGTCTTCCTCTACTGGGGGTAGGCCACATGGTCTCTCCATATCTCCCTCCTTCAATGTCTTCCTCTACTGAAGGTGGGCCACATGGTCTCTCCATATCTCCCTTCTTCAATGCCTTCCTCTAATGAGGGTGGGCCACATGGTCTCTCCATATCTCCCTCCTTCAATGTCTTCCTCTACTGAGGGAGGGCCACATGTTCTCTCCATATCTCCCTCCTTCAATGTCTTCCTCTACTGAGGGTGGGCCACATGGTCTCTCCATATCTCTCTCCTTCAATGTCTTCCTCTACTGAGGGTGGGCCACATGGTCTCTCTATATCTCCCTCCTTCAAAGCCTTTCTCTACTGAAGGTGGGCCACATGGTCTCTCCATATCTCCCTTCTTCAATGCCTTCCTCTACTGAGGGTGGGCCACATGGTCTCTCCATATCTCCCTCCTTCAATGCCTTCCTCTACTGAGGGTGGGCCACATGGTCTCTCCATATCTCCCTCCTTCAATGTCTTCCTCTACTGAGGGTGGGCCACATGGTCTCTCCATATCTCCCTCCTTCAAAGCCTTCCTCTACAGAGGGTGGGCCCAATGGTCTCTCCATACCTCCCTCCTTCAATGTCTTCTCCTACTGAGGGTGGGCCACATGGTCTTTCCATATCTCCTTCCTTCAATGTCTTCCTCTACTGAGGGTGGGCCACATGGTCTCTCCATATCTCCCTCCTTCAATGCCCTCCTCTACTGAGGGTGGGCCACATGGTCTCTCCATATCTCCCTCCTTCAATGTCTTCCTCTACGGAGGGTGGGCCACATGGTCTTTCCATATCTCCCTCCTTCAATGTCTTTCTCTACTGAGGGTGGGCCACATTGTCTCTCCATATCTCCCTCCTTCAATGCTTTCCTCTACTGAGGGTGGGCCACATGGTCTCTCCGTATCTCCCTCCTCAATACCTTCATTTACTGAGGGTGGGCCACATGGTCTCTCCGTATCTCCCTCCTTCAATGCCTTCTTCTACGGAGGGTGGGCCACATGGTCTCTTCATATCTCCCTCCTCCAATGTCTTCCTCTACTGAGGGTGGGCCACATGGTCTCTCCATATCTCCCTCCTTCAATGTCCTCCTCTACTGAAGGTGGGCCACATGGTCTCTCCATATCTCCCTCCTTCAATGTCTTCCTCTACTGAGGGTGGGCCACATGGTCTCTCCATATCTCTCTCCTTCAATGTCCTCCTCTACTGAAGGTGGGCCACATGGTCTCTCCATATCTCTCTCCTTCAATGTCCTCCTCTACTGAAGGTGGGCCACATGGTCTCTCCATATCTCCCTTCTTCAATGCCTTCCTCTACTGAGGGTGGGCCACATGGTCTCTCCATATCTCCCTCTTTCAATGCCTTCCTCTACTGAGGGTGGGCCACATGGTCTCTCCATATCTCCCTCCTTCAATGTTTTCTCCTACTGAGGGTGGACCACATGGTCGTTCCATATCTCCTTCCTTCAATGTCTTCCTCTACTGAGGGTGGGCCACATGGTCTCTCCATATCTCCCTCCTCAATGCCTTCATCTACTGAGGGTGGGCCACATGGTCTCTCCATATCTTTCTCCTTCAATGTTTTCCTCTACTGAGGGTGGGCCACATGGTCTTTCCATATCTCCCTCCTTCAATGTCTTTCTCTACTGAGGGTGGGCCACATGGTCTCTCCATATCTCCCTCCTTCAATGCTTTCCTCTACTGAGGGTGGGCCACATGGTCTCTCCGTATCTCCCTCCTTCAATGCCTTCTCTACTGAGGGTGGGCCACATGGTCTTTCCATATCTCCCTCCTTCAATGCTTTCCTCTACTGAGGGTGGGCCACATGGTCTCTCCGTATCTCCCTCCTCAATGCCTTCATCTACTGAGGGTGGGCCACATGGTCTCTCCGTATCTCCCTCCTTCAATGTCTTCCTCTACTGAGGGTGGGCCACATGGTCTTTCCATATCTCCCTCCTTCAATGTCTTCCTCTACTGAGGGTGGGCCACATGGTCTCTCCATATCTCCCTCCTCCAATGTCTTCCTGTACTGAGGGTCGGCCACATAGTCTTTCCATATCTCCCTCCTTCAATGTCTTCCTTTACTGAGGGTAGGCCCCATGGTACCTCCATATCTCCCTCCTTCAATACCTTCATCTCCTCGTAGGTGTGTCGTCCACTCTATTGTTTTAGATCGTCTGTGTATCCCTGTCGTTTGCTTCCCCCTCGATCTTTTTCCCCCGGACCCTTCCTCCAACACTGTCAGCAATGTCTCTCCTGCTGATCATCACATGTCCAGCAAACTTCAGTTTTCCTTGTTTTATGAACTTTACCAACTGGCCTTCTGTAACCATTTGATCGAGGACTTGATTATTTGTTACCATATCTGTCCAAGATATTTTGAGAACTTTTCTGTAAAGGTAGGTCTCGAAGACTTCTATTCGTTTGATTGAAGATTTTAAAAATGTCCACGACTTGAAATTTTACTGGGAAAAAAATCTATAAAAAGAAAGGGAAACTCACTAAACAAAGAAAGAGAGAAACTATATCTATAATACAATATAATGCGGCTTATGATTGTAGAACGACATTTGAAAATGATCCCGCATGTGTTTCTTTTAAACGAAAAATCGAAATTTATTTTTAAGGAGAAATAACGATTATTTCTAACCTTAGGGATGAAGTATGAAAGGATGAATTGTGATGGGTAATGATAAACGGAAAAAAAAAATTCCCATCCCTGGACACTTTTATTTCTCCGTTTATCATTACTCTTCACAATTCACCTTTTCATACTTCTTCACCAAGGTTAGAAATAATCAACAACACAACAAAAAAGCCTTTATTCAGGGTCACTGACCCTATACAGGATTCACCAGAGGTATGCATAAGAACAAAGCAGTGAGAAAAAGGAAACAACGATATATACAGAAGAAAAAGAAAAAAAAAAAAACAAGAAAGTGAAAGAGGGAAGCAATAAAAACAACACAAAAAGAGTAGCAGTAAGAAAGTGAGGAGTGAGTGTTACTTGGCCTTCTTCTGAGATATGGACTTGTGGAAACCATAAAACGCCGTAGCAATATACTTATTCTGGGTCATATTGTTAATTATTGGTGGAAATGAAGCACAGAGTTGCCCAGTTTTGAGCATAAGGGTTCATAGAAATAATCGTTATTTCTCCTTAAAAATAAAATTCGATTTTTCGTTTAAAAGAAACACATGTGGGATAATTTTTAAATGTCGTTTTACATAGAAACTCAAGGAAGACTACTCTGTAAAATGACATTATTTAACTGTACTCTGTCTAATGTATTATTTGATTTATAAAATTTTCAAATTCCTTTCTGACTATACCTTCGTGTATTGATGTATTGAATTGTAATAACCAATTTGCCATTAAAGCACTTCTTTGGTAGAATCAAGGAGTTCATAAATGTGTCAAGTTATTTTTTTATGAGAATAGATCAATCCATAAATAGATCTTTAATTTAAAAGACATATACTGGATCAAAATACAGTTAAACCTGTCTATAGCGCCTCCTCTTGGGACTCACCAAAATAGGGTGCTATAGAGAAGGGGCGCTATTTACAGGACACTTTTAATGTAAATCGCATCGTACTACGTATTTAAAATCGGGCGCTATAGAGAGGAAGGCGCTATTTAGAGGGGGCGCTATAGACAGGTCACTTTTAATGTAAATCGCATCGTACTACGTATTTAAAATCAGGCGCTATAGAGAGGAAGGCGCTATTTAGAGGGGGCGCTATAGACAGGTCACTTTTAATGTAAATCGCATTGTACTACGTATTTAAAATCGGGCGCTATAGATAGGAAGGTGCTATTTAGAGGGGGGCGCTATAGACAGGTTTAACTGTATAATTTATTTCCAATATTTCAGCTGGCTGAACCTTTTGTTGAATTTGTTGTTGACATTAATATGTTATAATACCTTGAAAAAGGTTGGCGTTCAGCCAAATGAAATATTGGTAAAAGAATTATATTTTGATCCAATATATGTCTTTTTAATATAATGTTAAATTATGCAACAAACTTACCTTGTGGATCACATTGAAGCAAAGACGGCTTGAAGCGATGAAGGCCATTTTTCGACATGTAAAGTGGTCCTAAACACAATAGTCACAATTAACACAAAGCAATAACGCGCCATCTATACATATAAATGAAAGAATTTAAAAGCACGAATGTTTCTTTTATACATAATACAAACTTCCACTGCCCTTACTGCGATGAAAAAATATATTGGGAGGGCTTGGCTCATCAATGATGAACCCTCCCAGCGGTTTCACCAATTTAATCCACCAGACCGCTTCTCAGAACTCTAATACTGTATTGGACGATTCTGCTTATATACGCAGCACTGAAGGGTGGAATCTCAGAAATGGTTTTCAAGAAAACTATGGACATAAGCTTATAGGACAGTAGAATTACATTCAAATATTTGCATCGAGCAATGCTCTTCCACAAACAATAAAGACAAGTGAAAAAATAATACAAATGTAATATTGAACTGGGATAAGGTTCATAAATTAAGAAAAAGGCATCTCCTTATCGTGCAACTGAAAGTTGCTGAAGGCTTGCGCCATCTATCGGAATAAATATCAACTATTATCGTTTATTTTTTAGTATTCCAGAATTAGCCAAATACCATTCTTGATTAATCAGAGAGAAAATATCTTTATTTTACGGGGCTGATAACCAAAATGAATGATTTTTGAGCCCCGATGGACGCATAAAGCGGAATATATACAAAGCATAGTTGGAGGGGCCTGGGGATGGGTGGCCAGGGATCATCGCCAGGTGAGGCCAGGAGAGCCGGGATGTAGAGGAGGACCGGGGGGGGGGGGGGGGGGGGGGGGGGAGCAGGGTGGTGATCCGCGGAGTTCAGGGGGTGGCAGAGACGGGTTCAATGGTGTTGAGCCCAGGGGTGACCGTGGAGAGCAGACAGACCGCAATGATTAAAGTATATGATTTTTAAGCACAAAAGGTGTAGCAGGCAGACAAGCCGCAATGCACAATGTCAAAGTATCAAGGTGCTGCACGCAACCAAGGCTGTTCAAAAAGGTTAGATTCCCCAGGCCAGGGAAAATAAAAGAAAGACAGCTGTTGTTTAAATAAGAATATTAGATAAAGCGAGAATGATTCAGCAACTGATGGGAAAATATAGATTTTTTTAAATTTTATTTATTTATTATTATTATTATTATTATATTTTTTTGTAAAAATGAATATATTAAAGTTTTAGAAAAGATTACTGGTGAGGGTACCAGTGCTAAGACGACCAACCAGAAAAGTACACCATAGATTGCATAGCGCGCTCAAATGGGTCGCTGCGTAAGTCGATTTCTCGAGTAGCCCGCGCCGTCGAATCGCCAAACCATTTGCCCTCTGTCCTTGGGTTACAGAGACAGCGTCAGGGGCGATCACATACGCAGGGCAGGTCGCGAAACCGATCTTAAACAGCGGCACAGGCCAGAGTTACGTCTACGAGTAGCCGCAAATGACCGGTGTTAACCATGAGGTGAGGAGTCCGAGTCACTCAGGTGATCGGAATCCTCGGCGCGGACGCGTGGCTTAAGTCTATCAGAGGCCTTTAGGAACTCCAGGCAGGCTCGCCAAGTGCTCCTGTTGAAAATAAAGTCTTTGAGTGACCGCGGAGTGTACCCTAATTCTTCTGCACAGGTGGAAAGAAGGGAGAATCTAAGGGCATCAAGGCTGCTGCACTCAAGCACGATGTGAGACAGAGTTTCTTCTCTGTCGGCGTCGCAGTAAGGGCAGGAAGGATCGTCGATGACGCCTATCCTGTGGGCGAAACTGTCCGTCCACGTGTGTCCCGTTAGCAGGCCTACCACAATGTGCTCGCTAGGGACGATGTACGCATACCTTTTGTCTAAAAGACTCATTGGAGTAGGGCCAAAGCGGGTGTGGATAGAAGGAGCTAGAGAGAGGAATCTGCTTTCCCATGCTTCACGCGCCCGGCCGTAGATTGCCGATTTTACAAACGATAAAGGAGCGAGTTTGTAACAGCTTGGGTCAGCAGACTCAGCACCCCGCTTTGCGAGTGTGTCCGCAATGTCATTACCCACGTTCCCACTGTGGCCCTTGATCCATTGTATGGTGCATCTGTTCCCATTGCGATTCAATCGCGAAATCAGTAGCAGAGCTCTGTCGATAAGGTAATTACCAGTCTTAGAGTTCAGAACTGACTTCACGACTGAGAGGTTGTCCAGGAAGAATCCTAAGGTTAGATGATTTGGTAAAGTGGTTGCGTTTTCAAGAGCCTTAACCAATCCAAGGGCTTCCGCCTGAAAGACAGAACAATGAGGGGACAGAACATGAGATTCACGTATTTCAGGTGCACAATCGATACAAGAGAACCTGTACACGCCGGCGCCAACTCCATCTCTGGTTTTGGAACCATCTGTATAGTATGCCACGTGGAAGAAAAGAGCAGGAATATTACTGGGAGCGGAGTAATAGGGGGGTAGGGGAGAGGATGTGGAAAGGGAGGAGGCTCGAGTGGAATATCAGCGTCAACCAATCCATACTTTTTAAGGTATAGCTCAGTTTTAGCCAAGATTTCCAGATCGAGAGGAAGGACTCTAGAGAGGGAGATTAGAGCAGCGTTGCTGGTTGATCTGAAAGCTCTACAAGCTCTCACTAGGAAAGGCCTTTGAGCACTCAGTAGAACATTCAAGGAGCGTTGAGAAAGATTAGGAAACCATACCGCCGAGGCATAGGCAATGGCCGGAACAACCACTTGCAGATACAGAGTTCTCAGGGCGCGGTAACCAAAACCAAAGTTGAGATTAGCAGCTGCGGTCAAACGCGGCAACATGCCGCGGACCTTGGCGCAGACTTCAACTACGTGCTGGTAGAAAGATAGACGTTGATCAAATCTCACTCCCAGCACCTTAATTGAGTCGCACCATTGGATTGGCCGTCCGTGGATAACCAGATCCCGGCGCGGTTCAGGCAGTCTCCCGTGTGGTCTGAGGAGAACCATAGCCTGGCACTTCCCCACGCTGAGTTCCAGTTTATGCAAACTGCACCACCTAGCGATCATATCTATGGTGTGTTGGGCCGCGGGAAGTTGACTAGGTCGGCATCCCGAGACCACCACGACCAGATCATCCGCGTAGGCTTGCGGGAAAACATTATTCCTGTAGTCCAGCGTGAGGAGTCCGTCAAAGACAATATTCCAAAGGAATGGGCCGAGAACTGAACCCTGGGGACATCCTTTGGAAATTCGTCTCGACACAGTACAACCATTTATAGATAGTCTCACAACACGGTTACATAGAAACGAGTTTATCAGGTGATAAATGTTTCTGGGACAGACGCTTTTGTGCAACGCTCTCAAGATACTGGAGTGGAGCACGTTGTCAAAAGCGCCTTTAACATCAAAGAAAGAAGAAGACAAGATTTCCTATTTTTAATCGTCCGGGTTATAGTAGATTTTAGATTTAAGAGTGCGGCTGTAGTAGATCTACAAGGCTTAAATCCGAACTGGTTTGGAGGCGCTTTACACATCCTATCGGCCAACCACGACAGCCTAGCAAGAATTAGACGCTCAAGGATCTTGCCCAAGCCAGGCAGCATCGTGATTGGACGGTGTGATGCGAGAAAGTCCTCCCCACTTCGCTTGGGGACGAGAACGACGTCCCCCAGCTTCCATGTAGATGGAAAGTGGCCAGTGGTTAAACACTTGTTGAAAATACTTAGAAAAACGTCCGAAAATGTTTAACTAGTTTTACGATAAGAAGAGGTGGCATGCCATCACTACCAGGAGAAGAAGATAAGTTTACCTTATCCGCTGTCAACAACAACTCGTTATCTGTAAACAAAGGGTCGTTATCAGATGACGATGCGATGACCTTGCTTAAATCTTTGTGTTCTAACATGGTATCGGGCGGGACGCGGCCGAAATAGTAATCTAATACGTGATTTAATGTGTCCCGCGGACCTTCAGTGAAGCCGCTACCAACTGGGAGAGCTGAGAGGGGTTTGCGCTTAAAACTTCCCTTGATGAAACTGTAGATTCCACCCCAAGGGCTGATTTCGCAACGCGAGCAGGCTGCCCTCCATGCTTCTTTCTTAGCCAGTCTCCTCGCACGGCGATATCTTGCCTTCAGTCTTTTGTAAAAGATCTCCAGCACACCCTTAACGACACCGCGTGCCTTTATAAAGGCCCGCTGTGCCTTTTGAGTGGCCCTTTTGAGAGGATTCAAATCAGATTTCCACCAAGAGATGGACTTGAGGTATTTATCACTTCTGGGACGGGATGGAATGGTGTTTAGACATGTGTGAAAAATCTCTTCGCCGAGTAAATTAATTACATCGTCGAGGGAGGATGAGTCACGCACATTTTCTAAAAAAAGATTAATATTTTCTATTTTTTGGCTGAAATGTTCAAAAACTCTATCCCAGTCAGCGCGACCAAAGCTGAAGTATATTTGGCTAAATTTGTTTAATTTAAATCTGGTGTTGTCCTGTGAAGAGGGAGCGAAATTTAGGTTAAAGACGAGGCGTTTATGGTCAGACAACTCCTGGTACTCAGGATGCCAATCGGTAACGCTATTTACAAGGCCAGCACTACAGCAAGTGACGTCGATGGAAGAAGAGCGGTTGCCCTCCTCCCACGTCACCGCGCCGTGAGTGTTGAGCACATGCAAATAGTTGGCATCAATAAAGTTTTCAACTAGATCTCTCTTAGGTGAGTGATGCCTGAGGAGCAGAGGTTTATCCGACCACCTAAAAGATTCAACATTTAGATCGCCGCAAAAAATGACCTCGTCATAGTTCAGAGAATTAAGGCTATAATTTATCTTATCGAGAAGAGGGGAGGGATCACATGATGGCGGAAGGTAAACATTACAAAGAAGAATACTTTTACCACTCAATTCACACATGACAAACACGACATTAACACTGGACAAATGAGACAAATGGACAAATTTAAGGCTAGGATTTACTACAATGACCATAGCTCCCAACCTAGAGTTTGTAATAGGGCCATAGCAAACTCTGTTAGATGGGATTGGCAGCGATGGGATTTTGCCGCGCGCGGCTGGGAGCTCTTGTAAAAGTAGTAAATCTATGTTCTCCTCACGACAATCATTCAATACTGAATACAAACAAGGCTGAGAGCGTCTTATATTGATTTGTAGGCACTTGAAAACAATCATTTGACTATCGACTTAATGAACTGATCCTGGGCATCTCGCATGTGCTTGCACATCATGGAGTTGGCATTGTTCTTGTCACCGCACCTGTGACACTTAAGCGCGCTTTTATTTTCACAGGCAGTGGTAAGATGTGCACCTGCACAATTGGCGCACTTGGGCGCATTGGTGCACTTTTTACCATCAGTGTGCGTCCTGTGAGAGAGGCTACCGTAGATACCACATGGGAAGACGCGTTTCGCCTGGGCGAGCCTGAGGGACAGGAAGTCAACAGTGACGCGGCCGCGTGCAAGGAGAACTTCCTTGATACCCTTATTGACCTCTATGATAGCGGTGGAAGGCGAACCTTCCTTCCTAATCAATTTAACCAGCTTCAAGCCGCCGCTGTTATTAATTAACTGCGGGGCTATCACAGGGTTTTCCATCAGATCAGACACCAGATCAGATTCAGATTTTTCGACAGGGATGCCGAAAATTGCCAACCTGGGCCTGAATGTCGGGTTTGGTAGGACTTTAAGTCCGTCACACAATGTTGGCGGTCTTAAATCCGTCCACAAACCGCTTTGATTCTGCAGAATTGGGAAGTGAAGGACAAGTTTTTTGTCCTTCCCAGTTACCGCCGTCACATCACAACTCTTCAACTGTGGTGTCTTGGCAATTTTGGCTCTGATGGCCTCGAAAGATAAGTTGTCTGAGGCAATTTTTACATGGTTTACACTGTTCTTTAACGTTTGCGCGTAGGTTGAAAGCGCTGGCACTCTAGGGTGTACAGTTGTGGGTTGGTTGGACCTAATTTGGATAGTAGAAGTATCTGGTTGGGGGATAATTTTAACGGGGTTAGGAGGAGAGGGAGGGTTGGCCAACCTTTTCCTAAGTTGGATGACCTCATTTTCAACTATTTTTACATTTTTTTTTGAAGATTCTCAACACTTCAGTTTGTAAAGCGTTAAAAATACGCCTTAGGTCGTCTTTCACTGAGTCAGATAACCCAGTGCGGGTGGTAGCAGGAAGGTTAGAGGCAGCGATATCCACTACCTCATGAAAATTTTTGTTGAAAAGAGAATCTATCTCTTCCCAGCAGTCAGAGGATCCAGAATGGGTACAGGAAGGAATGGAAGTAGGGGCCTGGGGGATCTTACCTTGGGCAGTCCTATTAATAGGAGCGGAGACCTCTTCGGCCACGGTCCCAGGACTTGTGGAGGGCTCCAAAGGTGGGAATGGGTCGTCAGCTGACATGGCCCGCGTCTGCATGCGAGTGATGACCATATTGTATCTTGTCTCTTCGTGGTTGTTATGGTAGTCAGTCGTTGTGTAAAAAAAAAAATTATATATATTTTTTTAATTTTCTAATTTCTAAATAGTTAAATGAATAAGCAGAAATCAAAAAAAGCTAACCATCATTAAGGCATCCTGAAAAATCATGAAACGGGTAGTTAAGGCCAGAAATGCGTGAGACCGCGACACAATGTGAAAAAATAGTACAAATGTGATATTGTACTGGGATAAGGTGCATAAATTATTAAAAAGGCATCTCCTTATCGTGCAACTGATAGTTTCTGATGGCTTGCGCCATCTATCGGAATAAATATCAACTATTCTCGTTGAGGGCCAACAGCCTGAAACGCGTCCGTGGTTAGCTTTTCTTGATTAATCAAGAATGGGTATTTGGCCAATTCTGGAATAATTAAACATCAACGAGAATAGTTGATATTTCTTCCGATAGATGGCGCAAGTCATCAGCAACTTTCATTTGCGCGATAAGGAGATGCTTTTTTCATAATAAAGACAATGTCAGTTATAGACATGAATTAACACAAAGCAATAACGCGCCCTCTACATATGAATATTCACAATATGAGGGACTTGTCTATAACATCAGCATTTAGAATTAGTTCTTTTTACAAGAGAAGGAATCACCAGACAACATCTTGAAGAAGGAACAAAAGTTAACGCCGACGTGTTTCTTTTATTAATGCTGTAAATTCGGCAAGTTTTCTGACTTTGACGTCCTTCGACAGGCAACTTTCCAAGAAACTAGAAGATAATATATATACACGTAAATATTTACATAATTAGAAATTTTCTTAATGAAATGAATGATTAATATTTTACACATATAAATTTTAAAGGCGTATGATTCTTTTTGATATTAAACAATTTCTACTGCCCTTACTGCAATGGAAAAATTAATGAGAGGGCCTGGCTCATCAGTGGTGAACCCTCTCAGCGGTTTCGCCAGTTTAATCTACCAAAAGAAACAATTTGATATTTGCGGAAGAGCGATTGCTCGAAGCATATTATATATTTATAAATGTATGTAATTCTACTGTCCTCAAAGCTTATGTACATAGTTCATCTAAAATACCCATTCCAAGAGTCTACCAACAGTATCACTATAAAAGGAAGTTCGAAAAATGGAATATAACACGGTATGGTAGATTAAACTGGCGAAACCGCTGAGAGAGTTCACCACTGATGAGCCAGGCCCTCTCATTAATTTTTCCATTGCAGTAAGGACATTAGAAATTGTTTAATATCAAAAAGAATCTTACGCCTTTAAAATAGTATCGAATTTTGATAACAGATGGCGCGCTAGTGCAACATATAAATTTACTGGCAATGCGCTTCTTTTAAATATCATCAAATATTATCTCTACAGACCTTACTGCAAAGATATGAGTTATTGAATGAGAGGGCTTGGCTCATCAGTAGTGAACCCTCTCAGCGGTTTCGCCAAATTAATCTCTAGACCGCTCTACTATTGTATTGGATTGGTTTGGAATATACCCTGTATTTTCTATGGAAGGCAGCTTAGGGGTGTTTAGTGAACTATGGACATAAGCTTATAGGTCTGTAGAGGTACATATTGCCAGTAAATTTATTTGTGTAAAATTTTAACGATAGATGGAAATTAAATTTAATTTACTCTAAAATGAATGATTATTATTAAAAAATCTTTTATCTATGTAAACAAATTAGTTTTGAGAAAAGGATGACTGCCATAAAATGCAGGGAAAGGCAAAGGTGTCTATATATGCTAGCTGAATGACCCGGGCAACGCCCGGGTTTTACCCGATTAAATTGTTTTTATTCAAATACTATCTGATACAATTACAAATTGGCGCTGTGGATGTTACTAAATAGTAAAAATGGTAATTTTACTTTTATGAAAATATATTCCAGTGTTTTTATTACAGTAGAACTACCTTCCTGTAAAGGACAACAACTAATTGCAGAGCCAAAGTGTCCTTTAGAGAGAGGTGACTTCTTACCAGAGAGTTACTAAATAGTAAAAATGGTAATTTTGCAATTATGAAAATATATTCCAGTATTGTTATTACAGTGACACCTTCTTGTAAAGGACACCTAATTGCAGAGCCAAAGTGTCTTTTAGAGAGAGGTGTCCTCATACCCGAGAGTTAATAAATAGTAAAAATGGTAATTTTGACAATTAAAACTGTCCTTTATAGAGAGGTATCCTCTAGCGTGAGTGTCCTCTCATGGAGGTTCTAATGTATAACTATATTAAACAAACATGTCTATAATATTTTCATGATAATATCATTACAGAGATTTAGGAATTACCACAAGTAGGTTGTGAAGAGAGATGACAAAATTTAGTTCACTTTTCTTTCAATAGATGGCGTTATGGGGCTACTGCCCTACTAAGTATATTGCGAGGTCATTCTGCCAAAACCTTTTTCTTATAATGATTTATCATCAAATTTGATCTAAGTAATTAATCTCGAAAATTCACAGTTAGAAAGATAGATATTGTAATTATAATTAATATACAGTTAAACCTGTCTATAACACCCCTTCTAAATAGCGCCTTCCTCTCTATAGCGCCCGATTTTAAATACGTAGTACAATGCGATATTTACATTAAAAGTGACCTGTCTATAGCACCCCCTCTCTATAGCACCCTATTTTGGTGATTCCCAAGAGGGGGCGCTATAGACAGGTTTAACTGTACATTAAAAGGGACCTGTCTATAGCATCCCCTTTCTATAGCACCCTATTTTGGTGATTCCCAAGAGGGGGCGCTATAGACAGGTTTAACTGTACATTAAAAGGGACCTGTCTATAGCATCCCCTTTCTATAGCACCCTATTTTTGTGATTCCCAAGAGGGGGCGCTATAGACAGGTTTAACTGTAATTATAAATGCGAAATTGTTTGTGATAATGAGGTTTTTTTCAAATAATATATTCGAGAATTATATATAGAGATACATTTTACAATTATATTTATGCGCTTGAAAATATTTTAAAATAAAATAAACATATAATATTATAAATAAAGAAGACATATTTATGACGAAATTGTGAAAAGATTTTAAAATTACAAAATATTTTCTCACAATAAGTTTCTTTTTATTACAAAACACTAGCTTCCAAGTGATAATCGCTCTTCAACGGGCTTAATAAAACATCGACTATATCTTACAAGAAATATTTCTGGTAAGATATAGTCGATATTTTTAAGCCCGTTGAAGAGAGATTATCACTTGAAAGCTAGCGTTTTAAAATAAAAAGAAACTCATTGTGAGAAAATATTTTGTAATTTAAAAAAATGGTATATCCTGACCAGGAGCACATGTACTTTTTAGATGGCAGAGCTCCATCTAGTGGAACAGAAATCAACTAAACATTGATTTAACCTGTTCCCTGATATTTGGCCAACCCAATTTCTTGATAAATCAAGAAAAGTCAACTACGAACTCGTTTCGCGCTGTTGGCGCTCGTCAGCGTGGAGCAGATTGTACCACTGCGACCAAAAAATATTTTTGGTTCCAGAGGCTTTTTGAGAAACCAATTATATAATAAATAATTATAAAAAATTACGTAATTTAAATTGTTTCAGCTTGC
>CP092864.1:152427168-152446024 GCA_030710605.1 Cordylochernes scorpioides
GCTAAACTGGTATTATATTAAGAAGTCAATTTTTGTAATTTATTCGGAATAGTGTTTCATTACAATTTATCCATTTTATCATTCTTATATATCAATTAGGAAAATATCGCCTATATCTTGGATCAAAACTATCTATTCTTCCAATAATCCGAGGCTGTGGATAGAATTGTAGCGGATAGTAGAGGCAACAACGTCGAAATACTGGAAGATATCAATAAATAAGTTTGATCCAAGATTCATAACCAATGTATCAGACACGGATTGCTTCATCCTTCGATAGATAGAGAAATATAAAGTCTATAGAGTTCCTAGAAACGACCAATTGTTGCCATTGCCGGCCCAGCGCCCGCCGGGGAAGCCTCTATGAACCTCGGGTCTGACTACCTCCTGGTGAAAACTTGTCCTGTCACGACAACTGGCCATAGGTATGCCACCTAGGCCATGGTTTAGCGATGACGATTTGACTATGGGTCATTTTTTTAGCCGAGCTGGCGATTGGTCTTAGGCATATCTACTGTTGGTTGTCTTGGCAGGCTCATGACGTCAGGGGTTGATCAGATCGCCAGTGGTAAAATGGCTTCCCCAAATTTTAAATAAAAAATAGAACTCTATGATATCATTTATGTGTGTATTGTGAGTGGTTTAGTTGTGTGTGAATTTGTGAGTGGTATAGTGGTGTGTATTGTGAGTGGTATATTAGTGTGTATTGTGAAATTGTATGTGTATAGAGAGCCTGTTGTGAATATGCATTGATAATATAAAATGAGCTATATATCGAAAAGAGAGTTTAAACTATAGAACAACAATAATATCGATAAAAAATAAGGTAACAGTAAGTAAGTAACAAGTGATTACAACACAACAACACATTGAGCTAAATCCATCACACGAGAGAGAGACGTGCCGAGTGCAGTTAAACTCTAGACACCGTTGTCGTCCAAATACACTGTTCAGAAGAGCCACAGACAGTCGATCATCTTCTCTTCAGCTGTTCAGAATTCCTAAGATATAGGATACAAACAGCTGATTGGATTGTCCCACCTCAATCTTAGATCTATGGCCAGACTTCCAGACTCAACCTCAGCATGGAACTTACTGATCAACTGGTTCAACTCAGCAATCAAAACAGGACGCGAGTAAAAGCGCTCAGCACTAGTCCATAGTGGTGAGCTGGACTCCCCAGGTAGTTGGTGTTCTGCGCTCCCTGGGTTATAAATATCTATCCTCCAAATATTTTTTTTTCACACACAAAAACCTTTATTAAGACACACAGGTCTTACAGAGGATTCTGCTTGGGGTTACAAAACGGAGAAACCCATGAAAGTGGGAAATATACAAAGGGGTAAAAATGGAGAAAGATTATATACACATGGTAAATATATACAGATTATTATTTGAATAATCCTATGGAAATAAGAATATGGATTTGGAAAAAAAATTTTTTTTGGAAATATGGGTGGGAGAAGTTGTCATCCAAATATACGATTAATAGTTGCTGAGAGAACCAACATCTCAGTTCACTAGTCTGGAAACCCAATATGATGATAGGAAGACACATTGTACAGAATGGTTTGATTGGGTCAAACGATGCTATTCACCATTTACGAGGAAATACTGTAAGAAACCATCCATTCGTAGGTTCATCAAATTACCGTATGTGACTCAATACGAACTGTTGTCTTGGTAGACACCAAATACGTCCTGTTACGTCCGTACAACAAGCCAGTAGAAAATCGTTCACCGAGATACAACTTCAGAGATTCGCAAAAGATATTGTAACAAAGTATGTATTATTTTTTATGTTTATATTTTGCTCTACTCTGTACACTTCCCTCTTTTGCTTATCTTTTGTTTATTATTCATAGTTTGTTCTTGCCTGAAATAAATTGCTGTCTCATCTTGAAGTTGATCTTCCCTAATTTTCCACGTGGCAATATTAAGAATTTCCATGAATGCATAATTCTTGGTGACTTAACATGGTACATTCTAGAAAGGTCAAAGCAAGCAATGCCTCAGGTGTAGGAAATATCGCTTCTTTTTATCTGATTTGAAAAATATTTTGCAGCTCGTTTGTTAATTACGAAGAATTCATTGCACATCTTCTTCTTTCCCGTAGAACTACCATCGCGAGGTACATCTTCTCCGTGTGGGACTAAATAACAGAACACATAGGTCACGGAAGGTCTGTCTTTCGCATGATAACGCCCGTCCTCATATATATGGTAACTCAAACCAACAACCCTATATTGTATATAACTTATAACAAGATTTTCATGTTGTATAATAGAAACACATCTGTAAATGATTATACGCATTATTGACATGTGTCATTACATCATCATATGTAATGTACTTTGTACAAACTGAGGACAAATAAATAAAACTCTGTAATAGATTAAGAGCTGAGCTGAAGCAAGAGATAAAAGTCAAAAACGTCTAAAATCGAGATGTAGCAGTCCCAAAACAACATCTAAAGATAGATAGGAAACTGTCAGGACGGCGCCAGTGTACAATATCGCCAGACGATCCACGCTCTTGTCGCATCTGCTGAAATGCAATACTTCCTCTCTCGGCCGAGATATATAAGGCCTCCGCCCTAGCCAAAAATATAGTCACTTCACCATCAGCGGAAGCCCTCGTCGGTTGTCACCAAGGTCCATCTCATCCACCATGTAGACCAGTAAGAACTCTTCTATCTCCATCTTTCGCTCCAAGCTCAACTTTTATCTGTTCACGGAACTTTCCTAGTGCAACTGGGTCTTTGTTTTTTGTGTGGACATTCCCAAGCTTTCCAGTCTGCCTCGACCACGACTGCCTGTACTCTGTGAGAACTGTTGAAGGTCTTCCAAGGTGCAGAGAGGTACTGTAAAACTCCCCATCCTGACTGTTCCTCTCGGTCAACACAGTATAGCGAGAGTTACAGGGACTCACACCATATTTTAAGTCGACAGGATCGCTCTCATCACAGATTTAGTCGACAAGATTCTACAAGAGTCAACAGGACCTCAACACACATATATATATATGTCATAATATATGCTCTTCCAGGATTAATAAAACAATCCAACAGCCGACGAGAGAGAGATGGGCAGCTAAAGCTAAGAAAACTAACTTACGACCATTTTTTGGTCACATTCCTGAGGGGGGCGTCACCACCTGGCGCTTATCTTTTGTTAGCCCCGCTTGTGTACACAGGGAAAAAACAGTCGTTCAGTAGATAACGTCTCACTCGCCACCACTTTCTCTCTCGGCTGGCTGCCTGGATTTTTAGCTCTAACAACTCATCGTGTGATTATTTCTCACCTCACCACATCATTTACCACTATATTGTCACATTGAAAAGTCGACAGGATAAGATCTGACCGGGAAGCAAATCCCTCATATACCAGAGCATGAAGAAACAAGAAGCCAAGCCACGATGATCGAACAAACCCACAACCAAGTTCCACAAGAACCAACGACCGACGCTACTGTAGCCGCTTTCCTTCGAACTCTCACCCTCTGTCTCGACCAACTTTTAAACCGTGAGTCTGAAGAAGCAATCACCTACGACGGAGATGAACCTGCCGCACACTTCTTCTCACAACTTGAGTCTCAGCCGAACTTCCACAACTTAGAGCCAGCACGCCAAGCTCGAAAGGCTCTATCATCACTCAGAGGCGAACCTCGCAAAATTGCACAAGACTTAGCTCTACTCAATAAGACTTATGAAGAGGTCAAGGAGTCACTCTGCGCCGTCTATCCCCGACGCCCTAGCTTCACTCTTCAAGAGTTCTATGAACTTAAATGCACATCGATGGCCGAGATCGAGACCTACTACAAGAACAAGGTCCGAATAGGATTGGCGATCAACCTCCCTAAGAGTGCCATCGTGCAAGCACTATCCAACGGTGTGCCACGTAACTATGGCAACCTTTTAAAGATGGCACAACCCTCGGGACCAGAAGAATGGTTGTGCTTAGCCCAACAGCTGACCTACGAAGGGGATAACACCAGCACTAAAGCTGCCCAACAACGATCACCGCGCCAGAGCAGAACACCTTCCACCGCCGTGGACAAGACCCCACCATATCCTTGCCGTTACTGTGGCCAGAATCATTGCAACAAACAATGTCGTAAACAACCATTCGCCGCCGACAATACTATCCTTCACCAGGTACAGACTCCTGAACAGAGGTCTTCTCTCCGGGATGCGCAAATCCATCCCATCAAGCAAGCTATTACAAAACCAATAGCCACGTCCCAAATTTATCACGTCGCACCTTCCCAAGTCCCAATTGAACAGACTTCCCAAGTACAAATTGCACAGACTTCCCAAGATCCCACTACCCCTGATCCACATGAGCTGATTGTGGAAGATGAGATGTCCAAGAACCCTCAACGTGACAACCGCCAACTGTTAGAGGACACAGCCCTTAGTGACTCTAGCACGCCGGACAAGCGAGACAGCCCCAGTCTCAGTGAGGAGAAGTGCTACGAGAGCTTTGGTGACTGCGAGCATTCCGACTGTAGTAGAGTAATGGAAAACCCCACTGGAATAATTTCTTCCAACAACGCCGTCCCCTGCCAGTCTACGCCACCACGAGCGGAGCAAGCCGCCTACGTCCCGCGGACTCGTCTACACGCCATGTACGGCAACCACATTCCCCATCGGGACTTTCCAACATGAACCAAGTCTTCAACACAACCCAGCTTCGAAGTCCAACAGAAGCCCATCAACAGTGAGTGTTTAACTTTATTGTGATTTCATCCGTTTACATTTTTGCTTGTTATATATATCACATCCATGTTAGCCCACTTTTAGCACAGTTCATGCTCTAAATAACTTATCTCATATCAATTTTAAAACCATAATATGCTACAAGCTTTCAAGCTTACAATGCCTTATTTTATTCTCAATAACATGTTCTCTCGAAAATTTTTCTTATCTTATACCATCGCTCTTGAAAAAAAAAAAAAAAAAACTCTTGTTCTTTAATTTTTCGTACATCAACTTATGTTTTTATGAACCAATGACCAAATTTTCGCTGAACCTCTCAGTCTTTCTGCAGTGTATCTATTCCTACATTGAAACTTAGGTTCTGAAAGTCAAGGCTTTTTTTTTCAACCATTCGACCTCAGAGGTCTTATTTTTGTCAATTGACCGCAAAGGTTCACTTTTTTTTCTCACTCGACCCCGAAGGTCTTTTTCACGTACGTGCATGTCCATTATTTGTTAAATTTATTAATTTTAGTGTCATCAAGAGAACCGCACATAAGTTGTCTGCCTAATCAATCTTCTTCATTCTAAAGTATCTCTGTAAAATGTCTCAATACGTTTAGTTGACGAATGCTGCAGAGATGACTATTTGCTCCAGCCTCTTTCTAATGGCTTCCTTTGTTCATTTTAGAATGTTGAACCACTTACTTTAGAGCTCTCTTACTTTCCACCTTTTCTTTCTCTTCACCTCCTCATTCACGTATCCATATTGTACATAGCTATGATTGTCCATACCTACACTCTGTACCATATTAACCTACACATAAAATTAATTTGTATATAGCCTTTTATAACCTTGATATTTTCAAAATCTCCCATAAATGTCAAACTCTCCGGTGTTGTAAAACTGCTTGTAAATAATATTTACTTGTGTACTATACAGTATTTTATTTACATAAAACTATGTCACCATTACCTTAACTAATTTTAATTGTAAAATTATTTTCTCTATTCCAGGCTTCTCCAGCTTTAAATATACTTAAACCATGTTCAGCCTTCTTCAACGGGGGCCATATGTCATAATATATGCTCTTCCAGGATTAATAAAACAATCCAACAGCCGACGAGAGAGAGATGGGCAGCTAAAGCTAAGAAAACTAACTTACGACCATTTTTTGGTCACATTCCTGAGGGGGGCGTCACCACCTGGCGCTTATCTTTTGTTAGCCCCGCCTGTGTACACAGGGAAAAACAGTCGTTCAGCTGATAACGTCTCACTCGCCACCACTTTCTCTCTCGGCTGGCTGCCTGGATTTTTAGCTCTAACAACTCATCGTGTGATTATTTCTCACCTCACCACATCATTTACCACTATATTGTCACATATATACTTTAATTTATATATGTAAATATTAAATGAAAGGATTTAAAAGCAGGAATGTTTCTTTTATACACAATACAAACTTCTACTGTCCTTACTGCGATGAAAAAATATATTGGGAGGGCTTGGCTCATCAAAGATGAACCCTCCCAGCGGTTTCGCCAATTTAATCCACCAGACCGCTTCTCAGAGCTCTAATACTGTATTGGACGATTCTGCTTATATACGTAGCACTGAAGGGTGGAATCTCAGAAATGGTTTTCAAGAAAACTATGGACATAATCTTATAGGACAGTAGAATTACATTCAAATATTTGCATCGAGCAATACTCTTCCGCAAACAATAAAGACAAGGCCAGTTAGACATAAATTTTTCACACACACACAAAAGCCTTTATTAAGACACACAGGTCTTACAGAGGATTCTCCTTGGGGTTGCAAGACGGAGAAACCCATTAAAGTGGGAAATATACAAAGGGGTAAACATGGAGAAAGATTATATACACATGGTAAATATATACAGATTATTATTTGAATAATCCTATGGAAAATAAGAATATGGATTTGGAAAAAAAAATTTTTTTTTGGAAATATGGGTGGGAGAAGTGGAGAGCGAAAAGAGGAAAGAAAACAGGTATTTACATATGGAACATACATATAATGGAACAAGTCAATTTAAGCTCTTCTGCTCACACAGCACAGGTGGATCTTGGCCTTTTTCAAGAAATCTTTAAGAGATTTTCCAGGAAAATCCGAGTGTTCAGAGATATATGGTAAACACCGTTTTATCGGTGTGGTTAGACATAAATTAACACAAAGCAATAACGCGCCATCTATACATACAAATGTTCACAATATAAGGGACTTGTCTATAGCCTCAGCAGTTAGAATTAGTTCTTCGTACAAGAGAAAGAATCACCAGACAACATCTTGAAGAAAGAATAAAAGTTAACGTCGACGTGTTTCTTTAATTAATGCTGTAAATTCGGCAAGTTTTCGAACTTTGACGTCCTTCTACAGGCTACTTTCCAAGACACTAGAAGATAATATTTATATAACTAGCCGAATGACCCGGGCAACGCCCGGGTTTTACCCGATTAAATGCTTTTATTCAAATACTATTCGTTACAATTATAAATTGGCGCCGTGGATGTCATTCTTGTATAATATATAAATGAGTTTTAAAAATTGTGTAAAAAAAACCCCGGGCCGCCCGCGTGGCAGGCGAGCATTTTACCAATGAACTACCGATGCTTATAAGAAATGGCCATATTTGAGTATTTATTCCATTCACAAAAGCAAACGGTGACAGAATTAAGAATTGATTGATGACTCTGATACTTGTATATTTTAATACGTAAATATTTACATAATTAGAAATTTTCTTAATGAAATGAATAATTAAAATTTTACACATATAAATTTACTGGCAATGCGCTTCTTTTAAATATCATCAAATATTATCTCTACAGACCTTACTGCAATGATATAAGTTATTGAATGAGAGGGTGTAACAAATAAATTTACTGGCAATGCGCTTCTTTTAAATATCATCAAATATTATCTCTACAGACCTTACTGCAATGATATGAGTTATTGAATGAGAGGGCTTGGCTCATCAGTAGTGAACACTCTCAGCGGTTTCGCCAAATTAATCTCTAGACCGCTCTACTATTGTATTGGATTGGTTTGGTATATACCCTGTATTTTCTATGGAAGGCAGCTTAGGGGTGTTTAGTGAACTATGGACATAAGCTTATAGGTCTGTAGAGGTACATACATATAATTTCAAGGTATTGCATCGAGCAAAGCCCTTCCGCAAAATATGTTTTCATAACCAATATATATTAGTAAATTAAATTTAATTGCCATCTATCGTTAAAATTTTACACAAATAAATTTACTGGCAATGCGCTTCTTTTAAATATCATCAAATATTATCTCTACAGACCTTACTGCAATGATATTTGATGATATTTAAAAGAAGCGCATTGCCAGTAAATTTATATGTGTAAAATTTTAACGATAGATGGCAATTAAATTCAATTTACTAAAATGAATGATTATTATACAAAAATATTTTTATCCATGTAAACAAATTAGTTTTGAGAAAAGGATGACTGCCATAAAATGCAGGTATAGGCAAAAGTGTATATATATATATGCTAGCTGAATGACCCGGGCAATGCCCGGGTTTTACCCGATTAAATGTTTTTATTCAAATACTATCCGGTACTATAACAAATTGGCGCTGTGGATGTTACTGAATAGTAAAAATGGTTATACATAAGTCGGTGGATGAGAGGGTAACACGCTCGATTCCCGACAGTCATGAACTGGGATTGAATCCCGCGTTAAAATTTGTTTAATATACGAATAACCTTCACATATTATTCATTGTTCAATTATCATGAACTAGGTTGCTCTTGCTGAGCGGTACCTATTAATGTGATTTGAACCAGAAAAATGGTAATTTTACAATTATGAAAATATATTCCAGTGTTGTTATTACAGTAGAACCTCCCTGTAAAGGACACCTAATTGCAGAGTTAAAGTGTCCTTTAGGGAGAGGTATCCTCTTACCGGAGAGTTACTAAATAGTAAAAATGGTAATTTTGCAATTATGAAAATAGATTCCAGTGTTGTTATTACAACGACACCTCCCTGTAAAGGACACCTAATTGCAGAGCTAAAGTGTCCTTTAAAGAGAGGTGTCCTCTTACCAGAGAGTTACTAAATAGTAAAAATGGTAATTTTACAATTATGAAAATAGATTCCAGTGTTTTTATTACAACGACACCTCTCTGTAAAGGACACCTAATTGCAGAGCCAAAGTGTCTTTTAGAGAGAGGTGTCCTCATACCCGAGAGTTACTAAATAGTAAAAATGGTAATTTTGACAATTAAAACTGTCCTTTATAGAGAGGTATCCTCTAGCGTGAGTGTCCTCTCATGGAGGTTCTAATGTATAACTATATTAAACAAACATGTCTATAATATTTTCATGATAATATCATTACAGAGATTTAGGAATTACCACAAGTAGGTTGTGAAGAGAGATGACAAAATTTAGTTCACTTTTCTTTCAATAGATGGCGTTATGGGGCTACTGCCCTACTAAGTATATTGCGAGGTCATTCTGCCAAAACCTTTTTCTTATAATGATTTATCATCAAATTTGATCTAAGTAATTAATCTCGAAAATTCACAGTTAGAGAGATAGATATTTTAATTATTATTAGCGCCTTTCTCTCTATAGCGCCTGATTTTAAACATTAAAATGTAAACATTTTACATTAAAAGTGACCTGTCTATAGCACCCCCACTCTATAGCGCCTTCCTCTCTATAGCGACCGATTTTACACATTAAAATGTAAACATTTTACATTAAAAGTGACCTCTCTATAGCACCCTATTTTGGTGATTCCCAAGAAGGGGGCGCTATAGACAGGTTTAACTGTAATTATAAATGCGAAATTGTTTGTGATAATGAGTTTTTTTTTAATAATATATTCGAGAATTATATATAGAGATACATTTTATAATTATATTTATGCCCTTGAAAATATTTTAAAATAAAATAAAAATATAATAGTATAAATAAAGAAGACATATTTATGATAAAAAATGTGAAAAAGTTTTAAAATTACAAAATATTTCCTCAAAAAAAGTTTCTTTTATTTTAAAACGCTAGCTTTCAAGTGATAATCACTCTTAAACGGGCTTAATAAAGCATCGACTATATCTTACAGGAAATATTTCTGGTAAGATATAGTCGAGGTTTTATTAAGCCCGTTGAAGAGCGATTATCACTTGAAAGCTAGCGTTATGAAATGAAAAGAAACTCATTGTGAGGAAATGTTTTGTAATTTAAAAAAAAGGTATATCCTGACCAGGAGCACATGTACTTTTTAGATGGCAGAGTGCCATCTGGTGGAATAGAAATCAACTAAACATCTTTAGTTCTTCTAAACATCTTTAGAAAAGTCAACTACGAACGCGTTCGCGCTGTTAACGCTCGTTAGCGTAATGCAGACTGTACCTTTACGACCAAAATTTGGTCCTAGAGGCTTCCTGAGAAACCAAGAAACGGGTATTTAAGGCCAAATTTGCGTAAATACGCTTTTCATATGAAAAAAAAAACTATAAAAAATAAAAATATATAAAAGAGTCAGGTGTTGATATTAAAAATAAAAATGTCACATCCTGACCAGGCTCATATGAGATTTCTAGATGTCAGAGCGCCATCTAGTGGAACAAAAATAAACTAAACGTTTATTTAACTTGTTACCTGATATTTGGCCAACCCAAATTTATGACGAGGGCCAAAAGCCCGAAACGTGTTCGTGGTTGAATTTTCCTGATTTATCAAGAATTTGGGTTAGCCAAATATCACGGAACAAGTTAAATAAACGTTTAGTTTATTTTTGTTCCATTAGATGGCGCTCTGTTATCTATAAAAGCTCATGTGAGCCTGGTCAGGATGTGCCTCTTTTGTTTTTAATAAATATATATATATCACACGTGCTTTATACCCTTCTCTTGAATAAATTTATTAAATCTCTTCGAGACAAACGAGGGATGTCTATCCGTGACTAAGATTCTAGGTTTTCCTATATTTAATAATTAGTTGATGATATTTATGTAGGTCGCGATGGATGTGTCTTTGGAAGAATAACCCCAGATATATCGTGAATGATGGTCGATAACGGTATGGATACAATTTTTAGCACTATTATAACCTCCTAGGCCCAAAACCGTATCTAAAGCCACGACATCGAAGGGTTTTGCCGCCCTAGGTAATGATCCCATCAGTCCATAGGAGGGCTGGGTGCTACTCTTCATTGTTTGACAGTCCTTGCAGTTCTTAACATAATTCTTTATCTTCTCTATCATCCCCTTAAATTAGTATTGAACGGAAAGTTCTCTGATCATAGCACTGATGCCTGAGTGTCCTAAAGATGCATGGGCTTTCTGAATCATATATAATTATAATACATCGTAATTTTATAGTTGTTTCAGTTTGCGCTAAACTGGCATTATATAACAAGTCTATTTTTAAAATGATTCTAAATAGTGTTTCATTACAATTTATCCATTTTAACATTCTTATATATCAATTAGGAAGATATCCCCTATATCTTGGATCAAAGTTATTTATTCTTCCAATAATCCGAGGCTGTGGATAGAATTCAAAGTGTTTGTAGTGGCTAGCAGAGGCAACAACGTCGAAATACTGGAAGATATCAATAAATAAGTTTGATCCAAGATTCATAATTAATTTATCTGACACGGATTGCTTCATCCTTCGATAGATAGATTCTATAGAGTTCCTAGAAACGACCAATTGTTGCCATTGCCGGCCCAGCGCCCGCCGGGGAAGCCTCTATGAACCTCGGGTCTGACTACCTCTTGGTGAAAACTTGTCCTGTCACGACAACTGGCCATAGGTATGCCACCTAGGCCATGGTTTAGCGATGACGATTTGACTATGGGTCATTTTTTTTAGCCGAGCTGGCGATTGGTCTTAGGCATATCTACGGTTGGTTGTCTTGGCAGGACTCATGACGTCAGGGGTTGATCAGATTGCCAGAGGTAAAATGGCTTCCCCAAATTTTAAATGAAAAATAGAACACTACGATATTAATTATGTGTGTATTGTGACTGGTATATTGGTGTGTATATTTGTAAGTGGTATATTGGTCTGTAATTGTGAAATTGCATGTGTATAGAGAGCCTGTTGTGAATATGTATTGATAATATAAAAGGAGCTATATATCGAAAAGAGAGTTTAAACTATAGAACAACAATAATATCGATAAAAAAATAAGGTAACAGTAAGTAAGTAACAAGTGATTACAACACAACAACACATTGAGCTAAATCCATCACACGAGAGAGAGACGTGCCGAGTGCAGTTAAACTCTAGACACCGTAGTCGTCTAAATATACTGTTCAGAAGAGTCACAGACAGTCGATCATCTTCTCTTCAGCTGTCCAGCATTCCTGAGACATAGGATACAAACAGATGCTTGGACTGACCCACCTCAATCCTAGATCTATGGCCAGACTTCCAGACTCAACCTCAGCATGGAACTTACTATCAACTGGTTCAACTCAGCAATCAAAACAGGACGCGAGTAAAAGCGCTCAACACTAGTCCATACTGGAGAGCTGGACTCCCCGGGTAGTTAGCGTTCTGCGCTCCCTGGGTTATAAATATCTATCCTCCAAATATTTTTTTTTCACACACAAAAACCTTTATTAAGACACACAGGTCTTACCGAGGATTCTGCTTGGGGTTACAAGACGGAGAAACCCATGAAAGTGGGAAATATACAAAGGGGTAAAAATGGAGAAAGATTATATACATATGGTAAATATAAACAGATTATTATTTGAATAATCCTATGGAAAATAAGAATATGGATTTGAAAAAAAAAATGTTTTTTTTTTTTTTTTTTTCAAATATGGGTGGGATAAGTAATCCTCCAAATATACGATTCATAGTTGCTGAGAGAACCAACACCTCAGTTCACTAGTCTGGAAACCCAATCTACTTATATATTTGCCTTATTCTGTCTGTCTGAAGCTCACGGATAGAATGCCCGCCCTGCACGCCCCCCCCCCTCTAGACAACCCTGTTATCAGCTGTGTGATACATACACCTGTCTATAGCGGCCATTCTAGACAACCCTGTTATCAGCAGTGTGTTACATCCACCTGTCTATACAGACCACCCTGTCTATAGCGGTCACCTTAGACAACCCTGTTATCAGCTGTGTGATACATACACCTGTCTATACAGACCACCCTGTCTATAGCGACCACTCTAGACAACCCTGTTATCAGCCGTGTGATACATCCACCTGTCTATACAGACCACCCTGTCTATAGCGACCACCCTAGACAACCCTGTTATCAGCTGTGTGATACATCCACCTGTCTATACAGACCACCCTGTATATAGCGGCCATTCTAGATAACCCTGTTAACAGCTGTGTGATACATACACCTGTCTATAGCGACCACTCTAGGCAACCCTGTTATCTGCTGTGTGATACATCCACCTGTCTATACAGACCACCCTGTCATAGCGGTCACCCTAGGCAACCCTGTTATCAGCTGTGTGATACATCCACCTGTCTATACAGACCACCCTGTCGTAGCGGTCACCCTAGGCGACCCTGTTATCAGCTGAGTGATACATCCACCTGTCTATACAGACCACCCTGTCATAGCGGTCACCCTAGGCAACCCTGTTATCTGCTGTGTGATACATCCACCTGTCTATACAGACCACCCTGTCATAGCGGTCACCCTAGGCAACCCTGTTATCAGCTGTGTGATACATCCACCTGTCTATACAGACCACCCTGTCATAGCGGTCACCCTAGGCAACCCTGTTATCAGCTGAGTGATACATCCACCTGTCTATACAGACCACCCTGTCATAGCGGTCACCCTAGGCAACCCTGTTATCAGCTGAGTGATACATCCAACTGTCCATACAGACCACCCTGTCTATAGCGGCCACTCTAGACAACCCTGTTATCATCAGTGTGATAAATACACTTGTCTATACAGACCACCCTGTCTATAGAGACCACCCTAGACAACCCTGTTATCAGCTGTGTGATACATCCACCTGTCTATACAGACCACCCTGTCTACAGCGGCCACTTTAGGCAACCCTGTTATCATCAGTGTGTTACATTCACCTGTCTATACAGACCACCCTGTCTATAGCGACCACCCACCTGTCTATACAGACCACCCTGTCTATAGCGGTCACCTTAGGCAACCCTGTTATCATCAGTGTGTTACATTCACCTGTCTATACAGACCACCCTGTCTATAGCGACCACCCTAGACAACCCTGTTATCAGCTGTGTGATACATCCACCTGTCTATACAGACCACCCTGTCTATAGCGGTCACTTTAGGCAACCCTGTTATCAGCAGTGTGATACATACACCTGTCTATACAGACCACCCTGTCTATAGCGACCACTCTACAGCTGTGTGATACATCCACCTGTCTATACAGACCACCCTGTCTATAGCGGTCACTCTAGGCAACCCTATTATCAGCTGTGTGATACATCCACCTGTCTATACAGACCACCCTGTCTATAGCGGCCACCCAAGACAACGTTTTTGAAATATATTCGCACTCGGGTAAACCCCGGGCGTTGCCCGGGCCTTTCGTCTAGTATGATGATAGGAAGGCACATTGTACAGGATGGTTTGATTGGGTCAAACGATGCTATTCACCATTTACGAGGAAATACTGTAAGAAACCATCCATTCGGAGCTTCACCAAATTACTGTATGTGACTCAATACGAACTGTTGTTTTGACAGACACCAAATACATCCTGTCACGTCCGTACAACAAGCCAGTATGAAATCGTTCAACGAGATATATATGTAAATAATTATATTATAGCACAATAGTCTGATAGACTTCGTGCTTCTGTAATAATAAAATAATAAAATAAATGATAAAAAAAATTAAAAAGAGAAAAAATAAGATAATTTATTAACCTTAGCTCAGCACAATATCACATTTGTACTATTTTGCCATCATTATTTTAAAATCAATAGCCGACTTTTTTTCTATACTTATATTTATATACTAGCATATATTATTTGTTCTCGAATCAAGGCCTTATAAGATTCCTTCTTCTTCTTTCTTATCTATACTCAATCATATTAAGGTATCAAGCTTGTAGAGTTTGTTGATGTTGTCTGCTGGGGATGTGTTTCTTCTTCTTTCTTATCTCCACTCAATCATATCAGGGTATCAAGCTCGTATAGTTTGTTGATGATGTCTGCTGGGGATGTGTCTTCTTTCTTATCTCCACTCAAACATATTATGGTATCAAGCTTGTAAAGCTTGTTGATGGTGTCTGCCAGGGAAGAGTAGAGCTCATCAATGGATGAGTCAATACAATCAATAATGTGTTTTGGGGTTGCAGGTTGAGAATTGCACTAAGAACATAGTTAACAACCATCATGATTGCGTGAAGTAGAATGCGTCTGCCTTTGTCATTAAGACTGGGAGCACTACTCATTGGCAGACCGACTTAGCTCTAAAAGAAATGGCCGCCTCTGACATGAGGAATAGACGCCATGCGCAGTCGCTCCTAACATGGAGTACAGACTCATCCTGTATCCCTGGAGTCCTTACAGGGTACTATCAGTATGGCCAGCTGAACCCAGGGTTTTTAGTGAGCTTGTTACTGCTCCTCCTCCTCGAATAAGATTCCCTGATATACGACAATTAATCAGCCAATAGCAGGTAAGTAGAAAGTACAGAACTCCACCTTTGCCGGTCCCAAGCCCGTATGAAAAAGGAGGAGGGGGAGCAGTAACAAGCTCACTAAAAAAACCTGGGTTCAGCTGGCCTGGCTGATAGTACCCTGTAAGGGCTCCTAATCCAGGGATACAGGATGAGTCTGTACTCTATGTTAGGAGCAGCTGCACATGGCGTCTGTTCCTCATGTCAGAGGCGGCCATTTCTTTTGGAGTAAGTCGGCCTGCCACTGAATAGTGCTCCCAGTCTTAATGACAAAGGCAGACGCATTCTACTTCACCCAGTGTGGAGATAAGAAAGAAGAAGAAGAAATTACAGGAACAATGTTACCTAATCCTCCTATAAAAATTGGAATTTAATTAGAAGAAAGTAAAGTTAGGTAATCTCAGATTGATCACATGATCTTCCATCGTCTGCAGGAGGATACGGATTAGCAAATAGACTCACCGCTGATCAGTCAACTCAGTAATTATGCAATAAGGAACTAGGTCATGTCTATTACTCTCTCCTAGCCACAGACAGCTTCACATCCCCTTTGTCCCCTTCCCACCTGGACATTGTGACAAACGGTGATAAAATATTGAACCTCGAAATACTTTCTTTGAATACCCTTAAAGAAAAATGTTACAAATTTAACAAGAACCTTCAAAAGATTATTATCTATTCACGTGAGAAACTATTAGAATACAATTCATGCAGAACAAAAAAAGATTCAAAAAGATATATATACAAAGCGTGCTCCATTTTTAAAAGAATAAATCATACAAACGATACCTTATAGAGTACAATATTATTCCAATTATTTTATTTCCAAAGAGCTATATCCCGCAAGGGATACTTGCGCCAAACAAGGAGAAAAGTTTATTTACATAAGTTATTTACATTATTCAACGCATGAAAACATTAGAGATCCAGATTTTGTAGAAAGTTTAGAATGTATTTACAAAATGAATTGAACTTTAAATATGATTTTTTATCGGAAATCAAATCGTTAAGTTCACAAACAACTAGTTCATTCTTCATTCTATAATCTTTAAATGCTGGGCAATCGATCAGTAGATATCTTGAGGTTTGTTCCTCAATATCACAATATAAATACAGAACGAAAAATATTTTTTAAAATATATAAATTCAAAGCGTGCTCCATTTTTAAAAGAATAATTTATACGAAGGCTACCTTCGTTGGCCGGCTCAAATCTTTCTGTAGATATGTAAATAAGTCTTTTGTTTTCTTTATTCTACTCGTCTTAAGTTAGGTAGTACTTTCTTAAATTAGGTGTTGAATACTTTTTTTAGCACAATACTCATGTATCCTCAAAACAATTAGTTTCAGCAAGTAATAATTCTATTTCTCAATAATTATTTATGTAATAATATATATATAAATATATATAGAGTATATATATTTTTTAAAATATAAGATAAACCTCATTATTTTTCCTTTAATATTTTAAGATATATTCAACTTATTCTGATTTTAATTTTTATAATATTTTTTTTATTTCCCAAATTTTTGCCCACCTACTTCGTATTTTAAATGATTTCAACTGTGATATTATAACACTATGCGGCGCTGAGTATGTGTATACAAAAATGTAATTCCTTGATAAGGTTGGCGTTCAGCTAACCGAAATATTGGCAAATAAATCTTTTATTTGATACAATATATGCCTTTTTACTATCTAATATATAAATATATATTATATATAGTATCTAGCTTCTATAAAAGAGGGAACTTAGTATAATATTTTTAAAGTTTAAAATGTTTTACCTTTACTTGTGTCTATTCTTGTTTAATTAAAGAAAATATTTGAATTTATATAATTCTTACATATACACAGGGTGATCCAAAAGTCTTGCACAACTTTAAAAATTAATAACCCCTCAAATATTTGCGCTTTTCTTCTACTTTTGACGAAATGGTGTTTTACTAATTTATCATTTGATATTGTATCAAAGTATTTATTAATTTTATTATTTTTATCAACAGAGTGTTTTTTTACATTTTTAAGTTTATATTTTGTTACTCTGTTAACTTTCCTTCGTTGCTTATCTTTTGTTTATCTTTCATAGTTTGTTCTTGCCTGAAATAAATTGCTGTCTCCTCCTGAAGTTTTTGTCTTCCCTAATTTTCCACGTGGCTATATTATAAGAGTTCTTTCCTGGTATTCAAAAAGGAAAAATACGTGTCGATCAGTTATATATTTCAATTTATCATACAATTTGGCCGCTGAATCTCTTATTCTGGTAGAGAGCTATTTAACGAATAAAATTGTGGCTAAAATCAATTTCGAATTTTTCATTTTTTGCCATAAAATTTCTCATTGCATCCTGAACACAATAGTGTTTACCGCATTGCTCTAGCGCAAATATTCGCGGAGTTATTAATTTTTAAAGTTGTGCAAGACTTTTGGATCACCCTGTATATTCGTAAAAAATAGCGTTTATTTTATAACTATATAATTCTGAGATTTTTTTAAATATTGTTAATTTAAAACATATATGTAAGCAATAATTATCCGGAAATTCTTTTTTAAAAAGAACAATAAAATTCAGGTAAAAATTTCCTTTTAATTTAGTTTTTTTGCAAGGTTTCGAGCAAATTTTCTGTTCTTCAGCGGGCAAATACATATTGTCTTCTTCTTTCTTATATCCACACTGGGTGAGGTAGAATACGTCTGCCTTTGTCATTAAGACTGGGAGCACTACTCAGTGACAGGCCGACTTAGCTCTAAAAGAAATGGCCGCCTCTAACATGAGGAACAGACGTCATGTACAGCCGCTCCTAACATGGAGTACAAACGCTGTTCATCCTGTATCCCTGGAGCCCTTACAGGGTACTATCAGCCAGGCCAGCTGAGCCCAGGTTTTTTAGTGAACTTGTTACTGCTCCCCCTCCTCCTTTTTCATCCGGGCTTGGGCAAGGGCGGAGTTAATACATATTGTGCTTGTATATAGATCTATTTGTCCGTTGAAGGGCAAAAAAAAAAATTGCTAGAAAGCTTGCAAAACCTAAAAATAAACTCATTACCTGAATTTTATTATTCTTCTTCTTCAGAAAAAAAAAACATATTTAATTGAAATTAGAATAGAGGCACAAGAGAGAGAAAGAGAGAGTCAAAGTTAAAACTTTTCAAATATCAAAAATGTTGACAAAAGTTAATATTACGGGTTATCACACAGAAATGGAATATACTAGGGCTTAAAGTAAATGTAACTTGATACACAGCGTACACTCAAGAGTACAACACCACCAACAACAAGAAGGAATTAAATAAAACTCACGATTTGTAAAAATAAAATAAAACAGTACTTTATTGTAGCGTTTGTAGGGATCAGACTCGGGTCACATCGGGATGCGAAGAGATCCCCAGACACAGTAAAATCGCGTAGAAAAACACTTGAAGTGTCTCCACACCAATTATCCACGCTCTGGGCCTCTTCGCATTTCCTTAG